>OY756209.1:90421915-91621915 GCA_963576795.1 Metopia argyrocephala
TATTATATTATATTATATTATATTATATTATATTATATTATATTATATTATATTATATTATATTATATTATATTATATTATATTATATTATATTATATTATATTATATTATATTATATTATATTATATTATATTATATTATATTATATTATATTATATTATATTATATTATATTATATTATATTATATTATATTATATTATATTATATTATATTATATTATATTATATTATATTATATTATATTATATTATATTATATTATATTATATTATATTATATTATATTATATTATATTATATTATATTATATTATATTATATTATATTATATTATATTATATAGATAGAGGAAGTGCAGCGACTGACGGAGTCTCTTTTCCCCAAAAAGTGAACATACTTCTTGGCTGCGACGCAAATGCCTGACATACCATTTGGGGAAGCAGCGAAATCAACGAACGGGGTGAGTTTCTTTTTGATTTTATTATTAGCCGCGATTTTTGTGTTTCCTGGGCCGGAAGCGTCAAGTGGTTGGGAGGAAGTCCTTGATATTACCCTTTCTACCCGTTCCCTCAATGTTGAAAAATGGAGAGTTTCTGTTAGCGACTGCTTTTCAGATCACAGGTTGATCTTTTACCAAATTGGGTACGGTCGGGGTGTCCCTTCACCCCGAAGGGACCCAAGGAGGACGAACTGTGATCTGTTTAATAGTTTTCAGGAGAAATGTTGTCCCTGAAAATACTCGTTGACACTCACTTTCCGGGGAGGTTGATGAGTCGGTGGAGCAGGGGGAGACGTGTGTTATTCCACAGGAAACCGTTCTTTCGCCGGAAAGGATTTCCTGGGCCATTAACAGCTTCTCTCCTTTCAAGTCACCGGGTCTGGATGGTATAACGCCGATAATGTTGCAGAAGACGCAGGGAACTGTGATCCCTATTCTGCGGACGATTTTCTTGGCATGTTTGGCCCTTAACTACGTATCCAGTAGTTGGAGGAAGACCAAGTTCGTCTTCATTCCTAAAGTGAGTAAAAGGGGGCATATTATGGCAAATGATTTCAGGCCAATCAGTCTTACCTCCTTTGTTCTTAAGGTACTGGAGAGGGTGATAGACAGTCATCTCCGTCAGTACCTGGAGAGCAAGCTCTCGGCTGCCCAGCATGCCTATGTGAGGGGGAAGTCCACCGAGACGGCACTACATGAGGTTGTGGATTCGGTGGAAAAATCCTTGGAGTGTAAGCAGTTTACTTTGGCTGCCTTCATTGATATTAAAGGTGCCTTCAACAATGTAAGAACTGGGTCTATTACTGAAGCTTTAATGGACTTAGGGGTGGATAGATGTATCTATCTTTGGGTCGCTTCTCTGCTTGGATGCAGGGAAATTAATGCGGTGCTAGCGGGGGCCAAGATCACAAGATTTGTGAACAGAGGAACACCCCAGGTTGGTGTTCTTTCACCCCTTTTATGGTTAGTCACCGATAATGAGGTCCTATCCGTGATTATTGGCGGTGGGGTCAAGGTAGTTGCTTATGCTGATGACCTGGTCCTGCTGGTTTCAGGACCAATCCCTTCAGTTATGAGTGAGATCTTGGAGAGTGCTTTAGGTAAGCTGGGTGATTGGGCCGCCAGTTGTGGTCTTCGGGCTAATCCTTCTAGTCAAACTCTTGAGCTCTCATCCAGGGTCAAGTATCTGGGTGTGATACTGGACCCAAAGCTCCATTGGAGGCTTCATGTAGAGGAGCGAGTGAAAAAGGCCTGTGTGGCCTTTTACTCCTGTAAATCTATGTTTGGTCGAAGATGGGGACTCAGACCTCATATGGTGCTCTGGATGTACAACTAAGCGGTCTTTCCAATTTTAACCTATGGTTACTTAGTGTGGTGGGTGGCCCTTCGCAAGGGCTATATTGTCACTAAGCTGGAAAGAGTGCAGAGGACTGCGTGTATAGGCATCACTGAGGCCAGCAGAACTTGCCCCAATGCTGCTCTGAACGTCATTCTGCACCTGTGGATCTTCAGGCTATATCCATTTCAACTCAGAGTGCGATCAGATTGAGAGAGCTGGGCCTCTGGGGACGATTTTCAGGGGGCCATAGTAATATTCGAGGGCTACTCCCTCCCCACATACGGTAGGGAAGAATGGGCATTAGGAAGGGTTGATATGGGTCCCGGTCTTCACGGATGGCTCTAAGACGGATTCCGGCGTGGGGGCTGGTATTTTCTCCGAGTCTGCTAAACTGGCAGAGTCTTTTAGATTGCCTGACACATGCAGTGTCTTTCAGGCCGAGGTGTTTGCAATCATGCAAGCACTGAGGATACTGACGGAACGATGCATAGGGGGTGAAGTTAGCGTTTTTTCCAATAGCCAGGCTGCTATCAGAGCCCTGGCTTCGCCCATGGGAAACTCTTCCCTCGTCCTTCGTTGTAAGGAGGAGCTGAATCGTCTTGGGGACGTTTGTGGCATCTCCTTGGTCTGGGTTTCTGGTCATAGGGATATCCTAGGAAATGAGAAGGCAGATGAGCTAGCTAGGGGAGCTTCTACCGGAGGGGAGCTTGTTGCTTCCTATCTGGATGTCCACTGCCCTATGACCACCATTAAGGAAAGGATATCCAAGTTTTTCCTTGGGAAAGCCCAGAGCAGGCGGAATTTCATCACTACCTGTTTCTAGGACACTTTGGCCACGGTGTAACCGGGGTAAGACTCTGGGAATCTTGGGGATTTCTCGACAGTCCTTGTCCAGACTCATAGCGGTGTATACGGGTCACTGGCTGATCAGTAAACACGCAGAGAGGCTGGGCCTTCCCTTTAATCCGCACCGCAGAAGTTACGGGGATTCTTCTAAGAGGGAGACTGTGGAACATTTTCTTTGTGACTGCCCAGATCTAGCGATCAGACGTTTGAAGTTTTTTGGGGTGCCCTTTTTCGACGGCTTGGCGCAATGTGCGAACCTGGACCCCCTTTCTTTACTTCACTTTATAGACAGCTCTGGTTGGCTGTAGTTATTTTATCTACTTTTTCTCCTTTTAGGTAACTTCAGTTTGGTCCTGCAATGGTATCAAAACGACACCTTGTGCTAATTGTAGTTGACAGGGTTTTGGATTAACTGGCCATTTGACCTACCTACCTACCTATCTTCTCACAAATGAGCGATATGTATATTCATATTTTATCATTTGCTTTTTTAAAATACATACATACTTTAATTGGCCAATGGGGCATATGTATTATAATTGAACTTAAATAAATAAAATAAAAAATACACCTGTTTCAATACCATTTCAAAATTTTTGCAAAAAAGAAGAAAAACTGTTATAATGGCATATGTGAATAAGTAGATACATACATATCTGCACTTTTGGCACATTAGTACCAAATTCATTTCTCTGCTAAATAAAGTACAAATTGGTAAGTAGGTTTTTTTTAATTATATTGTAAAAGGCTGTTTTATTTCTAAATTTTTAATATAAAAATATTAAACTAAAATAAAAACTAATGTCCCTATTCATAAAATATATTGTAGGTAAATTACTGGTTTATTTGACAAATTTCTATGCAATATTTATTTAATTCTCAATAAACATATAATATTTTTAATGAATACGGGCATAAGTTTTTAAAATATTTTAATAAAAGGATAAATAGCGAACTATTTTTAAGTATTCTAAATCTTGGTATTAAACGTTGATACATACAAATCTTTTTAAAACATTTGGTATAAGTACAAAATTTCAAAATTAAAAAAAAAATATTATCTAGAACAAATAAACGAATTTGTATAGTTTTATTACTTTATATTTTGTTTTCTAAGACCCCTGAACAGTAAAATATTGTAATACTTTTAATACAAATACGCAAGTTGCATTGACAGTTGCCAGATTGGTATTACAGATGGCAACTGGCAACTGAAAGCTAGCAGCTCAGTTGCTAAATAGTGAATATATTGGCAACTGCTTATTTGTGGTTGCTGTGTAGATATTTTAAGTCGTAAGGCGCCGAAAACTAAAAAGTATAAGTACATTTTTGAACTTTATATTCGTCTAATTTTTTAACCTTTTTTGTTGTTTAATTTATAGTTTTTTTTTTGTTATTTTCGTTCTATAAAATAAAGACTGAATTTTATTATTTTCTAATTTCTTAACGTTCTAATTTTTTAACATTATTCATTAAAGCAATAGATAATATTATTTCTAATGTCCGTTTTCATATATGTAAAAATAGTTTTTATCACGAATTTTTTCTTCATCCGACATTTTTGAAGTAACCCATTGTGTACAAATTTTTTGCTCTATTAATTGTATTACTTTATTTAAGACTACAAACAACGTCGATTGAGCCATTCCTAATTTATGTAATATCATAGCCGTGAAAACTACCTTCACCAAAAAATCTTTAAGCCGCACAAACTTAGAACTGGCGGGATTGCAGTTGATCGATTATGTCTGTACTCTGTATATAAAGTCTTTACTATGTAGCTGACATCATCTTTCGGAAGACGAAAATATGCCTTAAAGATACAAGATGTAAATAAACATAAGTACTCGTGGATAAAAATTGACACACACAACATGAGTGCTGCGAGAAGCTAGGCCGTAATCCTGACACAGGGTTGTAAAGGCCAGTTATGTATGTATGTATGTATATTATTAACCACAGACTAATTCTATGTTATTAACTACCCATATCTTAAACTACTCGACATTTATAGACACAGTTCAGGCGGTAATTCTAGTGGATTAGAATTGTCCCTTAAATGCCGCCTAATAGATGCTACCTTCACTTCTTCTTCGTTATCATCAAAAATTAGATCCACCTAGCTCATAATATTTAGTTATTTATTAGTTTTTTATATTAACCCATTAGTGCATGAAGTTCCCCAGGAACTTTTAAACAAATTTCTTTTTATAGATGTAATTAAAACTACCATTAAAATAATTTGCATAGGATTTATTTAAAAAAAAATATTTCTTTAAGATTTTAGAAGGCGTCCCTTATAAGGGACATTATGCAGTGTAATCACTTTCAGTGTGAAATTTTTTAAAACATTCTTTTGGGTGAAGGCCTTTGTTACATTTGCTGCATATAAAATTAGACTCTTCCCGCAGCTTGCACATCTCTTATCAGTTTTAGAATAGTCTATTATGTGATTTCTACCGTCATACCGTATGTCATTATTAGAAATTGATGATCTGGAGCCTCTTGCAGAGGGCACACCGTACGTTTCTAGATAGTAAGTAGCTATATATCGACGAAAATTTAACAAATTTGAACAATCGGGAGCATTTGGATGCAGCTTTTTCATAAGTAGCCAACCATTTACAACCGAAGCATCCAACAGATATACGAAAATTGGCCACCACCACTTACGTTGTCTTATTCGCGATCGATAAACAGCAATTAACTGGTCCATTTTGTCAACACCACCCATTCCTTGATTATAACGTTGAAATAATTTTGGTTTGGCTATCTGCACAGCGCCTTGTCCTCTTGCGTAACGCTTACATGTTCCCATCTCGATGTTATCAAAATTAGTTCCTAAAGTGACTACATTGTTATCTTTCCATCGTACAATTAATATATTTCCGTTACCAGTAAAACGATAGTCCATAGATCCTCTTTGATCTTTTTTCATTTCTGAAACGGAACGAAGTGGGCATTTTTCGGTTCGACCATCTCTTATTGTACCAGATGAGCATATTCCAGAAGCTGATAGATGACGAAGAAGCTTCACGGATGTGAAAAAATTATCAATAAAAATCTTTATGTAAGAAAAATGAAAACTTTCACAGTACTTAAAAAAAATATACGTAGTACGAATATCTTACTTTAAAACCTTTGTTGCTCGCTATTTTCGCTCTAGTGATAAGATCCACGACTTTGTCACCTCCCACTCCAAAGCCAAGGGGCACTGCATCTTCATTTTTGCCCATATAAATGAAGCATGTTTCCATTACTTGTGTTCAACGCCCAATTTTTAAATCCAAATCTTATAGGCTTACCACGAATATATTGTTTTGCGTAGTGTTTGCCATAATAGGGAATCATGCTTTCATCAATAGAAAGAAATTCATCTACTCCGCCATGTTTCAAAAACGCTGCATTCAAATGTTCAATTAATGGACGTATCTTAAAAAGGCGGTCATTATTTTGAGGTTTGTTGTTATCATTTATGTGAAAATTGTTCAGTATTTTTTCAAATCTGTTGAGCCTCATACTATTAAATAGTAGTTTTGGAGTATCACTTTTTTCAGACCAGTATAGACGTTTGTTTGGATACTTTGCATATCCTGACATCAAAAGTCCTCCAATAAAAACTTTTATTTCCTCCAATGTCACCTTTAGGTCTATATTTTTCTGTAGCGCATATAAATTGGTTTGTTCAATGCAATGGTTTAGTAAATTCTCAGAAAAAAATAGTTGAAAAAAGTCAGTTGGAGTTTTTGCCGTTTTAGCTTCGATGCTAGGAGATATAATTTCGCACTCGGTTTCAATTTCGTATGTTGGATTTGCTTTTTTCCAATGGATTTTTGATCCACGTTGCAGCTTTATATATTTTGCAAGTGGCTCCTCATCACCTTCACTCCAATCATCCTCACTATCAATACGTTGTACTTCGCACTCTGCATTTAGCAATTTCGGACCCAGATGATTTAAATTTCCTTCATGTTCATCATCACTCGCATCCGAATCGTGGTCTGTATCATTTCCATCCAAAGGAGGTATTGCAAATATATTAATATTTTGAATATTGTCATCAAATTCTTCCAACTGTTCCAATATTTCAGCAACTGTAAGTCTGTAATAATAACCATAAAAATTACCACAGAGCATAATGTCCCTTAAAAAGGACATGAAAAAACAACGACAATTACTAATATTTTTAAACACACTTTTTTTTTAAACTTGAGCAGATCAATTACTTAATCACATTTTAACAAACACACAAAAAAATATGAATATAACAAATAATTGCTAAATTTTTTTCATTATTACTTACACTCCACGTGTGCTGCGTATTTTATTATTCCCGTTATACATTTTTTTGCACAATATTACGCACTCAACAGAATTTGTTTGAAAAATAACACTTGTTGTTATGACGGAGACAGTTATGAGAATGAGATTCTAAATAAAAGTTAAATTTTAAATTTTTCGTTTCGCTGTAAAGTGGAAAAATAAGAGCGTCCCTTAAAAGGGATCTTATGCACTAATGGGTTAATTGTTATTTATTAATTATTTTATTTATTTCTTTTTTAATTTTCCGAATATTCGCAACACAAAAATCAACGCAATTGTTTACTTTTTCACAGTTGCTTATATGTCAAAAATATGAATTTTTACCTCAATGCGTTGCTATCCATAATAGGCCCATAATTCTTAATAAAGTTCTATATAAATTTAGGGATTGATTTTCTTCATTTAGGGATTGTTGTCCATATAGACATGGCAACACTGGTAAGCATATGTAGGAAAAGCAATACTAACACCCCGTCTATAAGAACCATAGATTTGTTATATCATGAACAAAACGTCGGCAGCGCAAATGTCAAAATTTTGTTCTAATTTGTGTATGTGGTGACTACGTATGGTTTACCAAATCATAATTTATAATTTTTCATCAAGTGCATTTCGTTTACTTCTCCGGTTGAGAATGTAAAAAAGATGGCGTTAAACTAAAAATGACAGTTGATGGTAGCACATAGTTGTTCGAACAATTGTTTTACCAACGATGGTCGACAAAGAACATGACATTGATTTAGAGAGTCTACACGAGCCAAATCGATGATCGACCAAAAATTTGTTCATGGTATACCAAATCTATGGCTCGTATAGACGGGGTGTAAAGGCCCAACCATAATATGCATGAACCAGCTTAAACCAACTTAAGCAACTGTGCGAACACATGTAAAGCATATGTGACAAACTATAATGTACTTAATCAAACTTTTCGTCAAGTTTTGTCAAATGTTATTTGCTTAAGCAAAGTGCAAATCTGAACGCATATTCCGTACGGAAACAGCTGTTTTAAAATAAAAAAAAATTAAAATATTGTAATTAAAATGAAAAAAATTTAAAATGAATTAGAGCTCAATAGTAGCCTTTAAATTTAATTTGAAAAAGCTCAAGAGGCTTTATAACAAGAGAAGCCCATTTTATTTTAACATAAATTTTAAAAAAAAGCTTGAAAACAAATGGCAGAAATCTGTTGCAAAAGTGATGTGTGCATATGGATATGTTTGTTTGGTTATTGGTTTTCCTGAATTAAAAGACAGTCTTTTTATTATAATAAATGCTTTGCACATAATATTTCTAGAGTTTTGGTAATTTATTTTCCATATTTTATTATAACATTTGCCAAGTTTAGTATTTTTGTGTGCAAATTTAATAGAATAAACAAATACGGGGCTGCAATTTTAGGTACTATTGCACAAATGTGCAACAATGGTTACATTTCTCTTAAGTTCATGTAAGTACATTATGGCCACTTAAAAGTTTTCTTTAATTTACTTATGCCTTTGACAGACTTTTCGTTAATATTTGACAGTTGCTTAAGCTAAGTCATGCACATTATGGTTGGGCCTTAACTCGTATACGAGTACATACTCTCATTTTTCTGTTACTAAAATTTTATAACTTCCCAACATACCAAATGGCTTGAGAATAATATTATAATAATCTTACCAACAAAAGCCTTAAGTTTGAAAAACATTTTAGAATTTGTTAAAAAAGATTATCGTAACAATTGTAGAAAAATCTAAACGGAACCCTTATGAAGGTAGTCGCCGTGGTCTAGTGTGTTGGCTTACTAAGACATGGGCCCTGGGTTCGACTCCAGACTCTGACATCTTCAAAAAAAAGAAATATGAAAAAAATATTTCTTTCGGCGACTACCTCTCAGCAGTCTTCTGGCAAAAGCTCTGAGAGTAATTAATTGCCATGAACAAGCTTCTCAAGTCTGTCGTTCGGAGTCGACATTAGAGCTGCAAAACTATCGATAGTCGGCCCCATCGATAGTTTCGATAGTTAAAAAAAAACAATCGATACTATCGATACTATCGGTTTTATATTTTTCTGAGAAAATTAGAATAGCAATACGAATTTTTGGATATATTTTTACTAGGTTCTTCTAAAAGGGAGATCCCACGATATGCACCAACTACAGGGGTATAAGCCTCCTCCCTATCGCATATAAGGTTCTTACGAGCGTATTGTGTGAACGACTGAAGCCATTCGCCATCTCACTGATTGGACCTTATCAGTGCGGCTTCAGACCTGGTAAGTCCACCATTGACCAGATATTCACACTGCGCCAAATCCTGGAGAAGACCCATGAAAGTCAAGTCGACACACACCATCTTTTTGTCGACTATAAGGCAGCCTTCGATAGCCCAATAAGGGATCGCGTTTATGCCGCAATGTCTGAGCTCGGTATTCCTGCTAAGCTGATAAGGCTATGCAGAATGACGCTGAGCAACTCCTGCAGCTCCGTCAAGGTAGGAAGAGACCTCTCCGAGCCTTTTAATACCGTGCGAGGTTTCAGACAAGGCGATCCCTTATCCTGCGACCTCTTCAACTTCGTCATGGAGAGTGTTCTGCGAAAGGCGGATGTACATCGTAATGGCACTATTTTTAATAAAAGTGTCCAGCTCCTTGCGTATGCCGACGACATAGACATCATTGGGCATACCAAGCGAGATGTCACCGCAGCCTTTAATGCTATTGAACGAGAGTCTGCTAAAATGGGTCTGGCGGTAAATGAGAGCAAGACGAAGTACATGTTGTCGACGAGTAGGGATGCTGATCGCATCGGCTCCCAGGTTACAGCCGGCAACTATACATTCGATGTGGTCAAGGAGTTCATCTACCTTGGCACCGCCATTACCAGCAAGAATGATGTCAGTCTGGAGATCAAGCGAAGAATTACACTGGCCAACAGGTGCTACTACGGTCTCGGTAGGCAGTTTAGTAACAGAGACCTCTCTCGTGCGACGAAGTTAACACTCTACAAGTCGCTTATTCTTCCGGTGCTTCTCTATGGTGCGGAAGCATGGACGCTGTCTTGTGCCGATGCAGCGGTCCTGGGAGTGTTTGAGAGAAAAATTCTTCGCAAGATCTTTGGTCCACTGAAGCAAGGCGATGAGTTTCGCATAAGGACCAACTATGAGCTGTATGAGCTCCTCGGCGACGTAGATGTTGTCCAGCGCATTAACATCCAGCGGCTGCGCTGGCTCGGCCATGTTGTTCGGATGGAAGAATCTGCTCCAGCGAAAAAGGTTTTCGATGCGAAGGTCACTGGACGTCGGCGTAGAGGACGTCCATGTTTACGTTGGAAAGACCAGGTAGATGGAGCCCTGTCATCAATTGGTGTGACCAACTGGAGAAGGCGTGCGCTTAGCAGAGACGCCTGGAGACTAGTGTTGAGGCAGGCCGAAACCCGTTAACGGGTTGTTATGGCCAGCTAAGTAAGTAAGTAAGTAAGGTTCTTCTAAAATCTAGTGGATGAGTAGAATTCAATTTGTATCGGAAGTTCAGTAAGTAAAACTCTATTAAAATATAGCAAGTACCATGTATGTATATGGGTTATTATTCGCTTTCAACTGTCTTTCATAATAAATGTATTAATTTAAATAAAAGACATACATGTGTATACTATTGTAATATAAATTTCAATTTTATTACAAAATAACAAAAAAACTCAAATTATTTGCCAAACAAAAAAAAAGTTAATTAAAGCTGTTAATTTGGGATAATTTTTTTAAATTAACGTTAACCGTAAAAGGCTTTAACGTTCAAAAAGTAAAACATACATTCTACATACATATGTAAATATCAAAATTCTAATTAAAAGGGATTATAAAAAACAATTCATAAATAAAATTAGATACAGAAGCGTTAAATTTAGGTATTTATAAGTTATACCAGGTTTACCCAATAATTTTTGTTAATGAACAGGAGTTTTTTTTCCGTTTTTGGTCTATGGTCGTAATTGGCTTTTCCGTTTCTCTGAAACTAGGGTGCGAACGTTTAAGGTGATCTAATAAATATGTAGTATTGCCGCTAGTTTTATAATATTTGCCACATAAACGGCATTTAGCACAATTTTTATCTTTGGCTATTTCAAAATAAGTCCAAACATCTGAATACGTCCTACGTATCTTTTTTTGAATACCCTCTTCATCATCGTTGTCTACCTCAATGTTTTCGTTGCCATATTCTATTAAACACAGACAGACATACACACTCCTATGGATGTGTCCATTGGACACATATGTACATACATTTAAATAGTATTGTAATAATACTTCCTTTCTGATAATTGTAGGGATCTCCCCATTTTTTTAAAACTGTTTTTTATTTCAATATTCTTTATTCTTTCAGAAATACTATTTATAATACCAGAAACTTTTACTTTAAAACTTCTTTGTATTATTTTTGTGCCGTCAATAATTCGCCGCCGTCGTTATATTAATTTAATAGGATAACACTTTTTTGAAATATTGACTCTATTTTATTTTACATTAAATAAATGCAAATATATTATTTTTATTGAAAAATTAGAACATACATAAAAAATTTACCGGCGGCAAAAAAACCTGCGTTGAAAAAGTTTGCTTTTAAAATTTTCCGATAGTATCGCTACCGATAGTGAAACCATCGATAGTCGGCCAAAAATGAAACTATCGATACTATCGATAGTACTATCGATTGTTTTGCAGCTCTAGTCGACATTAAACTGTAGGTCCCGGTACTCATGGATAAAAATTGACACACATAACATGAGTGCTACGAGAAGCTAGGCCGTAATCCTGACACAGGGTTGTAAAGGCCAGTTATGTACATATGTTACCTATGTAACCCTTAGTCTATGTCCACACTCGGAGAGAAGAGTCGGCAACTTTTGAGTTTGTGGACGATTTCGGTGAGGGGAATAAAAGAAGAAAAATACTTGCCCGTTCTCGGCGATTCTTTATATTCCCTCATTCGTTATTTGTCTTTGTAGTTGATTATTTGACATTTCCTTTCATATTTTTTTTCGCTTTTTGGTGTACGCGTCTTTTTCATACAATCGCAGCGTTCGTTTTTCTTGTGTTTTTTCTTTTTAATAAGTGCAGCGTTGCCAGTTTATGTGTAATTACACAAAAATGGAAGAGAACAATTTTTCTTTAACTATTTTTAGACCATAAATTTTTTATGTAATTTTGTTTCACCATTATTTCAATCAAATTATTTATAATAATTTAATTCAATTCTTTATGTTTTTAAGTTAACCCATAATATTGGTCACCATACAATTTCATTTCATAGAAATCAAACATTATTCAATAACAGAAACAATATCAATCTTATGATACGAATAGAAACTACGAAGCAACGCATTGAATATATGGATAGTATGGAATTTAATAATCTCCCTCAAGATATTAAAAATATACAAAGAATTTAAATTTTCATGAAAAGAATAAAGGAATATTTGCTTCACGACTTAGAAACTCTTCTCATATGACTTACAGCAATCGTATAGAATATCCTATAAATTAATAATTAAATTTTGTGTGTATACCTATATTACTATTTTTTTACTTTTATTTCTTTTCTTTCTTTGTAAATTATATACATATATAGAAGTAAACCTTTAGATGAATATCTTAAAATAAAATATTTGGGGGATTCCAATGGTCGTTTTAAAGTCATATATCATAAAACAATAAAACGAAAAAATATGATTGCTGTAAACAACCCGTCATAGTTTAGTATAATAAAAAAATTCTTTACGCATTAATAGTAAAACATTTAAATATTTTCAAGGTGACTTTTTCAAAATTTATACCAATTTTAAAATATGTCCACTGGTGAGCTAAAGCAAACATTTTTAGAAATTATTAAACTATAAGTAAATTGCCTTTCAGTGGGGACAACGTACTTTTTTAAATATTAAGAATCATAATGAAACGTAAATTCTTCTGCCCGTATGCAAAAAAATTAAAATAGATTTTAATTCAAATGGAAAATAAAGACAGCAAATGTATATGGCCGTTAAACTGCTGAATGTCTAATCGACACATAATAGGTGAATACAAAATCTAGCTGTTAAAAGACAAGGGAAGAAAAACATTTTTATTTTTCATTAATAGAAAATTTAATTGTGTAGCATAACGATATTACATTAAAAGAAAATATTTTGTTTATATCAACCGATTTTCATTATTTGCAGCTTATTTTATATCTAACATACCTTAATTTTAAAATAAAATATGTCTTATCTTATAAACTTCTTTAAAATTTAAGCGGTGCTCCCGAACTACTTCAAGTACTAGTCCTCATTAGCACTAGTATTCAACTATAAATACTTTAATATTGTTTGGGCTGTTCCAATAGCTCTAGTAATAACTTTAAGGCTTTGTCTTCTACAGGGAAATTTATAAGTACACAAATATTTATTCACATATTAAAATAATTACAAAAATAAAAAGCATTATATTCTATGTATGAAATATATTTTGGGCAATCTATAAAATTTTGTGTAATTTGTAAGTATTTCTGTGGCAACACGGCATAAATGTCAAATTGTAAGAAAAAGCAAGCAAAAGAAAACACAAAAATTGCTGAACAACAACAAAAAGTTGGGCAACTAAACTCTTCGAGTGTGGACACGAAGACAAGTTTAAAAGAGAATTGATGAAAAATTGCCCGACTCTTCTCTCCGAGTGTGGACAATAGACTTATGAAAATGTTATATGTTCAAGCTTACTAAAAGCTTAACTTTTCTATTGTAGAATAAGCTTACAAAAATAATATTATATTAATTATTGTATAAAAAAGCTAATTCGTCTCAATATTATCATAACATTTTTAGCATAATAGTGTAATAAACATTAAAACACCAATATATTGTTTTATTACAATAAAAGAAAAATTCGTTAATATTATTTATTACACAAAAAATATAATAGGTGTTCTGTGTTTATGTTTTTTTCATATTGCCGTATTCCTTTCTCAGTTTTAAATGATTTTTTGCAAACATTTAATGCATAGCACATTCGATTTATTTGTGGAAATCCCCTAAATTAAAAATACAGTTATTTCCGCTTAATTGAGTCTCTAAAAATGCACGATTTTTGGTGCAATTAAACGGTAAACTCATTTAAGCGATACTCGGTTAATTGATTCGCCGACGCAATTAAAACGAAAATCACTTAATTAAGCCAGACGAGCAATAAAGCGAAACATCCACTTGTATAGAGAAAAAGAAATTCATTTTTTTATTTATTAAGTTAAAAAATAGTGTTAGTTTATTAAAACAAAACAAAAATCAGGTACGTTCATCGTACAATATTTGAAAAGCAACAAAAATTACAAAATTCTATATAAAAAGAGATCAAAATTTAAAATAATTACATTACATATGTATGTGCATGCGAGTGTACATTAAATGTTATAAAAAAACATTATACATACATAAGTAAAACTATGATTTAAAAAATCAGTCATCAACATTTGAATTTTAGATTTGTTGAGGCTTTTGATGATTCGTTTTTCTATAGCGTTCCATTTACATGGTGAACAGAAATATGACAAACATTTTTTTTGGTGCAACATAAATGGTTTTAAGTTTGTGAAGAAAAAAATTAATCAGACGAAATCAATTAACTGAAACATTTGTTTGTGTTTTTCGCAATGCGGTCTCATTTTATGAATCAATTAAACGGGAGGCACAATTAAGCGGAACTCAATTAAACGGGTACTTTTGCATAGGAGGTTATACGGAATGATTTCGTTTCATGATTTTTAGTACAATTAAGCGGGAAACTCAATAAAGCGGGGCTCAATTAACCGAAAACAACTGTATGTATTTTTTTTTCGACATAAAAAATTTTAAAAACATTGTTGTATAATTGTGGATGGTTAAAAAACGTTTGTAAATTCAAATTTTATAAATATATAATACTATAAATTAATTTAAGAAATGCTTGCATTTTACTGTTTTTGTAAGCTTATTCTCAAGTTGCATTGTAGAGACCTGCATGACTCAATTCATCTCTTTAACACACAGTGAATGCAGGTTAATACTGTGTGACGACAAAAGGCGGCTACCTTGTTTTTGTCCACACCGCACCTATTTCCACCGACTGGTCCAGAAGATTTGATTATTTTTATTTTTTATTTTACCAGTATTATTGAATTATATGTACTACTATCCTTGCATTATTATTATTATTCCCATTTGGAATTATTGCATTATTTCCTATTGTAATTATTAGTTAGTTTGATTATTGAATTTAAAAGTCCCATTGTGCAAAAGGAATTTCGTATAAAATTGTTATGAAGAGTTATTATCTACTTTTAGTTATTTATTTTTATTAACGGTTGTTGTATGACATACAATTTACATACAAAGCCTCTCTGCTCAGTGGTGGTTGCTTACTCTCTTAATGATATTGTGTAGAGTATGATACAACATGTTTGATATGGGCAAATGTTCGAACACATTTGCTTACATTTGTCTGTTAGTATTTTTGCATTAATAAGCAAGCGCAACTGAGTAGAGAGTTAGTTGGTGATAAGCTGCTGATAGGTGAGGTCGGTTTTATTTATTTTAAATAACATTGACTTTCGCTTAGAGAAAAATAAATTATTATACTAGTGGCGTGGTAGACCACACTAGCATAAAATTTATTTATCAGTGGCGCATTGACAACTGACTGGGAAAGCCTGTACAGCAATTGTTCTGTGCGTAGGCCGTACAATTGTTGTTCGGGAAAATCGTGGAGGCTAAGGAACAGTAGTCATCCTGTGCGTATGCCGTTTGGCTGTTGTTCTGGCACCTCCACTGGTTTAATTAGACAATTTGATCTGACAGCCGTTATTGGGACATCAAGAATCCCAGTCATCCTGTGCGTATGCCGTTTGACTGTTTTTCTGATCTTCTCAATAAGATAGGACAAATTTGATCTGACGTCCGTTATTGGGACATTAAGAATCACAATCATCCTGTGCGTATGCCGTTTGATTGTTATTCTGATTCTCCCAATAGATTGGACAAATTGGACTGACGTATACTAACAGGCTGTTGGAGCAACGGTCATTCTGTGCGTATGCCGTTTGATTGTTGTTCTGACACCCGTTTGCTTCATTGGACAATCGTACTTGACGAATATTAATTTAGCCGGCTTAGGGCATATAATTAATTCTTTATTTTATTTTATTAAATTTAAGTTCTATAATAATTTAGTGAGTAGAACTATTTTTTTTGTGAATAAATATTTAAATAGACTTCAACGAAGTGTTTTTTTTTTATGTAACCACTGGACACCGCTGAACTACCCCAGCAACCAGCGAAATCGTGTCGTTACAACTGTTACAATACTTTATGTATCCACACACTAAGTCTATGTCCACACTCGGCGAGAAGAGTCGGGCAATTCTTCATCAATTCTCTTTTAAACTTGTCTTCGTGTGTGATCATCGTAATCATTATTTATGATTTTTATTTTTTCGCTCAAAATAAAACTCACTTTCAATTTATGACTTTTTTTGAGGTTTTTTACATATAAAAATTTGGTCAGAACTAATAAAAGAAAAAGTATTAAGACATGCTTGTTCATTTTGTTATATAAAATATCATTTTTTTGCACAAAAATTATTTTTTTTCATTTATAATACTAGCTGAACCCGGTGTGCTTCGCTACCACCTCGTTATATAATTAAATTAACTGCGGTGACGTGGTTCATAGTTATATGGCGACGTTAATAGTATTAAGAGCAATATACTACCAAATAAAAAAAAATCCGTTGAAAGAAACAAAAAGTTTAAAACTTTCAAATAAAATTTTGCGTGAAAAGGGGCGTGGCGTAAGAAATGTTTATTTATACTTTGCCTGAAGTATAATGTGTATACAATTTGAAGTAAATCTGTTAAAAACTATGTGGAAGTAATTACATAATTTTAAAAAAGTGGGCGTAAAAGTGGGCGTGGTCGAAAAAAAAGTACCCTATTAATCATGCCAGAGTCCCAGTTAAATGCTGTGAAAATTTCAGGAAGATCGGTCTAGAGGTTTGGTCTCCTATAAGGTACAAACAAACAAACAAATAAACAAACACACATTCAATTTTATATATTTAGATATAAAGTAAATTAAAAGTGAGTTTTATTTTGAGCGAAAAAAATAAAAATCATAAATAATGATTATTTTTGAGTTTTATTTCTTTTGCTCAAAAATAATGATTATGGCTGATTTTTATTAATATTACTCAAAAATAATCATTACCATTGAAGAAAACTTTAAAAATCAAAAATTTAAAAATCATGACGGACGCAAAAAATTTTTATTTATGTCTGTTCTAAGTGATTGATTTTTTTATTTAAAAAAACGAACAATAATCATTATTTACGGTCCCTGATAAAAATATAAACCAAAAAGAACTTACAAAAATTATATAAAAACAACAAAATTAAAATAAATACATATGGGTATCACTGCACCGACGTTATCACATTACATATTATACTAATTATTGCTAATATTTCCCCTGTTTATTATATATCTATAACTCCGAGCACAATTCTCGGTGTCTGTTTTGTAGTTCATTCTCCTCTCCTTTGGTGTATTTATTATATGTAACATCTCCAAAGTAAACCGTTTTTTATATATGTTTTCTCTCTGTAATATTTGCACCTTCTCCAATTCTGGTGTATGATTATTATCTGCAGAGTGGTTCGCAAGTGCTGTTTTTTGTGTACTTAATTTGTCTCTACTTTTAAAATCCGATTTATGTCCTGCCATTCTGGTTCTTAGTTTATTTTTTGTTGTACCGACATACATTCTATTGCATTTGGTTTTACCATCTCCCAGACAATTAATCCTGTATATTACGTTATATTTATCCATTGTCTCCAGTTTTGATTTAGTGTCGGTAAATAGTCGTCTGAGCGTATTATTTGATGCTTGAGCAATTTTAAATCTATTCTTGTCCAAAATATTCGTATTTCTCAATCTTTCCGACAATCCAGGAAGATATATCACTGATTTATAAGCTTTTTCCGTTTTCTCCTGTTCTCCCAGTCGTCCTTTATTTTCTGTAAATTTAACTATCAGTCTGTAAATGGTATTTCTAGGGAAGTCATTTTTCTTCAAAATTTCTGTCACTTTCTGAATATTTTGTACATGGAATATTTCATCGCTGATAGAAAGCACCCGTTCAATAAAATTCATGGCAGTATTCATAATTATATATTTAGGCTGGCTTGAATTAAAATTAATGAGTCTGTCGGATGCTGTTGGCTTTTGATACCAATCAATTTTTACTATCCCCTTGTCTCTTATAACCAGCGCATCAAGATAGGGCAATTTTCCATCAATCTCGTCCTCCCTGGTTAATTTTATATTTTTATTAAAACTATTTAGTTTAGTTAGGATTCCATCTATTGCACTTGTTTTAGCGATTACAAAAAGGTCGTCTACATACTTAGTTACTAATTTAGGTTTTTCCTCCAAATCGTCCAAACATGTTTTTAATAGTTCCTCCATAACAATGTCCGCAACAATAGGCGAAAGCGGGAAACCCATTGGTAATCCTCTGCATTGGGTATAACATTTGTCCTTATATTTAAAATATCTATTGTCCTTTACGCAAAATTTTAAAATTTTTAGAAAGAGGTCTTGCGGTATGTTCGTATACCCTTCTATTTCACCCCACTTACTCTCTTTCAATCTGATAGCATAGTCCACTGGAATACTAGGAAAAAGTGACACCACGTCAAATGAATCAATCTTATATTAAGCGTAGTCCTTTAATTACCTCATAGAGGTAATTAACCGTATTCGTTTAAATGACTTCCACGCATAATTGCCCAAAAATGTTGACATTTTTGTCGAGGCAATTATCCGTGGAATACTGTATTTGGATAAAATATCATATTTTTAAAAAGACTTTTATTTAGAATTCACAGTATGAAGGTACAATATTAATATTATATAAAATTTTAAAACCTAAATAAAAAAAACATCAGTCATCATCATCTTTTATTATCTACATACATATTTTACAATTACACACTTTAGTTAGTTTAGGTACAATTTTGAAGACAAAGGATTCTCAATTCCTTTTTGTAAAGAAATTGCCTAAAAGAACGGTTTTTGTAAGTGGTTTACTTGACTAAATATTCGTTTTCCGTTTTCAAAATAAGGTAGTGAAACTAATTTGTTGCGGATTAAATTTAAATAAAGTTAGGAAAAAAGACTACAGATTCTCATTTCCACTTCTGATATTTTTTAAATAGTTTTAACTTATTTTAGGGAAAAATTTATAGCCCATCCACGTTTTTTGGGCGTTTTGGGTATTTTCTCAAAAACTGTTGACACGATTTTAATAAAAATTTTCCAGAATATTCTTAGCGACGCCTATTATCTATCTCTTTTAATAACCAAAATGCCAGTTAAAGCTATTGCACGGTTTTTATAGCCCATCCACGTTTTTTTTTTTTTTGGGCGTTTTAGGGATTTTCTCAAAAACTGTTCACACGATTTTAATAAAAATTTGCCAGAATATTCTTAGCGACGCCTTTTACCTCTTTTAATAACCCAAATGCCGGTTAAAGCTATTGCACGGTTTTTATAGCCCATCCACGTTTTTTGGGCGTTTTGGGGATTTTCTCAAAAACTGTTCACACGATTTTGATGAAAATTTGCCGGAATATTCTTAGCGACGCCTATTACCTCTTTTAATAACCCAAATGCCGGTTAAAGCTATTGCACGGTTTTTATAGCCCATCCACATATTTTTAGCGTTTTGAGGATTTTCTCAAAAACTGTTCACACGATTTTGATGAAAATTTGCCAGAATATTCTTAGCGACGCCTATTACCTCTTTTAATAACCCAAATGCTGGTTAAAGCTATTGTACGGTTCTTATAGCCCATCCACGTTTTTTGGGCGTTTTGGGGATTTTCTCAAAAACTGTTCACACGATTTTAATAAAAATTTTCCAGAATATTCTTAGAGACGCCTATTATCTCTTTTAATAACCCAAATGCCCGTTAAAGCTATTGCACGGTTTTTATAGCCTATCCACGTTTTTTTGGGCGTTTTGGGTATTTTCTCAAAAACTATTAATACAAAATTTACATGAAACACATTTTTTTAGATATATGGCTCATTATAAACATTTTGTATAACGTAACATAATTAATTTATTAAAAAAAAGACTAAATTTAATAATTTCTACTTTTTCATTCATAATTCCCAATTTCAAAAAAGCGTTTTGGACGCTATTTTTGACGCTATCTTGGCTCACGTTAAAAAGTTAGTGTGGTAAAGTGAATAATGTAAAGAAAAAGCAAATAAGAAGTAAACATATTAACCCTTTGCACCCGAACGGCGCCTCTCAGGCGCCATCCCTTTTATTACTGCAACTAGAACGGCGCCCGAGAGGCGACATTACTATTTATGATAATATTGCACCATATGCATGCGTTGTAAATTTTTTTAGTAGGAGTGTGTGAGATTAGTCCATGGACATGGACAGTAGCATATCGGAAAAATAATACTATGATCCTGGCTTGGAAAGATAAACGGGTTGTGACCATGATGTCGAATTGGTGCGATGCTGACATGACTACCGTAAAAAGGTTTCAACGAGGTGGTGTTGAAATTGCTGTTAAGAAACCAAACGTTATTCTAAAATATATTGAATTTATGGGGGGCGTTGATCGTGCCGATCAATATACATCTACGTACTGTTTTATGCGGAAATCCTTAAAATGGTGGAGAAAGTTATTTTTTTGGGGATTGGAAATATGTGTATATTTTTATATACATATTTTATATAAAATGGTGAAGAAGCAGAAAAACGAGCGACCAATCAGTCATTACAAATTTGTGAAATTATTAGTGGATCAGCTAAAAGGAGATTATCGACAAGATCGTGGAGCTGGCCGTGGTTCGACATCTGCAACTACCGATAACAGTATCCGATTAAATGGTAAGCTACATGTGATGCAAAAAGGAAAAAAGAAAGATTGTAGAGTGTGCTCTGACCGAACGACAAAGAAAAGCGGAAGACGTGAAACGGTGTATTACTGTGACACATGTCCTGAAAAACCCAGGTTACACCTTGGAGAGTGCTTCCTCAAATATCACACTAAGGAAAATTAAAAAATTTAATATTAAAATATTATGTTTGTAGTTTTTTTGTTTAAAAGACTTATGTTTGATGTATTACAATTTTTTATTAAAACTACTGTCGGGTAGCTGAGTACCCATACTAAAAATGGTTCGGGTGCAAAGGGTTAAAATATAAGAAATATTGGTGGCAAAATAAAAAATATTAAATTATAAAATATTTTTAAAGGTAGTACCTACTATTAAATAAATTTACTGTATAATTGTTACAAATGATTTTTATCCATTTTATCCATCACAAAACAAAGTCCTTTTATTCGTGCTAAATAACTCACATCAAATACTATTAATTCTTTATTTACTTTGGTTATAAATTCGAATATTATTAGCTT
The DNA here is from genome assembly GCA_963576795.1 of Metopia argyrocephala. NCBI lineage: Eukaryota > Metazoa > Arthropoda > Insecta > Diptera > Sarcophagidae > Metopia > Metopia argyrocephala. The sequence continues at coordinate 90,443,414 of OY756209.1, forward strand.
TTAGTTTGCTTAATTTGACACATATATAATTAATTTTCTACTTCGTTGTGCCCATATGTATTTATGTAATTTTTAATTGAATATGGCAGCACTGATTTTACGAACAAAATTTCTGAAATGGGTGAATGGTGGTGCAGAAAACTCTCAGTAAACAAAAAATTCGTTTGCACAAAAAATGTTTCAGAACCTCTGGGTGAATCCGCCTTAAAGCATATTGCCAGTACAAGTCAATGTACTCGTTTCTTTACCCCTCGCAACTTTCGCAAATAAACATGCAATCATAAAAAATAAGAATCTCTTTGTGTGAACACAGACTAAGGTGATACTAATATATGCTGAGGAAACATGCACCTGTGTTAAGAGTAATATCAACTCGTACTATTATATTAAATAGGAAAACTTACCATTTTTTCGATCTAGAAAAAGTTTCCTTTACAATGTTCACAAAATTTTCAGAAATGAGAGTATATTTTTCAGTGTCAACAACTAATAAAAACTAACGATATTAGGGGCAATTGCGCAATGAAAACAATACAGCGGCTTTTCAACAATTCTGCGAACGTAGTTGCCATATTCGTCGTTGTCGTCTTTTTGACTATTTTGTGTCTCAAAAATAAAAGTTTAAGGATTTCAGTCCTTTTCCTTTTGCTTAAGGTTTATATTTAAAATTGTTATCATGGCTGTAAGTAATACACATTTTTTGTCAAAATGTATAAAAATTGAGTTATATATTGAGTTATGTGTATTACATTACGTTATTATATGTAATATTAATTTTAGTTAGTTTTACATTTAATTCGTATTTATTATAGCTTTGTATTTATTCTACCCTATAAATAAAAAACTTGTACCTTTTTATTTTTATGATCGCCTATTCAATTTAAATTTTGTAATTTTATTTTTTCAGTAGAATTTGAATTTCAAAAAAGAATGTTTTGAAATAAAAAAAAAATATATATGTATATATATTTATTTTTTTTTATTTTATATATAAATTATTTATTTTAACCTATTTTTGGCAATGCGAAACTCACAATTAAGGCAACGAATGTTATGTTCTTCTGCCTTAACGCATCTAAATGTTAAAAGTTGTAAAACAATTTCTATTAAATTTCCTTATTTTAACTTTTTTGACAGAAGTGCGAAACGCAATTGTCGTAACGAATGTTATGCACATCTACCTTAATTATTAAACACTTTTAATATTATCGAAGATGTAAGCAGTTATAAACAGATATTTGTATGAAATATTCGGTTCGAAAAAAACACCACCTAATTTCATATTTAAATATGAAGTTAAAATCTGGTCTCGGAATAATTAAATATAATTTTAATATTGTATTCTAATTGAGATAAATAAAAAATCAAAACAAAAATAATGAGAACGATTGTCCCATTTAGTTTTGTATATTGTTTTTGTTTGTAAGCACTACAAATACACTAACTCAAATGTACGTAGGTAGAGAAAAAATAAATGAGAAGAAAAGGAAAAGAAGAAGAGAAAAAAGAACAAATTATACGAAGGTGACGGAATAACAAAGCAGCAACAAGAGCGAAAAGCGAATTGTTTCGTTTGCGCTCTTTCTCATTTAAAAAGTATTTGTTTTGGTTTTGCAATAAAAACAATTTGAAAGGTTTATGACTTTGTGGAAACGTTTGCCAAATGTTTTGTTTGTTTGCCCACTCTGGTTTTGAAACGTTGAACGTAACCTAAACAAAACATAACAAACTTATTTTTTTAAGTGAAATTGTGGGGAAATAAAGAACAACAAATGTCTGAAGAAAACTTATAAAAATTTAAGAAAACTAAAAAGTGATTGAATAATAAATTAAAAATGAAAAAAAAAATGATATAAATAAATGTAATATGTGTTGAAGGCTCTAGGTTCGAGCCTCAGGATTAATATGTAAACAAATGATTATTTTTTTCAGTGGTGCAACTTAATTAGTCTCCCATTTTTAGTGTATATATTTCATGTATTACGTTTTTTAAACACCTTTTTCATGCATCTTATTGTATTGGCAGCACTAAAATGTTTGTTGTCGCCAGTGTTGTCAGATCAGTGGATTTATCCCCAAAATGGGGATTTTTTTTCTGAAAGGGGATAAAAAATTCATTTGGGATTGAGGTTTTTTTTTTGGGTATGATCAACAAGTTTTGGGCTATTTTTAAAATTTGTTTGCTTATTTAATTATATATTATAGACTTCTTCCATTCGGAACACACGATGAACGAATTTCAATAGAGTTTCAATTTTTAAGACTTGTTTGAAAGTCATACTTTCATATAAAATTATTTCAGTAAAGTTTTATATGATATGATACATAACAGCCTTTACAACCCTGTGTCAGGATTACGGCTTAGCTTCTCGCAGCACTCATGTTGTGTGTGTAAATTTTTATCCATGAGTACCGGGACCTACAGTTTTAATGTCGACTCCGAACGACAGACTTTGAGAAGCTTGTTCATGGCAATAAGTTACTCTCAGAGCTTTTGCCAGAAGACTGCTGAGAGGTAGTCGCCGAAAGAAATATTTTTTTCATATTTCTTTTTTTGAAGATGTCGGAGCCTGGAGTCGAATCGCTTAAATGTAGAATAACACTATAAAGTTAGCAACACTAAAGTATTTTAAATTCTAAATGTCAATTTCAATGTAAATTGTTTTGACAAACGCCACTTTTTTATCTATAACATTTATAAATATTTTGGCAATTCTGTATTGATGTGAATGTAGTTGAACTCTTTACACCCTTTATACTTTCTTCTTATATTATATTTACACTGTTCTCCAAAACAATATTAATACAAAAAAGTAGGTATCATACGGGCTTAAGGCCCAGTTTTTAACTTCATAATTAAATGTAAAATTAGTTACTTTTAATGTAAACTTAAATGGCATTTAAATACAGTTTCAGTTTTTCAGCCATAAATTTAAGTTTGTATTTAATTGCGACAAAAGTACGGTAGCATCAGCAAATGTAAACAAACTTTGCAGAATTTTTCACAGAAACAGCTGTGATTGGCTGCAACAAAATAAAACGCCAGAAATAAAATAAAAATACTATTGATAAACATCAATTAATAACAATAAACGTAAGTAATATATATTAATTTTATTATTTAAAGACGAGTATTATTCATAATATGCCAATTTTTTATAAAAAAATTAAAAACATTGTTGATTGTTTTATTTTTATTTGCAAAACGTAAAAACAAGATGGTGAGATCATTTTACCGGTATTTTTCTTTATTCAATGTACTGGTTTATGCATAACATATCAGTACGGAAATGTACTGTTTTTTTTTTTTTTTAATTTTGCCTTCAAATAATTTTAATTGATTAAAACTGGTTTAATTTCCTTATTACTTTTATTTATTATGAATCACCCAGTTAAAATTCAGTCTTACGTTTTATTTTTGTTTATTGTTAACTTACCATGTACTTTGTATTTAAATAAATAGAAGTATCATTAGTGCTTTTCAAAAGAAAATGCTGTTTTTGCTTTCGTTTGAAATTCAAAAACAAAAAACTTTAAGGGGTTTTAAATTATAACCTATAACAATATGGCTAGATAGGAGACCTCGTGAATACACTCATTATATCGACAATAATTTGTAACAATTTAGAACTTTTTGTGCATTTACAACAAATGTATTTATTCATTTGACGTGATGCTCTTGCTATATGTATTTTGTTAAGTTCTTGAAAGAAAAAAAGAAAATTAATTATTTTTAGTGTATAATTTTCTTTTTGTTTTAATAATGGTTTAAAACATATGAATTCAATAAAATTTTGGTTAAAAATTTGTGTACTGATTTTTTTTCGAATGTACTGATTTTTCCAATTTCAAAAATGGCAACCCTATTTATACGTAAAACTTTAATAAAACTTATAGCCCGTTTCTAGAACACGAATGGTTTTTGACATTCGTGTTCTAGAAACAGGCTGTTAAGGCCCAACCATAATGTGCTTAGGCTAGCTTAAACAACTCTGCGAATGTATGCAAGCAAATGTGTATAACCATAATGTACATAACAAACGTTTCGTTGAGTTTCGTTCAATTTTATTTGTTTACGCTTGGAGCGAAGCCGACTGCACCAAACGTACGTAAACAGCTGTTCTTGTGTTTGTGTAAACAATAATAAACAAAAAATGGAGTGTGCAATGGAAGCGGAGGTTAATTTTATAGAAAATTTGATTGAAAATGTAAAAACACAACGATGTGCTATTAGAAAATGTGTATCCCAATAATTTGAAACCATTTAAATATTTTTCTTTTCTCTTCTTTTTGTAGCACATTAGTAACAAAATTTAAACATATGTACACGTGTTTAAAATTGAAATGCGCGCACGGTTGTATATTTTATTACTATTTTTTATTTATGATTTATTTATTTTGTTTAATTAACAAAAACAAATATAATAACCAAGTTTTCGGTAAAATATTTAAACGTTATAGAAATTAAATAACATTTTGTGATAAAAATCTATATATTTATGAAATATAGAGAGAAATCAAGTTTTACATAAGTACTAATGTTTGCAACTAAGAACAGCTTGCATTTAAGTTCAAAAAGTACAATATAGCCACTCAAAAGCTTCGTTAGACTTTTGGCAGACGTTTCGTTGATTTTTGACATTAGCATACGTCAACAAAAGTACATTATGGTTGGGAATTTAAATGGACAAGGTTGGTCATTTAAATGGCAATTAAGTTTTATTTAACTTTGCGCTGAAAAACTGAAAGTTGCATTCAAATGTCACTTAATTTTAAACGCCATTTAAATATGAACTTAAAAAGTGGGCCTAAGTTGGCTACGGACAGCGTTGCCACTATTAGTAGAATTCTACCAAAATTGATAGAGATATTATTGTTTGGGAAGGAATGCAGGCAAATTTGATTTTGATAGATTTTAGCAGAAGCTAAAAAAACTGTATAGCCCATTATGCTTTAGGCACAACTGGAGCGAACGAGGTGTTTTTCGCGGCGACTGTTCGTCGCCAAAAATAAAACTCATTTGTGTATACACTGATGCCAGATGTGACGATTTATCGTCATTTTGACGATTTTAAAAACAACTAAATGACGATTTGATGACGATAAAAATGAAAAAAAAAAAATGTTTATATTGAATTGTGTAACCACATTTTAAAACGGTTTGATTTTGAAGATAAATTTAAATATTAAAGTATAATAACTCCAAATCTAATAATTGATAAAAAAAATCTATAAATTTTTGGAATTGTCAAAGCGTTTCCAAATTTTGTAAATAAGGAAGAAGTACAAATGTTGGATTCGGAATTCAGAGAATTCCAATTATTAGATTTGAAAAACCTATGTAATAAAAATGAAACAAACTTATTACATTTTTGGAAACAAGTTTGCGAATTGAAACGAAATGACTCTAGTTACATATTTCCAACTTTAAAAAGATTTATTAAAAATATTTTAATTTTACCACATCCTTCTGCTAATGTGGAAAGAATATTTAGCAGATTAAACATTAAGAAAACAAAATTGAGAAATCGATTAAAGAAAGATACACTTAAGGGTATTTTATATACTAAAGATTATTTGAAATTAAAGAAATCAAATTGTTTTGATACTCCAATTAAACCAGATTTATTAAAAATTTATAATATATATATATATATATATATTATAAATATATATATATATATATATATATATATATATATATATATATATGTGAAAATATATTTATAAACAAACTTACGTATATTCTCAAATATAATTTTAAAAAATTTCAAGGACCTAATAAGATCTCAAAATTATATTTTTACTTTAATAGTTATTAAGTAGAATTTAAAATTATTTTAACTGTTTTTCCTTAGTTTTTTTTTTAATTTTACTTTTATATACAAAACAAAACTATATTCTGAAGTGCATGTGTATATTTGTTTGTTTTTTGCTAATAACACCTAAAAAGAAAAACTTTTTTGTGTTTTGACGATTTTTTGTAATTTTTTGACGATTGACGATTTTGACGATTGATGACGATTTTTCTTTTAAAAATTGACGATTTTATGCCTAAAGTACCTGGCAACTATGTGTGTATATGGTAATTGGCACAATCAGGGCGACGGCGAAAATTTCGTCCGACGCCGCGAACTCAAATAGATTTATTTCTATTTCATACGCCGGCGAACGGCGAACAAAACAGTACAAGGTGGCCATATTTTTACAAAATTTATGTGTTTCAGTAAATAAAGTTACTTTTTACTTTAAAAATTGTTCAATTTTGACTTATTAACATTTAAAATGAAAAAACAAAACAAAAATAGCTATAAAAAACCATTTAGTTGAGTTGTTGTTAATGTTTAATTTCTGATGTACTTTTTTCCAGCATATGGTAACACTATCGTATACGAAAACACAAATATTAAACAAATTATTGCACCATTTGCAAAAATATATGTGAAAATGGATATTAACGAAGTTATTATAGAAAATGTTAAGCAACAAGATTGCTTGTTCAATCTGGCCTCAAAAAATTATAAAAATGTCCAATTGAAAAATGAAATATGGGAAGGAATTGGCGCCTTGGTGGAATTATCAGGTAAGTGTGAATTGAAAGGCAAGTAGTTTTACATATCTTTCAATCTAATCTGGAAATGTAGGTGATGCATGCAGAAAACGTTTCAAAGGGCTCCGCGACACATATAAACGACGCAAGAGAGTCGCACAACTTGCTTCCGGCAGTGGCGCACCAACTCCATCAAAAAAATGGAAATACATGGAGGCACTTCAATTTTTGGATGGCTATAAAGATGTACGAGCGTAAGTAAGTTGTATATATATGTTACTCCTGATAATTAATGCATGTTTTTATTTGAACAGAACAATTGGAAGCGTAGAAGAAATTGAATATAATACAGAATATCTATTTGATTGCTCCTCGCCTACAGTCCTGACGGAGGACTTAGCCACAGACGAAAGCGCTAGTCAACCAGTTGGAAATGACTGTAGAAATAAGAAGTACACGAAGAAGCATGCCGATGCTGAAATAGCATCGGTATTCAAAGAAGTTATGAAGGAATGTACAAATTCGGTGAAAGAAGTAGCTGCAGCTAGTGCAAACGATGGTGACCGGGACTCGACGACTATACTGTTCCAAAGCTTGGCCAAAAAAATAAACGAAGCGAACCTACCACAGGCGGTAGTGTGTAACATCGAGGCAAAAGTGATAAATTTAGTTTATGAGGAAATTTCCCAACACGTAGATTGATCTGCATTCCTTATTTTTTGTTTTTTTTTTTTTTTTGTTTAATCATTTCTATTGAGTTCTGAGAAAAGAACATATATTTTAAAACGATATTTTATAGGAAAAACCTGTTTAAATACTATTTCTCATGTGACCTGAAATTTTGGCAAAGTACGTTGCTAGGTGTCAAGAGTCTAATTTCAGCTCGCTATAACCACGGGAAATGGTATTTAAATCAGGGACAGTAATGAATGATTATTGTTCGTTTGTATTTCCGCCATCATAAAAATAAAACTGAAAAAAATCAATAATTTATAAATGATGGTGGAAATGCAAACGAACAATAATCATTCATTACTGTCCCTGATTTAAATACCATTTCCCGTGGTTATAGCGAGCTAAAATTAGGTTTTAAACAGGTTTTTCACTTCCCTATAAAATATCGTTTTAAAATATAAATTCTTTTCTCAGAACTCAACAGATATGATAAAACAAAAAACTACTCATAGTTTAATTCATTTAAGTGTTTACAATGAATTGTTTTGTTTTTAATTCTTTTTGAAGTCAACATATTAATTAATTTTAAGTGTTAAAATTGAATTCATTTGGTTTGTTTTTTTATATATTTTTTTTATAAATGAAATAAAATGAATTTGAAAAAAATTGTACACAATTTAATTTTTAAACAAGTGCTCTGCTAATTCATCTCTCACAGCAAAAGCATCTGCTGTTGAGCGGTTGGCATGGGAAATGCGGAAAGAAGGCTGGGATTCTGATGACTGCCTCCATGTTCCAGGAATAAAAACTCCATTTTCTTCGTGATCCGTTAAACTTTCTTCAAAATATCCGCAGCTTTTATCCAACATTAGGTAATTATGAAGAACTGCCGTTGCTAAAACTATTTTATCAACATTTTCGGGTGCGGCTTGAATACTTGTATGTAAAATTCTCTACCTGTTTGTTAAAATGCCAAAAGTGTTTTCAATGTATACACGAGCGGCAGATAATTTAATAAGTGTATGTCAACACTCGGAGAGAAAAGTTGGGCAACTTTTGAGTTTGTTGACGTTTACGGTGAGGGGAATAAAAGAGGAAAAATAATTGCACGTTCTCGGCGATTCTTTATATTCCCTCATTCGTTTTTTTCTTTGTAGTTGATTATTTGACATTTCCTTTCATATTTTTTTCGCTTTTTGGTGTACACGTCTTTCTAGTACAATCGCAGCGTTCGTTTTTTTTTTAATAAGAGCAGCGTTGCCAGTTTATGTGTAATTACTAGAGGTGAGCACAAGACGCTAAAATTGAACAGTATTGTATTTTTCTCATGAGCAAATACTGATTGTAGTTGCAAATATAAATAAGAGTAAAGCAAAAACAGAGAACAAAAAACAGCACACAAAAGCCATTGTACAACATTTTAATCATGGCGTATTGATTATAAGGTGCATTTGACATGGCAGCTGAGCTACTTTTTTTTCAGCCAATTTGTGAATATAGTTGTCAATTTTTGCTTTGTTTTATATACATTGTTTTTGTTTTCATACTTTTTGTTTTGGTTTTTTGACAGTTAACTACCCTAACAAGCATCAAAATGCTGTGTTGTTTTTGTTACTGTTTTACTTGTTGTAATCTCAAAGGCACCTTATGATAATTGCGCCATGATTTTAATATACAGTTGGTTCAGAGTACAATAAAAATATTGTACTCTTCATAGTGTGACAACTGCATTTCTTTTTAGTAGATAATGGAAAAGAGTGTTGCCACGACTTTTAAAATTTTGTAACCAAATTTCAGCAAAAATCTTACCAAATTTTTAAGCACTAGTTTTTTTCTATACTTAAGGTAGAAATTCGCAAAAATAGTAAACAACACACGTGTGTCATATTATTATTATTATTTACAAATTATAGAGTTATTATTTTAAATTCAAATAAGCGTGGCTTTTTTTAGCCTCAAAGTAAAAAGTAACCAAGGCGAACAAAAAACTCCAGATGTACACACTGCAGAAAAAAGTAATCAATTTCGGTTAGAAATAACTAAAAACGGCAACGATGAGTCATGAAACAAAGAAATAAAGATAGTGCTTTGAGTCCGTTATAAATGCTCTCTCTTTGTGATGTCATCGTAACCAAAATCTAAAATGTAAACCAAATTCTCCCATATCAAATACGAGTGGCTGTTGTGATTGTGTTTTTTGTTTATGATTGGTGTGACGTAAATACGCAGAAAAAAATTATTTTACAACCGGAATGCGTTATATGATGGTAGTTAACGAAAGAAAACATGTTTATTTTTTTAAAAGCAATTTTATTTATTTATTTTATTTGTTTATTATTTATTTATTAATTGAATTATTGCAAAAAATTTAAAAGTTTACTTGATTTAAGACAATTTTCTCAATTGTTTCTATCAGAATTTGGAGTAAATAATTTGATTATTTTATTTCCATTTTTGGTTAAATTTTTGCTGAAATTTGGTTGTAAAAAATTAAAAGTCGTGGCAGCACTGATATCTACTTGTCTGGTTTATGTGTGCACAAGTTCTTCAATGTCGACACTACTGAAAATTTAGTGACACTAGTGAAATATGCTCTGACAATGACTGCAGTTGTACACTTTGAATAAAAATAAAATACATATTTCAGTGTTCTCTTAAAATCAGGAACAGAAAAGAGAATACTTCAGTACTGCACTTTATGAAGAGTAAGCAACAAGACGTCTTGTGCTCACCTCTAGTATTACACAAAAATGGAAGAGAACACATTTTCTTTAAATATTTTTAGACCATAAATTTTTTATACAATTACAATTATTTCAATAAAATTATTTATAATAATTTAATTCAATTCTTCATGTTTTTAAGTCAACCCATAATATTGGTCACCATACAATTTCATTTCATAGAAATCAAACATTATTCAATACCAGAAACTCAAATGTTGCCCAAGTTTTCTCTCCGAGTGTGGACATACACTAAGGAATTTCAGTCGGAAAATTCAAGATTGCCGTATTTATATTTAAGCATAAAATCTATTTTTGGTCCTATTATGCAATTTTATCAAAAAAATTTAATACACAGCACTGAAACTGATTTTAAAAATACTAATAATCAAATTGATGTTTCAAAAATTGTTATTGGTACAAAAGCCGAAAATCTCAACCCGGAAGAAATTTTTGATGTTAAACATGAGATTTTTCAATTTTACATTGAATTACTAAACCAAATCAATGCTAGACTTGATATTAATTGAGAATATATTAAATTGTTAAAAATAATTACTCCTAAGAAAGTATACATTGTCAAAAGAAGACTTGCCTGTATTGTCCCTTGTTTTAAAATTTTCTAATCTCATAGACTGTTATCCTGATATTATTGTCACACAGCCGAATCTGTTGCGATTAACAGAATTCAACATTATATTATTTTGGGCTAAAGTTAGTTTTATTAGAAACGGTTTAAATAAGAAAGGTTTTGCTGAATTAATCAAACTTTGTTTTTAATTTACTTTCTCTTCCGCACAGCTCTGCGATATCTGAACGCAAATTTTCAGCACTTTAACTAAAATCTCTGTAAGGAGCTTGTTAAAATAATGATGCTTACTATGTGTGGTTAGCAAAAAGAAATTTTTGTAAAAAGCAATAAAAATTGTTTAAATTAACCCATTATTAAAATGGACATGGCATTTATTTTTTAAGATATGTACATTTTTATAATTAGCACATATTGTTATAATATTGTCGATTAATTTGTATTTATTATTTTACAAAAGTTTAAATTAACATGAATAAATACATGTATAATACTTATACATACTTATGCAAATAAATAAAAATATTTGTAAACATATCAAATTTTTTATGATAATTATTACATACAAACACTGCCGATCACTTGAATAGGTTCGTTAATTTCTTCTCTTATATTTTAATTTCTCTTCATATAAACTTTAAGAGAACAAATTTTTGTCACTTAAATTAAGTGATATTATGAATGATTACATTTGAGGAGGAAAAAAATAACGGCACAATAAATAAAAATTTGTTATTTTTTGCTTTTACTTCAAAATACTGCGAAAAAGGGTGTAAATTTTGGGCCACTTGAATAGGTTCACTAGGAATAAAATTACCTTGCTTTTGACCATCGACAGTATAATTAAAATTTAAAATATTTGTGAGTGAGTACAATACTTTATTACATTTTTTATTTAAAATGGGGCGCAGCAAGCGATTACCTAAAGAAGGAAAAGGTAAAATTAAACCATTCACAGAAACTGGCTTAAGCCATAGAATATCGCTAAAAAATTGGTCGAAGCCAGAATATTGTAAATATTTTTTTAAGAAATCTCTCCGATTACGGAAAAAATATGAGAAAGCGGGCGAAAAAAGCCACAACAGAAGCGGACAGAAGAGTTATTATAAGAGCTGCCTCAAATTCGAGCATTCTGCTGCAAAAATTAGACAAGAATTGGGTATCACATAGAGCTGCAAAACAATCGATAGTACTATCGATAGTATCGATAGTTTTATATTTGGCCGACTATCGATGGTTTCACTATCGGTAGCGATACTATCGGAAAATTTTAAAACTAAACTTTTTCAACACAGGTTTTTTGCCGACGGTAAATTTTCGTATGTATGTTCTAATTTTTATATAAAAACTAGCTGAACCCGGCGTGCTTCGCTACCCCTTCGTTATGTAATAAAATTAAAAGTATTTATATATTTTGCAGACAGTTGTGAGAGAAAGAGGGTGAGGCTACCCCACTATTTTATTTTTTTTTTTATTTTATCTGAATTAAACAAAAGAGGGCGGTGAAGTGGGCGTGGTTCATAGTTATATTGCGACGTTAAAAGTATTAAGAGCAATATACTACCAAATAAGAAAAAATTCGTTGGAAGGAACAATTTTGTAGATAGAACAAAACGTTTAAAACTTTCAAATAAAATTTGGAGTAAAAGGGGCGTGAAAGGGGGCGTGGCGTAAGAAACTTTTATTTCTACCTCGCCTGGAGTATAATGTGTATACAATTTGAAGTAAATCTGGTAAAAACTATATGGGAGCAATTACATAATTTTAAAAAAGTGGGCGTAAAAGTGGGCGTGGTCGAAAACAAAGTACCCTATTAATCATGCCAGAGTCCCAGTTAAATTCTGTAAAAATTTCAGGAAGATCGGTCCAGAGGTTTGGTCTCCTATAAGGTACAAACAAACAAACAAATAAACAAACACACATTCAATTTTATATATTTAGATAATATATTTGCATTTATTTGCATAAACACAAAAATAATACAAAGAAGTTTTAAAGTAGAAATTTCTGGTATTATAAATAATATTTCTAAAAGAATAAAGAATATTTAAATAAAAAACAGTTTTAAAAAATGGAGAGGTTCCTACAATTAGCAGACAGTAAGTATTATTACAATACTATTTAAATGTATGTACATATGTGTCCATTGGACACATCCATAGGAGTGTGTATGTCTCTCTGTGTTTAATAGAGGTAGACAACGATGATGAAGAGGGTATTCCAAAAAAGATACGTAGGACGTATTTAGATGTTTGGACTTATTTTGAAATAACCAAAGATAAAAATTGTGCTAAATGCCATTTATGTGGCAAATATTATAAAACTAGCGGCAATACTACAAATTTATTAGATCATTTTAAATGTTCGCACCCTAGTTTCAGAGAAGCGGAAAAGTCAATTAAGACCATCGACCAAAAACGGTCGATAAACTCTTGTTCATTAACAAAAATTATTGGGTAAACCTGGTATAACTTATAAATACCTAAATTTAACGCTTCTGTACCTAATTTTATTTATGAATTGTTTTTTTTATCCCTTTTAATTAGAATTTTGATATTTACTTATGTAGGATGTATGTTTTATGTTTTACGTTTTGAACGTCAAAGCCTTTTACGGTTAACGTTAATTTAAAAAAATTATCTCAAATTAACAGCCTCAATTATTTTTTTTTTTTTTTTGTTTGGCAAATAATTTGCGTTTTTTTGTTATTTTGTAATAAAATTGAAATTTATGTTACAATAGTATGTCCTTTATTTAAATTAATACATTTATTTTGAAAGACAGTTAAAAGCGAATAATAACCCATATATATACATATGTATGTACTTAGTACTTGCTATAATTTAATAGAGTTTTACTTACTGGACTTCCGATACAAATAGAATTCTACTTCTCCACTAGATTTAAGAAGAACCTGGTAAAAATATATAAAAAAATTCGTATTGCGATTCTAATTTTCTCAGAAAAATAGAAAACCGATAGTATCGATAGTTTTCCTTAAACTATCGAAACTATCGATGGGGCCGACTATCGATAGTTTTGCAGCTCTAGTATCACATCTATCATAAACACTGTAAGACATGTTATTCGAAGTTCTAAACATTTAAAGAGATTTAAAATTAAAAATTTCCATCTCTTAATGCTGCTCGTAAAGTGAAACCGCTTCAGTATGCACAAGAACACAAGAAATGAATGGTATCGTGTTGTCTTCTCAGACGAAAAAGTTTAATTTGGAAGGTTCGGATGGATACAACTACTAATTCCACGACCAACGTAAGGAGGAAGTGTAATGGTGTGGGGGGCGATTTCATATTATGGTACATGTGAGCTTCAATTCCTCACTTCAAAAATGAACGGGTATAACTACAAAACAGTACTTGAAAAGGCGTTTCCATACTATTCTACTATTTTTAGACCAATTCCCTGTATAATTTAACAAGATAACGCCCCGATAAATAATGCCAGGGTTGTAAAGGCGTGGATTCAAAGCCAGAATGTCAATATTTTGTAGTCGCCACCATATTCCCCTGTCTTAAATATTATATAAAATATATTGGGCTTGCTTTCTCGTAAAGTCTACTAGTCCGGCACACAATACGAAACAAAAGAAGCTTTAATTGGAGGAATTAAAAAAGCCTGGTCCGAAATTTCATTATCATTAATTAAAAATCCTTATAACTCACTCCCAAATGGTATTCTTGAAGTTATATCGAATAAAAGAGGATATACTCATTATAAAATCATCAAATTATTGTAAGAAATCTTAAAAACTAAAAAAGTTTTACAAAAACGTCATTTTCTTCTTTAGTTTTTTAAATGAATGATAGTGAACCTATTCAAATGGCACAAAAAATTGTGTTGAAAATCACATTAGTTTTGGGAAAAAAATTACTAAAATTCAGTTATTAATTATTAAAACAATTTTTTTATCATAAACTCACATAATCCAATATTTTACCATTTTAGAATATAATATAACTATAAACTTATGCTATAAACACAACAAAGGCTATCGAACACCGAACACACGACTACAAAAATCGCTGGCTACGAAAGTAGCCAAGTAGCCAGCTACTTAATTATAATAACGACTACAGCTACAAAATAAACATCTGTTTTGACACATTGAACATAACCTAAACAAAATATATTTTTTGTAAGTGAAATTGTGAGGAAATAAAAAACAACAAATGTCTGAAGAAAACTTATAAAAATTTAAGAAACTAAAAAGGCAATTAAATAATAAATTAAAAATGAAATAAAAACTGATGTATATAAATGAAATAAGTAAATGAAAACTAAACAAAAAATGTAAACAAATGATTATTTATTTTCAGTGGTGCAACTTAAATTTTTTTCGCATTTTTAATGCATATATTTCATATATTGCGTTTTTTAAACACCTTCTTATTGTATTGGCAACACTAAACTGTTTATTGTCGCCAGGAAAAATAGAAATTAGCCTAAGTTGGCTACTGGCTACAAAAATAGTCGTGTGTAGTCGTGTTGCCGTTAAAATAATTATTCTCATATGCACACATGTATTCTATTTTTGACAGCTTGTAGTCGATGGTCTTTGTTGTGTTTATAGCATTAATTATTTTTAGGAAAAAATTAATTTGAATGTAATGAAAATGATCGGCAGTGTACATACATATATTTGCCCAATTCACAAGGCCCTCGTATCGTTGCTTCGTTGTTTTAAACCAGAGTAGGAAAATAAACAAAACTGAACGTTTGATCTCATTTTGTTGTGTTCTTTACAATGAGTAAAGCAAAAACAGTGAGAAAGATTGTCCCATTCAATTTTGTATATTGTTTTTGTTTTGGGTACTATAAATACACTAACGCAAATGTGCGTAGGTACAACAAAAAATGAATGAGAAGAAAAAGGAAAGAAGATGAGAAAAAGAAAAGAAGAAGAGAAAAAACAAATTATACGTATGTGACGGAATAACAAAGCAAGCACAAGAGCGAAAAGCTAATTGTTTCATTTGCGCTCTTTCTTATTTAGATAGTATTTGTTTTTGTTTTGCTCATGTTCAATACCATTAAAAAATTTTTTTTAAAAGTGTATGACTTTGTTGTAACGTTTGCGAAATGTTTTGTTTGTTTGCCCACTCTGTTTTAAACTACAACAGTGTATGCTTGTTGTTAGTAATTTTCATTAAAAAAATCTATACACTCATACAATTGTTTTTTATGGGTTTTTAAAAAGTTGTATTGGTTTCTATGCTATTAATATAAAGTGAAAGCCTACTATTGAGAAGAAGAATAAAAAAAAAATATTCATTATTCAGCAGCAAATTTATTTGAAATAAAAAGATAACGAAGTATATAAATATAAAAAATCAATTGATGTTGATAAAGTGTTAAAAATACATATTAAAGATACATTTATTCAATTGTGAATAGTGCTTTTCTTCTTATGTGATTTTTGACGTTTTCGATATAACCTACATGAATACAATGATACCCTAGGTGTTCACAAGCAAAAAACAAAGACTGTTTTCAATACAACATACAAGGATACAGAAGCTTGTGAATTCGGCAATTATATGTAGAACATAAATAAAAATTTTAAAATAACATTTTTAATTTTAGTACCTACATGTGCATTTAGATTATTTTTGAAAAATCGAATTTTTTATTTATTTATCTTGTATTTGATATAATTTGAAATGTATGCTTTTGGGGATAAGCATGTCTCCATGGCCATTTCGTCTCTGCTTAAGAGACTCGTCAGGAGACTTTTTCCCAAAGGTGTTATTCAAAACTATAACTACTTATGTTAAAATAGTTATAGACTAAATGCGAATCATATCCCATTTAGTATATAAAAACCAAACAAAAGTATTTACAAAGCAATACATTTCTGTTTTTCAAAAAATTTAAATTCTATTTCTCTGTTCCACCACAGCATGCTTATCCCCAAAAGCATACATTTCAAATTATATTGAATGTATTTTGCCAGCCAATAAGGCGAAGGATATTTTTTGTTTTTTTTATCTTGTATTTGTTTATGTATTTTCGATTTTATTGTTAGGAAGTTGAATTGTTTTTGGTATATGTATTTTCGAAGAACTGAATTCTTTTCGTTATATTTTTTATTTTCGGTGATTTATATGTACCAATAAATGTAAAAGTGTTAATAAAAATTTTCCATCTCAAAAATGTGTTCTAAAATTTTTTGAAATAAAAATGATTTTGGTGGATTTTGATAAAAATTTTGGTAGAATTAAAATATTTTCATGGCAACACTGGCTACGGACTACAAAAAGTAGTCGTGTGGTCGGTAGTCGTGTTGCCACTAAAATAATTATTATCATATGCTCACATCTTAAAGCAGTGGGGATTTTCGGGGACGATTTAATTAAGATTTTTGATATGAGAATTTTGTAATTGGGGATAAAAATTTAAGGGAGTATGACAACCCTTGCTTGTGCTAACGCTTTGTGGCTTGGCGGAAAAGTGTTTTTTTTTAAATAATGGATTTTATGTCACAGACTAATAAAAATTTTGTTATTCTGTGTTTTATGTTTTAGTGAAAATGGATATAAATGACGTATTAAAAAAAGAAGATTTGACTGCAATCGTAATAAGTGAGCTAAAAGCCATCGGTATAAAATATCAAAAGGGAAAAAAAAACAAACCTCTTCAGGTAAAATCTTAATAAATTATACACAAGTTTTTTTAATACATAGTTAGATTTCTTAAAGGGTAAAAGATGTCGAAAACACATTTTTCGCACGCATATGCATTTACTGGAACTGACAGACGTTATTCTTGCCAGTGGTAAAGTTGTGCAAATACCAAAATTTGTCGCAGATGCGTGTAATTGTATTCTGGAGCAAGTGGAAACTGAGGGACTATTTAGAAAAGCCGGCTCCTTTGCCCGTCAAAAGGAAATTCGTGTAAGCGGATAAATATGTATGGATTTAATACATATAATTTATTTTTATTTTATTACAGTTAAACCTAGAGGCTGGGATAGAATTAGGGAAAACACATCATGTCATTGACGTTGCAAACGTTGTTAAGTACTTTTTTCGAGAACTTCCAGAGCCACTTATTCCGCCAAACATTCAAGAGACATTTTTGCAAAGTTTTCTAAAAGGCGAAAATCATATTAATGCAATACTATTGAGTTGTTTGTTATTGCCAACATTAACGATAAATACACTTTCATTTTTCATGCAATTTCTTTATACTGTTTCACTAAATCAGAGTTACAATAAAATGTCTGTAGAGAACTTGGCGATAATTTTCACACCAGGCATAATGCCATATCTAAACATCAATAGTAGTCGATTTTCGAATCATGTAAAAATAATTAGTGTTCTAATTGAGAATTCTAGTGGTATTGGAGTAATACCACATAATATCAAACGAAAAATTGGACAAAGTTCGACTTTATCTGTTGCAGAGCCAAGCGCTATAGTTGATCCACTTCTAGAATTTGAATTAAAAAATTCTATCCAAAATGAAATTAAAGAGTACTCCACAAAGAAAAAGAAGAAAAGACGTAGTGGTGAGTACGAATCAATTATTGGTGTTAAAAAGAGCATATTATACTACAAATCAATTATTTTTCTTTAATCTAGATGTGTTTAATGGTTTAAAAAGGATTGTCGGAACGGCAATGGGAAGTTCAGAGTTTCTAGACCATACACAGACTGAAAAAGATATTATGGGACATCAGAAAGCAAATGATCACAACGCACCTGAAAATAACACAACACCTTGCAATAAAGATATAAAAAAACGCAAGATTGGAGATGCACTAAGCGTAATTAGCACAAAAAAGAAGTAAGTACGAGTAGAAGTAAAACAATCACTTTTAAACAATTGAAAAAACAAATTTTAAATTTTAAATACATAAATCATTTGAATAAATTAATAGAATAGAGGCAAGTTTTAATATATAAATCTTTTTGTTGTCTTTTTGTATATATTATACATATCGTCCGTGGAATTAAAGAACGCTGTAACTGACAAAAATACTGTAACTGACGAAAATACGTTTTTTGCATCATTTTTATCAGAAAAAAAAAATACGCGTCGATTGATCCCGGTCCCAGATTTCTACGATGAAAATAAATTCACTTACGACGTCTGCGAAATAAAAAATAACAGTGTATTTGTTCTACTTTCATACAGGTTTTTTGGCTCTGGTGAACATTTAAGGTTTTGTCAGTTACAGCGTTCTTTAATTCCATCGACGATATATTGATAGAATAATGAAACGCACCATACATTGCGAAACTAAATGCTTCGAAAGTTAAAGCTACAAAAGAGCTTTAGTCAAAGACATCACCTCTATGCAAAAACTTTTTACGTATGAATGCCCAAGATTTTTGTTTGCATTCCGTCCGCGAACCCAATTCTGTACTCATAGTCTTTTTATCTATTAAAGGCAAAGAAAAATATATATACATACATATGTATGTCCTTTCCAAAAAAAAAAAAAAAATTCCAATACAAAGCACGGCATCTTAATAAAAAAAATTTATATTTTTTGACACTGTTAAATATTTACAACAAATATTTGTATCATATGTTTTCCTTTACTTTATTTGAAACCATTTGAGAGCTGTTTGAACAAACAGAAACCAACAAATATTTGATCATAATTTGAACATAAAATAAAATATGAATGAATATACCTTTAGGGTCACAAAAGTTTAATTTGTATTGGTCCGTATTACCGAAATACGCAATAAATAAATAAAACAGGGACCGTAAATAATGATTATTGTTCGTTTTTTAAATAAAAAAAATCGATCACTTAAGCTACGGTCACATTCCACCAAAAACCAATGATCAGGAGTACAGCGCCACCTTCTGGGAAGATAACAGCTAATCTACTGAAGACGCTCACCATTCACATTAAAACATCCACCGACAGATGAGGCAATTGCTGTTTGATCATTCGAGGGTGAAGGTATAACACTGGCTCTTGAGTGGGCAAATTTACATCAACTTGTTTCATCAACAATATTGGTCTTAAAAAAAAAAAAAAAAAAAAAAAAATATTGGGTAAATATTTGACGAAAAAAACGTAACCACTATTTTTTTTAATATATTATGCAAATATTTCTTTTTATATAAACATTTCTTAAAAAATTGTTTAAAAACGATATTAATAAGAAAAAATATTTGAATATATCTGTGGCAATTTGGAAGAGTAGCTTAAGTCGACATAAGAGAGAATTGAGTTAAGGCGTTTGGGGCATTACAGAAGCAAAGGCGCTTAAATGTGTTTAGTCCGTTTTGAAAAATTCTATTTTTTATCAATGTTATGTACGTTTACTTTTTAGCCTAAGTTTTTTGAATCAATAATGCATTTAACAAAACAACTTATGTACACATAAATTTGTTTACATATTCAGATTTTCGATTTATCATATAACTTATATTTACATAAGTTTTTTTAATAAAATGTGATTCTTGAATACAGTTCTCTTAAGTGAATATAAGTTCTTGAATAAATCCTCTTATGTTTACTTAAAACTGCACAATACGTACTTTTTATTTCAACAGAAGCGCTTAAGTTACTTAAGGACCTGTCCAACGCAGATTTCAGTTTCGAAAAAGCGCTTAAGTAGAAAAGGCGTAAAATCTTCTAAAATCAACCATATTGTTTTAAAATATTCATCCTTCTTCTCTAATGAACATGGTACCAATATATTAGCTCATAAATTATTCGCAAAAAACATACAGAATAAAAATTACACAAAATTGATGATATCTCAAAACTTCAATTTTCGACTTAAGCTACTCTTCCATATTGCCACAGATATAATTAACTAAACTTTAAAGCTATGGTCACATTAGAAAAATATTTGATGAAAGAAGCGTAACCACTATTTTATGGAATTTTTTTTTTGTTCAAAAATGTTGTCCTTTACCAAAGTTTTTTAAACAATTTTTAAAAACAAAATATATGAGGATATAATATGTACTCAAGTTTTTTATTAATTAAATCTGAATTATAAAATAATAATAAAAATAAATTTTTCTAAAAAATAGTGGTTACGCTTTTTTCATCAAATATTTTTCTAATGTGACCGTAGCTTAAGAAATGAAAAATTAAGAAATAAATATTTTCATAAAATAGTGGTTACGTTTATATCGTCAAATATTTACCCAATGTGACCGTAGCTTTAGAAAAAAATAAAAAACATTTATTGCACCATTATTATTATTTTTTTTGACAATCTTTGCATATCCGTCATAATTTTTAAGTTTTTGATTTTTAAAGTTCAATGGCAAAGATTATTTTTCGGTAATATTAGTAAAAATCAGCCATAATAATTCTTTTTGAGCAAAAGAAATAAAACTCAAAAACAACAAACATTATTTATGATTTTTATTTTTTTTTTCGCTCAAAATAAGACTCACTTTCAATTTACGGCTTTATATATGATTTATGAAAGAAAATAATTTTCTAATTTCTGTGCAAGAAAACGAAATTTTATATAACAAAATAAACAAGCATTTCTTAATATTTTTTTTAATTTTACTAGTTCTGAATAAATTTTTTAATGTTTACAAAGTTATAAATTGAAAGTGAGTTTTATTTTGAGTCAAAAAAATAAAATTCATAAATAATGATTACAATTTTTATGTTGGTTGATTTTTACTAATATTACTCAAAAATAATTGAAGAAAATCCTTAAAACTCTTAATATAATCATTATTGTGTAATTTATATTATAAAACTCATAATGGTTACGGTCACTGAAAAAAAGAAGAAAAAAAAAAATATTGTTTTGTCAAGTTTTTACTTTTGTTTCTATTAGAAAAAATTTCAAATATATAATTTTATATATTATTTGTTTGATGTTTGTTTTAATTTTTCTTTTGTATGCACTGTCAAACTTGGATTTTTGATCTCCATAATGTACGTACGCGACTTATTTCGGTAGCTCTCATACAAAATGTATGATATTTTGATATAAAATATACGCCGTATGCTTTCAGGTACGACCCTAAGAAATATTTTTATTTACTTTATAACCGCAAAACGGTACAATGTTTAAAAAGAATTAAAAAAGATTTCAAAGTACCGAAACATAAAATGTTAGACTCAGTGACACCAGATGGCTCTTGTGGCACCAAGAATATTGGAAATATACTCAATCATGTAACTCTTTTTTATTCGCTAATAACGTAATTATAATCGTAAAACTAGTAAAGATTATAAAATAAATTTACATATCGTCGCAATAATTAAAGAACTCTGTAACTGACAAAACATTTAGTGTTCACCAGAGCCAAAAAACCTGTATGAAAGTAGAACAAAGACCACTGGTATTTTTTAAAGCGCTGACGGCGTAAGTGAATTTTTTTTCATCATAAAAATTTGGTACCGGGACCAATCGACGCGTATTTCTTTTCTGATAAAAATGATGCAAAAAACATACTTTCGATTTTTTATCAGTTACAGCGTCCTTTATTTCTTGCGACGATATGTAATAAATATCCAGTGATGCTTCCAATTTGGAGTGCAGAAATATGTATAACTATAAATTAATACTAGTGAAGGAAAGCTAAGTATGCAAATAATAATATTGTATCCATGTATGAAAGTATAATGAAACGATAGTGAAGCTGGGGCAGTGGAACTAATAATATTGTATCCATGTATGAAAGTATAATGAAACGATAGTGAAGCTGGGGCAGTGGAACTAAGTTTGCATTCAACTATAGTGCCAATTGAATCCAATCCATTACCACTAATCATTCAAATTTTGTGCACTAAATATCCACTATCACTAAAATCTATATATTTAATGCACTAAATTTCCAATACCACTAAAATTTGTTTTATTTAATACACTAAATTTCCACTAGCACTTAATTTGTTTTATATAATGCACTAAATTTCCACTACCACTAAATTCGTTTTATTTAATGCATTCTTTTTCCACTACAACTAAAATGGTTTTATTTAGTGGTTAATTATTTCCATCTGCATTTAGTGGTAGCTGCAATATTGCTGCATTAATACTAAGTTGTTTAGAGGTAGTGGAGCGATAATTCATTATAAGTTGAGTGCAATAAACTCAACTCTGATATATACTTATATAACTTAAATGCCAGAAGTAATAACAAATATAAAGGAATTTAATAATGATTTTGCTTTATAGAATTATTTCATCAGAACAATATTTTGCGATGTATTTAAATGAAATTTAAAATTTAATGAACAGATCATATCCAAAATTGATATACATACATATGTATATAATAAAAAATTAACTGCTGTATTCATAAAAAATATTATAGGTTTATTAAGGGTTTATTTGACAAGTGTTTCATAGAAATTCATAAACCTATAATATTTTTTATGGATACAGGCATAAATATGTAAGTTGAAATATTTTTATCCATTTTATGTTAAATTTAATGAAGAACCATATTATTCCGAACTAGTTTCAAAATGAATGGAATTTTTTTTATCAGTGGAGAATTTTTATCAGAAACTAGATTAGTGAAAAATAGCCTAAAGAATATAAGTAAGATTTATAATAATAAAAATTATTGGTATTATTGTCGGGTGAGGGTTGGTAAAAATATAATTAATATAATGAATAATAACGTTTTTGCATACCTAAATATATACGAGTATGTTAGGAGTACAATAAATCTTTTGTATCTTCTAAAGTTTAAAAATCAGTCTGAAATAAAATGCAAAAGATACAGGGTTTTTCAACAGGGACGCTACAAAAGTAGAGCGACAGGGACAGCAAACGACGCCATATTTCTTGCCGCTCTTTTGACATTTCTCTTCAGAAAGGTTTGCCATTTCATGATGGAAAGATATACAAGCCAACAACGAGTCGAAATTACTAAAATTTACTAACGAAATTCGGAGTCAGTGGACTCAATGTTAAGAGCGCTACGTCCAATTAATGGTCGTCATAATCCTCCTAGCACATCAACAATCGAGCGTCTAGTGGACAAATTTGAATCCACAGGCACAGTAC
Organism: Metopia argyrocephala; assembly: GCA_963576795.1. NCBI lineage: Eukaryota > Metazoa > Arthropoda > Insecta > Diptera > Sarcophagidae > Metopia > Metopia argyrocephala. The sequence goes on from OY756209.1 coordinate 90,466,946, forward strand.
AAAATGTTCCCGTGCCAGTGACACAAAGAAGTGCCCGTAGTGTCGAGAATATTGCTGCCGCTGAGGCTTCAGTTGAATAAAACCCAAATGTGTATCCCACACGTCGTTCTCAAGCGTTGGGCATCTCTGTGACGTCGTTGTGGCGAATTTTGCAAAAAGATCTTGGCCTACTTTCTTACAAGATCAAAATGACGCAAGAACTGAAGCCGCTTGACCATCAGAAGCGTCGTATGTTCGTGAGAAAAATTATCTTCAGCGATGAGGCTCATTTCTGGCTGAATTGCTTCGTCATTCAGTTCACTTATGCATACGTTAATAGAATTAATGTTACAGTTAATGTACATCTGCACATCATCCGCATAAATCTGAAGTTTACTATGCTTAATTTGGCTAGGAAGTTCATTTATGTATAAGCTAAACAGCAGAGGTGCTAAAGTTGATCCCTGTGAAACTCCAGATTTAACAGGCAGAGGTGATGATGTTGAATTTCCAACAGTTACTGACTAAATTTTATGACAGTAATTTACAAACTGTGCTGGAAAAGTTAAATTTTTCAGCCAGTTTGCTACATAATACATTATGGTTTACACATTCAAATGCTTTCGTATGATCAAGAAGCACTAAAAAAGTTACATGACCAATATCAAGATTACGCCAAATATTATCAGATACGTCGATTAGAGCAGTAATACAACTGTGTTTGCTTCTAAAGCCAGATTTATATTCTGTGATCATATTATTTAAGGAAAGATCTTCGCTCATTTGTTTGTGCAGGATTTTTTCAAATGCTTTAGAGAGAAAAGGAAGAATTGATATTGGTCGATATTCAGTTATAGATTTTGGAACTGGAATAATTTTAGCATGCTTCCAACTGTTAGGAAAAATACTCGTTGTTATGATAGTGTTAAATATGTGTGATGATTAATAATAATTTTGGTAAAAGAAGTTTCAAAAACTTAGGATGCATTTCATCGTAACCTACAGCATTTGATTTTATGGATAAGCAAGTCGATAGAACATCAAGAGGAAGCACGCTGACAAAATGGAATTGGACATCAGATGATTCAGTAGTATTTGGGACTACATATTGATTTGAAGCTACTGAAACGTTTTGAAAAACATGTGAATTCATTATTCAATTTATTAACATCAATGTTAGTCACATCATTAGCTTTGTACCCATATCCAATTCCTTTTATTGTTTGCCATTTCCTTTTTGAATCGGTAGCAGTTCTGAAACGATCAGCATAATACGCAGATTTAGCATCTCTAATAATTTTATTAACGTTACGCCGGGCAGTGCGATAGTCATCATAAAGCTCATTTGTTCTGTATCTCTTCCAACGTAAATAAAGTTCATCTCTGTTTCTGATAAGGGTTTGTATTGTAGTGTTAAACAAGCGATTATTCTGCTTATTTCCGCGAGCAAGACGCATGGGTACTACATTATTAAAAATGCTGTTAATGTTCGTATTCAAAAAATTTAGCTGTTCATCAGCAGAGGGAATGAAGTACATGCTGTTCCAATAAATACTATCAAAGAAATAGACTAGACTTAGATGGCGCAAATCGCGGTAACTTATTAAAGATTGAGTTAAAGTAGTTTTAAAGTCATAACACATAAAAATTAAGTCATGCTTAGAGAAACATGATGTACTAAGTTGGTTAAAAAACAAGATATTTGACTCATTACTCACAATAAAAATGTCCAGGAGTTTACTATTTGTAGAGGTAAAATAAGTTGGCGTAACAGTATTTACCACATATAAGCCCATTGATCCAAGTGAATCAACCAAATTAGTTCCTTCTAGAATGTTCTCACTAAAATCACTTGCAATAACTATATCATTGTAATGAACAGTAAGATTTTCCAACTCAGTTAATAACAGACCAAACGGAATATTGCTACTAGGCCTGTAAATACAACCAATCAGTAATTTTCCTTCGTTAGTAGCAACTTCAATAAATATTGATTCTATGTTGTCTTCTTTCTTTGATGAGCATATAAATTTACTATGAATATCCTTTTTTATATATATAGTAACACCATCAGCATGTGATAATCTATCACATCTGAATATTCTATAACCATTTAATGGTACCATACCATCATCACTGAACCAAGTTTGAGTTATACAGATAACATCAATATTAGAATGTTCAAATAGATATCAAAACTCATAAATTTTTCTTAATAGGCTTTGTGAATTGATATGACAAATGTTTAATACAGAACGTTGTGTAGTGTGTTTGACTATCTGCCCTTGCCAACACAGTGCTTGCATAAAGCGACCACTGTCAACCTTCAGTAGGTAGGGTGTTGGGTATGTGATTTCAAACACACTCAGATAGCATACTGGTGAGAATTGCTGGATCAGCATTCTCCCAGTCATTTCAATGTATGCTTGAACAAAAGGTGGCGTCATGTTACATAAACTTGACGACACCTTTTTAAGTTAAGTTTACTGTTTAAAAAATGTAACAATTAATTAAGAATACAAATCTTGAGTGGAGCACAAGTTCCACTCCTAAAACAATAAAATAAAAATATTATAAAAATAAAATAAAAATATTATAAAAATAAAACAGTCGTGTTTTTTTATCACAGTTGTTTCGTAAAGATACCGAGCATGCTTCTAAGATTGTTATTGGAACTTATCCCATAGTTACTACCCATCGACATAAAATATAAAAACATGATATGAGGCAACGCAATTTAATGTCGTATATAGAAATATATTAAAGACAAAAAATTGTTCTAATAAACTGATACAAGTGGATATGTTAAAAAGATTCTTTATAGCACACAGGTTTAGAAATAATAAAAGTAAGAAAATAATAGCAACAATAATAAAAAATATAATTGGTTTGAATATCATTCTGACCACAAGAAAATTATACACTATGATAAATTTAATTATTATCACCTGACCGAAAAAACTTGTTGAGATAATCAATTTCATCTATACGTTGAGGAATATTAGTAGCCAATACCTTTATATATACCAAACCATGGAGAGTAAAAGCAGATGATAATAGCTGTTTGTAAAATTCTAAATTCTAAAATTCTAAATTCGGAGTGAGATTTTCGTTAACATAGATTTTGCAAGCATAGTTGTTTACAGTTGGATAGCCAATATGTTGCAAGCACAGCTGTGATCAAGAACTTTTCCGAAATGTTGCTATAGATTTCAAAAAAAGTTTCGAAGACAATTTTACAAGGATTGCTGCATCTGGGGATGTATTTTCCTTATTATTTTTATTTTGTAGACGATAAATTGACTTATATGTAGGGGTGGAAATACTAATAGCATTGCAAATATCGTTGAAAATTTTACTTAAATCCTCATTTTCTTTAAAGGGAATACCATTGATTCGCAGATCACAAGATACAGCAGAATTTTCCTGCCTTTGAATCTGCGATTTTAATAATTTAATTTCAGTCTTTAGATTTGGTATTTCAGTACAGACCGTTTCCAATTCCGTAACTCTTTCATTTACAGAATGTACCTCACTCATAATATCAATAATACGTTTATCTAATTCGTTTAATAATCTATTTTCAACAGTGTTAATTTTAAGTTCAATTTCATGAATTTTATTATTCAGCAGGGAAAGAAATCTTTCTTCAAGTTCACTAGGAGTAGATTCAATTTTAGCCATAATCAACTCTAAATGTTTGTCGAAACGTTTGTCTAACAGCTCTAAAAGACGCGTGGGGGAAAGACACATACGCGAACAAGAGTTATCATTCATCTCCTCATTGCTTCCTGAAATTTTGCTATGTTGTTGTTGTTGTTGATTCTGTATATATAACAAAAGAAATTTTACAAAAGCATGTGCTATTATTTTACCCAATTTGATAAATTTTGAATTTAACGGTCAAAGAATTTATGATCCACAGATTATGAAAAAAACTCCACTAAAGTTTCTTAATTTTATATTGTTTTTGTAATTATTGTTTATGCTCTGTATGTGTTCGTAGTTTTTGTTATTTTGATGTAAACAATATTTTGGATGACTAATAGGAATTTTTTGTTTCAATTCTTTTCTTTTTTTCTTTAACCGATATCGTCCCGCTATTCGATTTTTCGAACAGTAAATTTCAAGCGTGTAACAATACTCAATTTTCTTAAATATTATTTTAAATTATACTCTGTTTATGATAATTTTTTATTTTCAAAATCTTCAATCATAGTTAGTTTTTATATTTTTTTTAATACAAAACACTTTTAATTTTATTTGATTTTGACAATTATTTCATATGTAATATAATTAATATTGTAAAATTTTATACGTTTGAAATTGCTATATAAGGAGAACATTTTGTGTAAATAAAGGCAATTGGAAATTGTTCGTTGAACGGAACGAAACATTGTCTAGGCTTTTTTATAAGTACCGGACGTGTAAGTTCCAGTAGTCAAACAATAAAACCAATTTTTTTTAATAAACTTAAACTTGTGGTTCTTCGCTTATCAGGAAATATACAGTTTGCATACTTTAACTTTTTTTACTTCTTACTACCTCATGTGCCTACTTACTGATAACGATTGTGTGCAACAGGCACTATACGAGCAAACAGAATCGGAGGAGCTGAGCTGAAATCCAGAAAAGCTTTGGAAAGAGGCTATCATGATTTCAAGTTTGATAGCAAAAATAAAATTTTAATTTGCCGTTGGCAGGACAATAAAGATATTATATGTACTCGTATTAAAGACACAAAAAAAAAATCAAAATGAAACGGGATATACGGTAAATAAAAATTAATATGAATTTTAAATATTCTTTTTCACAAGTAAATTGAAATTCACTTTAAATTTTAATAATTAAATTAAAAATTAATTTCACTAAAATAAAATTCACAAAAGGGTCACGGGTGAAATTTTTAATGATTGTTTTGCCGACAGCAATTCAACACTATGCACTGTTGTTCTTGTTTATTTTCCTTTTTCTCAAACGAGGGTGGTTTTTTATTGCACTACACAACTTTTTTCCTTTTTCTTTCTAATCACTCACACTTTTCTATTCACAAACAAAAAAATTAATAATACCTTTTTTTTTATTTTATATTTAATAGGGGATGGGGGGTACCAAGAAGATTTAAAAAAAATCCTTTGATGCGAGTATCTGTAAAAAAAAATATTTTCTCAGAAAAATTTTCAAGGAACCGGGGCGGTAAATATCCGGTTCGAAGGACCAAAAAATGTTTCCTCGAAAATTTTGTAGTTGAGAAAATATTTTGTTTAAGAAAAAGAAAAACACAATTATTAATTTTTCGAAACTGGGGTTTATTTTTTCTATATAAAATTTCACGGGGGTTACACTATGTACGTACCGTACTTTCACATTAAGTAAGTAATAATGATAAAGAGAGCAAGCAACAATTCAATTAAGGCACGAGTACATATTTAACGAAAAACATAGAAAACCAATGAACAATAATTAAAGTATGTTCACTCTCTGCGTGCAAACAGTGGTTTTTACCACAAATAGGACACCGCAAGGGTTTTCTGGTTGGGTTGTGTGGCTTCAAGGACGACTTGGGATATTCCACATGCTTTACCAGGTTATCTGGCACTATCCCAGTCGATAACTATGCCGGTATAGAACGGACTATTTCCAATGGAATTGTGGAAGGAGGAGCTGGTACAGGACAAGGCACCACCACAGGATCGATAGCTGACACGATCACAGGTGTAGCAAGTGACGGTGTAGGTTGTATGCCAACCGAATCGTTAGCCTCCATCGCTTCGTCGTTGTCAGAAAGGCCATCGTCAAAAAGATCCGCAATAGTATTCAACGGCTTAGAATCCATTCTAGAAAAAAAATTAACAATTGTAAATTGAATTAAAATGATTACGAAGATTTTATTAAACTATTAATTTGGTTATTGGCAGCGTAAGAACTCAGATTTGAGTGCGAATCTCAGCGACACGAACATGGCCGTCGGTACCCGTGTAAACCTTAACAACAACATCCAACCTCCAAGATGTTGCAGGTAATTGTTCATTGAGAATAACTACTAGGTCGTCAACCGCAACATCTCTTTGAGGATGCTGCCACTTATAACGTTTGTGCAAGCCTACCAAATATTCCTCTTTCCATCTCTAACGAAACTCATGGATCATCGCCTTCACCTCACGATAACGATTAACTACTCTAAGAGGGCTGTCATAAATAGTTAACTCCGGAGGAGCCAATATCGAAGTACCAATCAGGCACAGGCGTAAGGTCTATTCTTCTATTCTTGCCTGGACTGTTGGTAACTTCTCAAATGTGAAACGGCACGCCTATGCCTCCTTTCGAAAATGAAGTTTGAAGTTCTTGACAGCAGCCTCCCATAAACTGCCCATATGCGGTGCTCCAGCTGGTATAAATTTCCACACTGATGACCAAAAGTCGAACACATCCTAGCCTGGCATTCCTTCAAAAGGGTTCGAAAATATGCAATACTGCACCACAAAACTCCAGTCGAGGCAACGATATGGATTTGATCAGAGAAACTCTCGTCTTCGAAGTTCATTTGAAGTCCATTTCCTGAGTTCAAACCCAGCCGACTTCAACTCCGCAATTAATTTGTACTTACTTACTTACTTAGATGGCCATAACAACCCGTTAACGGGCTTCGGCCTGCCTTAACACTAAGCTCTAGGCGTCTCTGCTAAACGCGCGCCTTCTCCAGTTGGTCACACCAATTGACGACAGGGCTTCATCAACTTGGTCCTTCCAACGTAAACACGGTCGTGCTCTACGCCGACGTCCAGTGACCTTCGCATCGAAAACTTTTTTCGCTGGAGCAGATTCTTCCATCCGAACAATATGGCCGAGCCAGCGTAGCCGCTGGATGTTAATGCGCTGAACAACTACATCGCCGAGGAGCTCATACAGCTCATGGTTGGTTCTAATGAGAAACTCATCGCCATGCCTTAGAGGACCAAAGATCTTACGAAGAACTTTTCTCTCAAATACTCCCAAGACTGCTGCATCGGCACAAGACAGCGTCCATGCTTCCGCACCATAGAGAAGCACCGGAAGAATAAGCGACTTATAGAGTGTTAAATTCGTCGCACGAGAGAGGTCTCTGTTACTAAACTGCCTACTGAGATTGTAGTAGCACCTGTTGGTCATTTGATCTCCAGACTGACATCATTCTTTCTGGTAATGGCGGTGCCAAGGTAGATGAACTCCTGGACCACATCGAATATATAGTTGCCGTCTATAACCTGGGAGCCGATACGTTCAGCATCCCTACTCGTCGACAACATGTACTTCGTCTTGCTCTCATTTACTGTCAGACCCATTTTTGCAGACTCCCGTTCAATAGCATTAAAGACTGCGGTGACATCTCGCTTGGTATGCCCAATGGTGTCTATGCCGTCTGCATACGCAAGGAGCCTTTCGCAAAACTCTCTCCATGACGAAAGTGAAGAGGTCGCCCTGTCTGAAACCTCGAGCGGTATTAAAAGGTTCGGAGAGGTCTTTTCCTACCTTGCCGGTAGGAGTTGCGCAACGTCATTCTGCACAGTCTTATCAGCTTAGCAGGAATACCGAGCTCAGACATTGCGTCATATACGCGCTCTAATCGGGGTATCGAACGCTGCCTTATAGTCGACAAAAAGGTGGTGTGTGTCGACTTGACTTTCATGGGTCTTCTCCAGGATTTGGCGCAGTGTGAATATCTGGTCAATCGTGGACTTACCAGATCTGAAGCCGCACTGATAAGGTCCAATTAGTGAGATGGCGAGTGGCTTCAGTCGTTCTTACAATACGCTCGTAAGAACCTTATATGCGATAGGGAGAAGGCTTATACCCCTGTAGTTAGTGCATATCGTGGGGTCTCCCTTTTTCAGGATGAGACAGAGGTCACTAAGATTCCAATCATCGGGCTTACCTTCCTCCAGCCATATTCTGCAAATGAGCTGGTGCATGCACCTAACCAACTCTTCGCCTCCATACTTGAAGACTTCAGCTGGCAAACCGTCAGGTCCAGCTGCTTTGTTGTTTTTCAGTCGCCATATGACAACCTTGACCTCTTCATGGCTGGGCGACGGGATCTAAATGTCGTCGCCAATTATTGGGTCCGGCACAGCGCCTCTAGAGGCGAAATTTGTGTTGTCATCGCCCTGCAGTAGATTAGAGAAGTGTTGTTTCCATAATCTCAGTGTCCTTTACGCATCTGTAACAAAATTATCATATTTGTCTCTGTAGGAGGTTGCTCCGAGTTTAAAACCAGCGGTAAGACGCCTTTTTATAAGAATTTCGAGCATCATTTCTTCTCCTGCACATCTCGATTTCCTCACGATCACGCCTTTCTTGCTCCCTTTTCTTTCTTCTAAATAGGCGTCTCTCTTCCCTCCTCTTCTTTCTGTACACCTCCACAGTTGCTCTTGTAGTGGTGGACTGCAACGTCTTTCTGTAGGCACGATTCTTTGCCGCAGTGGCCTCACGACACTCTTCATTGTTCACTCTTCAAGGACTGTTTCGGTAGCGTTGCGCAGAGAGTGAGCAATGTGAGACCACTGTCCACCAATACTTTCGAGAGAGGATGGGATGCAATGAAACTCATTAGAAAGACGATCGGAAAAAGACCTAGCTGTCTCTTGTGATCGCAGCTTTTTGATGTCTAGCTTCCCTCGAATCTAGAACGTACCATATTCGCTGCCCATATGCGCAGTCGCATCTTGGCTGCCACAAGATAATGGTCCGAGTCGACATTTGGGCCTCAATCACAATGTGATCGATCTGGTTGTTAGTAGGTCGATCAGGAGAGTGCCAGGTGGCCTTATGGATATCGAAATGCTGGAACCTGGTGAGGCAGTGGGGCCAAAGATACCTTCACGTCCAACTTTCGCATTGAAATCGCGTCATGTGCCGGACACCTATCATATACATCCTCGAGCTTTGCGTAGAAAGCATCTTTGACGGCATCATCCTTTCTTCCGTCGGGGCGTGCACGCAAATAAGTCTGATATTATAAAACTTTGCCTTCATCCGGATCGTAGCTATCCTTTGGTTCACGGGGGTGAACTCTGAGACAATATGGCGAAGTCCCTTGCTAATTACTAGGGCAACCAAAAATATGCATTAGCATCTTTTCTTTCTGAATATTACTGACAAAACAAACAAAATATTAATTCATTTTAGGGAATATTTTTGCATATTTCGTCATAAATGCATACTTTTGCATTTTTCAAATGTTTTCATATTTATTTGGCATATTGCTTAATAATGAATTCTCAATTAAAATTAACGTGTTTTTCAACGTTGTACCTATTGGAGAAAAATTGCCATAATTGCATGCTATAAAAAATTAAATTAAATGTTAGTTTTTAAACTAATGAAATTTTCGTAAGAATATGCAGAAAATCAAGCAATCTGTGTCATTCAGACTATATAATATATTAGCGAATACTGAGTTTTTAAAACTAATAGGAATATTCTGTTTTGTAAAGTTTGCAATAAGCCAGTGTCAGCAAAAAAAAAATAAAAATTTTTACCATAAAATAACACTTCGGAAGTCAAAAACATATTGAGCTCAACGCAAGAAATTATGCGTTGACATTTGACTTATTTGTTAATTTTGGAATTGAAATAAATATATCGCTCAGAAGAATGGCATAATTTAAAAAAGCGATTCTGAGATAAATATATTTAAACATTTTAATTTAGCCAAACTGATAGAAAAAGTACAAGACACTTTTGGTCGCCACTCAGTGAAAAAAGAGATAAAAATACAATTTTAGATATATTTTAAATTACAGTTTGTCTCATATTTTTGCATTAATAACTCAGAAAACACATTTTTTGAGTTATATGTCACTCTTCTCGCAAATGAGCGATATGTAAATATAAAGGAAATTTATTTTATCTGGTTGGTGGCTAATTCTTACTCTTCATGTTTTAAAAATTTTGAAAAAATATACGTAATTTTATACGCATATTTTTAACGCTTAAAACTGTTTTCTCAATGCATATTTTAGGCGCTTAAAACTAATTTTATACAGCATATTTTTGGTTACCCTACTAATTACGAATCCGCAACCAAATTCGCGTCTGTTATCATGGCAGCTGTAGTAGATGCCACATGTTGCTTGCCTTGTACAACCCTGTCCTATCCATCGCATCTCCTGGATGGCGGTGATGTCAGCCCTACATTTATTGAGAGCATCCGCCAATAGGATAGAGGCACCTTCCCTATAAAGGGTTCTCACGTTCCAGGTGCATATCCTTAAATCATAGTCCTTAAAATGGTTGCCAAGTTCGTCAACATAGAAGGGGGTCCGTTTAGAGGCTATTGTGTCAGTTTTCATTAAATTCTTGTCCGTCGTTATTATTTGTCCGTCGCTGTAATTGCGTCCGATGCATCATGTATTCTCAAAATTCTCGACGCTAAAGGAAAATCTATCTCATAATCATCCGCTAGTTGCAGCAAAGTCCGAATCGCTAAATACGGTGCGCAATTCAACCCAAAGGTCACCGTCTGCAACTCGTAGTCCATTTCTTTGTTGTCTACCGAATTCCTGTAAAGGATCTGCTGAAATGGAGTATGGTCTGGACGAACACGAATCTGCGATTCATCTTCGTAATATCGCAGTTAAATACAAACTTGGAAAGTCGCCAACGCAGAATTAGTGTTAACAACCAAATTAAAGGTAAACAACGCAATCATATATGCGTATATGTGTATATGTGTGTGTATTTATGATGCACATTGCCAAATTGAAGGATAGGAGCAAAGAAAACAAAACAAATTTAAGATTGAATAAACGAACGAATGACTGATCCAAAATGAACGACAAAACCGATTACGTCAGTTCGTTCAATTTAACCAGTTCGTTCAAAGCGGATATGCACTATTAAACAGAGTTGTATTTGTTCACAAGCAAAATAGTAGTTTATTTTCCATTTTTAAGGAATTTCATTAACAATTTTCCTCTGGCATCACTTTATTTTTACGATGCGTAAAAAAGAACACGTAAGAACGGGCGAAAGACATAGAGAAACCCAAAATATTTTTCTTTTGTGTGCCTTTCTTTTCCTCAGTGTTTTTTTCTTAGGACATTGTGAAATAGGCTGTAAATCAACGTTGAATCAGAGTAAAGATATTAACTCACTAATATTTAATATATTACAAGTGATTATAAACGCCAAAAAAGGATTAATGGCTGATCTGTGATACACATAACTTCTGGCTTCGAAAAAATATTTTTTTTATTTTTTATATCTTAGGGGTTTACAAGTCCGATCTTAAGGTATTATATATCAATGTTTTTGTCTCAAGAAAACCAATGTTTAGAGGTCATGGAACTCATTTTGAAAAAAAAAAACAGGTAAAACAGAAGCATAATATTTGCTTTTGTTTAGAAGCAAATGGGTTAGAAATAATTTTTTTCGAAGCCACCTTGCAAAAATACATAATATTAGGGGCGGTGAAGGGAAACTTTTTTTTGAGTTACGGTCTAATGCACATATGTAGATAACCTCTTATACTTAAATATATAACTTTTTATACTCAAATATATCTGTGGCAATTTGGAAGAGTAGCTTAAGTCGACATAAGAGAGAATTGAGTTAAGGCGTTTGGGGCATTACAGAAGCAAAGGCGCTTAAATGTGTTAAGTCCGTTTTGAAAAATTATATTTTTTATCAATGTTATGTACGTTTACTTTTTAGCCTAAGTTTTTTGAATCAATAATGCATTTAACAAAACAACTTATGTACACATAGATTTGTTTACATATTCAGATTTTCGATATATCATATAACTTATATATACATAAGTTTTTTTAATAAACAGTGATTCTTGTATACAGTTATCTTAAGTGAATGTAAGTTCTTGAATAAATCCTCTTATGTTTACTTAAAACTACACAATACGTACTTTTTATTTCAACAGAAGCGCTTAAGTTACTTAAGGACCTGTTCAACGCAGATTTCAGTTTCGAAAAAGCGCTTAAGTAGAAAAGGAGTAAAATCTTCTAAAATCAACCATATTTTTTTAAAATATTCATCCTTCTTCTCTAATGAACATGGTACCAATATATTAGCTCATAAATTATTCGCAAAAAACATACAGAATAAAAATTACACAAAATTGATGATATCTCAAAACTTCACTTTTCGACTTAAGCTACTCTTCCATATTGCCACAGATATAAACTGTTATATACATACACATATAAAATTAATTAAAAACCTGAAATGTTTTTTTTTTGCAGAAAAGATATAATTGGATTACTGCCTACAAGCAGTAGTAGTTTTTTGCCAAATTCTCCTCTAGCAAAGTAAGTACCCCTGTCTTTTTAATTTACTTATGAAATAAATTGTTGTTGTTAAGCGATTAAGTATTGGTAAAAATATCCACTACATAGTATATTAGTAACATCTAGCATTTCGGTTAAATGAGAGGTACTCGTACCTTTAATTAAGGACATTATTCGTTTATGTTTATACATCAAACATTTTAAATATGTACAAACCAAGGCCCATTAATACAGGTCTTTGCATCTCTACAACAATACAACTATAGAAAAACCCACATGCGTTTTGGTATTGTATAATTTACCGGAAACTGTCAAAATTATAAAATGTTTTTGTTGCAAATGATGGAAAAGAAAATAAAATCAGTGTTGCAATAGTCCATAGTATTTAGTAAACAAAATGCAATACGAAAATTCACTAAATAAAACTAAAAATTTAAATTTCGATTAATTTTATACGTATAAAATTCAAGTGCAACATACGTCCTATAATTTAAACATTAAGGATTAAAATATGTAGATAAAAAAAAAACCTGAAAAGACCCTTCTATAAAACATATTGTCCCGAAAAAATTATTTTGTAAAACAAAATCATCAAAACATTGCTTTAAGCTAGTTTTTTTTACTATTTCTATCATTTAAGTTATATACATAAATTACACAGTGCTACAAATGATCACTTTTTTTTATACTTGAAAAGAGACCTAGTGTACGTTGTAGGCCTTATTGAGTAGATCATAAATCAATTTTTAAAAGTTCGGAAACATCCTCAAATTTCGGAGTTATTCCGAAAAAACTATTTTCGGGTAGGTTCGAATACTTATTATGAATACGTAACTCAGTTGATTTTAATCCGATTTTAAATTTTTAAACGGTTTCAGAAAGAAGAAATATATGCCTTTTTAAATTTGTACACATTTTGGAATATATATTAAATTTTTGCAGTGTTATTTTTAATTTAACAAAAGCCAATTTATCGGTCTGACGGCAAGTTGTAATAATGGCCCTAAAAAATAAAGAAAATGTAGTATCTTGATCAATATATATTTGTAAAAGCAAAATTTTTAACTTTTGAAAAGTCATAATAACTTTTTTTATTTTTTACTCGATTTAATTTATTACAAGCTCGTTTAACTCAGAACTAAATTAGCTTTAATGAACTATATACTTAAGGGTATGTTTCTAAACAATATAATTTAAAAAAATGGCACCAAAGTTAAAAAACCTAGAAAAAATAAAATTAAAATCAGATATAATTAAAAATAACACTGCAAAAATTTAATATATATTCCAAAATGTGTACAAATTTAAAAAGGCACATATTTCTTCTTTCTGAAACCGTTTAAAAATTTAAAATCGGATTAAAATCAACTGAGTTACGTATTCATAAGTACTCGAACCTACCCGAAAATAGTGTTTTCGGAATAACTCCGAAATTTGAGGGTGTTTCCGAAATTTTAAAAATTGATTTATGATCTACTCAATAAGGCCTACAACGTACACTAGGTCACTTTCCAAGTATATTTTCACTGTAGCACCATGTTATTATAATAACAAAACACCTGTAATGTGATACTTAATTTAAAAAAAGAAAAAAATAAATAACTTTTGAGTTGTTAAATGTGCAAGTTGTTGAAGTTTTGCGGAAGTCGCAAAGGAATTTTTCAAAAGACTCGAATCTTGTGCATTTTGTTTAAAGAAAAATCGAAATAATTTAGAGAAAGTTGGAAATTTATCGTGTAATGACATTAACATTTCAAAGCTATTGTTAAGTTGGAATACAACTTTAGTGCTTTCTTTCCTTTGGGGCCATCATAGTTGAACTGTGAAAGTTAATTCGGGTCCCAAATTCTTACTAAGTTTCTAGTAAAATCGTCGTTAAGTAATCAACGCATAGATACCACCTTTAAAAATAATGTTATGTTAAAAATTTCATTTAATTTTTCTATATTTTTTACTTACCAAGTTTTCGTGATTTTCTCCCATAAGGTCGTCATAAAGTACTTTTTCCGATTTTAGAGGAAAGTGACCAGAAAGAAGCTAAATATGTGTAAGACCAATTTCGAGCCAATACACTTTTATGCTCGCCCAAAATTGTTGCTAATTCTTGCTGTTTTTAAGGCAATTTTTGAGTTTTATATCTAGTTGCACTTGTTGACACACTATTGCATCCACAATTGCAGGTAAATTTTTTAGTCGCTCCAACTTCTTTAAAATGAGATCCAATTTAGGTTTAATGTTTATATCTTAGAATTAAATATGCAAAGGAATTGCCTATATTATTTTATTTAGTTTATTTAAAGAAATATTTTTAATCAATTAACAGAATGAAGTAAGGGCATTTTTTTTCCTTTTGTGTGGGAAGGAGGGAAAAAGCTTTATGCTTTCGCGGAGGTCGTCACCTCGCATGATATGTCGGACTCACCCAGAAGGGTATACCGACTAAAAACCCCCCTTATCTCCTCACCAGGGGAAATACCACCTCGGAACCACATTCGCATTACTTCAAGGTAGACCCCTCTTTGGCACGGCCAGTTCCTTCTTTCTTCCTGCGTCCAGGACCCGCACTTTCAAATGCCCTCTTCTTTCGCCTTAGGATACGTTCAAAGTATCCTGCAACGGCGGTCCAGTTCGCCACATTTGACGTCATAATATCAACGATATTCCCAACCGTAATTCTTCCAACTTCAGACACCAGTTCCGCTCGATAGCAATGCCAGCGCCTGCATTCGAAAATGGTATGCTCCGCGTCGTCAAACACATCTTCCTTGTCCTCATAAATGCAGAAAGGGAGTCACACTTTCGCATTCGGTGCAGATATTTTCTAAAATATCCGTGACCCGATAACAACTGTGTGGTGTAATAGTTCACCTCTCCGAATTTTCGATTCATTCATGACCCTATAGTCGGTATGAGTCTCGTTTTCCATCTTCCTCGTTCTTCAGCGTTCCAGCGTTGTTGCCATTTGAAAATGGTACTCTGCCTGATGGAACTCGTTACGGGAAGGCCTCTCGTTTTGGCCTTATATATTATCGTCCGCTCTTCGGCTAGAAGATCCACAGGGATTGTGCCGGCTATGACTAGAACTGCAGGTCCTAACCCTGTGCAATAAGCCGATGTGATTCGCAAAGCAGCGACTCTCTAGACGGATGTCAGCAAATAGGCGCATCCTTTTACCTTTAACGTCTCGGCCCAAACTTCACTTCCATATAGCATTATGCTATTTCCGGCCTCCATCAATAGCCTCCGTTTCGCCGTCAACGGTCCTCCAATATTTGCCATTAATCTGCTAAGTTGTCTCACGAACACCTGAGCCTTATCACTGGCATATCGAATCTGATCTGCAAAGGTTAATCTAGGATCCAACCTTAGACCCAGATACTTAACCGAACTCTTAGTCGTAAAAGTTTCTCCTCCAATATTCATGTCCACTTGCAAGGGAATATGACGTCCGGTTATCAACAGCAATTCTGTCTTGTGGGTGGCCAGGTCTAGACCGTGGTCACTTAACCATCTTTTCGTCCTCAACATGACCCGTGTGAGCTTCCGTTGTTCCTGGCTGTGATGACAGCTGCAATGTCGTCTGCGTAACCAACCAGGAAAGTGCCCTCTGGCATGTCTTCTTTGAGAATTCCATCATAGCTAGCATTCCATAGATTGGGCCCCAAAATGGATCCTTGTGCTGCTCCTGATGTTATCTGCTTTGTTCTCGATCCTGCGGTTGTAGAATACACAAGACGCCTGTTACTTAGGTAGCTCTCGACCACCCTCAGGATATACTGCGGCACTGAAAAAATATTTTCCAGCGCATCCAGTACGTCGCTCCATCTAAGGCTATTGAAGGCGTTCTTCACATCCAGCGTTGCGAGTAAAACCACGGGTCTTGTGAAGTGGCTGAATTGCCGTATAGCCGTGGCCGCCTGCGTCACTTCTTCCAAAGCTCCAATTGTGGACCTTCCAGATCTAAAACCGTACTGTCTAGCGGATAATTCAACGCCGTTCTCGATCGCTGCATCAAGTCGTGGTTTCAAAAGCCTTTCAAAAAGTTTTCCCGCTGTATCCAACATGCACAGTGGTCCATATGAGGATGGGACTTCCGGGTCGCCATTTCCCTTGCGAATTAGTACAAGCTGTTGTCTTTTCCAAATTTCTGGAAAGGTGCACGTGTTGTACATCCCCAATAATAATTCCGGTCTTCGACTAGATATCTCTCGCAGTATCTCAGGTGGTATGCCGTCGGGCCCGGGTGCTTTTCCGGATTTTAGGAAAGATGCTGCTATATTCAGTTCCTGTGTGGTAAAAGGATTAAACTCCGTGGTGTACGTATCTCTCCTTCTCTCTCGCCTTACTTCATGGGTCGGGAAAAGCGTATCCACAATATTCCTCATTATATGGTTACTCATAATCCCCACTGGTTTTCTGGTGTTCAGCTTATCCATTACAATCTTGTATCCCAGACCATAAGGGTTTACGTTTATGTCGTTGCGTAGCTCCTGAAAAGCCTGTGCTTTTTTGAGCGCTATTGCTTCCTTCAAAGATTTCCTTGCCTTTTTAAATGCTTGCGTTTCATCGGCGGCTGTTCCACTACGCCTTGCTCTGGTACACCTTCGCCGTAGACGTAAGCACTCTCGTCTTAGGGCCGCAATGTTCTCGTCCCACCAGTACACTGCCTTCCGTCTATTTGAAAGTCTCTTGAATGGCATTGCCTTCTTGCAGCCACTTTTTATTATGCTCATGGTCTGGGTTTGTCTTGTACTTGCATCACTTGAAAATTCCACTGTGAGGCATAGTCAGTCGATTTCCGAGATAAGCCTGTTTACATTCAGTCTTCGTACGTCCCACCTTCATTTGCCAGTTGTATGCCCATATGGTTGCATTGTGTTTCCAGGGCAGAATGTGTATGATATATACTGTGTATGTTTCCAGTACTTTCCAGTCGACAATTTTGTTCCGTATTCTCTCTGTTACCATAGTTATGTCGGGGATGGTGCCCTCGCAGCCCGGTCTTCTAAATGTTGATACATTCCCCACAGACCTTGAAATATTAAAAGTTAAAAAATTACTTTAATTTTTTGAGTAAAATAATAAAAGTCAAAAATAACTTTTAATTTTGCCTTAAAAAATAAAAGTCAAAATTAAAAGTTTTTTTTTCAACTTTTATCAAAAAAGGCACAAATTTAAATGTCATACAAAAATTTGCATGTACATCATCTATGCATCATTATGATACCAACCAAAATTTTTTACGAATTTTTTATGCGTGCTTTTTTTATGTAAAATTTTAAAAATAACAGTTATTTTCTGTCCCTGGTTATACCATCAGTTTCTGTAAAGTACTTGAAAATTGTAACTGGTTTGTAAGTCCCAAGTGATAATATTGCCCTGCATTAACGCTACGAAGAACCATTTTTTCTCTCTTAATATTGAGAAGAGTATCAATAGTTAGAGGCACATCCATATGTTCCTCTTTAGCAACGCATTACAAAATGCTTTTCGAACATGATATTTAACAAAACGCTTTTTTAATTTTTCGTGTAGACCTATAGGAGTTTCCTCACTTCTTTCGTCAGAATTAATTACTTCAAGAACACCTTCGGAAAAAGTTTCACTTATATTATACATAGTATATATATATATTAATTTTAATTTTGTTGTGTTTATATAATTTTTTGTAAGTTCTTTTTGGTTTATATTTTTATAATATGGAATTGTTGTTTTATTTTTATTACTGATGTTGTGAGTTTGTTTACATTTTGTATTGTTATATGATTGGTATTTTTATAATTGTTTTTGTTGTTGATTTTTTCATCAAATTCTTATTGGAACAGTGGTTTTCAGTGTATTTTTATCTGTTTATATTTTTGTATTATTATTTTTAGAAATCCTGAAGATGATATCCGAAGGATATCGAAATATTGATTATTAAATTGAAAATAAACTTGACCTTGAGCTTGAAAAAAGTATTTGCTTATTATTTGGATAATTTGGAAACAGGTCGAACAATTATATAATTTTTCTGATTTGGTTCAGAAATTTATTTCGTTTTGCTTCCAATGAAATCTATATATCGTCGGTTGACAAGTAAAACTCACTAAGTGTAGTCAGACCACTTAGCACTTAGTGAGTTTTACTCACTAGTCAGACCACTTAGCACTTAGTGAGTTTTACCTGTCAACCGACGATATATAAAAGAAAGTGGCGTTAGTTACTACGCTTATAACTCAAGAACGCCTTGACTGATTTCGATGATTCGTACTAACTCGGAATGGTCTCTGGCCAAATAAGAAGAATAGCAAAAAAACTTCTAAAATATACCAGAAAAAAGAAGTGATAAAGAAAATTCTTTTTCCTATACATTTTGTATGGAGTGATGTCACAATATTTGTAACAAAGCTTCTCGAAGATCGTTTGACCGATTCTTATAAAATTTTGTCTGTGTATTTAGTAGGGCTGACTGTAGACCGTATTCTATTTTTTTATACCTCCACGACTAGTTCACCGCTCACTTTTCCCGTGAACTTAAAACCCTGTTTATGTCCCCATAAAGACTTTAAACATGGTAGTAATGTTTCCAGCACTAGCTTTTATGATACAGCTTAATCCGAGCGGGTTAAGGGCAGAGGAAGGGGTATTCCCGCAAAAGGTAGAACACATTTTATCGCTCTTTTAAAGAAGTGTAACACATAAATCTTACAAGCTTAATAGGAATACGATCTCCCGAATATATTACCTGTACGTGAACCTGTACCTGTATTTTAAATATACACAAAAACAATACTTTTCTATGCCGGGTTTGCCGGGTCAACTAGTACTTACATAAATTTAAACACTGAGTTGCTAGTTTTGCCAGATTGCTGATTTGTCGCCTTAAAATTTTAAGGTTTTTTATAAGGTTTTTTATGCAACTTAATTTATATCATAAACATTTTTAGATATTCTATTTATATATATAGAAAATTACTGATTCAATATTACTGTGAGAATTTTTAAGTAAATCTTGGATATTGTATCATTTATCTGTGGTAATGTTAAGATTATTATTAAATGATTATTGCATAATAATAAATTGTTTTTAAGTGAGATATTTGTGAGGTTGGGGAACCATATACGAGTATGTAATAAATAATTTAGTTATACTTAGCTTTTAGTCTCTAGCTTTTAAAATTTTCTATAAATACATGTATTATTGGCCTTATAGGCTTCCAATGTATTGAAATAAATGAATAAATAAATAAATAAACATAACTTATAAAGCTTCCTTATGCTACAAATACAAAGTAACGCCACAGGATGCCAATGAGAAATTGTTGGTGGAAGACAAAAACAGGGGGTTTGTTTGATCTCACTCTGAGACAAAATTGACATAACATGAAAATCAACAGTTAATTAGTGCATAATGATATTCATAGCATGGTTGGGACAAACCCTGCATACCTTATTTATGGGTTGAATCCTTATTTTCGGCAAAGCTAAAATTGCATGAGTAAAAATCAGTACCGGCGTTTTTTAAAAAACTCTTTTGAACAAAATTTTCAATCTCAGCTCTGGCATATTGAAAAAACAAAAGAAATATGAATATAAATATAGCTAAAGCTCTCGGAGTAATTGATTGCCATGAAAAAGCTTCTCAAATCTGTCGTTCGGAGTCGACATTTAACTGTAGGGCCTTGTACTCATTAACATACACAACATGAGCGCTGCGAGAAGCTAGGCCGTAACGCTGACACAGGGTTGTAATGGCCAATTATGTATGTATGTATGTATGTAAATATTATTTGAAGTAAAAAGAGAAAATCGGTAATAAAAATCAAAATGTATACAGTGATGAAAGAAATGACAGCTCAAAAAGTAAAAATCAGCTGTTTGATTAATGTTTACATTATTTTACATCGTGAAAAAATCGACAAAAAACCATGATTTTTTTAAGCATAAGAAAATGAATAAGTTAAAAGAGCAAGACGATACTTGCTTTTTTAATAGAAAAACACAACAAAAAATTGTGTATACATAAGTATTTTTATTTATTTGTAAAATGTGGTTAAAATGTTGCTTTGGTAAGTAGGAATAATTTTGTCAAAATTATATATTTTTTTTATAAATTTAATTTCTATTTGCAGCTGGAAATAACATGATATCTACTGAATTTGTTTGTTCATCACCCGTTCTCTGTGGTTGAGTTAAACTTAAGTATGTGCTTGGGAAACATATCAGCTCCAGTTGCAAATAATAAAGCTTTAGAGGCGTTGGAGAAATGCATGAAAAGTGCTGTTGAATTTGATGTTACTTATGGTGAAAGAGGTCATGTTTATTTACTTTTTATTACCAAAGAAATACAATCAAATGGTTTTTGAACCAGAAACAATCAATTCTTTAACAACTACAAAATTGCCGGGGAATTCAACCTTTAACAACCCCACCTAATACTTCAACTACGAGTCAACTTTCTTCTTTTGCAAGAGAAAAAATCTAATTTCAGTAACTACTATTTTACCAAACGGATCTAATTGTGTCTTTACAATTGAAGATTTAGAAATCATACCGATTACATGTGGTCATATAGTACCACTTCATACCGGACTCAAGTACCATGCTGAACAACAACGACTCATACATATATATAACTGCAGCGGATTACAGTAAAAACGAGTTTTTGGCCAAAACGGAAATATACCTTCAATCAGTCGGTGAATATTACATACATACATACAGTTACGAGCAGATAAATAGGTTCACATCACATTTATTGATAAATTCGCCTTCAAATAACTTAAACAGCGGTAATATACAATAAAGCGATACTTATTACATTAAACATAAATAATCACATAAAATGTATTTAATTATAATTAAAAAAAATGAGAAAAATTGATATATTTAATATATTAATTGATGCCTGTCGAGCAAATAAATAGGTTCATTGAAAAGAGAATGACATTTTTATACAAAAAAAGTGCAATTGCAAGAAAATTTCTAATATTTTGTTGAAATCCCTTATTTTGAATCACCGCAGAACATCTCCGGGGCATTGATTCGACAAGTGACTGACAAGTCTCTAGTGGAATTGAGTACCATGCTTCCTTCACTTTTGTCCACAAATCTTCTTTATTTTTAGCCTTGAGTGGTGCAATTTTGTCCTTAACGATTCTCCAAAGATTCTCAATGGGATTTAAATCCGGCGATTGTGAAGGCCACTCCATTAACTTTATATTTTTCTTTTGGGACCATTTTTTTACGATCTTAGAAGTATGCTTGGGGTCATTGTCTTGCTGGAATTCATACTTTAAAGGCATTTCCCACTCGGCATACGGAAGCATTACTTCTTTAAGAATATGCAGTTAAAGATGTTTGTCCATATTTTCCTTGATCCAGAATATTGGCCCAACACCGTACCAGGAAAAACAACCCCATATCATTATGTTGCCGCCGCCATGCTTTATTGTCTTCGTGGTGTACTTTGGATCATATGCTTTATTTTTTTGACGCCTTACCCATGTTCTTCCATCAGGTCCGACTAAGTTTATCTTGGATTCATCAGACCATAGTATGTTTCTCCATTTTTTTATACCTTCCGGGCCGGCCTATTCAGCATGTACTTTTGCAAACTCAATGCGCTTTTTTCTTTGTCTGTTATTAAGCATTGGAACCTTCTGGGCCGATCTTCCTGATACATTTTTTTCTCTTAAACGACGTCTAATGGTCCACTCTGATACGGGAAGCTTTAACTCATTTTTCAGCTGAACTGCGGACATAAAAGGATTACGAGTTGACAACATCTTAATGCAATCATCGTCTCTTTTCGAGGTTTTTCGCTGTTGACCCCTTTTAAGTTTTTGTTTTGGAGGCTGCAATGCATTTCTTATCATATTCTGCGATCTCCCAAGAATTTCAGCAATTTTCCGTTGGCTATATCTTCGGCTGTGTAGATCCTTTATAATCTTTTTTTCCTCTTCACTACAATGTTTAGAACGTTCCATTTTTTAAATTTTTAGAGGTATTTGCATTAATAAGCTCTATTAAAAGGCTGAATCTAAAGTTTTCTAAAATAATTTTTATAATTTTGGCGTTTAACATTTTAAACTAACAAATTTTTCAAAGTGAACCTATTTATTTGCTCTTTGATTTTATACGGTAATTTTTTTTTTTTAATTTTGGGCAATTTTTTACATAATAATTTAATTATTGTGATGCAGTATTAAAAGTGGGTATTTGCTTTAGTAATTAGCGAGTTTTCCTTTTTTATTGCTGTAATGTAAACTATAGTCAAACAAAATTGATTTATCATTTTGATGTGAACCTATTTATCTGCTCGTAACTGTAACCGTAATCCTGACACAGGATTGTAAAGGCCAGTTATGTATGTATGTATGTATGTAACTGTACATAACTGGCCTTTACAACCCTGTGTCAGAATTACGGCCTAGCTTCTCGCAGCACTCATGTTGTTTGTGTCAATTTATATCCATGAGCACCGGGATCTACAGTTTAATGTCGACTCCGAACGACAGACTTGAGAAGCTTTTTCATGGCAATTAATTACTCTTAGAGCTTTTGCCAGAAGACTGCTGAGAGGTAGTCGCCGAAAGAAATATTTTTTTCATATTTCTTTTTTTTTTTTGAAGATTTCAGAGCCTGGAGTCGAACCCAGGGCCCATGTCTTAGTAAGCCAACACACTAACCACTAGACCACGGCGACTACAATATTGAATATTGCAATAGTAAAAAAACATCACGAAAATGGCTATACACCCAAGTAAGTTTTGTATAAATATTTTAAAAGATTCAATATAATGTGAAATGTATTGCTTATGGGGATAAGCATGTCTCTATGGCCATTTCGTCTGCTTAAGAGACTTGTCAGGAAATTGGGATTGACAATTTCAGAAAGACTAGATGATGTTGACACCTACGTGGCCAATATAATCAGTTTTTCTTACCAAATTTAAGTTTATCTTCAATGTTTCATTCTGGTATGTGATGAAAAACGATTTTGTTTATCGCCATAAGGGTTAAACCACCTCAACTCAACTTAAATATGCCGGTTTTGAAATAACTGTCTCCGAATTTGCTGATTTTTGGTATGAATAAAGTATATCATAACACTAAGACAAATATAAAATTAAAGTGCACTGATACTTCTGGATCCGGATATATGAGGTCTCGAAAATCGGAAAACAGTACAAAAATGCACAAAGTTATACCTACTTAATTGTAATTTTCTGGAAAAGTATTATAGCTACGCATCTCGTAAAAGTCGCATTTGAAAGGGTATTAAATTACCTTTGATCTAATATGCAATATGATATTTTTTTTGAAAAAGTCAAAGGTCAATTTTCTTTATCTATAAGCCTATATCTCCGAAAGCGACCTTTTTAAAAATTTGAAAAAAAAAATTATGCCAAAGATAGTTTCGTTTTCTACAGTTGTGAAAAATTTCAGAGTGGAGGTATTTTTGGATCAAGAAATAAATATCAAATCGCAAAAGAATGATATTAAAACTAGTCTAATAGTGGTGGGATGGTACACGATTTTTCGATTTCGATTAGCTAGAACCGCTTATTTTGTGAGTTTCAATAAAAAAATACAGTGGGGATAGGGGTTAGGTATGTTCGGAAAAAAAATTGGAGGTAAAATATTTGTAAGGGTCTGTCTTACATTTTATCTCTCTAGGGGCTACTCTAGGGCAGTTGTGGAGCTTTTTGCAGACTTTTACTCCTTCAACCTAACCTTTGACCCCTATGAAGAGCCATTTGCCCCCATCCCATATCCCTTATTTTTGACTCATGCCATAGAGACATGCTTATCCCCAAAGCAATACATTTCATATATTATGTATATTAAATGTATTTGCCTATATGGCGAAAAATATTTTTTGTTTTTAAATAAAAATATTTTCGTTTTTCAATATTCGCTACAGGTTTTTGTGCCAACTACTAATTGTTGGCTGACTGTGGTGAAGAGGAAAAATATAATTTAAATTTTAAAAAAACAGAAATGTATTGCTTTGTAAATACTTTTGTTTGGTTTTTATATACTAAATGTGATTCGCATTTAGTTTATAACTATTTATTTGAATATAAGTATTTGTATTTTTGCTTACCACCTTTGGGAAAAAGTCTCCTGACGAGTCTCTTAAGCAGAGACGAAATGGCCATAGAGACATGCTTATCCCCAAAGCAATACATTTCATATATTATGTATATTAAAAAAAAATATATTAAAAGATTTTAATTATTTAATTTGTATTTCTTTTTATTTAGACAAATGGAAATATGTCAGGCGGTGTTTGTCGATGATGGAGCTATTTGCTCATCATTGTTATGTTTATAGATTTTGGAAACCTAGCAAAAGTAAATAGAAAAGATATAATGGCAATGACTATAGATCTTGTGCTTCCTTCAAATGCTAATATGGTCTATATTAAAGGTCTGCACGGGTATGTTTGAAACGATCTACAAGACGTTCTAAAATTTTCAAACACACTTCCAACTCTAATTCGTAAAATCGAAACAAATAAAACAAACATAAAAAGTGGTTGTTGTCGTTAGAATGTTAATAATGAGAGAATGGGACAAGAGAGTATAGAGACATGAAAAATGAGAGTTAGAATGAAATGAATGGAGTGAATAGAATGTCTTGTTTGTAATATGATAGAAAAGAATTTCTTGTACTGGTACTATAAGTACTAAAGAACAGAATAATAAAAGTAATGAACTGAATAATTTTTTATGTTATTTTTCATTATTTTCTTTATATTTTTGGCTTAATTTTTAGAAATACATACATACATATCTACAAAAACTTAAAAAAAAATATAAATAAATTACATATTCAAAAAGTAATTGCTGTTTTTTTTTTTGCCTTTAAATGCTTTAATATACACAGACTATTCTTCTTGCTAGATTTCAATTTGTTTGTTTTTATTCGCTTGTTTGTACTACAAACTATCGCATTTACTTCAATACATGCTTTCATTCACAAAGGAAATTCAAGACATTCCAAGACATTCGAATGTCTCCATAATAATTAAGAATTATGAGAGTAAATTTATTCTATTCTATTCGTTGTAGTCGCCGTGGTCTAGTGGTTAGTGTGTTGGCTTACTAAGACATGAGCCCTGGGTTCGACACCCAGCTCTGACATCTTAAAAAAAAAAGAAATATGAAAAAAATATTTCTTTCGGCGACTACCTCTCAGCAGTCTTCTGGCAAAAGCTCTGAGAGTAACTGATTGCCATGAAAAGCTTCTCAAATCTGTCGTTCGGAGTCGACTTTAAACTGTAGGTCCCGGTACTCATGGATAAAAATTAACACACACAACATGAGTGCTGCTAGAAGCTAGGCCGTAATCCTGACACAGGGTTGTAAAAGCCAGCTATGTATGTATGTATGTATTCTATTCGTTTATTGAGGCTGTTCGTTTCGTTGGCTGCAAAACGAATAGAATGAATATATGTTTCGATGCTTAAACTTACTCTTAATTAGAGTTCACTTCTCGAATCATTCTAAATTGGCAGAAGAGCAAAACAATCATGCAGACCTTTAGTCTATATAGAAGGTATGTATATTTTTCATTTAATAATAATTCATACAACTAACTAATTCATATTTATTTAGGTATTGCCAGCAAACTACAAGGATTGACGATTTTAAAAAGACTAGATGAAGCTGATACCTACATGGCCAATATAACCAATTTTTCTTAACAAATTTAAGTTTGTCTTGTTTCATTTTTGTATGTAAACGGTTTAGAAATCAACCGAAATTTTAAATTGTTATAGCTTCCAAATCTGCAAAGATTTGAAATTCCTTTTTTCTCAACTTAAAGGACTATTGAAACAATTTCCTTGATTATTTAAATTAAAACAAATTAAAATATATAAGTTTTATAGCATTTTCAGTTTAAATTAAACCTTTTTCAAAATAAATGAAACCTTTTTCAAAATGAACGCAACCTTTTTCAAATTAAACGAAAGTTTTTTCAAAATAAATGAAACTTTATTCAAAATATATGAAACTTTATTCAAATTCATTTAAACAATTTTCAAATTAAATTAAACCAGTTATAGAATTAAATAGAAAACAAAAGAAAAAAAAAATGAAACAATCATTTTTAATTATGGATAATGCCAGAATCCATAAAACCCAGGAAATTCGAAATATGGTGGATAATAGCAACTGTACGCTTAAATTTTTACCACCTATTCTCCTATGTTGAACCCGATAGAGAAAACATTTTCTAAGATAAAATTCCACGCCCGATCAATATTAAAGTGACATTACCATAGAACAAAACATAGTAAGTGTATATTGTAATTGAGGAAAGTGTCGCACAAATTAATCAAAATGATTGTGCGAACTATGTTATGGATATGATCATGTTAATTCCTAAAGCGGTCAGTGGACAAATTCTTCCTTAATTTTAACAGGTATTATATAAAAATGAATATGCTTAATATGTTTTATTTTTTTCTTTTGTTTTCTATTTAAGGTGTGCGTCACTATAAAGTGTAACACCCATTTTTCTTAATAACTTTTTTCACCTTTAATCAAAATTATTTTTCTTAATAACAATATCTTTGAAAAATGTGTCAGATTTTAAAATGTATCAGTTTGTCAAATTTGACTTGTTAGTTAGTTCACAATGAATAATCAAAGACAAGTGCATAAAAAATTATTCAAATAATTAAAAAAAACCATATTGGAGTTATACAAAAGTTGCTAGAGAAGTCCACGTGACCAGACAATGTGTTTCCAGAGTGGTCAAAAAGTTCATCAAAGACCTAAAAATTGAAAGAAAGCCTGGAACAGGTAAAGCAAAACTGGTAACGAACGACGCGAAAGCCAAAAAGGTTGAGAAGCTTTTGCTGGCTCTTCCAAACATTTCTGGTCGAGAAGTGGCCCGGCGCGTGCAATGTTCGGAAAGTTTTGTGCGCCGAGTTAAAGCTAAAGCTGGCCTTAAAACATTTAAAGTCCAAGAAGTTCCGGATAGAAATGCTAAGAAGAATATTGAAGCAAAAAAAAGAGCAAAACTCCTCAAAAAAGAATTTTTTTAAAAGTTCGAATGTTGTGTAATGGGTGATGAAACTTACGTTTTTGCAGACTTTGCGCAGCTTCCTGGCCAAGAGTTTTATGTAGCGGATAGTAGAGGCAATGTTTCTGAAGAGTTCCGAACTAAAAAACTATCAAAATTTCCCAAAAAGTTCCTAGTTTGGCAGGCTATTTGTAGCTGCGGCAACAGAAGTGCATCGTTTGTTACATTGGGATCAATAAACTCAGATATTTATATCAAAGAGTGTCTTCAAAAGAGGTTGCTCCCATTTCTAAGACAGCACAACATATCAACATTCTTCTGGCCAGATTTGGCAACATGTCACTACAGTAAAAGCGCAATAGACTGGTATAATAAAAATAATGTTATTTTTGTTCCAAAAGAGGATAACCCACCAAACTGCCCAGAGCTGCGGCCTATTGAAAGATATTGGGCTCTGGTCAAAAGAGAACTAAAGAAGAGTACATCTGTTCCCAAAACCATTACTAGTTTTCGATATAAATGGACAGCTGGTACCAAAAAAATCACCGAAAACACTATAACATTGCTTATGGATGGCATAATGAATAAAATAAAAAATTTTATAAAATTAAATTAATTTTTAAATAAAATAATACAGAATATAAATCTGTAATAAAAATGCAAAATAAAACTGTTTTATTTTTAACTCTAGCTTACTCCAGTCAGTTTTTATTTGACTTTTGATGTGTTACAGTTTATAGTGACGCACACCTTAATTCTATAACTGGTTTAATTTAATTTGAAAAATGTTTAAATGAATTTGAATAAAGTTTCATTTATTTTGAAAAGAGTTTCGTTTAATTTGAAAAAGGTTGCGTTTATTTTGAAAAAGGTTTCATTTATTTTGAAAAAGGTTTATTTTAAACTGAAAATGCTATATATGACTTTGAATATACATTTTCTTCAATTTGCATAAAGTTTATTCCAGTTGAATTGTAACCTAGAAAAAAAGAAGAAACAAAATCAAAGGCTATTACTATAAAAATATAAAGCTGAAATGTCAAATTTACTTACTCCTTTTTCTGCACACCTGAAAATAAAAGCTATTATAAAAGAAAATGTCAAAATAATATAATTATTTGTTTTAAAATAGTATTTCTAATTTTTCTTACCTCTTATATCTTCTTATTTGCCGCCAGAAAATAATATCGTCGTAAGAATTAAAGAACGCCGTAACTGACAAAAAATCGAAAATACGTTTTTTGCATCATTTTTATCAGGAACAAATACGCGTTGATCGGTCCCGGTCCCAGATTTCTACGATGAAAAATACCAGTGCATTTGTTCTACTTTCATACAGGTTTTTTGGCTCTGGTGAACATTTATTGTTTTGTCAGTTACAGCAGTTACAGTTACTACAAATTTAGAGCGAAAGAGATAGCTGTATATGAAAATACTTGCTGTTTCATCGTTTTATCACAATTTAAAGTTGTTGTGTTGTTCTTGTTGTTGCAGTTTCATCACTGTATACATTGTGATAAAAATAGTCTAAGAGATTGGACAGGGCCTTGCGGTATTCTCAAATTAAACCTTAACTCTTTGGAAGTGACACCCTCTATAACCACTCTTAAAGCGCGGTCCCTGAAAAGACTCGTTATGAAACGACAGAAATGATTACCGACACCAAAAGCAGCAAGTTTGGAAATGAAAGCGTCGGCTTGGAAATATCTTGAGCAACAAAAATGCTTTCATCAAAGCACTCAATATGTCCACTCTACCTCTCGGAGAGGAGTATTATTGGACTCCAAATAATTCACAAGGTAATGATTTATCTCTCCATAACTTTAGAGAGTGTGGAACATACTGCTATTGTGCATTAATGTTCAGGACTATTAAACTCACTCTCTTTGGGAATTGGCGTTACGTTAGCAACCTCCCAATTAAATCGAAACACACCAGCACGATAATTTGCACTGAAAAAATTAGCCAATGAACGTGTAAACGTCAAAGAGCACTGCTTCAGGATCAGTGCTGGGCTCGAAAAAATATACTACGCATAGTTACTGATACTTTCGAGCTCGGGTAGCGGTGAACGCTCTTTAGCAAGGGTTAATTACTTGCAAATAATTCAGCTAAAAGGTTTACTTTTTCACTGCGTTTGTGAATACTGGCTCATATTTTATAAGAGTTGGAATCGAACTAACATTCTTTCTTAACCTCTTAACGAAAAACCAAAAACTTCTACTTTCCCGAAGAAACAAAGACCTTTAGCATGAAGACGCTGCTCGTATAAAACCTTTTCGTGTTTTAGTAGTGCGGCACACGAAGATTTTGCCTATTCGCGTAGCGCTGTATCGTCGCGCTAATTCATGAACGTTTTCTCTGTGGCTCTGATTATACTAGGATGTTTTCTGTTAACCGAAATATTTTTAAACTGGACAAAGGTATTCATACGCAACCTTGTTATGTTCAGAATCATTTGTGCCATTTTATTAACATTTGAATCGTGAATCGTCAAGCTCTCTCCGACGGGATTTTTCGTAATTAAAAACGAAGCGTTTCTTAGCTGTTGGTGAAACCCCATAAAGCCAGGAGAACAAAAAAGAGGCAGAGATGGTGCAGTGATTCGAAGTGCAAGAACTTCACTACATACTTGTTAGGATGTGATGTGCCGTAAAGATCTAGTGCAAGGAAATCGCTTGATGCTGATTGATTACTCAATCAAATCCAAAAAGACGGCATAATAAAGTTTAAATTAAATTATGATGTAGGAATAATAAAACACTGCCAAAAAGCCCCAAATGCGATACTTCAGCTCCTTTTTCAAAATCGCCAAAGTGTTTACTATCACTGTATCATCACTGTTCGTATTTATAATTTATGATGTGGATTTTAAGTATTATTGTTATTGCTTTCTGTATGTTTTGTTCAA
Source organism: Metopia argyrocephala (assembly GCA_963576795.1). Classification (NCBI taxonomy): domain Eukaryota; kingdom Metazoa; phylum Arthropoda; class Insecta; order Diptera; family Sarcophagidae; genus Metopia; species Metopia argyrocephala. The sequence goes on from OY756209.1 coordinate 90,497,147, forward strand.
CGTACTTTGATTTTATTCTTTATTGATGTTATTGCTCTGTTGTATTTCTTTTTTGTTGTTTATCTTATTGGTCTCATTAATTTTCATCAATTTGATGTTTGATTTTATTATTAAAACTGTTACTTTTAACAGAAGTAAAAAAGTTAAAGTATAGTTTTTTAACTACTATGATTATGGGCCATAATGTATAAATAATCCGGTATGTGATGGAAAACGAAAAAATTGAAGTCAACTGAAATTTCAAGATTCTATAGTTTCCAAATCTGAAAAGATTTCAAATTTTTTTTTGTTACTAAAATGACAAACTACTTCTAAGGTTATTTAAATTTTAAAATAATTAAAACAGACAAGTTTCATATCACTTTGAACGACTTCAATTTCGTTCAAAATCGTTTTTCAACACATACCGGAATATATGGGCAATTTCAAAAATTTTCAACATTTGTTGAAACTGAGTTCAGATGCTTATTATTTCTCCAGTTTTTCGAATTGACCAAAACGGTCAAAAGGGAATGGTAGGCCACACTAGAAAACTGGGAAATTCAAAATTTCAGACCATCAGTTCTTTATTTTTAAAAGTTATGGGTACTGAAATATCGAAAAACTCAAAAACAGGCTTGAAATTTACAAGAGTTTTTTCATATTTCATCACTTTTCTACTTTTAGTTTTAAACTTCCGATGATCACTGATATAAAATAAAGTCACTAGACTTTGTAGATATTTACACTATAAAAGTTATGCCCATACTATTATTTGGGAAAAAGTTGTACAGCGTTCATTTTTGAACGTTCAAGAAAATTGCATTTCGTCAACAGTATTTAATAGATGGTGTAATTTGCTAAAATTTGCGCCATATCACGTCGATGTCAGGCTGCTAGTTGCTGAGAACGATGACCTTAAACTTTTATAGAATTGGGGTAAATTTATCAAAAATTACAGTTTTTCGCGCCTGACATTTGCAATCTCATTTAAAACTGGTTTATGTATTGCGTGATCTAAACTTCTTAATGGCACCTCAACGTCAAGAAGGCGTTAAAATATTTTAAAACGCAAAAATTTTATAAAGAAAATAAAACTTTTGCGAAATTTCATGATTTTGTTTCGCGTTTTTTTAGTTAATCAGTGGTTTAAAATCAATGTAAAGTATTAGAAATGAAGTATGGCGGTGAACTAAAGAGCATATATAAATACGGTTGAATTCGGTCCATATTTAGCGGGTACAGCGGCATTTTTCTTCAAACACATTTTGCTTTGTGACATCTGCAGTTATGTATAGATTCCGCCGCGATTGACACCAAATGAAAGGTTTTTTTAAGCTTGATAATAAAACCGAATGGGCATTAAAAAATTTTCATGATTTTAAATTTTACAGATCAAGAAAAAAATCCTAACCTCAAAAATAATTCTTATATAATTTTTTTTATTTTTTAAATTTGCAAGTTAAAACATTGTTTTTCTGTAAATTAGTTATGCGTTATATAAAAACATATTATAACAATCGGTGAAACATTCATATTTTTGCAATAATTCGCGTTTTTTAATGTTAAGGAATTTTAATTATAATTGATACTAGATGACCCGTGCGAATATTTCGCACAGTTAGTTGTCATTTTTGTAACATAAAATGAAAATAATTAATAGAAATTTTAGTAACTTCAATACATTTTATTAAAAGTATAAAAATATTAGAAATCAAAATATATATTAAGACACCGTATTACTATACATCATAAAACAAACAATACCATGACAATAACGGCATAACCAAAATGGCTTTTACAACTTTATATATTATGTGGAATAGCATTACAATTAAGCAGAGATCAGCAATGAGTAAAAAAAAGTGAGTAGACTCGAATCATGATTCATAATTTCTTGTACTTATACGCATTAATACCCTTGTTAATGTAAGGGATACTCTACTTATATCAAAATTTGAAGTATGTATGATGTTGTTGACTTCAACTCTCCTTAACTCAGTGCATACCGAGGAGAAAAAATAAGTATGATTCGATTACAAACTGTTGTGTGTTTGCTCTGCTTACTGAGTTAGTACGAGAGTAAATTAATGCTATAAACTAAACACATTCCTAGCTACCAACCATTTACCACACGACCGCAAAAGAAAAAGTTTTGGGTTAAACTATGAATCATGTTAAATAAATACTATGTTTTTGACTATGTAATTTATTATTTTTCGTCAATAAAAGGAAAATAGATATGGTATATATTATAATTAACATTCAATATGTAAGAATTTACATAAGCGAAAAAGTTTATGTTTTTAGGAAATACATATTTTAAAGAAATTAAACAATTTTTTATTATTTTTTTTTTAAATTTTTATAAGCAGGTTATAAATAAATGGATTGCAAGAGTGAGATTAAAAAGAAAATCAGTGTCGGAGCCCAATATGGGCAATTTGCGTTCCAATAATCTATTTTAAAAATATTGATTATAAAGATGTAGTTTAAGTTTTTACAATGTAAAATGTAGAACAAATTTAAAAATATTTTTTTTGTAATGAATTTCTTTAGGACCTTTTTATATAAAATTAAAATATAATTACGGATTATTTTATCTTCTTTAAAACATTTCTTATAAACTTACACTTTTTCGCTTATTTGTGATTATTATTTGCATGTTCACTTTTGTATACACCATATAAATTTTCTTTTTTATTGTATACGTCTATAGACTAAAACGGTAAAGTTTCTCCGTATGATTCGAGTCACTCGAATCAATTGTGAGTATCATAAGTATTTTTATAAAATTATGAATCCAAGTGAGTATGAGTTTGATGTCAACATTGGACTCATATTTATTGTTACCTTTATTAATAAATCAACGTTGTGTGAGTATGAGTGAGTCAGAGTAGTTGAACTTTAACTACGTTTACGCACTTATATATAAAATTTTTTATAAAAAGCGACTCAATGCTGATCTCTGCAATTAAGCGACCCTGTTGTGTGAGTATGAGTGAGTCAGAGTAGTTGAACTTTACCTACGTATACGCACTTATATTTAAAATTTTATAAGTGCTTATGAATCGCTAAAAAGCGACTCAATGCTGATCTCTGCAATTAAGCGACCCTGTTTATCGCACTTAATCTAACAATTACTGCAAAGTATTGCCAAAACAGCTTTTTATAGCGGTATTGCCAGAATGGAATTTAATATATACATACTAAGTCTGTTTCTTTACTCTAAATTGGGCTCCCGCGGGATCCCAATTTTACCAAAAAGCGTTCCCGTACACAAAATTTGGGTAAATGAGAGAAGTTCTGAGAGAGTAACATTCTTCTTCTTCATGCACAAAATAGCCCGTACTTTTTCTTCGGGCTAGTTTGTGCAAGTAAATAAATAATCAGCTGTTTAAAAAATAATAGAAAAATGAAAAGTACAGAAAACTAAAAAAAATTTCAAAAGTTGAATTAAAAAATATTTATAAACCTGCAGTGAAAGGCTTATAATATAATTTAATTCAATATTTATATAAAACAGTTTTTTTTGTCTTAGTTAACATGTGTAATTCGAATTATTGTCGTTTATTTTTTGCGAAAGTACATGTTCAATATGTGTGTGTGTGTGACGTAAAGTTATGTTTTTCATATTTTTATGTGAATGGGTAAAATATTTGCTTTTTTGCGTTCCCGTATTTTTGGGTAAATTTGTCTTTTATTGAGAGAAATTATTGTTTACTCTCTATTTACCAAACTTTACCCAAACAATAAAGAAACACATATTATGTAGAACTGCATTAAGCGACCCTGTATTACCACACTTGAACAAAAACATATAATCATAATGACAACAGTATTACCATGCGGTTCTATATAAAATATAATTTTTATCAAAGAATATATTAATTTTTCAATTTCTAATTATTTTTCGTCATTAGTGTTAGAAATAAGCTTTAAAATGAGATATCATTCATTAAATTTAATGCGGTGGTATGGGAGATATTTGCAACCGACAAAAAAAGTGCTTTAGAAATAATATATATGATTTTTTATGTATTTTATCAGTGCATTGATGAATTTGGACTGTACTGATGAATTTGAAATGAGTTTCATGCATCCATACAACATTTATTAAATTAAACCAATAAATTTAACTTTAAATTTTTTTAAAGAAATTTTAACTTAAAACCTCCATAACGTTCGCGCCGTTTGCAATAAATGATTAACGCGAACTGTTTTGGTATGCTAAAATATCACCCTTCACGTGACAAAAGCGTCATTCGTGTCATCAAAAAAAAAAAAAAAAAAAAAAAATTGGAAAAAAAAATATCAAAATGTCGAAAATTTTTGAAATTGTCCATATAATTAAAATATCTTTTTAAGTTTTACATACACATTTTAAATGTTAAATATTTTATATATGAAAAAACATTTTGTTTCGGTCAAAGGCTATTATTATTATTATTTTTATTTGCAGAAATTCGAAAAAATCTCGCTTAAGTTTTGGAGGTAACAGGCATACTAAACAGACATCATCGAATCCGGTTGTTATATCAATGGAAAGGCGATGGAGCATCGTTGGATCTGGGTGGTCGAAAAATAAAAAGAAATATAACAATAATTGTGATAATGATAAGAAATTAAGAGAAATTCAGAATAATGAGGGTACTGATCAGGTTCACGATACCAGTGCTTCTGAATTTTCTTCTAACTTTACGAAAACTGCTGAGATTTGTAGCCATTTAGAAAATAATGATATTTGTATTCAAATTTCTAAAAATGAATACGAAGAAATAAAAGAAAGAGTTGCTGCAATTGAAGCTCATATTTCAAGTGAACTTGCAGTATTTGAAAACACTGTTATTGCGGATAAATTAAGTGGACCAGAAAAAGTTCAAACACAGTATGAACGAATTATTGTTGAAACTGAAGCCTTATCATCGCCGGCTACAGAACATCTAGCTCAGCGTCTTAATCGCAGCTTAAAGATTCGGCAAAGTATCGATCACTGTGTTATACGATCACCAAGTGCCCGAAAAATAGGTAAAATACGTCGACGATCTGTGGACAAAGGGCGATTGCCTAAAAACTCTTCTACCTGCAATGTTCGATCTACAAATATTGTACGCAAAGAATCCAGACCTCACTTTGCAAAGGAAGATGTTTCGTCGCAAATAAGTTTGAAATCTTTTAATCCTAAAAGTAAAGTTTCTCCTTTTAAGAGCACTAAAGAGTGCTACTTATCCCCTTCTCATAACAGAAAAATACTGAATTTTAATAGTGAATTAACAAGCATTAATGATGATTCAAACGAACAATGGATGCCCGGTGTTGATTTCTTTAATAGCGTAAAGACAAAGCAATTGTTTTATAAAGAAAATCAATATTCTTTTAATCAAACACATGTTGAGCATGTTGCAACTCCAGATAGTCGTAAAAATAATTCAGATTTTCATAAAACGCCAATTGTAGTCTCAAGATCCTGCACAAAAAAGACTTTTACACCTTTAAACATTATGTCAACTGCAGGTAAATTATCTTATATTAACCGAACCGAAGAAATTAGTGGTCGAGCATCAATAGCTCGGTTAAGAACTCAAAACGCGGGCATGGTTATGGCCAAAGCCAAATTATTTGATGGCTTAGAATATGATAGTAAAGAGATTCAATTACCTAAAAATAATAAAAATAATATAAGTGAAGTTTCAAATAAAAGTAGTATTGAAAAAAGGCAAACAAAATTCTTCAGTGATGAGAATATTTTATTAATAGAACCAAATATAAATATTTTGCAATCGAAATTAGAAAGTACACCAATTGCAAAGCGAATACAGAATATCTCCTTTAACGGCCCAGTTTGTTCCCCAAAACGAAAGCAATGCTCTAAGACTGCCAAAAAATATACACAAAAACAAATTATAACAAATGTAATAACTGATGGAAAAATAGTCAAAAATAAAAATTTAAATGAATGTCCTTTTAATTCGAACAAAGAAATTAACTTAAATTTAAATAGAAAGATGTTTACCAATTGCGCTCGCAATGGTGGGAAATCGCCTAGAGTATTTAAAACTAATCGTCAAAACTCTAAGTTACGTAACACTCCTTTAGGAGGCCATAAACAAAATTAAAAACATAATATTATTTAATCTCTAATATATAATCCTTAAATATATGTAAATAAGTTTTGATTATTGCAACCCAATATATGTATATGTATGTATATATACATAGGTTTTTACGTTCAAATTAACGATTTTTCGATACAAATAAAATTTTTTACACAATTTTTTTCAACACAAATTGAATTTTATTCGGACCAAATTAAACTTTTTTCAACACAAATTAAATTTGTTTAAATTCAAATTTTTTCATTTTAATTTAAATTTATTTTTAATTACTATATCCCTTATACTGTGAAATTAAACTTCTCAGCAGAAAATAAAACGTAAATAAAAAATTGAGGCAGACAATTGTGTTACAAATACTTAATTTCTTACGCAATTATTTGTGTATTGATTGTCTGTCTGTCGGCCCGATTGTAATATAAAAACAGGCTATTTATCTTTTACATCTAGAGTTGTGTGTATCCTTGTATTGTCAAGGATCAACCAGGTACCATTGATGTTAGATGCAGCTAATTTATTAAGAAATTCTTCAAGGAAAGCCTTGTTAACACACAAAATTAAAGTATTTTAAAATAAACACCATAAATAAAAAAATTATTTAGTTTGAAATAAAAACGGAGGCTCAAACACACCGGTAAAATAAGCTGGCGAGGAAATAGGTATGAGTTCATCGAAGGAAATTTGGAAATACTACTTCTGTTGAAATATATGAAAATGATAAAATATGTAATTGTCCCAACTACATCAAAAAATATTCGAAGAAAGGCTACAAAAAATTTTTCCGCTAAACAAGATCTTATTGAACAACAGTTAAAAGTTCAAACAGACTTATATAATGAGGTGAAAGATTCCTTAAAACAAATAGAAAAATATGCCAGCAGACAACATAAAATTAAAGAGATGTAAACACAATAAAAAATAAACTAAAAATAGAAAAAGAAAAGTATTCAGTTCAGCCACTGTCTACTTATTTTCATCATCAGAGGATAAATATAAAGCAAAACTCAGGATTTTCAATCTTTGTTTTTTAAAAAATTAAGATTTTTTAAACAGTTAATTTTTTTAACAATTGAAGTTTGTATTTTTGTTTGCCGCCCAATCTCTACTATTACATTGCTATTTTTGACAGTTTTTAACAGACTGTTTTATAAATATATATTTATTTTTATCATTTTTTGTCACCCTTTACTTTTTGGTCTACGACAAAATTATTGTAGTCGAAAACTTTACCTCAAAGAAAAAAATTCGAGTATCTATACGACTAGAGTCGAAGAACAATTTCGAGAACCGTAATATGGCTGATTGTCTTGATAAAGCAAGAATACCTTATGATAATTATACCATGCTAAATATTTTATATAAAAACAAACAAACAAAAAAATTCCTTAATATTGTAAAACGCGAAATTTTGAGTTAAAATATATACATACATGCATACATATGTATGTATATACATAATTGTATGTGTTATATATATATGTACATAATAACCATAAAAATAAAAGGATATTAATAAAAAGGTAATATAATGTTATATTAATTATTTCTGAAGAGAAAAAAAATTAAAAATATTGTTTTATTGTACTCGTAACAGCAAAGTTTATTTTCTCATTGGACTAAAAAGGTAATAAGAATTTGACAGTAGGAAGTGCTCGAATTGCATTCGTTTGTACATAACGACTCTACTTGAAAGTCGAAATTTAAAGGAATCCAAAATATATTAAAGAAATGAAAAACTACAGAAAATAGAAATAAAATTTGAACCACAAACCGAGTCGACAAGAGTCAAAACGAGTTGAGCAGAGCAATTTTTTAGTAGATGTAGTTTGTGTAATATAAACGCACATACCCGAGTTGTAAGGAAATGTTTATTGTTTTCTGTAACTGCATATTAAAAGAAATTTTCATATTCACATTGAGAATACAAATGAACTGGTATTACGCATTTCGTCTTATAGAAACAACATGCACTAAACTGACTAACTTGTTTTGACACTTTTAACCCGACTCGCGAGTTGAGCACAAAATTTTAAAATTCCAAATTTGTATTTGCGAGTCGAGCAAAAAAATAAAACCCATAAGAACGAGATATAAAACCAGCGAATCAAATAAAATTGTTCCCGCAAATTAAGCATACATATTTTTGCTTTACCCTCCTATTTTTAATTAATTAATTTAAATTTTTTCGCAGCTCTTTTTTGTTTTCCTAATTTTTAGAAACCTTTTACAACAAAATTTTAAACATTTTTTTGGTTGGTAAAAAACCCCTGTAAACATAAAAAACGTCAAATAATGGGGCGTTGCCATATATGTTAGAAACCACATAACATGTAAGTTATGCTCGGAGACCGGTATAAATGATAGGGTTGAACACATTTTTCTCGAAATCTCGTCATTTGGTAGGAAAATGTTGGTGGGGTGTGCGTATAGGCCTAATAGTTCTGTTGATTATAGTAATTTTATAACTTATATTGAAGATTATGTTCTACGGTATAATGATGTGTTGATTGCCGGCGACTTCAATTCTAATCTTTTGAGTGAATCAACCTTTAAGGATGAAATGGCTTCTATAGGCCTTATCCCGCTGAATACAGAATTTCCTACGCACTTTACTGACAACAGTAGCACGCTTCTAGATATTATGCTTGTCGGTGACGCAACGAAAATTCTTCTGTATGATCAAGTTTCTGCTTCATGTTTTTCAAAACATGATATAATCTATGCAACATATGATTTTCAGCTAGGGAACAGGGATCAGACTTTTTGTTTTCGTGATTTTGCTAATATTGACTATGGTGCTTTGTATGAAAATATCCTACGAGTTAATTGGGATTATATATACAACATGATCTCTGTTGATGATCAGCTTTCTTCTCTTGAATGTAATATTTTAAGGCTTTATGATGAAGCAGTCCCCATTAGAATGAAGACCGTTACTCCGAAAGAAAACCGTGGTTTAATTCAATGATAAGTGAGTCAATTAAACGTAGAGACTTAGCGTATTTCCGCTGGAAGCGTTTTCGAACACGCGAATTGAAAATTGCTTTTAATTCGGCTAGGAAGGACACAAATAGGTTAATAAAACGAGCTAAGTCTGATTATTATTCTATGAAATTTGGTACTGCTTTAGAATCTAAACGTACTTGGAAGACAATTAGGGAAATCGGGATTGGTAGAAAGGAGGCTGGTGGGGAATGCTGTATTGATGCAGATGGCCTTAATAACAAATTTGTCAATAGTACGCCTGCAATAGATGTCGCAGAAGAATCCGAATCTTTTTCGGCCTCTAATCTCTCTGATGTGTTAGACCTCAATGTGTTTGGCTTTACATGCGTGAAACAGTTTGATGTTTATTCAAGTATTGCACGAATTAAGTCAAATGCAATCGGTTTCGATAGCGTTCATCCGAAATTTGTAAGAATGATATTACCTTTTCTTCTTCCATATATTACATATTTTTTTAACAATAGCATTACCACTAGCTGTTTTCCTTTGAAATGGAAACATGCGAAAATAATTCCTGTCCCTAAACCAAATAATGAATTTCGTCCAATAGCTATATTGTGCTTCTTGTCGAAGGCGTTAGAGAGGATTTTATATGACCAAATGAGCACATATATAAATAATAATAATTTGTTGACTGATAGGCAGTCGGGTTTTCGACAGAACCACAGCTGTGTTACAACTTTAGTAGATGTTACGGAGAACATTCGACGTGAACTGGATGAGGGGAAAATAAATTTCTTGGTGCTTCTGGATCACTCCAAAGCATTCGATACAGTTGATCATAGAATATTGTTGGGCAAATTAAGATCTATGTTTAACTTTTCTTCGACTGCAGCTAAACTAATGTTATCATATCTTACAGATCGTACACAATCGGTATGTGTGAACAATACTGTATCCGCACCTGTGCGACTAACTAGAGGTGTTCCCCAGGGGTCTATTTTGGGACCTTTACTTTTTTCAGTATATGTGAATGATTTGCCCGAAAATTTATCACATTGTAATGTTCACATGTATGCGGATGATGTACAACTGTGGCTGAGTAGTCCAACTTCTTCCATCTCGAAAAATATAGGCAAGCTTAATGATGATTTGGACAATATTTATTGGTGGGCAGCTAGGAATCGCCTTCACTTAAAGTCCAAATGTTTGATAATTCACAAGAGGACTATGCATCCATCTATAATGCATGACATTCTAATTAATCAGCAAAAGTTGGAAATAGTTGATACGGCTAAGAATCTTGGAATCGTATTTAATAGTAACCTAACGTGGTCGAGCCATATCAACTCTTTGGTTGCGAGGTTGTATATTAGGCTGAGGACTTTATGGACTGTCCAATATCTTACTCCCTTGAGCGTAAGGGTTCTACTTGCCAAAGCTTACTTGGTTCCCTGTCTAATTTATGGTTGCGAGTTGTTCTCTTATTGTGATAGTGTAAGTAAGAAGAAGCTTCAAGTCTTATTCAATAATATAGTAAGATATGTTTACGGACTCAAACGACGTGACCATATATCGTTGTATGAAAAGAAATTATTTGGTGTATCATTTGAAAACCTCTTAAGGATAAGAATACTAATATTCTTGCATAAGATTATATACACACGGGATCCAGAGTATCTTTTTCAGAAGATAAGATTTGCAAGATCTCTGAGAGGCAGAAATATTATTGTTCCCAGGCATCAATGCCTTGTTTCAGAATGGCAATTTTTCTCTTCCACATAACAAACAAATAATTAGCAACGCAGCAACTTTTAGAAAAAGTCTATTTGATTATTGTAAATAAATTCTTTTAATTATATATAATATTTGTCTTTTTCATAAATTTTCTTTATTTTTTATATTATTATGTTTTTCTTTTTTTACCTCTTTTAAATTAATTGTTCCAATATTTTATTCTTATTATTCAAATTTTATTTACAAATTGTTATTTAAGTTTAAGCTATTTTTATTAAATTGTTATATGCATATTAGCCCTGCATTATAATTATAAGACTAAGTCTTGTTATGCAGGGAGCAAAAATGAAATAAATAAATAAATAAATAAAAATGTCTTCCACCACCACACAGCCTTTAAATTAGCTTGGCGAAGGCTCTCCTAGCGACTGCCACATATTTCGCCTCCAAATTACAGATAAGAATTCAAAAGAGTATTTCCTCGTAGATAGTAGCGCAGATGTTTCTGTGTTGCCCTTATCTATGAAATCATCAACAACCAACTGCCATTGCGCTATTCGCCGCTAACGGATCCCCAATAAGGGTTATTGGCGAAAAGCGAGTAAAACTAGATCTCGCTGGGCACCGCGAATTTCACTGATCATTTGTCATTTTCAACGTTAAGACACCAATTATTTGATCGGATTTCATTATACACTATGATCTGCTTATAGACTTGCGGCGTAATCAGCTCATCGACAGCACAACCGGAACTAAAACGAAACTTTCATGTGGCGACTTTTACGAAAGAGCTGCGATTTTTTTGTTTATTTGTTAAGAAAATAATAAATTACATACTATTGTAACGACACTTTTAGCTGGTTGCTGGGGTAGTTCAGCGGTGTCCAGTGGTTACATAAATAAATAAAAATACTCTACTTAAATTATTTTTTTCTTCACATAAAAAAATTATTTATTTATCAAAAAAATCTATAATGTTATTTTGTGATTAAAATGACTTACAATTACAACTTCGTGGTGTCTTCTCATAGGGAAAAGACTCAAATTATAAAATCCTAAGCCGGCTATAAATGTCACGATAGTCACGGAGATCCGGTAAGAACAACAATCCTCTGACATATGCCCCCGACAATTGTTGGTCTAGATGCCCGGACAGCGCCACTGTAGGCGTTTAAGACCATCAAACAGTGGGACGTTATCCGGTCATACGGTCTCCAAAAATTAGTTGTCCAGTCGTGGGAGAGTTGTTTAACCCAACAATTATTCGACAAATGCCCAAATAATTGCTAGACTTGAACGTTTGGACAATGCCACTGTAGGTGGTTAAGACCTCCAAACAGTAGAACATTATCCAATCGTATCACTCTCCACGTGTCAGTTGCCAATGCCTTGCTGTTTATAAATTATACGTTGATGAGAACAATTTCAATCACCAACAGTATAATTTATTTTTTCCTAAGTGAGCGTCAATATTAAATGTCTATCACAACAATAATTAAATCGACCTCACTTACCAGCAACTCATCACCAACTGATCTCTCTGTTCAGGCTGTGTTTGCTTATAAGCATTACATCTGAGCTGTTAAACCGCAAGAATGCGCTCAGACATCAAACATGTTGTGTCTTAAACCCAACGAAAAGTATAGAGAGAAACAATACACAACAAGACTGAACAGAGAGACCGATTATGTACAGTGTCTGTATATACAATTTCAAGCGACCGTTATACAACAAAAGTAAAAACAGTATACATAATAAAGATCTACATACTTATTCTAAAGTAGAGCTGTGCCAAATCGTTCACTTAAATGATCGGTCATTTTCGTTCGGTCATTAAAAGTGATCCGGATCGTTCAATCGTTCACTTCGTTCATTTGTTCTGGTCGTTCGGTCGTTCAATCTAAATTTGTGTTTTCTTTGCTTGGCCCTTCGTTCAATATTTGTTTTGTTGCTTATTTTCTGATATGCATGTTATCAGTGTTGCTGTTTTGTTTATTTTTAATCAAAATTGGCCATCGTTTCTTAAATGTGTAAATACGTACTTTTATTACATAAATTGTTTTTACTTTTTTAATTTTATGTATATAAATAAAAATTGTAACAAATTATACTTCAAAATAAACATACATACATATTTATATTTAGAATATTATTTTCTAAATTATACTACATGCCATTAGTGTAAATTATTATTATTTCAATGGGATGTTATGATATTCCAATTTATACGAAAAATATTTTATATAATGTATTCCAAAAATAATAAAAAATAGTGTGAAAAATACGATATATTTGTTTGTTATTTGCCGAATTCACAAAACCCTTGTATTCATTGTATTCGTTGTTAGATTGTATCGCACTACAATAGTTGTGCGCTTGTTGTTGGTAATTTGTATATAAACATTCGATACAACTCATACACTTTTTTTCATATGTTTTAAAAAAGTTGTATTGGTTTCTGTGTTATTGTCAATGAAAACTATTGACAAAAATATAAAACACAAAAAAGTTCTTTTTATTGTCAACAGCAAATTAAATAAAATATAAAAATGGAAGAAAAATGTATTTTGTTTGTAAAAATCAACTTTTTAATACAGTTTTTCTTTTTCTTATTTGGTTTTTGACGTTTAATACACAAAATATTTTCATATACAATGCAATAGATGTTCACGAGCCAACATTGTATGCAATACATGAAACAACGATACAAAACTTTGTGAATTCGGTAATTATCAGGTATGTTCTGAAAATCACTTTTTGTAGGAGTGATTTCAAATCACGAGAAAGGTGTTCTGAGCACAAAATTTTGTGATTTGAAATCGTCAGGTAAATTCTTGTCGATATTAAATCACTTGCCTTTTTAAACACTATTTTACTTACAATTGGGCGAAAAAAGTAAAACAAACATATAACATCATTTGTTCTTTATTTATTTTTACAAAAAAAATTATAATTTCATGCAGAAAAATTCTAAAATTTGCAAATTTTAAAACACATGACAATTTTCATAAAATTTTTTGATTTGTTTACATTTTTCACAATTTGCTTTTATTTTTCAAAACGATTTTTGGAGTTGCCAGATTTACAACATGTTATTTTATTTTATGTATAATTTGACCAAATTTGTCAATTAAATTAATTATTAAAAACTAAAATTTATAAAATTTGTTCATAAAAATTAATATAATGTAAAATAGTTTACATAGATTGGTTAATTTTTAAAATATAAATGTGCGATTTTACTGCAAATGCCAGCAATGAATCTGGCAGCTCTATAAACGACACAAAAGAGCTTAAAGTTTGTGGTTTAGAACAATGAAAAACACTTCTAAAAACAAAAAAGCTCGTGATTTTCAGAACACCTAAGAATTTCTTGCGTGATTTTAAACTTACATGTGATTTGAAATCACGTGATTTTCAGAACATGCCTGTATATATTATTTAAAAAATGTTTTAAGTAATAATATAATCAAAATAATAATGTTTATTGTCACTTTATATTTAGAACAAATGTTCCTGTAGATTTAAAAAAAGTAAAAACAATTTAATAAAAGTACGTATTTCCACATTTAAGAAACAATGGCCAATTTTAGTTAAAAATTAACAAAATGGCAATACTGACAATATTCATATAAAAAAGCGACAAAATAAATGTTTAACGAACGACCAAAACAAAGAAAAAGCAAATTTAGATTAAACGGCAGAACGACCACGTCAAAGAAAAAACAAATTTAGATTGGACGAATGAACGACCAAAACAAAGAAAAAACGACCAAGCAAAGAAAAAACAAGTTTAGATTGCGCGAATGAACGACCAAAACAAAGAAAAAACAAATTTAGATTGAACGACCGAACGAACGAACGACCAAAACAAAGAAAAAAGAAATATAGATTGAACGACCGAACGACCAAACGAACGACTGATCCACTTCGTTCAATTGACTGATTCGTTCAATTTAACCCGTTCGTTCGCGACCGACACAGCTCTATTCTGAAGTAATGAGATAATGATCATCAGAGTAATTAATATACAAGCAAAAGCATTCCTTTAATTATGAACAAAAAGAAACCTTCCATAGGTATAAAATACATTACAATGAATTTAATAATAATGTTAAAGAAATAATAATATGAATAAAAAATATAATACTAGTAAAGTACAGTGCACGCTCGCTAATGTGAACTAATTAAAACTGGCATTGTTCACTTTTACGAATTGTTCACATTTCCGAATACCGAAAATTTTAAAACAGAATTATACCATATTGTAAACAAAAATCAATACATATTTATGAGTTTTTATATATTTAAAATTATATCAAATTATAATTAAATTTGTATATATTTATACATATTAATATGTTCATAATTACTTATACATATACCTACAGTCATGGACATAAGTATAGGCACAAGCAGTACTTTCAAATAAAATAAAAAATTTTACGTATTCACAGACTTAAAATAATAATGTTAGTAACTGATTATGACTACAGGATATGTACATTAACAAAATAACAAAAATACTAAAACAAATTAGTTTCAGGAACAAAACAATATCCAAAAGTACTAAATAAACTCAGTTTTCTATAGGACAAAATTATAGGCACAGCCATTCTTGTGCAGGCAAAAAATCATACAGAAGCTTGAATTAATATTTTGTTGGCATTCCATTTTGTTTTATAACAGCCTTTAACCTATTTGGCATGGAATGTACCAATTTTTTGTGAGCTCTTCGACTATTTTATTCCATTCTCCGATCAACGTTGCCTTAAGATCAGCTTTGCTTAATAACTTCTCTGTTCGAATTCTTCGGTCCAATTCTTCCAACAAATGTTCGATGGGATTTAAGTCTGGGGACTGTGGAGTATGTGGCAAGCCATGTGCGGTGTTATAAACAAGTCACTACTTCACGTCGCGAGCCGAATATTTCGAATTAGTATCATGCTGAAATGTAAATGACTGCGGAAAATTTAATTTCTCTGCGCTTTAATTCCTTAATTTACGAAAATAACATCAACACAGCTTTCTTAAAATATAAAGGAAGATTTTGGTAAGAATGTGCACTCTGAAACTGTTCGAAGATTGCTGTATCAAGCTGGTTATAATTCAAGAGTGGCTAGACGAAAACTACTGATATGTGCAACCACTCAAGAGAAGAGAATGTCGTAAGCAAAACAATTTGAAAATGAGCCTTGTAGATTCTGGGATCAGGAACTCTTCTCAGATGAGAGTAAGTTTAGTATTTTTCGACCTGGACATTCTAGATTGTAAAGAAAGCCTAATACAGTATATACTGAAAAAATCTTAAACCAAAGGTAAAGTATGGCGGGTGAATAATAATGGTCTGGGGCAGCATGTCCGCTGCTGGTGTTGTGGAACTTATCTTTATGAAGAGAATAATTGACAAAGCTGTTTGCTTTAACGTTTTGAAAACAAATGTTAAAAAAAGCGCAGAGAAATGATATTTACATCAGTCATTTACATTACAGCACGATAATTATTCGAAACATTCGGCTCCCGACGTGAAGTAGTGACTTGTTTATAACACCGCACATGGCTTGCCACATACTCCACAGTCCCTAGACCTAAATCCCATCGAGCATTTGTGGAAAGAATTGGACCGAAGAATTCGAACAGAGAAGTTATTAAGCAAAGTAGATCTTAAGGCAACGTCGATCGAAGAATGGAATAAAATAGGCGAAGAGCTCACAAAAAATTGGTACATTCCATGCCAAATAGGTTAAAGGCTGTTATAAAACAAAATGGAATGCCAACAAAATATTAATTAAAGCTTCTGTATGATTTTTTGCCTGCACAAGAAAGGCTGTGCCTATAATTTTGTCCTATAGAAAACTGAGTTTATTTCGTACTTTTGGATATTGTTTTCTTCCTGAAACTAATTTGTTTTAGTTTTTTTGTTATTTTGTTAATGTACATATCCTGTAGTCATAATCGGTTAATAACATTATTATTTTAAGTCTGTGAATACGTAAAATTTTTTATTTTATTTGAAAGTACTGCTTGTGCCTATACTTATGTCCATGACTGTATGTACATACAATACATGCACATGTACACCTAAAACGGGGATCCCGCAACTAATAAACACAGAATTTTAACATTTCGTATTAAAAAAAAGAAAATTCTGTTCAAATTATAGGGCTTTTTACAATTATTCATATTTTAGAATAGTCAATGAAGCAAAAAATATGTTCACATTAGGCGGTGTTCACATTAGCGCGCGTGCACTGTAATAGTATTGTTGGACGATTCGGTGAACATCATGTGTAGGCAAAAACAAGGACCGCCTTTTGTCGTCACATTATAATAAACACTAGTTAATAAGAACACATTTTTTTTTTCTTAAGTCTAAATACAATGTCCCTAAATTGGGCACTGTAGTATTATTTATATAATAAAATTTTGATTTTAGCAATTAATGAACGTTTAAATTATGATAAAAATGGTATCCATTTATTTATTTATGTATGTATATTGCAATGAAAATATTAATTTAAAAAAAAATAAATAAAAAAACATTGCTTAAATATCCAGATCAGCGTTGCCACTATTGGTAGAATTCTACCAAAACTGGTAGAAAATTTTTCGTTTGGTAGGATGGTAGGCTGAATATGATTTTGGTAGATTTTAGCAGAAGCTAAAAAAAATTTTAAAAAGGAATTTCAGTCGGCAAGTTTAAAATTGGCGTATTTATATTCAAGCATAAAATCTAACTTTTTGCTCATATTAAGCAATTTTATCAAAACATATTTAATACACAACACTGATTTTAAAAATACTAATTGATTGATGTTTCAAAAATTTTTATCGTTACAAAAGCCGAAATGTATATTACTAAAAATCTTAACCCGGAAGAAGTTTTTGATGTTAAACATGAGATTTTACAATTTTACATTGAATTACTACACCAAATCAATGCTAGATTTGATTTTAATCGAGAAGACATTAAATTGTTACAAGTAATTTCTCTTGAGAAGGTATTGTCAAACAAAGACTTGCCTATATTGTCCCTTGTTTTAAAATTTTCTAATCTTATAGACCGTGATCCTGATATTATTATGTTGCGATTAAGAGAAACAAATCTTTAAACGGAATTAAACATTGAATTATTTTGGGCTAAAGTTAGTTCAATTTGAAACGGTTTAAATGAGAAAAGTTTAGGTGAATTTACCAACTTTGTTTTTAATTTACTTTCTCTTCAGCATAGCTCTGCAGCAGCTGAACGTAATTTTTTACCACATTCCGCAATCAAAATGAAATTGAGCAACAAACTCGAAGTAAAGAAAATTAATAATATATTGCTGTGGAAGGAGCTTGTTAAAATTTAAAGTATGGTCATCAAAAATAGATTTTTGTTATAAGCAATAAAAGTTGTTTGAATTAGCCCATTTATTAAAATGGATATGGCTTTGATTTTTTAAGATATGTTCATTTTTATAATTAGCACATATTTATTATTATTAATTGAATATTTATGTAAATAAATAAAAATATTTGTAAAAACATAAAATTTGCTTATGATAATTATTACATATAAACATATATTGCATGAAGTACATAAATAAAAATTTTGAAATAACCTTTTAAATTTTTATACCTACATATACATTTAGTTTATTTTTGAAAAATCGAATTGTTTTCTTTAAATTTCTTGTATTTATTTATGTATTTTCGATTTTATTGTTAAGATGTTAAATTGTTTTTGTTATACGTTTATTTTTTGTTACATGTATTTTCGAAGAACTGAATTCTTTTCGATTTTTTTATTTTTATTTTTGGTTATTTATATGTACATGTAAAGGTGTTAAAAATTGTTTTCCATCTCAACAAAGTGTTCTTAAATGGATTTTAAATAAAAATGGTGTTTGGTAGATCTTGATCAATTTTGGTAGATTTTGAAAGAAATTTTGGTAGAATCAAAATTTTTTCAGTGGCAACACTGATCCAGATACATATATTATGAGGTATCAAAGGGTAAAAGAAAGAAGGAAATAAATAATTTATTTATTCAGTTAACTACCAAAATTTTCCAGAATTTGTTCTCTGAGTCAATCTTTGGTCTTTGTCTGAAATACTTGTATTGTATCTCATGTCCATTTGGTTATAATTGGATTTAATTGTTTTATCATTAGCACGCCTATAAACATGGTAACAAATTGGAGTTCCGTTCTCGTTCTGGATTAATTTTTTATTATCAATGTATTTAAATGCTTCAGGAGGGACAAATCCTGTTTTTAGCGAAGTTGATAGATATTTGTAATCCGTGTAATATGGTGCCATTATTAGGTTGTTTTCTATACATCTTGAACATCTCAGAATATTATTTCTAATTAGATTAATTATAAAATTATCTATTCTTATTATATTCGCATAATTGTATAATTTTTTGTTGGATATATATTTTGTATATCCACTTTGTGGTGATCTGTATAGTGCTGTGCAAGCTCTTAGACATTTTCTGTTAGGGGTAACCCTAACCCTACTTACAATCTGGCATCACTTAAATAAAATGCAGTCTGTCATTTTTTGAACTCAACTGAATTTTACATTATTCTTGGCTTCTTGTTTAAACACGCTTGTAAGACACACGCGTCTATTCTTTGAAATTATATATTAATAAACTAAGCATTTGTAATTCTCTTTAAATATTAATTTGTTGACTTTTATTTACATCTTTAAAAGCACAACAAAAGTGGCGACGAGTGAAAACAAACATAAAAAAAAAAGTAAAAAGACAAAAGCCTCGTGCAACAATTCTGAAATCTTATTGTGACCAACAGGTTTCTAAGACACTCAGCAATCATGTCCAACGACAAGATTGTCCAATTAATCGATCAACAGACGCAGATGATGGATTTCCTTGCAAAGCTGATAAAGACTCAGGAATCCACAAGAGAATTATCAACACCAAGTCATGCAAGCACATCCAGAGCTGCACTTATGGAATCGCTTACGCATTCTATGACGGATTTTCTCTATGATCCCGAAAATGGTTTAGTTTTTCAAACTTGGTACAATCGGTTTGCTCATGTTTTTGAAAGAGAAGCTGCCGGGCTTGAAGAGCAAGACAAAGTTGCACTTCTTTGGAGAAAAATGTCAAACATTGTACATGAAAGATTTAAAAACTATGTTCTACCAAAGATACCATCAGAGATGACCCTCAAAGAAACCATAGATAAACTAAACAAGCTATTCGGAAAAACAGATACAGAAGTAAGCCAACGCTTTAAATGTCTACAGATGTCTAAAAATGAAAATGAAGATTTTCGAGAATACGCAAGCAAAGTAAACTTGCAGTGCGAACTATTCAGACTAAATGACATGCAAATTGACCAGTTCAAGTGTTTAATTTTTGTTTTGGGTCTTAAGTCAAGTAAAGATAGTGACATACGAATACGGTTACTAAAACTGATAGATGACGCCGAAAATTCCATGAATTTAGACCGTCTCGTAGATGAAACGCAACGCATTATCGACCTCAAGACTGATAACTGCATGATTGAACATCAATCAAAACAAGTTTTTGCTATGGCCAGGTCAGCAAAGAAACACAACAAAGCAACAACCAAAATCCCCAAAAGCCCCTGTTGGCTTTGTGGCGAAAGACATTTTGTAAAATTTTGTAAATTTAGGGAACACAAATGCTCCTCATGCCAGCAAATTGGTCACAAAGACAATTATTGTTCCTGCGCTAAAAATGGGTACAAACCGAAGATACCAGATAACAACAACAAAACGATTGTAAGAAAACAATTTAATACAAAGTCGAACTTCCGTACCAGCGACGCACATTCAACAAAGTCGAACTATCGTACAAACGCCGTATTTTCAACAAAACGGTTACAATTCCAGGAATTACGTAAGTATGTTGATTTAACCATAAATAACCAACCCGTTCGCTTACAGATTGATACAGCTTCCGACATATCAATCATATCAACAAAAACTTGGAAAGCCATTGGTAAACCTGAGGCTTTCGCAACCAATGATGGAGCTAACGACGTCAACTCCAACAAAATTAATCTACAGGCTAAATTTAGCTGCGACGTTTCCATTGGCGAATTAACAAAAAAGGTCCAATGCTATGTCACTAACATTAATGAGTTAGATGTCATGGGTATAGATTGGATCAATTCGTTTCAGCTTTGGGATCAACCAATATCAGCGTGGTGTCGTCAAATAAAATTTGAAAACTACATCTCAGAACTGCAAACAAAATACAAAACACTTTTTGACAATTCATCTCTGGGTCTTTGTACAAAGACAAAAGTTCACATACAACTGCTAGCAAACAGTAAAGAGGTATTCATTCCCAAACGCCCTGTACCGTATGCTGTCAGGACCGAAATCGAAACCGAACTTCAGAGACTTGAAGAAGCAGGAATTATAACTCCCATTGATACATCCAAGTGGGCTGCACCAATCGTTGTAAGCAGACGTAATGGAAAAACAAGAATATGCGGAGACTACTCCACTGGTCTAAATAACAGTATTGAACCAAATCAATACCCTCTTCCTACACCAGAAGAAATTTTATCCGACTGTCACGACAGTAAAATATTTAGTCACCTAGATTTATCTGACGCATATTTACAAATCGAAGTAAACGATGAGAGTAAAGAATTACTCACTGTCAACACTCATAAAGGGTTATATAAATTTAACCGTCTAACACCAGGTGTAAAATCTGCTCCAGGAGCTTTCCAACGTATAATGGACCAGCTTTGTGCTGGAATTAATGGCGCAAAGGCGTATATAGATGATATTATGTTATCAAGCAAGTCTCTTTCAGAACATAAATGTGATCTGAACAAATTATTAAAGCGTATTGAAGAATTTGGATTCCGACTTAAATTTGAAAAATGTCAATTTTTCAAATCTCAGATAAAATATTTGGGGCAAATAATCGACAGTCATGGCATACGGCCTGATCCTGACAAAATCAGGGCCATACAAAACCTCAAGATTCCGGAAAACATTACCGAAGTAAGATCATTATTGGGTTCAATAAACCATTATGCCAAATTCGTGCCAAATATGAGAATGTTACGCCAACCTCTAGATGACCTGCTTAAAAAGGAACAGTCATTCAAGTGGACTCAACAATGTCAAATTACGCTTAACAAATTTAAAGAAATACTAACTTCAGAACTGCTCCTTACCCACTACAACCCAAACTTGCCTATACATGTTGCAGCCGATGCATCTTCACACGGTATCGGAGCCGTTATATACCACATTTTCCCTGACAACAAAATAAAAGCGATACATCATGTTTCAAGATCTTTAACACCAGCAGAAAAAAATTACAGCCAAATAGAAAAAGAAGGCTTAGCACTTGTATTTGCTGTTAAACGTTTCCACAAAATGCTTTTTGGAAGAAAATTTACTTTACACACCGACCACAAACCATTACTTAACATTTTCGGTTCTAAGAAAGGTATCCCAGTATACACTGCTAATCGCCTTCAAAGGTGGGCACTTATCCTACTTGCATATGACTTCGAAATAAAATATACTAATACGCAAGATTTTGGTCATGCGGATGTTTTGTCAAGACTTATTGACAAACATGAAAAAGATTCAGACGAATTTATAATTGCATCAATTTCTATGGATAACGATATGAAAAGCCACCTAAGTGAATCCATGACTAATCTACCCGTCTCATACTATATGGTTCTTCAAGAAACCAAAAAAGATGTCACACTTCAAAAAGTTTTAAAACTTATGAACGACGGATGGCCTGAAAATAATAAAAATCTGGACACAACAATAGTTCCGTTTTTCAATAGACGAGAATCAATTTCACAAGTGGATGATATTTTAATGTTCAACACCAGGATCATAATTCCAGAAATTTTTCGTAACAGAGTTTTGAAACAACTTCACAGAGGACACATTTCATCCGAAAGAAGCAAAGCAATCGCTAGAAGCTACGTTTACTGGCCCAACATCGATAAAGACATCGAAAATTACAACAAAAAATGCTCAAACTGTCAGTTAAACGCTACGAATCCAGTTAAGACGAATCTTTGTTCATGGCCATTGACATCACACCCACTCGAACGAGTTCATATTGACTACGCGGGTCCTGTTAAGGGCAAATACTATCTTGTCATCGTTGATGCGCACTCAAAATACCCAGTTATTTATGAAACAAGTAATATGACAACCGCCTCAACAATCAGACTATTAACCGAATTCTGTTCTTTATTTGGAAACCCGAAACAACTTGTTTCCGACAATGGAACACAATTTTGTTCACAAGATTTTGAGTCTTGGTGCGAGAGAAGAGGTATTCAACACACAAGAACGGTACGTTTTCATCCCAGCTCCAACGGACAAGCGGAAAAATTTGTCGATACCCTTAAACGCGCTTTAAAAAAATCTGATAAGGAAGGAACGTCTGCCGAAGCACTTCAAACTTTCTTGGAAGTATATCGCTCAACTCCTAACCCTAATACGCCAAATAAAGTTTCACCTGCAGAATCCTTTATTGGACGTAAAATGAGAACCGTATTTGATGTTTTGATGAAGCCAGTACAAAATAATTCATTTAGAAACACTAAAATTGAAAATCAATATAATAAAAAACACGGAACTAGAAACAGAGTTTTCAACACAGGTGACCTTATCTACGCCAAACATTTTAAACAGAACAAAAGTTTCTGGGTACCAGGAGAAATCATAGAAAGAATAGGAAATGTTATATACAACACTTTAATCCAAATCGAAGACAGAAAAATTCTTGTAAGAGCTCATGCCGATCAACTGAAATTTAGAACGCCGACAGAAGAGTCGTTACAAAACCAAAACACTCAACTACCCTTGGACATCCTAATGAACGAATTTAGAATCGAACCACCAAAAACAGAACAATTTGTTACACCTCCAACTTCGCCAGTCAAATTTCAGCCTAAACGCATAACTGCTCGAAGACAACCTGTGGAGCCTATTCCAAGATCACCTAGACAACTTCAAGAAGGGAGATGTTAGGGGTAACCCTAACCCTACTTACAATCTGGCATCACTTAAATAAAATGCAGTCTGTCATTTTTTGAACTCAACTGAATTTTACATTATTCTTGGCTTCTTGTTTAAACACGCTTGTAAGACACACGCGTCTATTCTTTGAAATTATATATTAATAAACTAAGCATTTGTAATTCTCTTTAAATATTAATTTGTTGACTTTTATTTACATCTTTAAAAGCACAACATTTTCTTTCAAAACTTCTTATTTTCTCCATGTTTGAAGGAGAAATGTTAAACCAAATAGGGCAACCGTAGGTCAAAATTGGTCTAATTAGAGCTTGGTACATAATTATTTTAACTCTGGGTTTTATATATTTTAAATGAAATAAGGGAGCATAAACATAAGCTTTTCTAGCTTTTACAAGTGTTTCCTTTATATGATGATTAAAGTACAAAAATTTGTCTAAGTTTACACCTAAATATTTAACAACGTCTTTATTAGGAATTTTGCAGTTGAATATAAGAGATTTTATTCCAAATTTTTTCCAATTTGTTCCTATATTGTATTTGCATTTATTTACAGGTGGCCTAAATAGAATTGTTTCACATTTTTGTGTATTTATTTTCATATTCCAGTTTATTGCGTATTGCTAAATTTTATTGTAATTATTCCGTAGACTTTGGATAATTTTTTCTACCTTGTTATCTGAGTGGTATATAATTTCATCATCTGCAAATGAAATAATATTTTCTATTTGATTCAGCATATCCCATATATATAAATTAAATAGAGTGGGTGAATTTACAGTACCCTGCTGAAGAACGTTGATGACCTTAAATGTTTTGTTACTCTTCGCATTTTGATAGTGTATGATGAAATTCTTTTCACTTATCATATTATATATTTGTATTATTTTCCTTGACCTTTTTATTAATTTTATTATTAGTTAAATTATTTGAGCTTAAGGTCGAATAAATATTTATATTATTTATTTTACGATATTTCGCTACTTCCTTGCGTAGCATCATCAGGAATATATATTTGTATGTGACAAAACAATAACAAAATTATAAAAAAAAATACATAAAAAATTATGTCATACATATTTTCAAATAAAAACATAATGAACATTTAAAAAAAATTAATATAATAATTAACCAACAAACAACATTAATAAAAATAATAACAAGTAGGAACGATATGTGTGTATTTACAAAAATAATAAAAATAAATGTAACAAAAATTATCTGGTATGTGATGAAAATCGACATCGATTGAAATCAAAATCGAAAGAATTTTAAATTACTATAACTTCCAATTCTTTTCAGATTTGGAATTTCTCTTATACTCATTACGTTAATGACTATTGTCATTACATCCTTTATTATTATTATTTTAATATAATTAAAAACAGAAAAGTTCTATATGACTTCGAGAAAAGAAAAAAAAAAAAGAAAAATTATAATAAATTAAAATGATTTCAATCTCGAAAGAAATCGCCTTTCATCACATCCCTGAATTCTAATAAAATTAATAGTTATTTTATATATAAAAAAAAATTATAAATACCAACGATAAAATAACAATGATAAAAACGCAGTAACCAAATAAAAAAGAAATTAACAATAAGTGTAATAATGAATATATATAAATATTATGTTTTGTATATTAAATGTCTGTATGTTTGGGCTAAACCCTCTGTGTCTGTTTTAAAATTAATCCTCTGTGTTGTAGGCATACTAATAATTTGTAACATTTCTAACATTAAACGTTTCTTATAATTAATTTCCGTGTTCAATATTGAAACATTTTCAAAGTTAGGATAGAGGTCTTTTTCACAACAGTGAGAAGATAGAGCCGTTTTTTGCGAATTAATACTCCTGTATTTCTGATCAGATTTATGACCTGCCATTCTCGTCTTCAATTTTTTCTTTGTCGTACCTACATATACACCATTACAATCTTCTTTGTCATTACCGTTACAAGTTATTTTGTATACTAAATTTGATCTGTCCCATTTTTCAAGTCTATCCTTTGTTCTGCTAAAAAGTTTACCTATTGTGTTGAAAGATCTGTACGTCATCTTATATTTATCAGAATCAAAAATTTTTGACCTCCTTAATCGTTCAGACAATAAATAAATAATAATAAAGGATGTAATGACAATAGTCATTAACGTAATGAGTATAAGAGAAATTCCAAATCTGAAAAGAATTGGAAGTTATAGTAATTTAAAATTCTTTCGATTTTGATTTCAATCTATGTCGATTTTCATCACATACCAGATAATTTTTGTTACATTTATTTTTATTATTTTTGTAAATACACACATATCGTTCCTACTTGTTATTATTTTTATTAATGTTGTTTGTTGGTTAATTATTATATTAATTTTTTTTAAATGTTCATTATGTTTTTATTTGAAAATATGTATGACATAATTTTTTATGTATTTTTTTTATAATTTTTTTTATCGTTATGCTGTCGAGCTGTGCGGACGTGTTTTTTTTATTGAGTATTTGTTTGTAGTTTTTCTGTGGTTTCGAAATATAAATCTGCAAGTGATTTTAAGAACTAAGTTAAACTTCATAAATAAAATATTTTAAAACAGATTTAATAACCACACCAATAATATTATATAATATATAATTTGATAAAATAAAGTTAACAACAACAAATATATTTTTCCCGCTTTTTATATTTAAAATATAAAACGAAAACAAAACATTTGAAAATACATTTTACACAAACAACGATATTTTATAAACACTTAAATAAATTCACAACAAAAGAAAAATAATGACAAAATTTTAACTTTAACAACAGATATTGAACAGTTAATTGACAATAACAAAAATAAAACAAACATAAAGAAGAAAACAGCACAAAAATAAAAATAAATAAATAACAGCTGAAAAATAGTTAACAAAACTCCAACAAAAACAAAATTAGTATATAAATAATAAATGACAGCTGCGGATAACAGCTGTGAAAGTATTTTGAATAGCCAATAAAAGTGCTCCCAAATTTGACTTGCAAATAAAATTAAAGATTTAATTTCGAATATAGAGCATATCCTAGGGGTGGAATTAATAAATATTGAACTGGTTATAACCCAACAGGCAACTATTTACATTAACTTAATACTAAATGTATAACTTAAGAAAAGGCGTAAAGTCTACTAAAAAATCTAACAAGAAAAACGTGAAAACTAAAAACAATAACGAATCAATTGCCGAAATGAGTTTTCCAACAACTAAACCACAGTCTAGTCGTTCAGCGACTGTAGTGAATGCAGTTACTCCTGGGCAAACTGGTATCAGACAAGGCCTACAAAAATCTTTATTTAGTACTGTGTGTAACACCAATCCAGACTCACCTTTCAAGCTTGTGACGGTTATGGACAAACGATTTGAAAAGCTTACGGAACAAATTGAGAAGGTAATAGATAGTAAGCTTAGGGAGTACAAAGATGAGATGTTAGCTGAACTCGATAAAAGATTTACCAAACTGCAAAATGATATTGATACTGTAACAGCTAGAGTGTCCCAACTTGAAACTGTTGCGGTTGAATTTAAATGTATGCAGGAGGAAATCGTATCCCTTAAAGCAAAAATAAAACACCAAGAGAATAGCAAGGTTGCGTCTGAGCTGCGCTTAAACGAAATACCATTTTATGAAAATGAGAGCCTCATAGATATTTTTTCCAATATCTGTAAAACTATAAGAATGACAGTTCCTGCGATAAAATCCATCTATCGGCTGCAGAACATTAATAATAAGCGTACTACTAATAATTCCAAGGATTCAGTTATTATGGTTGAACTAAGATCTGTGTACGATAAAAATTTTTTCTTAAAAACTTTGGCCAATTTTAAAAAAAATAATAGAGATTTTCACTTTTGCTTGAAACACATTGGTCTAAACTCCGACAAAAAATTTTACGTAAATGAAAACCTCACTAAGGATAATTTTATATTATTTCGCACTGCTGTACGACTTAAAAAGCAAAGAATCATACACAGTGCTTTTACAATGCGAGGATCTGTTTATATAAAGAAAACTGTCAATGATGCTGTCCTGCAGATCGATGATATAGGTCAACTCAATGAGCTTAGTCCTGATATTGTAAATGACCTGGCTACACAGTCTAATAATTCTCAACACCTCAATAATTTATTTCGTGCCCCCTAGCGACGTTTGTCTGCAGCTGCAACCAAATTCATTTAATTTATATTACCTTATTTATTTTTTCATTTATTTTTACATTTACCTTTATTTTTATGTCCATAGTAGTTATAAATCTATTATTCTGAAAATTAATTCCCTTTGCTTTGAAAAACTTTATTACTTGTGCGTTACTAATGTTTATATTAATATAATTATTTTAAATGATGACAAACAATTTTATTAACAGCGGATATCGTTCTAGTGATGGGCTGGCAAATATGATAAGGATCTTGGCAAATCAAAGAAGTGGTATTAAAATCTGCCATATCAATGCTCAAAGTTTAAGGAACAAAATTGATGAGTTTCGTTTCATTTTTGAAGGCTCTGGTATCGACATTATTTGTGTATCTGAAACGTGGTTTAAATCTGAGTACACAGATTTATTGGTCTCTTTAGCTGGGTATAGTATTAAACGAGTCGACAGAAATGGTTACGGTGGCGTGGCAATATTTGTTAGGAAAGGCTAAATATGCGGCTAAAATAATCAGTAAGTCTACCGATTCTGATCATGGTACTAGTATTGACGGGCTGGCTAATTTGGTAGAGTATTTATTGCTTGAGATTAGTTGTGATGGTAGGAAGTTGTTATTGGGCTGTATTTATAGACCTAATAATCGTATTTGCTTGGAGAGATTTGTGGATACTCTTCAGACTTTTGCTGTGGCTTATGAGGATGTCATTATTGCAGGTGATTTAAATTCGAATGTCTTAGTCGACTCTTATTTGATGGAAAATTTACATCCTCTTGGTCTTGATTCACCAAATACAACTCAAGCAACGCATTTTACTGCTACTAGTTCCACACTTATTGATCTCTTCTTTGTGAGTGATCTATCGAAGATCCTACTTTATGATCAATTATCAGCCACTTGTTTCTCACACCATGACCTGATTTTTATTTCGTACAACTTTAATTTACATGTTCCTCCGCAGGTTATTACCTATCGAGATTTCAAGAACTTGAACTTTAGTATTTTGGAACGGGAATTCTCTAACATTGACTGGAGTATGATATATCATATCATTTCTGTTGACGATCAGATTTCTTTTCTGCAACATGGTGTGAACCACCTGTACGATCTTGCAGTTCCTTTAAGAACGAAGACCCTGGATAGAAATAGTAAGCCTTGGTTTTCTCAGGATATTAAGCGTGCAATCCGTCACAGGGATATATTATATTTACGCTGGAAGCGCTTCAAAACTCCTGAGATACATGAATTGTACCGAATCTCACGGAGGACGACTAACAAATTAATTAAGAGGGCCAAATCTGAGTATTTTTCAGCTAAGTTTACTGCTGTAACTGACTCGAGACAGAAGTGGAGAGCAATTCGGGAAATTGGTATCGGCAGATCTACTGATAATGAGTCTTGTGGAATTGATGCGGATGTTCTGAATAGGCAATTTTTGAATATTCCTGTAGTTAAACCTACCCCTAATTACTATTGCTTCTCCAATGATTCCTCAGACAGTAATTTCTATTTTTCTAATGTCACTCACCTTGAAGTTCTCTCTAGTGTGTTGTCGGTAAAATCCAATGCAATAGGAGTCGATGGGATTGACCCAAAATTTCTTAAGATTCTCATGCCACAGCTTGTTCCCGTTATAACGTTTATTTTCAACAAAATTTTTACTACTAACTGCTATCCTAAAATGTGGAAACTCGCGAGAATCATCCCAGTACGGAAGTCCAACTCAGAATATAGACCGATTGCAATCTTACCTTTCCTTTCGAAAGTTTTTGAAAAATTGATTCATAACCAGGTGACTCGATACCTTGATGATAATAATATTCTTACAAACTGTCAATCTGGATTTCGTAAGCAGCACAGCTGTATAACGGCCCTGATTGACGTTTCGGAGGATATTAGACAACAGGTTGATTGTGGCAATGTAACGTTTTTGGTACTTCTTGATCATTCGAAGGCGTTTGACACTGTCGATCATAATATCTTAGTTAATAAATTAAAATTTTTTCATAAGTTTTCATCCACTTCTACCGATTTAATATTTTCGTATCTAACTGAAAGATATCAATTTGTCGAATCAGGTGCCTCAAAATCTACCTTTTTGCCTTTAAGTCGTGGTGTTCCTCAGGGCTCTATCCTGGGCCCTCTACTATTTTCGCTATATATTAATGATCTGCCAGGTAAATTCAAACACTGCAAAGTTAGATTGTACGCTGACGACGTGCAGCTGTATATAAGTTGTGATATTGCATCGGTTGACCGATATGTGAGAATTTTGAACGAATAATTGCATCGTACTTTCGAATGGGCTACCGCTAATGGCCTGGGGATAAATCCCTCTAAATCCAAATGCTTAATTATCAAAAAGAACTTGTTGAGACTCAATTCTAGACCAGTCTTGACCTTGAATGGTCAACCCATTGAGATTGTGAACGTTGCTAAGAATTTGGGAATTTATTTTAACAGTACCCTCACTTGGTCTTGAGAAGATTCGATCATATTTCAATGTATGTGAAAAAACTCTATGGTATGTGCCTTGATGATTATATGAAGGTAAGGATTTTGATTTTAATGCATAAAATAATATACACGCGTCAACCCCTATACCTTTTTGAACGATTGAACTTTTCCACTCTAAATAGGGGTAAAAGATTACTTTGTTTTAGATATGGCAGTCGGATATCTACATACCAATTCTTTATACATGCCATAAGTCTCTGGAACGATATCCCCCACAGCTCTCAAGTCATTAGTAACGCGCATTTATTTAGAAAAAATATCCTTTGTCTGTTTTCAAATTAATTTTATACTACTATGTAATTAATTTTATTTTAACAATTATGTTTTTATGTCATTAATGTTTGTTTATATATTTTATAATCAATCTTTTTTAAATTGTTTAATTTTGTAACCTATTGTATATGTATATTATAATGTATTTTGCATGTATTCGTACTGAGTTCTATACTGCAATATGAGACTTTGGTCTTGTGTATGGGACGTAAGAAGTAATAAATAAATAAATAAATAAAATAAATAAATAAATAATTTTGTTATTGTTTTGTCACATACAAATATATATTCCTGATGATGCTGTGACGACAAAAGGCGAAAGTCTTGTTTTTGCCCACACCAAAGTCCACCGGGTCGTCCAATCAGGGATTTATTTAGTTTTTGGATTACTTTATTTTTTTTATTATATTTTATTATACCTTATTTCATTATATTGTATTATATATTATTATACTTTATTTTTGTTATGGATTCATATCTATTTACATTGAAATATACTTATACAATTTAATATTAATTGCAAAAATTTATATTTTGTACAATAATAGATATGTCAGGGCCCACTGTGTTGTTTACGAACTAAAAACACATTTCATAAAGGATAACGGATTCTTTTTTTTATATACACGTTGTGTATACACACAAGGTATACATAACGAATAGGCAAACAGACTTGCTGTTTGGTATGCATTACAACATGTTCAATGTGGTTTGATGTTGTTTTCTATCACTGAGAAATGTATAGATAGAGCATGCGTATTGAACAGAAAGTCAGTTGATTTCAGGCTACAGGTTGGTGAGGTCGATGTTAAATATTGGTAGGCCATATTTAACATCGTAATTATTAACATAAAATAGCTATAAATAAATACTTAAATTAACACAATATTGGTGACGGTGCCCTACTACTGTGTGAATTTAAGTATACAATTAAATCAACGACGGACAACTAAGAGACAGACAAACTGAAGCTAGACACTAATGGTGACGTTGCCCCATTAGTGTAGGTTTTAAGTTAGGGACACGGACTATCATTGAATTGACAGAGAAGGGTCAGACGGACTGGATGGTATTCACTGACGGATCGAGTGTCGCCGTCCGCTAGTGGTACCCTCCAGACGATTAGAACAACCATTATACCTGGCGTAGGCCGGTTAAATGGTGTTTTTACGACTCTTCCTCTAAGACGCGGTGACAATATAGAGTTTGACCGGGACACACAGTTTATTGTGAGATTTTAGTTGCTGATCACAACTAATAGTAATATAAAGGAAATAATATATCACTGACCTAGAATAAGATAAGATTATATTAAACATAAGACAAAATATTTAAGACAGCAATTTGTAGTATTCACTCACGTTGATTGAATAATAAAATAGAATTTAATGAAAATATAAAACAAATATTGTATTTTCTTTCTGTAACACTGGACCCCGCTGCGCTACCCCAGCAACCAGCGTAAACGTGTCGTTACAGTGGCGCCCGAGCAGGGACATTAATGTCCATTTAAAACTTTAATTATATTTACAGTTTATATCAATAGTATTCATCCAGTAAGTGGCAATATCCTCCTGACAAGCAGCTAGCCAAAATGAGTCTACGTGAATCACTAAAGACGTCGTGGGTGTACTCCTTGAAAAAGGAAGAACTCGTTAGCTATTTGGCGCAATGTGGCCAAGATGCGTCTGGCACTGTTGAGGAGATGCGGAAACGAATGGGGAAGTTCATCACCATCGAACATGATAATAAAGTAACCGAAAAACTTCTAGAGTGGCAGAGGCTACACGATCAAAGCAACAGCGGTCTACCAAGCGGTTCGTATCGAGTGCCGAGTGAGAAGATTGAAGCCCGCAAGCCGTCTATGATAAATGATGTAGAACTCAAGATCCCACCCGAAGCTACAACCGGAGAAAGTAATGCAAATAGACTATCAACCGCAACGAGAGAAGAACGTATCGCCATCATGGAATTAATTAGAAAATGGGGAGTGAAGTACGATGGAGGAAAAGATGCTCTGAAATTTGTGGATCGCCTGGAAGAATTGTCACCAATCTATGAGGTGAAGTTGAGTGATATTGTCCCATTAATGGGTGAACTGTTAAAAGACCGTGCCCTTGTATGGTTCAGAAATAACAAGAAACCATGGCAACACTGGTCGCAGTTTAAAACGGATTTTTTTAGAATTCTTTCTCCCACAACGATATTTTGAAAAATTAGAGTTAGAGGTTCGTGCCCGAACACAACGACCACGTGAGAACTTTAAAGATTTTATGCTTGCCCTACAAGACCTGATGTACCACACGAACCTGAGTGAGAAGGAGAAGTTAGAAATTATTTTCCGGAACTCGCTACCGGATTATCAATGGTATATCAGAAGAAGGGATTTCAATACATTAGAAGATCTTTTGTCCCTGGCGGAAGAGCTAGAAAGCATACCTGCACCCAAACCTCCAGGCCGTAACGAGCACCATCGTATACTACGCAACACTCAATCCCCACCCATGGACAGCCTAGATCAGCATAAACGTCAGTCATACCTGTTCTGGGAAGAAGAAAAGATTAGGGCCACCATAATCGCTAACCACCATGTATGCAACGCCATAATCGATACGGGTGCAACACGAAGTTTCATAAAGCCGGCACTGATTAAGCAGATGAGACAACAGCCGGAAAAGATTCCGAAGGACATAGAAGTGGCATTGGCCGACGGGTCGAAGAAACGCATTTCCACGGCCATTCGAGTCCCAGTAACGTTTGGTAACCTTACCAGAGACCACGAGTTTCTGATTATGACAGAGGCTACTGAGGCGATCATTTTAGGCCTCGACTTTCTCCGAGCTTTCGACACAACTATCACATGTGCGGGGCTTACTACGAAAAGCGGAGTAGTCGACGAAGGCATATACCAGAACAATGGATCGCAAACTAAGGTAAGGGAACCAAATGAACGAGCGGAAGAATTAAAAGAGATTTTTAAGATTGTGAGGCACAACCTACAAAAAGCTTCCCAGAAGCAGCGACATCATTATAACCTACGTCGGCGGCACTGGTCCCCAAAAGTAGGGGATCAGGTACTGGTACGCCAGCATCCACTATCAAAAGCTATCGACAATTTCACTGCTAAATTAGCACCAAAATTCGAGGGACCTTATGTCGTCCTTGGATTTGTATCCCCGGTGATCGCACAACTTAGGGCTATAGGATCTCATGAGAAACGCACCGCGCACCTAAACGATTTAAAGCCATACCTAGGAATGAAATGTTATGAACGAATATGGCGAGCTAGAATTATGGTACCAATGCGCGAACCCAGGCCAGCGTTAAGTAGTCCCATACCTCCACCTACAGCGTCAATAGCAACATCCGTCACTAGATCCCCACCTCGCCAATGTGAGGATCGTAACTTCACCGCGCCACTTACACCGGGAAGAGGATGGATTGATGGTCTAAATCTACGTACCCCCTCACCATCCTCTCCGATGCAACTTTCGCCAACACCAGTCCCTTCACCACCACCAATCAACCGTCATAGTTTATCCGAACCCCCATCCCCACCAGCTATATCCACAGAATTCTTACCGAGTACCTTAGAATTTAATGAGCTACCGATCCAGGTCCAACAGGACATAACCCAGCGAATAAAATCATTCCAGAAGAGACGGGTAAGATTTATTCATCAGATCTGGGGGCATCCCTATCGTGTGACCAGCAAGAACGGAGACAGTATTTGGATCACACGTAACTAAGCGTCAAGAAAGGGAGGGGGTAGTGTGACGACAAAAGGCGAAAGTCTTGTTTTTGCCCACACCAAAGTCCACCGGGTCGTCCAGTCAGGGATTTATTTAGTTTTTGGATTACTTTATTTTTTTTATTATATTTTATTATACCTTATTTCATTATATTGTATTATATATTATTATACTTTATTTTTGTTATGGATTCATATTTATTTACATTGAAATATACTTATACAATTTAATATTAATTGCAAAAATTTATATTTTGTACAATAATAGATATGTCAGGGCCCACTGTGTTGTTTACGAACTAAAAACACATTTCATAAAGGATAACGGATTCTTTTTTTTATATACACGTTGTGTATACACACAAGGTATACATAACGAATAGGCAAACAGACTTGCTGTTTGGTATGCATTACAACATGTTCAATGTGGTTTGATGTTGTTTTCTATCACTGAGAAATGTATAGATAGAGCATGCGTATTGAACAGAAAGTCAGTTGATTTCAGGCTACAGGTTGGTGAGGTCGATGTTAAATATTGGTAGGCCATATTTAACATCGTAATTATTAACATAAAATAGCTATAAATAAATACTTAAATTAACACAATATTGGTGACGGTGCCCCACTACTGTGTGAATTTAAGTATACAATTAAATCAACGACGGACAACTAAGAGACAGACAAACTGAAGCTATACACTAATGGTGACGTTGCCCCATTAGTGTAGGTTTTAAGTTAGGGACACGGACTATCATTGAATTGACAGAGAAGGGTCAGACGGACTGGATGGTATTCACTGACGGATCGAGTGTAGCCGTCCGCTAGTGGTACCCTCCAGACGATTAGAACAACCATTATACCTGGCGTAGACCGGTTAAATGGTGTTTTTACGACTCTTCCTCTAAGACGCGGTGACAATATAGAGTTTGACCGGGACACACAGTTTATTGTGAGATTTTAGTTGCTGATCACAACTAATAGTAATATAAACGAAATAATATATCACTGACCTAGAATAAGATAAGATTATATTAAACATAAGACAAAATATTTACGACAGCAATTTGTAGTATTCACTCACGTTGATTGAATAATAAAATAGAATTTAATGAAAATATAAAACAAATATTGTATTTTCTTTCTGTAACACTGGACCCCGCTGCGCTACCCCAGCAACCAGCGTAAACGTGTCGTTACAAGGAAGTAGCGAAATATCGTAAAATAAATAATATAAATATTTATTCGACCTTAAGCTCAAATAATTTAACTAATAATAAAATTAATAAAAAGGTCAAGGAAAATAATACAAATATATTAAAGAAAATGGAGCACAAACAAGAAAATTTTTCAAAACGGATTTTTAATAAATTAAAAAGAAATCCTAATACTAGAAAACTGATCAATAGATTTAAGGCTGTTCAAGACAAGATTATAAAATTAAAAAGTTCAATAACATTTCTAATTAGATGCAGAAATACAGGGATTATTCCAAATTTCATCATTAACTCCACTAAGAATATATCAACAATATTTGGCAATAAAGTGATGTACAATATTCAAAGATCTGTTAGAAAATATATGGATGATATACACAACAAAATTTTAAGATTAACACTTCAAGAAAAACATGAGTTATTGAAACATTTTCAAAGTGAGTTGACGTTAATTAAATTTAATTTAATGTATGACAGTTGAGGATATTGAAGTATTTTTAAATTATGAGACTAAATTAGCATATTCATTTAGAACTAAGATTAATGAAATACAGAAAAAGAAGTTTGACCGTTTGAGAAATTTACAAAGACGTGAGTTTAATATTAAATTAAATGATAAGTGGTTCGTTAATAAGACTGATATAGATATTCCAACGGATGTACAATGGACTCTCTCACTAGGACATAAACATGCTTTGGCGGTTCAGAGGCAAGAATTTCCAACTTTGAAGATTATTTCAGATGGAGAAGATTTAATACGGACACTTGAGGATAATGAAGAAAGGGAGATGGCAAGAACTAGGTTTACTACAGTAATTGATAATCATTTGGGTAAAATGAGACTAAGCAATAGGGACAGGTTTATGTTGAATAAGGTACGGGAGACTAGTAAGTTTTTAAGGAATAATAGAGACTTACTTATTTTAAGGGCCGATAAGGGTAACACAACTGTAGCGTTGATGAGACAAGATTACAATACTAGGATGAATAATATTATCGACAAATACAGATTATTAAGTAAAGATCCGACAAGTAAACTTCAGGGAGTGAACAATAAATTAGTGGATGAGCTTTTTAGGCTGCATATTATAACGACTATGGAGAAGAGTAAATTAAAGACTTATAATGCTACTGCACCTAGACTATATGGTCTACCGAAGATTCATAAGGAGGATTTTCCTTTGAGACCGATTTGTTCTTTTATCAATTCCCCCTCATATGGACTATGCAGATATGTTACTAATATTCTTAGGAGAATTACCGCACATTCTGGATATAATGTTAAAAATTCTCTGGAGTTTATTAAAAGGATTAAAGGGGCTGACATACATGACAGTGAAAGGCTAGTTTCATTTGACGTTATTTCTCTTTTTCCTAGCGTTGAGTACTATAGAAGAAAAATGGGATTTAATTGAGCCATACACGAAAATTAAGAGACCATTATTTTTCCGTATTTTAAAGTTCTGCATTGAGGACAATAGATATTTCCAGTATGATGGAAACATATATTTACAACATGAGGGTCTTCCAATGGGATCTCCAGCATCTCCTGTTATAGCAGACATAGTCATGGATAGACTGTTGGATGTATGTATTGGGAAATTAACAGTTAAACCTAGATTAATGACAAAATATGTTGATTAGGGTGGGTCAATTTGTTCGGGACCGAAAAACATGACAAAGCGTATAGCAAGGTCGTAATCTACGAGAAATTCTAAGAACTTTTCCCAAAGAAACCATGGTTCTAAAATCAAAATCGAGCTTCCGGTTTTTTACGAGAAAATTTGGTGTTCAGGTCATCCGAATATAATGCTATTTTTTTGGAAGTATTCATTGCAATTGGTGAATAGTTGACCTGTAACGCTGGAAGAGGGCTTATTTTAAAGGAAATTTTCTCAGCTTTCTATATCTGTGCTCATTTATAGAAAATTATTTACCCAAATAATGGTTTTGGAGGTTTATGTCAAAATAATAATAGTCAAACTGTTAAAAACCTAAAGCTATTATTATTGTGACATAAACCTCCAAAACCATTATTTGGGTAAATAATTTTCTATAAATGAGCACAGATATAGAAAGCTGAGAAAATTTCCTTTAAAATAAGCTCTTTTCCAGCGTTACAGGTCAACTATTCACCAATTGCAATGAATACTTCCAAAAAAATAGCATTATATTCGGATGACCTGAACACCAAATTTTCTCGTAAAAAACCGGAAGCTTGATTTTGATTTTAGGACCATGGTATCTTTGGGAAAAGTTCTTAGAATTTCTCGTAGATTACGATTTTGCTATACGCTTAGTAGGCAAAAAAATTGACCCACCCTAATGTTGATGATTTATTTTGCATTATTTCTGATGAAGGAATAAGTAAAATGCTTGATTCTTTGAACGGGTTTTGTCCGTTTATTAAATTCACAATTGAGAATGAGTTTGGTTTTAAACTTCCTTATTTGGATACCTTATTAATAAGAAAAGACAAAAGGATAACGATTGATTGGTACCAAAAACCAATATCTTCAGGACGGATTTTGAACTATTATTCTAAACATGATAAGAGGATCATAATTAATACGGCTAACAACCTCATTGGGAGAGTTCTTAGGATAAGTGATAGAGAATTTCATAAGAGGAATATGGAGAGGGTAAGGTGCATATTAATGGATAACAGTTTCCCAGTTAATGTTATTAATAGGTTAATAAGACAATCTAGGGATAAATATAGTAAGAATTGTGATGTTAATTATCATATTAATAGGACTGATGGTGATATTGGCGCTAATAGTAAGAGGGAGAATAATGTTATTGGTACTGATGGTAACGTAAATAATGAAAAGAAGGAGTTTATTTATAAGTCTATGATTTATATACCGTACTTGTCTGAACGATTAAGGAGGTCAAAAATTTTTGATTCTGATAAATATAAGATGACGTACAGATCTTTCAACACAATAGGTAAACTTTTTAGCAGAACAAAGGATAGACTTGAAAAATGGGACAGATCAAATTTAGTATACAAAATAACTTGTAACGGTAATGACAAAGAAGATTGTAATGGTGTATATGTAGGTACGACAAAGAAAAAATTGAAGACGAGAATGGCAGGTCATAAATCTGATCAGAA
Source organism: Metopia argyrocephala (assembly GCA_963576795.1). Lineage (NCBI taxonomy): Eukaryota > Metazoa > Arthropoda > Insecta > Diptera > Sarcophagidae > Metopia > Metopia argyrocephala. The sequence goes on from OY756209.1 coordinate 90,536,003, forward strand.
ATACAGGAGTATTAATTCGCAAAAAACGGCTCTATCTTCTCACTGTTGTGAAAAAGACCTCTATCCTAACTTTGAAAATGTTTCAATATTGAACACGGAAATTAATTATAAGAAACGTTTAATGTTAGAAATGTTACAAATTATTAGTATGCCTACAACACAGAGGATTAATTTTAAAACAGACACAGAGGGTTTAGCCCAAACATACAGACATTTAATATACAAAACATAATATTTATATATATTCATTATTACACTTATTGTTAATTTCTTTTTTATTTGGTTACTGCGTTTTTATCATTGTTATTTTATCGTTGGTATTTATAATTTTTTTTTATATATAAAATAACTATTAATTTTATTAGAATTCAGGGATGTGATGAAAGGCGATTTCTTTCGAGATTGAAATCATTTTAATTTATTATAATTTTTCTTTTTTTTTTTTCTTTTCTCGAAGTCATATAGAACTTTTCTGTTTTTAATTATATTAAAATAATAATAATAAAGGATGTAATGACAATAGTCATTAACGTAATGAGTATAAGAGAAATTCCAAATCTGAAAAGAATTGGAAGTTATAGTAATTTAAAATTCTTTCGATTTTGATTTCAATCGATGTCGATTTTCATCACATACCAGATAATTTTTGTTACATTTATTTTTATTATTTTTGTAAATACACACATATCGTTCCTACTTGTTATTATTTTTATTAATATTGGTGATAAGTATTGGTGATAATCGGACGTGTTTTTTTGCTCGCGCTATCTGATTTCTTGATATCTTGATTTTTGATTATTATTTTTGCCTGAAAAACTGTAATATATTACAAAACTTTAACATTTGTGTACATATGTATTTTGGAATAAAAATATTAAGACAAAAATAATCATTGAACAAAAGTGTAAATATTATTATTAAAATACATAGAAAATACAAAGTGACAATAACAAAATCAATTATAATAGCTGAATAAACAGTAACGTACAAAATCGGAACATTACAAAAACAATATCTAAATGTATCAACTGATAAACAAATAAACAATAACTTCTTTGAAAAGTGAACAAAATAAAATTGATAAAAGAGAAGAGATTGATAACAATAATAAAAGCGCTTTATTAAATACAACAAATACATAGAACAGCTGTTACAGTTCTTGTCCAAACAGAAAGAATAAAGCTTTTAACTTTTGTTTGTTATTTATTTGTGCTCCTGTGGATCTTAAAGCTCAGTATCTTGTCATATATCTTTGTTATAATTTTATCACTGCATACTTTAAGGAGTTGAAGACTAAAGTAACGTAATTTTTAAAATATAACGATAATAAAGGTTTGAAAGGGAAAACTATAATATCAATATTTAATATCATGGATTGCTTAAATGAAAAATGTACAATTACGGGAAATGAAAGAATGATTTCCTGTTGGTTATGTTTAGGCAACTACCATTTAAAATGTACTGCATTGAGGGCACGTGATGCGGATGCACTTTTAGATCCCGTAAAGTCCTTGCAATGGACTTGTTTTGCATGTAAGAAGATAAACGTCGATTTCTATAAATTCTTTAAAAGCTATAAAGGCGAATTTGAAAAACTTACTACTGATTTTGCATCATTGCAGTCTAGATTGGCCAGTTTTGGTGAATTATTTGGAAAATTTTCAAACTTAGATAAATTTGTAGATACTAGTGAAAAAATTTCACCTAAAAGAATGGCAAAATCAAATAAATTGCTTGAAGTTCCTTCTTTGAGTAATTCACCTACTGTTATGAAATCCGTTACCATTAATGATTCTTTGTCTACGCCATCTACGTCATCAAATGCATCTGGTCAAATCGCTTCTTCATCAAATAGTATTGGCAGTAGATCGGAAAATATAGCAGTTAATAATATAACGATGAATACTCAAATCACTCCTAAACCACTTCAAGCTGTTCCGCCGAATAAAGCTGTATTTGTTTCACGGTTAGCTAGTGATACATCGACGGATGATATTGGCTATTATATAAAATCTAAATTGGGGCACAAAGTAAAATTGTTTGTACATAAATTTAAATCTTCTACCCCCAGGTCAATATCCTCTTTTAAAATTTCAATTAATCCTGACGATTATCACCATATTATCGACCCGAGTTTCTGGCCTGTGAATACCTTTGTTCGTGAATACATTTATCGCGAGAAAATTATTAACAACTATAACACGAATATTGCACGATTGCCATCCGGAAATTTATCTGTTTCAAAAAACTTACAACCTCTAACAATTGCATAAATATGTTATATCAAAATGTTCGTGGTCTGAATACTAAGTTGTCTACACTCTTAGTTGATAGTTATGACTTTATATATGATGTTATTGTGTTTACTGAAACCTGGCTTACTGATGGAGTTTTTAATGTGGAAATTCTTTGCAACAAATATCAAATATATAGATATAATCGTAGTTTACGTAGAGGAGGTGGTGTTCTTATTGCAGTATCTTCCTTATATACATCTGAAGTTATTGAAACTTATTCGTCTGATATTGAATTTGTTGCTGTTGTTGTTAAATTAAGAAGGTCAAAAATGTACCTTACATGTTCCTATATTCCTCCAGACTCTGAATCTTCTGTTTATTCTAATCATGTTAACGCTATCAAGTCGGTCTCATCACTTGCAGAGGTAAATGATACTGTTTTTGTTGTTGGTGATTTTAATCTATCATCGATTTCATGGACACATACGGTCGATATACCTTATTTAATCCCGATAAAGAATAAAAATAGCCATGATGAATTCTTGAATGACTTATTTGGATTATCCCTGTATCAAATTAATGGTCTGTGTAATGACTTTGGAAAAATACTTGACTTGGTATTTGTTAATGATGTTAATAGTTGTACTATTGTACGTTCTGAACCTGCTACTTTGCCTGAGGATCGCTATCATCCAACGTTAAAAATTGAGTTTTCATCTCAAACTGAAACTGAACTCAAACCTTCCAATATTAGTAAAGTTTTTTGTTTCAATCGTACCAATTTTAATTTACTTAATGAATTGATGATAAATACGTGTTGGAATGAAATTTTATCCACTCCCATTAACAATAATTCTGACATTGATGTTATAATTTCAAATTTTTACAAGATTGTCTACTCCTTTTTCGAAATTTGTGTTCCGAGAAAGTCTACTTATCCTTTGGTTGGTCCACCATGGAATTCAAAGCAATTGACAAGATTAAAAAATCTTAAGAACAAATATTATAAAAAATTTAAACGATCTGGTTCGATTATTGATTATGGAAGATATTCTGTCAGCCGTTCCGAATATAACATACTGAGTCATGAGTTATATAAAAATTATTTAGTCAAAATGAAGAATAATTTCTTTAAAAACCCAAGGTCATTTTACAACTTCGTTAATTCAAAAAGAAACTCTACTGGATTTCCATCAGTTATGAAATTTCGTAATCAAGAATCTTGTAATGATAATGCTATTTGTGATATGTTTGCAGATTTCTTTGCCAGCACTTATTCTGATGCTGTTTACAATGATAAAAATATGTATCCTTATTGTCCTGCTTCCAGTCATTTAATACATTTTCCTACTCTTAATGATGGTGATATTTTGGTGTACTTGAAGAAACTTAAGATGTCTTTTAGTTCTGGTCCTGATAGCATTCCAAGTGGTATTTTGAATCGTTGTGCGGAATCATTCGTCGTACCTTTAGGTATCTTGTTTAATGCTTCGATTAAGCATGGATATTTTCCGAAGGATTGGAAAAATTCTTACATTATACCTCTTTTTAAATCTGGTAATAAGTCTGACGTTACAAATTATAGAGGTATTGCTAAACTGAGTGCTATCCCAAAAATATTTGAGAAATTAGTAGCTGATTTTATTGTTCATCATTCTTCATCGTTAGTAACACCCTATCAACATGGTTTTAGAAAGGGCTGTTCAACGGTAACTAATGTTCTTCAATTAACATCCATGGTTAATGCTGCATTTACTCAGGGAAAGCAAACAGATGTAATTTATACTGACTTTAGCAAAGCATTTGATAAAGTGAATCACAGACTTCTTTTAAAAAAATTGGACCTGCTGGGAGTAACCCAAAGAAGTATAAGCTGGCTAAGTTCGTATTTGAGTGGTAGAATGCAGTCTGTACGGGTGAATAATTGTATATCTAAATATTTTTACGTTCCATCTGGGGTTCCTCAAGGTAGCCATCTTGGCCCCCTTCTATTTTCGCTATTTATTAATGATCTTCCTAACGTTATTAATTTTTCTGATATATTATTGTATGCTGACGATGTAAAAATTTTTCTTTCCTATAAAAATTCCAATGAGCATGCTTATCTTCAGAGTGATCTCGACAACTTCTTTTTATGGTGCAAGTATAACATGATGGAGCTGAATATTAAAAAGTGTAAATGCATGCGATTTTTTAGAGGTAATTTTATTGATATTAATTATTCAATTGGTGGTCATCAATTGGAGTTGGTGGATTCTTTTATTGACCTTGGTATATTACTGGATAGAAAATTGAACTTTAATGACCATATTACTATGGCTGTAAATAAGGCTAGATGTGCTCTTGGCTTTATTAAGCGGTGGGCAAAAGAGTTTTCTGATCCGTACATTACTAAACAGTTGTTTATTTCACTCGTCAGACCTATTTTGGAGTATGGATCAATCATTTGGGATCCCTATTACAACGTTCATAGTGACCATATTGAATCTGTGCAAAAACAATTCCTGTTGTTTTGTTTGCGTGGACTTGGATGGAACTACATGGATTTGCCTTCATATGTGAACAGACTGGCATTAATAAAGCTTCCTACCCTTCAGAGTCGACGTACTATGTTAAATATATCATTTATGATTAATCTGATCAGTGGGGATATATGCTGTGAATTTCTTTTAAATTCTGTTAGATTCAACATTCCTTGTCGTAACTCACGTTATTATAACCCTATTCATGTTCATTTATGTAGATCTAATTATGCTCTTGCTGATCCTTTTACTAGACTATGTCGCCAATATAATTATTTGTCAGATCTTGTTGATTTTTCTTCAAATTCACGTTCTATAAAACGAAAAGTTATTGTTTTTCTTAATACGTAATTGTATCATTTGTATTGTTAAAATTATATATATTAGTAACGAAATTATTTTTATTTAATGTTAATTTTATATGTAATGGTCAGTAAGGATTTTCATCCATTGACTTAAATAAATAAATAAATAAATAAATAAATAAATTAATGTTGTTTGTTGGTTAATTATTATATTAATTTTTTTTAAATGTTCATTATGTTTTTATTTGAAAATATGTATGACATAATTTTTTATGTATTTTTTTTATAATTTTTTTTATCGTTATGCTGTCGAGCTGTGCGGACGTGTTTTTTTTATTGAGTATTTGTTTGTAGTTTTTCTGTGGTTTCGAAATATAAATCTGCAAGTGATTTTAAGAACTAAGTTAAACTTCATAAATAAAATATTTTAAAACAGATTTAATAACCACACCAATAATATTATATAATATATAATTTGATAAAATAAAGTTAACAACAACAAATATATTTTTCCCGCTTTTTATATTTAAAATATAAAACGAAAACAAAACATTTGAAAATACATTTTACACAAACAACGATATTTTATAAACACTTAAATAAATTCACAACAAAAGAAAAATAATGACAAAATTTTAACTTTAACAACAGATATTGAACAGTTAATTGACAATAACAAAAATAAAACAAACATAAAGAAGAAAACAGCACAAAAATAAAAATAAATAAATAACAGCTGAAAAATAGTTAACAAAACTCCAACAAAAACAAAATTAGTATATAAATAATAAATGACAGCTGCGGATAACAGCTGTGAAAGTATTTTGAATAGCCAATAAAAGTGCTCCCAAATTTGACTTGCAAATAAAATTAAAGATTTAATTTCGAATATAGAGCATATCCTAGGGGTGGAATTAATAAATATTGAACTGGTTATAACCCAACAGGCAACTATTTACATTAACTTAATACTAAATGTATAACTTAAGAAAAGGCGTAAAGTCTACTAAAAAATCTAACAAGAAAAACGTGAAAACTAAAAACAATAACGAATCAATTGCCGAAATGAGTTTTCCAACAACTAAACCACAGTCTAGTCGTTCAGCGACTGTAGTGAATGCAGTTACTCCTGGGCAAACTGGTATCAGACAAGGCCTACAAAAATCTTTATTTAGTACTGTGTGTAACACCAATCCAGACTCACCTTTCAAGCTTGTGACGGTTATGGACAAACGATTTGAAAAGCTTACGGAACAAATTGAGAAGGTAATAGATAGTAAGCTTAGGGAGTACAAAGATGAGATGTTAGCTGAACTCGATAAAAGATTTACCAAACTGCAAAATGATATTGATACTGTAACAGCTAGAGTGTCCCAACTTGAAACTGTTGCGGTTGAATTTAAATGTATGCAGGAGGAAATCGTATCCCTTAAAGCAAAAATAAAACACCAAGAGAATAGCAAGGTTGCGTCTGAGCTGCGCTTAAACGAAATACCATTTTATGAAAATGAGAGCCTCATAGATATTTTTTCCAATATCTGTAAAACTATAAGAATGACAGTTCCTGCGATAAAATCCATCTATCGGCTGCAGAACATTAATAATAAGCGTACTACTAATAATTCCAAGGATTCAGTTATTATGGTTGAACTAAGATCTGTGTACGATAAAAATTTTTTCTTAAAAACTTTGGCCAATTTTAAAAAAAATAATAGAGATTTTCACTTTTGCTTGAAACACATTGGTCTAAACTCCGACAAAAAATTTTACGTAAATGAAAACCTCACTAAGGATAATTTTATATTATTTCGCACTGCTGTACGACTTAAAAAGCAAAGAATCATACACAGTGCTTTTACAATGCGAGGATCTGTTTATATAAAGAAAACTGTCAATGATGCTGTCCTGCAGATCGATGATATAGGTCAACTCAATGAGCTTAGTCCTGATATTGTAAATGACCTGGCTACACAGTCTAATAATTCTCAACACCTCAATAATTTATTTCGTGCCCCCTAGCGACGTTTGTCTGCAGCTGCAACCAAATTCATTTAATTTATATTACCTTATTTATTTTTTCATTTATTTTTACATTTACCTTTATTTTTATGTCCATAGTAGTTATAAATCTATTATTCTGAAAATTAATTCCCTTTGCTTTGAAAAACTTTATTACTTGTGCGTTACTAATGTTTATATTAATATAATTATTTTAAATGATGACAAACAATTTTATTAACAGCGGATATCGTTCTAGTGATGGGCTGGCAAATATGATAAGGATCTTGGCAAATCAAAGAAGTGGTATTAAAATCTGCCATATCAATGCTCAAAGTTTAAGGAACAAAATTGATGAGTTTCGTTTCATTTTTGAAGGCTCTGGTATCGACATTATTTGTGTATCTGAAACGTGGTTTAAATCTGAGTACACAGATTTATTGGTCTCTTTAGCTGGGTATAGTATTAAACGAGTCGACAGAAATGGTTACGGTGGCGTGGCAATATTTGTTAGGAAAGGCTAAATATGCGGCTAAAATAATCAGTAAGTCTACCGATTCTGATCATGGTACTAGTATTGACGGGCTGGCTAATTTGGTAGAGTATTTATTGCTTGAGATTAGTTGTGATGGTAGGAAGTTGTTATTGGGCTGTATTTATAGACCTAATAATCGTATTTGCTTGGAGAGATTTGTGGATACTCTTCAGACTTTTGCTGTGGCTTATGAGGATGTCATTATTGCAGGTGATTTAAATTCGAATGTCTTAGTCGACTCTTATTTGATGGAAAATTTACATCCTCTTGGTCTTGATTCACCAAATACAACTCAAGCAACGCATTTTACTGCTACTAGTTCCACACTTATTGATCTCTTCTTTGTGAGTGATCTATCGAAGATCCTACTTTATGATCAATTATCAGCCACTTGTTTCTCACACCATGACCTGATTTTTATTTCGTACAACTTTAATTTACATGTTCCTCCGCAGGTTATTACCTATCGAGATTTCAAGAACTTGAACTTTAGTATTTTGGAACGGGAATTCTCTAACATTGACTGGAGTATGATATATCATATCATTTCTGTTGACGATCAGATTTCTTTTCTGCAACATGGTGTGAACCACCTGTACGATCTTGCAGTTCCTTTAAGAACGAAGACCCTGGATAGAAATAGTAAGCCTTGGTTTTCTCAGGATATTAAGCGTGCAATCCGTCACAGGGATATATTATATTTACGCTGGAAGCGCTTCAAAACTCCTGAGATACATGAATTGTACCGAATCTCACGGAGGACGACTAACAAATTAATTAAGAGGGCCAAATCTGAGTATTTTTCAGCTAAGTTTACTGCTGTAACTGACTCGAGACAGAAGTGGAGAGCAATTCGGGAAATTGGTATCGGCAGATCTACTGATAATGAGTCTTGTGGAATTGATGCGGATGTTCTGAATAGGCAATTTTTGAATATTCCTGTAGTTAAACCTACCCCTAATTACTATTGCTTCTCCAATGATTCCTCAGACAGTAATTTCTATTTTTCTAATGTCACTCACCTTGAAGTTCTCTCTAGTGTGTTGTCGGTAAAATCCAATGCAATAGGAGTCGATGGGATTGACCCAAAATTTCTTAAGATTCTCATGCCACAGCTTGTTCCCGTTATAACGTTTATTTTCAACAAAATTTTTACTACTAACTGCTATCCTAAAATGTGGAAACTCGCGAGAATCATCCCAGTACGGAAGTCCAACTCAGAATATAGACCGATTGCAATCTTACCTTTCCTTTCGAAAGTTTTTGAAAAATTGATTCATAACCAGGTGACTCGATACCTTGATGATAATAATATTCTTACAAACTGTCAATCTGGATTTCGTAAGCAGCACAGCTGTATAACGGCCCTGATTGACGTTTCGGAGGATATTAGACAACAGGTTGATTGTGGCAATGTAACGTTTTTGGTACTTCTTGATCATTCGAAGGCGTTTGACACTGTCGATCATAATATCTTAGTTAATAAATTAAAATTTTTTCATAAGTTTTCATCCACTTCTACCGATTTAATATTTTCGTATCTAACTGAAAGATATCAATTTGTCGAATCAGGTGCCTCAAAATCTACCTTTTTGCCTTTAAGTCGTGGTGTTCCTCAGGGCTCTATCCTGGGCCCTCTACTATTTTCGCTATATATTAATGATCTGCCAGGTAAATTCAAACACTGCAAAGTTAGATTGTACGCTGACGACGTGCAGCTGTATATAAGTTGTGATATTGCATCGGTTGACCGATATGTGAGAATTTTGAACGAATAATTGCATCGTACTTTCGAATGGGCTACCGCTAATGGCCTGGGGATAAATCCCTCTAAATCCAAATGCTTAATTATCAAAAAGAACTTGTTGAGACTCAATTCTAGACCAGTCTTGACCTTGAATGGTCAACCCATTGAGATTGTGAACGTTGCTAAGAATTTGGGAATTTATTTTAACAGTACCCTCACTTGGTCTTGAGAAGATTCGATCATATTTCAATGTATGTGAAAAAACTCTATGGTATGTGCCTTGATGATTATATGAAGGTAAGGATTTTGATTTTAATGCATAAAATAATATACACGCGTCAACCCCTATACCTTTTTGAACGATTGAACTTTTCCACTCTAAATAGGGGTAAAAGATTACTTTGTTTTAGATATGGCAGTCGGATATCTACATACCAATTCTTTATACATGCCATAAGTCTCTGGAACGATATCCCCCACAGCTCTCAAGTCATTAGTAACGCGCATTTATTTAGAAAAAATATCCTTTGTCTGTTTTCAAATTAATTTTATACTACTATGTAATTAATTTTATTTTAACAATTATGTTTTTATGTCATTAATGTTTGTTTATATATTTTATAATCAATCTTTTTTAAATTGTTTAATTTTGTAACCTATTGTATATGTATATTATAATGTATTTTGCATGTATTCGTACTGAGTTCTATACTGCAATATGAGACTTTGGTCTTGTGTATGGGACGTAAGAAGTAATAAATAAATAAATAAATAAAATAAATAAATAAATAATTTTGTTATTGTTTTGTCACATACAAATATATATTCCTGATGATGCTGTGACGACAAAAGGCGAAAGTCTTGTTTTTGCCCACACCAAAGTCCACCGGGTCGTCCAATCAGGGATTTATTTAGTTTTTGGATTACTTTATTTTTTTTTATTATATTTTATTATACCTTATTTCATTATATTGTATTATATATTATTATACTTTATTTTTGTTATGGATTCATATCTATTTACATTGAAATATACTTATACAATTTAATATTAATTGCAAAAATTTATATTTTGTACAATAATAGATATGTCAGGGCCCACTGTGTTGTTTACGAACTAAAAACACATTTCATAAAGGATAACGGATTCTTTTTTTTATATACACGTTGTGTATACACACAAGGTATACATAACGAATAGGCAAACAGACTTGCTGTTTGGTATGCATTACAACATGTTCAATGTGGTTTGATGTTGTTTTCTATCACTGAGAAATGTATAGATAGAGCATGCGTATTGAACAGAAAGTCAGTTGATTTCAGGCTACAGGTTGGTGAGGTCGATGTTAAATATTGGTAGGCCATATTTAACATCGTAATTATTAACATAAAATAGCTATAAATAAATACTTAAATTAACACAATATTGGTGACGGTGCCCTACTACTGTGTGAATTTAAGTATACAATTAAATCAACGACGGACAACTAAGAGACAGACAAACTGAAGCTAGACACTAATGGTGACGTTGCCCCATTAGTGTAGGTTTTAAGTTAGGGACACGGACTATCATTGAATTGACAGAGAAGGGTCAGACGGACTGGATGGTATTCACTGACGGATCGAGTGTCGCCGTCCGCTAGTGGTACCCTCCAGACGATTAGAACAACCATTATACCTGGCGTAGGCCGGTTAAATGGTGTTTTTACGACTCTTCCTCTAAGACGCGGTGACAATATAGAGTTTGACCGGGACACACAGTTTATTGTGAGATTTTAGTTGCTGATCACAACTAATAGTAATATAAAGGAAATAATATATCACTGACCTAGAATAAGATAAGATTATATTAAACATAAGACAAAATATTTAAGACAGCAATTTGTAGTATTCACTCACGTTGATTGAATAATAAAATAGAATTTAATGAAAATATAAAACAAATATTGTATTTTCTTTCTGTAACACTGGACCCCGCTGCGCTACCCCAGCAACCAGCGTAAACGTGTCGTTACAGTGGCGCCCGAGCAGGGACATTAATGTCCATTTAAAACTTTAATTATATTTACAGTTTATATCAATAGTATTCATCCAGTAAGTGGCAATATCCTCCTGACAAGCAGCTAGCCAAAATGAGTCTACGTGAATCACTAAAGACGTCGTGGGTGTACTCCTTGAAAAAGGAAGAACTCGTTAGCTATTTGGCGCAATGTGGCCAAGATGCGTCTGGCACTGTTGAGGAGATGCGGAAACGAATGGGGAAGTTCATCACCATCGAACATGATAATAAAGTAACCGAAAAACTTCTAGAGTGGCAGAGGCTACACGATCAAAGCAACAGCGGTCTACCAAGCGGTTCGTATCGAGTGCCGAGTGAGAAGATTGAAGCCCGCAAGCCGTCTATGATAAATGATGTAGAACTCAAGATCCCACCCGAAGCTACAACCGGAGAAAGTAATGCAAATAGACTATCAACCGCAACGAGAGAAGAACGTATCGCCATCATGGAATTAATTAGAAAATGGGGAGTGAAGTACGATGGAGGAAAAGATGCTCTGAAATTTGTGGATCGCCTGGAAGAATTGTCACCAATCTATGAGGTGAAGTTGAGTGATATTGTCCCATTAATGGGTGAACTGTTAAAAGACCGTGCCCTTGTATGGTTCAGAAATAACAAGAAACCATGGCAACACTGGTCGCAGTTTAAAACGGATTTTTTTAGAATTCTTTCTCCCACAACGATATTTTGAAAAATTAGAGTTAGAGGTTCGTGCCCGAACACAACGACCACGTGAGAACTTTAAAGATTTTATGCTTGCCCTACAAGACCTGATGTACCACACGAACCTGAGTGAGAAGGAGAAGTTAGAAATTATTTTCCGGAACTCGCTACCGGATTATCAATGGTATATCAGAAGAAGGGATTTCAATACATTAGAAGATCTTTTGTCCCTGGCGGAAGAGCTAGAAAGCATACCTGCACCCAAACCTCCAGGCCGTAACGAGCACCATCGTATACTACGCAACACTCAATCCCCACCCATGGACAGCCTAGATCAGCATAAACGTCAGTCATACCTGTTCTGGGAAGAAGAAAAGATTAGGGCCACCATAATCGCTAACCACCATGTATGCAACGCCATAATCGATACGGGTGCAACACGAAGTTTCATAAAGCCGGCACTGATTAAGCAGATGAGACAACAGCCGGAAAAGATTCCGAAGGACATAGAAGTGGCATTGGCCGACGGGTCGAAGAAACGCATTTCCACGGCCATTCGAGTCCCAGTAACGTTTGGTAACCTTACCAGAGACCACGAGTTTCTGATTATGACAGAGGCTACTGAGGCGATCATTTTAGGCCTCGACTTTCTCCGAGCTTTCGACACAACTATCACATGTGCGGGGCTTACTACGAAAAGCGGAGTAGTCGACGAAGGCATATACCAGAACAATGGATCGCAAACTAAGGTAAGGGAACCAAATGAACGAGCGGAAGAATTAAAAGAGATTTTTAAGATTGTGAGGCACAACCTACAAAAAGCTTCCCAGAAGCAGCGACATCATTATAACCTACGTCGGCGGCACTGGTCCCCAAAAGTAGGGGATCAGGTACTGGTACGCCAGCATCCACTATCAAAAGCTATCGACAATTTCACTGCTAAATTAGCACCAAAATTCGAGGGACCTTATGTCGTCCTTGGATTTGTATCCCCGGTGATCGCACAACTTAGGGCTATAGGATCTCATGAGAAACGCACCGCGCACCTAAACGATTTAAAGCCATACCTAGGAATGAAATGTTATGAACGAATATGGCGAGCTAGAATTATGGTACCAATGCGCGAACCCAGGCCAGCGTTAAGTAGTCCCATACCTCCACCTACAGCGTCAATAGCAACATCCGTCACTAGATCCCCACCTCGCCAATGTGAGGATCGTAACTTCACCGCGCCACTTACACCGGGAAGAGGATGGATTGATGGTCTAAATCTACGTACCCCCTCACCATCCTCTCCGATGCAACTTTCGCCAACACCAGTCCCTTCACCACCACCAATCAACCGTCATAGTTTATCCGAACCCCCATCCCCACCAGCTATATCCACAGAATTCTTACCGAGTACCTTAGAATTTAATGAGCTACCGATCCAGGTCCAACAGGACATAACCCAGCGAATAAAATCATTCCAGAAGAGACGGGTAAGATTTATTCATCAGATCTGGGGGCATCCCTATCGTGTGACCAGCAAGAACGGAGACAGTATTTGGATCACACGTAACTAAGCGTCAAGAAAGGGAGGGGGTAGTGTGACGACAAAAGGCGAAAGTCTTGTTTTTGCCCACACCAAAGTCCACCGGGTCGTCCAGTCAGGGATTTATTTAGTTTTTGGATTACTTTATTTTTTTTATTATATTTTATTATACCTTATTTCATTATATTGTATTATATATTATTATACTTTATTTTTGTTATGGATTCATATTTATTTACATTGAAATATACTTACACAATTTAATATTAATTGCAAAAATTTATATTTTGTACAATAATAGATATGTCAGGGCCCACTGTGTTGTTTACGAACTAAAAACACATTTCATAAAGGATAACGGATTCTTTTTTTTATATACACGTTGTGTATACACACAAGGTATACATAACGAATAGGCAAACAGACTTGCTGTTTGGTATGCATTACAACATGTTCAATGTGGTTTGATGTTGTTTTCTATCACTGAGAAATGTATAGATAGAGCATGCGTATTGAACAGAAAGTCAGTTGATTTCAGGCTACAGGTTGGTGAGGTCGATGTTAAATATTGGTAGGCCATATTTAACATCGTAATTATTAACATAAAATAGCTATAAATAAATACTTAAATTAACACAATATTGGTGACGGTGCCCCACTACTGTGTGAATTTAAGTATACAATTAAATCAACGACGGACAACTAAGAGACAGACAAACTGAAGCTATACACTAATGGTGACGTTGCCCCATTAGTGTAGGTTTTAAGTTAGGGACACGGACTATCATTGAATTGACAGAGAAGGGTCAGACGGACTGGATGGTATTCACTGACGGATCGAGTGTAGCCGTCCGCTAGTGGTACCCTCCAGACGATTAGAACAACCATTATACCTGGCGTAGACCGGTTAAATGGTGTTTTTACGACTCTTCCTCTAAGACGCGGTGACAATATAGAGTTTGACCGGGACACACAGTTTATTGTGAGATTTTAGTTGCTGATCACAACTAATAGTAATATAAACGAAATAATATATCACTGACCTAGAATAAGATAAGATTATATTAAACATAAGACAAAATATTTACGACAGCAATTTGTAGTATTCACTCACGTTGATTGAATAATAAAATAGAATTTAATGAAAATATAAAACAAATATTGTATTTTCTTTCTGTAACACTGGACCCCGCTGCGCTACCCCAGCAACCAGCGTAAACGTGTCGTTACAAGGAAGTAGCGAAATATCGTAAAATAAATAATATAAATATTTATTCGACCTTAAGCTCAAATAATTTAACTAATAATAAAATTAATAAAAAGGTCAAGGAAAATAATACAAATATATTAAAGAAAATGGAGCACAAACAAGAAAATTTTTCAAAACGGATTTTTAATAAATTAAAAAGAAATCCTAATACTAGAAAACTGATCAATAGATTTAAGGCTGTTCAAGACAAGATTATAAAATTAAAAAGTTCAATAACATTTCTAATTAGATGCAGAAATACAGGGATTATTCCAAATTTCATCATTAACTCCACTAAGAATATATCAACAATATTTGGCAATAAAGTGATGTACAATATTCAAAGATCTGTTAGAAAATATATGGATGATATACACAACAAAATTTTAAGATTAACACTTCAAGAAAAACATGAGTTATTGAAACATTTTCAAAGTGAGTTGACGTTAATTAAATTTAATTTAATGTATGACAGTTGAGGATATTGAAGTATTTTTAAATTATGAGACTAAATTAGCATATTCATTTAGAACTAAGATTAATGAAATACAGAAAAAGAAGTTTGACCGTTTGAGAAATTTACAAAGACGTGAGTTTAATATTAAATTAAATGATAAGTGGTTCGTTAATAAGACTGATATAGATATTCCAACGGATGTACAATGGACTCTCTCACTAGGACATAAACATGCTTTGGCGGTTCAGAGGCAAGAATTTCCAACTTTGAAGATTATTTCAGATGGAGAAGATTTAATACGGACACTTGAGGATAATGAAGAAAGGGAGATGGCAAGAACTAGGTTTACTACAGTAATTGATAATCATTTGGGTAAAATGAGACTAAGCAATAGGGACAGGTTTATGTTGAATAAGGTACGGGAGACTAGTAAGTTTTTAAGGAATAATAGAGACTTACTTATTTTAAGGGCCGATAAGGGTAACACAACTGTAGCGTTGATGAGACAAGATTACAATACTAGGATGAATAATATTATCGACAAATACAGATTATTAAGTAAAGATCCGACAAGTAAACTTCAGGGAGTGAACAATAAATTAGTGGATGAGCTTTTTAGGCTGAATATTATAACGACTATGGAGAAGAGTAAATTAAAGACTTATAATGCTACTGCACCTAGACTATATGGTCTACCGAAGATTCATAAGGAGGATTTTCCTTTGAGACCGATTTGTTCTTTTATCAATTCCCCCTCATATGGACTATGCAGATATGTTACTAATATTCTTAGGAGAATTACCGCACATTCTGGATATAATGTTAAAAATTCTCTGGAGTTTATTAAAAGGATTAAAGGGGCTGACATACATGACAGTGAAAGGCTAGTTTCATTTGACGTTATTTCTCTTTTTCCTAGCGTTGAGTACTATAGAAGAAAAATGGGATTTAATTGAGCCATACACGAAAATTAAGAGACCATTATTTTTCCGTATTTTAAAGTTCTGCATTGAGGACAATAGATATTTCCAGTATGATGGAAACATATATTTACAACATGAGGGTCTTCCAATGGGATCTCCAGCATCTCCTGTTATAGCAGACATAGTCATGGATAGACTGTTGGATGTATGTATTGGGAAATTAACAGTTAAACCTAGATTAATGACAAAATATGTTGATTAGGGTGGGTCAATTTGTTCGGGACCGAAAAACATGACAAAGCGTATAGCAAGGTCGTAATCTACGAGAAATTCTAAGAACTTTTCCCAAAGAAACCATGGTTCTAAAATCAAAATCGAGCTTCCGGTTTTTTACGAGAAAATTTGGTGTTCAGGTCATCCGAATATAATGCTATTTTTTTGGAAGTATTCATTGCAATTGGTGAATAGTTGACCTGCAACGCTGGAAGAGGGCTTATTTTAAAGGAAATTTTCTCAGCTTTCTATATCTGTGCTCATTTATAGAAAATTATTTACCCAAATAATGGTTTTGGAGGTTTATGTCAAAATAATAATAGTCAAACTGTTAAAAACCTAAAGCTATTATTATTGTGACATAAACCTCCAAAACCATTATTTGGGTAAATAATTTTCTATAAATGAGCACAGATATAGAAAGCTGAGAAAATTTCCTTTAAAATAAGCTCTTTTCCAGCGTTACAGGTCAACTATTCACCAATTGCAATGAATACTTCCAAAAAAATAGCATTATATTCGGATGACCTGAACACCAAATTTTCTCGTAAAAAACCGGAAGCTTGATTTTGATTTTAGGACCATGGTATCTTTGGGAAAAGTTCTTAGAATTTCTCGTAGATTACGATTTTGCTATACGCTTAGTAGGCAAAAAAATTGACCCACCCTAATGTTGATGATTTATTTTGCATTATTTCTGATGAAGGAATAAGTAAAATGCTTGATTCTTTGAACGGGTTTTGTCCGTTTATTAAATTCACAATTGAGAATGAGTTTGGTTTTAAACTTCCTTATTTGGATACCTTATTAATAAGAAAAGACAAAAGGATAACGATTGATTGGTACCAAAAACCAATATCTTCAGGACGGATTTTGAACTATTATTCTAAACATGATAAGAGGATCATAATTAATACGGCTAACAACCTCATTGGGAGAGTTCTTAGGATAAGTGATAGAGAATTTCATAAGAGGAATATGGAGAGGGTAAGGTGCATATTAATGGATAACAGTTTCCCAGTTAATGTTATTAATAGGTTAATAAGACAATCTAGGGATAAATATAGTAAGAATTGTGATGTTAATTATCATATTAATAGGACTGATGGTGATATTGGCGCTAATAGTAAGAGGGAGAATAATGTTATTGGTACTGATGGTAACGTAAATAATGAAAAGAAGGAGTTTATTTATAAGTCTATGATTTATATACCGTACTTGTCTGAACGATTAAGGAGGTCAAAAATTTTTGATTCTGATAAATATAAGATGACGTACAGATCTTTCAACACAATAGGTAAACTTTTTAGCAGAACAAAGGATAGACTTGAAAAATGGGACAGATCAAATTTAGTATACAAAATAACTTGTAACGGTAATGACAAAGAAGATTGTAATGGTGTATATGTAGGTACGACAAAGAATAAATTGAAGACGAGAATGGCAGGTCATAAATCTGATCAGAAATACAGGAGTATTAATTCGCAAAAAACGGCTCTATCTTCTCACTGTTGTGAAAAAGACCACTATCCTAACTTTGAAAATGTTTCAATATTGAACACGGAAATTAATTATAAGAAACGTTTAATGTTAGAAATGTTACAAATTATTAGTGTGCCTACAACACAGAGGATTATTTTTAAAACAGACAGAGGGTTTAGCCCAAACATACAGACATTTAATATACAAAACATAATATTTATATATATTCATTATTACACTTATTGTTAATTTCTTTTTTATTTGGTTACTGCGTTTTTATCATTGTTATTTTATCGTTGGTATTTATAATTTTTTTTTTTTATATAAAATAACTATTAATTTTATTAAAATTTAGGGATGTGATGAAAGGCGATTTCTTTCGAGATTGAAATCATTTTAATTTATTATAATTTTTTTTTTTTTTTTTTTTTCGAAGTCATATAGAACTTTTCTGTTTTTAATTATATTAAAATAATAATAATAAAGGATGTAATGACAATAGTCATTAACGTAATGAGTATAAGAGAAATTCCAAATCTGAAAAGAATTGGAAGTTATAGTAATTTAAAATTCTTTCGATTTTGATTTCAATCGATGTCGATTTTCATCACATACCAGATAATTTTTGTTACATTTATTTTTATTATTTTTGTAAATACACACATATCGTTCCTACTTGTTATTATTTTTATTAATGTTGTTTGTTGGTTAATTATTATATTAATTTTTTTAAATGTTCATTATGTTTTTATTTGAAAATATGTATGACATAATTTTTTATGTATTTTTTTTTTATAATTTTGTTATTGTTTTGTCACATACAAATATATATTCCTGATGATGCTACGCAAGGAAGTAGCGAAATATCGTAAAATAAATAATATAAATATTTATTCGACCTTAAGCTCAAATAATTTAGCTAATAATATCATATTATATATTAATATTATTTGATTTAGTGGAAATTTAAATTTAATTGGTTTGTATATTAAACCAGCAATCCACAAGCTGTCGAATGCCTTTTCCATATCAATTAAGCATGCTCCAGTACAATTATTCTTATGCCAATTCCAGTTAATATCAGAAATAAATTTGTGTATAGCGTTTACAGTAGAATGTTTATATTTGAATCCAAATTGTTTATCGTTTACAATATTATTGTCCTTACAAAATTTAATAATATTTTTGTTAATATATATTTCAAATATTTTACTGATGTTTGGTAATAGACTGATTGGACGTAAGTTATTTGGTTTAGAGTTGTGTAGCTCATGAACGAACTAGTTCAACTGAGTTACTCACTCAAGTGAACTAAAAGAGCCATTCATTACAATATGCTCTTTTAGTTCAGTAGTTCATGTTTCTTTCTTTCTTTCTTGTGAATCCTCGTTTCTTTTCGCTCAGTAGTTCATGTTTCTTTCTTTCTTTCTTGTGAATCCACGTTTCTTTTCGCTCATCTTTCTTATTAGTTCGTTCTCTTTCTTTCTTGAATCTTTTTTATTCTTTGACATTTCATGTTGAAGGTACATACTTATTGGTAACGCCAGCTGCAAATAATATACGTAGCTGCCAGAAACTTTATAGGACGCTACATTTTTGGAAATTTAACGATTTTTATGATAATTTTAGAAGCAATATAAAAGAAAATTATATTTATTCCTTACTGTCGAATTTGAATAAAAATTAGCATTTTTAATAAAATATTTTAAATAATTAGATAATAACCAAATGTCCAAACAAGGTTTGGACACTAAAAATAATTTGTATTTTTATTTATAAAATAATGAATTTACATTATTTAAAATTGAAGTTTGAATTTAACGGTTTTTTATAACACTTTATGAAAGTTTAAAGTATCTACCGAATGTCATTTATTTATTACCAAATTTAGTACTTACTAACGGCAACATAAAATATGTAAAAGAAGAGAAAAAAGAAAACTGTTTTTATGTACAATTGAATTTACTTAAATTACTTACCTTTTGCACTTTGCCTAGAAAAGTTAAAATTTGATACCTTTGTTAAAAGTCTCTTCTTCTTTTGAAAACTAAATTATTGTTAAAATAATCAAATAAATTATTATAATTACATTAATCTTCTCCCAAGAGTTCAACCTGAAATCATCAAAGGAAATACTTATAATAAAACGATTTACATATGTACTTGTATACACCCTGGAAAAACAGTCTCGAGTTATTATTTTGGAAACCTTCAGCCTAACCGTTTGTATGTTTATTCCAATACCCCATACCCTATACACTTAAAGGTAAGAGATTTAATAATTATTCTTCTATCTCTACTAATACAATAATTATAATTATTGCCCCATAATAATTATAATCAAAAATCTCTAAAAGAGATTTACATAATGTACCCTACAGCGATTCCTTTGCTATTTATAATACAAATAAACCCACATTTGTATTCATGGTCCTTCAAGCTGGATTTTGTATTCATGGTCCATCTCACCGTTCAACCAGCGACCCTTGGACTAATACATGGTCCCTTACTTTTGTAGCCGAAACTATAGCAGAATTTAATAAATATAAAATACGGAGAACTGGCAACACCGAACGAACATAACATACAGTCCACAATCCCTGCAATTTCAAAGCTTTACGCAAAAGCAGCAAATACAATTTGCCTACACAATTTCATTTAAATGGAATATAATAGCAAAGAATATAAATCATATAGAATGCGCATCTCAACACTTATCCAAATATTTTGTCAACATTTTTTTTGACGCGGGAAGGAAGGGCAAAAGGCAAAACAAAAGAAAAGAGCGTAACAAAACAAGAGAAACCAAAGAGAAACTAATGTCACAGTGTATGCACTGTGCTAATGTGTGTTTTATTTCTTTTGCATTGTTGTTTAGGTTTTTTCGTTCAGCCACAGTACATACAGTGACGAAATTCCAACAACTATAACAAGAACATCACACAGCAAGATAGCCACAATAAAATGTTTGCACACACAACATCACAGTGTATAAGACGATAGCCACAACAAATTTTTTACTTCGTGTTTTTTTTTTTTGCTTAAGTACAGAAACGGTATCATGCTAACAACAATATTCACATACAATACAATTTATGTGTGTGTGTCTTATTCATTGTGAGCTGTTTTCGTTTTTTAAATTTTAAAACTTAGAGAATAATGTTGTTGGTTCAAATATTTTTGTGTATTAAAGAATACAGTGCTCCGATACGACTATGTAAGCTAGTGTAGGGCAAAGCATATTTAATTTGTAGTTGCGCGAAGGAAAATACATTAATCTACATCGAATATATAGCGCCCTATTTAATATCGTAATAAAATTGTAGTTAGAAATATATTTTATTATTATTATTTATTTAAGCTCAACAATTGATTTTATATTTATTTGAAATAAAAGGTTAACTAAACCAAAAATATAAAAAAACAAGTATATATTCATTAATGGCAAATTTTCGAATGATAAATTGATGATTTTTCAATTATTTATAAGAAAATTCTATTTTTATTTTTAATTTATATACGTATGTATGAATTATATATATGTACGTATATATACATTTTTAAAAGAAAAGACACTTTAATTTTTTTATGTTAAAAATAAATAATAAATAAATAATAATCAAGATTAAAATTATTTCTTACTTTATACTTCAAAGCATCAAAAAGTATGTATATTTTGAGGATTTTCATCTCCATAAAAAGGCTAAAAAAGTTAATTTTTTTTTAAAGATTATTTATTGGATAAAATATCTAATTTTCTTTTTTTGGAACTTCCTTTTTCTGTAGTCCAAGAGCAATGTTTCCGAAGGAGAACCAATAATAGAAAGTCCAATACCTCTATTCTGTGTTGAGAACAAGTGTCGGCAAACTACTCTGGGGTGATTCGTTTACATGACTCAATAATAAAAGATTTTGTAGCAATTTTTTGAGGTTCAGATTTAAAGAGTTCCGAACTAAAAAACTATCAAAATTTCCCAAAAAGTTCCTAGTTTGGCAGGCTATTTGTAGCTGCGGCAACAGAAGTGCATCGTTTGTTACATTGGGATCAATAAACTCAGATATTTATATCAAGAGTGTCTTCAAAAGAGGTTGCTCCCATTTCTAAGACAGCACAACATATCAACATTCTTCTGGCCAGATTTGGCAACATGTCACTACAGTAAAAGCGCAATAGACTGGTATAATAAAAATAATGTTATTTTTGTTCCAAAAGAGGCTAACCCACCAAACTGCCCAGAGCTGCGGCCTATTGAAAGATATTGGGCACTGGTCAAAAGAGAACTAAAGAAGAGTACATCTGTTCCCAAAACCATTACTAGTTTTCGATATAAATGGACAGCTGGTACCAAAAAAATCACCGAAAACACTATAACATTGCTTATGGATGGCATAATGAATAAAATAAAAAATTTTATAAAATTAAATTAATTTTTAAATAAAATAATACAGAATATAAATCTGTAATAAAAATGCAAAATAAAACTGTTTTATTTTTAACTCTAGCTTACTCCAGTCAGTTTTTATTTGACTTTTGATGTGTTACAGTTTATAGTGACGCACACCTTATAATTCATACATACATATATAAATTAAAAATAAAAATAGAATTTTCTTATAAATAATTGAAAAATCATCAATTTATCATTCGAAAATTTGTCATTAATGAATATATACTTGTTTTTTTATATTTTTGGAATTACATTTTTTGGTTTAGTTAACCTTTTATTTTAAATAAATATAAAATCAATTGTTGAGCTTAAATAAATAATAATAATAAAATATATTTCTAACTACACTTTTATTACGATATTAAATAGGGCGCTATATATTCGATGTAGATTAATGTATTTTCCGTCGCGCAACTACAAATTAAATATGCTTTGCCCTACACTAGCTTACATAGTCGTATCGGAGCACTGTATTCTTTAATACACAAAAATATTTGAACCAACAACATTATTCTCTAAGTTTTAAAATTTAAAAAACGAAAACAGCTCACAATGAATAAGACACACACACACATAATTTGTATGTATGTGAATATTGTTGTTAGCATGAAACCGTTTCTGTACTTAAGCAAAAAAAAAAAAAGACACGAAGTAAAAATTTTGTTGTGGCTATCGTCTTATACACTGTGATGTTGTGTGTGCAAAGTAAGAGAATAAACGAATTCTCTTTGCTAAGTAAGAGAGTAACAATTCCTTTTGCGGGTTCCAACATTACGACCCGCCATCATAGATGCCAGATAAATGAGGGTTGAAATCGTCAAATTTTGAGTAAAAAATCGTCAAAATCGTCAAAATGGCTTTCTCATAATCGTCAAAAATTCGTCAAATAAAATAAAACTTTTTGTTAGTTAAATATTTTATTTATTTTAAAATATAATTCATAAACAATAAGTAAAACCAAAAAATTAAGATTAAGAGATCGATATGAGTTAAAAAAAATATAAATCGCAGTATTAAAATAGAAAAATATAAAGAATAAAATAAATCTTTTTCTTGGTTCCATCTGCAAAATAATTTTAAGCCAGAATATAAAACTAATACTGTCAGCTACATATGTACATAAATTAGGTTTTAGTTTTTCCAAAACACTATTTAGCTAAGAATAAACAACTCCAATTAGCAATAATTTAGGTATTATTATACTTATCGATGAAGTACATTGTGGTTCCTCCAGGTCTTCTTGGGAATCTTCATTTCTTTTATCTATATATGTATGTATAAAAATTTGCATTTTAATAAACGTTTTAAGGCATGTGTCTTTAAACTTACCAGCTTTTTTGAGATATCTTAACATTTTAAACTTTTCTCTTGTTGAAAAACACCAGAACGTTTAAAATATTGCTGGCACTTGTTGTTTTACAATTTAACCCTTCATTGCATAGTGATGGAAATTTCCATCATAAATTTTTTTGAAGAAAAAGAAAAGAAATGTACAAAAACTTTAGTGTAAATTGGTCGCTGCTGAAATATTTCGGCATTAGATTATAGCCATTGAACTGTAGTTTTAGATATTTATAATAAAATATTTTTAAATATGTATTTTTTCTTAAAATTGTGCATGAATTTTATCAGTGATTTATTTGAGAAAAATAAAAAAAATTCATGCAATTAAGGGTTAATATTTTTTCGTTTACATTTTTTGGATGGTTAAATAGGTCCTATTTGAATAATATACACACATAAATATATGAAATTAACAACGGTTATTCAAAAACAAACGCAATAATGAAAAACCTCAATAGCTTTCTCTTTTACTCTTTATTAGAAAGACTTCGCTGTTGATAAACACAATGTTGGGTAAATTACTAATTATAAAATACTAAGAAAAAGTGTTGCAAATTTTGTATATTAAAAATCGTCAAAATTAGGACAAAAATCGTCAAATCGTCAAAGGATCATTTTTGACACTAAAAATCGTCAAAATGACGATAAATCGTCAAATCTGGCATCTATGCCCGCCATAAGAAATTTTACTTGTACGTGATGCACATTCTATATGATTTATATTCTTTGATAATAGCCAACCGGCATAATTGATATTTATTTGTGAACAATATAAAATTCTTAAAAATTGAAAAGAGAATGAAATAAAATAAAATATTCAAAAATTATACAGTGCATATAGAAAATACATATAATATATAATAAAACAAAGGTGTTAAAATAAAGTGAAAGAAAAAATAAAATATAACAACAAGAAGTGAAAAAAGAAAAAAGAAGAAGAATAGCAAACCAATTGGTAAAATTGCATTAAACAATACTTATGCATATACGTAAGTAAGTGAAAAATAAAATCGTGCACACAAAAGGAGTAACAGCAAAAACCCCTGGAATCAGATCAATTATTGGAACAAGACAGGAAACTTTGAGCAGATTAAGGCAAGGTAAGGTGTTTGTAAAATACACGCAATACTTCAAACTTACATCCATACATATATGCAAGAACATATAAATGTTCAACCTACATACACACATAAACATTCATATACATACATACATTTAACCTTGAGATTCAAAATTGCACAAAAGTTGAAATTTGTCTTGAAAAAACAAAAACAAAACACATATGAAATAAAGTACCGCAATTTTATATGTATTTTGTTTTTGTACCAAAAGAAGAATAATAACCATCAGTTGGATGGTAAGAGAAACGGTTTATTGTTGACAAAACTGATAATCATAATCTCTTGCACAAAGTAATATCGTTTAAAAATAAGAGAGTGTAT
Organism: Metopia argyrocephala; assembly: GCA_963576795.1. NCBI lineage: Eukaryota > Metazoa > Arthropoda > Insecta > Diptera > Sarcophagidae > Metopia > Metopia argyrocephala. The sequence goes on from OY756209.1 coordinate 90,561,221, forward strand.
TTCAAGCTGAAATTTATTTCAGTACACTTTTGCATTTTCTCTTTTCATATAATATAAAAGCTTTTGCATATTTATATATATCGTGTTGCCAGATTACTGATTTCGAAATTGAAATAAAGTGATTATTAAAATCGCCAATTATATTAATATTAAAAGATAATTGGGATTATAAAATTAATAATTGAGAACTCAAACAAATAAAATAGTGAAGATTATTAAAATTACAATTCCACATTTCAAACAACTAAAGGAAACTAAAACCATATTAAAAAATTTTTAAAAAAAAGCAGCAGATAATAAGTACAGAGAATATTACTTCTAAAATAAATTTCTGTCAAATTTGAAATTGCTAAAATTACAAAAATTTAAAATAAAATCAACAACAAAACACATTGTAAATAAGCAACGAAAACTTGGAGCAAGGGTTTTTGTAAAAACAAGACAAAATTTATGAATAATAAGAGAAAGTACATATCTTTTATTAAAACTCATAAATACATTTGATTCTTCTCTTATTAAATCACATATTAAAGAAAAAAGTAAAACCAAACCGTTTAAAAATTGAGAAAAGTTGAGCTTACATTCCACACAGAAAATAAAAAGTGAAATAGAAAGATAAAGAAAAACTAAAAATAATTTATGGAAGCATCAATAAGGGATGCCATAGTGGTACAGCTTATAGTAAAAATAAAAAACGCAAAATCGCATACATAAGCAATTAACATTTAACTCGTGTAAAAATTTATCGGTCAATATTTGATTTTATTAAAATTGATTGTTTGATTTGCGGTACACAACAACAACAACAGGAAGAGAAAAAATCAATTTTGATTTAATATTTAATGATTGAAAAATTTTATGTTGAATAATTACACTTTATTACTAACAAATTTATTTATTTTGTTAATATTTACCCATATATTAACCATTGCTATTATTATAAAATAAATAAAAAATTTACATAAAATTTAGTAATTCATGAGTGGTAGTGAATCATTTTACTCATTCATACCCACGAGAATCTTAACCCTTTAAGAACACTTACCATCTTTTGTGAGAAGCTACAATCCCATTAGCTTCTAATACCATAAATTAATCAAAACCAATATCTGGAAATTTAACCCTTGTGGTACGGTGTGATACACATTCGGTATTTAATCTCCCACTAAATTTCATTAAATATTCGAGAAACCCTTATCACATCCTTTAACTAAATATTGAAATCCGTTGCTTGAAAAAGCCCCCACAGTCAGCCCTAATCGGAAATCAATATCTAGTCAACTCAATTGACTCGAAAAATTTTTTTTGGAAATTAAATTGGCTATAATTGGTTCACTGGAAAACTATATCGGATTATATTGTGTTCAATTATAATTTACTCGGGTAACCCTATACCCCTAGGAGAAACAGATACATTTAGACCTTTTTTAAAGAAAAATTGTGAATTGCTTTGAAGAACGGTTTCAAGGCTTGGTGATTTCACATCAACCCCTAATTAGGAACACTACCTAGCTCATTATAATCTAATTGTTATATCTTACCGGTAAATAAGTTGAAAATACAAAAATGCCTTCCACATCCCGTCAATTCAGTTCCAATACAAGGGAACATTTTCAGTTCGATTCAGACCATCTACTTGCCTTTTGTGAAAAATTCCAGGCGACCCCAGTAGATGACCAGACGGAGTCTATTCTTGAAATCAAGTTGAAAGACTTGGACTTTAGATGGGATAGACTTGATGGGTCATATGAAGCGGTAATGATATCAAGAGATGATTCAATCACAGATCAGATAAGACAGACTGTTCGGGACAGATACGATATCTGTGCAGAATCATACTACCATTGTCACGCTCAGATTTTAGATTTACTTAAGATGCTGGGAATGAGTAACCCTTCCAACCCGCAACTACATTCTACATCTCGATATGTTCCCCAGGGCAATCAGCAAACCCATACTGTTAACCCCAATGACTCGGGAAATTTCATTAAACTTCCCCCATGCGACACAGAAGTGTTCAAAGGCAGCTATGAGCAATGGCCATCATTTCGTGACATGTTCACGGCCCTCTACATTGAACACTCAAAATTGACACCAGTAACTAAACTATACCACCTTCGTAATAAGACCAGGGGTGAAGCGGGTGCTATAGTGAAGAGATATCCCTTATCTCACGAAAATTTCGAACTCGCATGGAATGCACTGAAGACTCGCTACGAAAACAAACGTGTTCTTGTAGACAACCAAATCAAACTACTATTTGACATTCCATCGGCGGTAGGCGAAGACAGCGAATCGATACGAAGAATACAATCGTCAGTAAATGATTCCTTGGCAACCCTTAGAGCTCTAGGAGTTGAAGTCGAAAGCTGGGACCCAATTTTAATTCGCCTAATCTCCACAAAACTGCCAGATGTAACTCTAGCACTTTGGGAACAGTCTCTCACATCTCCACGTGAGCTTCCAAAGTGGTCACAAATGTCACAATTTCTTGTGGACAGATATGAAGCTGTAGAACGCCTCACGAGTATAAAAAACTCAAAAACCGGCTTCACCCTTAATCCCAACCCTCGACCCAACCCTAGACCAAATATCCAAACATATACATCTCAAGAAAATCTGGATTCGATGTGTAAATTATGCAATGAGATTCATAGTCTGAGATTATGTCCTAAATTCGTGGGGGGGTCGTGGCATACTGGTAGAGCGCTTGCACAGAAACTCATACGACCAAGGTTCAATTCCAGCGAAGGACAAAAATTATAAAAATAAATATTTGCGGTTTTCTAAAATTACAATTTAAATTAAATTTAAATAAAATAAGAGGTTCCCCCCCCCTCTCCAGCAAGACCATCTGCAAGAAACCGCCCCCTGACATTTCTAATCTATTCCACCTGAAACCAATGATCAGGAGTACAGCGCCACCTTCTGGGAAGATAACAGCTAATCTACTGAAGACGCTCACCATCCACCGACAGATGAGGCCATTGCTGTTTGATCATTTGAGGGTGAAGGTATAACACTGGCTCTTGAGTGGACAAATTACCAGCAACTTGTTTCATCAACAAATAAAAAAAAAAAAAAAAGGCGCAAAAAATACAAAATCTATGAAAAAAAAAAAAAAAAAAAAAAAAACAACTACTATCAACCATCTTCACATTCCAATACAATGCACACTGCATGAGTAGGAGTTTACCCCTGAGTATTGGTCTTAAATAAAAAAAAAAAAAAAAAAAATTCAGAGCATTCACGGTGCAACAACGGGTTGATTATGTGTTTCAGAATAAATTTTGCAATAATTGCTTGGCAGTATCCCATCTCAAAGCGAATTGCAAAAGTAAACACACATGTCTTTATTGCAAAAAGGATCATCACTCACTGTTGCACATGCCCAGAAAACCACAAAACGTAACACAGAAATTTGAAAACCCTATCGGAAATAGCACTTCACAGATTAAACCACGAAATACACCAACGAACAATTCCCAAACTATTCAGGCAAACTCTACCCCAGAGCAGCCCAGCACGTCTTCTCAAGTGCATGTTAATTGCTCTACAAGTAAAGAAAATATTCTCTTACGGACTGCATTAATGCAGATAGAATATAAAGGAGACCTCTTTACAATTAGAGCCCTTATTGACCCAGGTTCTCAGCGTACATTCTTAGCTGAGAGAGTAAGAAATCGCCTTAACCTCCCATACCAGAAATCCAATTTCGAGATCGTTGGTATTGGGGGACAAAAACAATCTGCTGACAAAGAATGCGAGCTCATATTATACGCGCGAAAGACGAACACTCGAATCCCTATCAAGGCTATAGTCTTACCAAAGGTTACGAAACGGCTTCCGGCTTACTCCTTTACGATCCCTTACTCTAGAGAACTTGAAGAATTGGATCTTGCGGATCCAAACTTCAATAGGTCATCACAAATAGACCTTATTCTAGGTAACGACTACGAGCGCTTCATCAATATTGATGGCATCCGAAAGAATATTTGTGGCAAAACTTCGGCTTACAACACAGTATTCGGATGGGTTCTCAGCGGTCCCATAGAAGCTCAGGAAATTTCAACATATACAACCTCTGTATCTGAACCCGAGACATTAAATCTTAATGCTATTCTGAGAAAGTTTTGGGAAGAAGAGGGAATACCATCAATTCGTACAAGGTCGACAGACGACGAGATTTGCGAGACTTTTTACACGCAAACGACCTCTCGCCTTGATAATGGTCGATATATGGTTAGATTACCCTTTAGGTCCGAATTTCCTGAAAAATTGTTTCTCGGAGCTTCTCGCTATATCGCCCTAGCTCAACATGTTAGAATGGATAAGTCTCTATCAAAAGATTTAGAGCTTCATTCTCAATATCGGGCAGTACTAAAGGAGTACTTGACACTCGGCCATATGGAGAAAACGTCTTCCTGTGAAATAGTAAAAGAAGGTAAATATAACTCTTATTATTTACCTCACCACGCAGTTGTGCGCCCAGAGCATAAGACCACCAAGGTCAGAGTTGTGTTTAATGCGTCAAGGAAGACAAAATCCAAGTTTTCTCTTAACGACGTTCTCCACACGGGGCCTACGCTGCAAAATGACTTAGTTACGGTAATACTGAATTGGAGAAGATATAGGTATGTGTTCAATGGTGACATACAGAAAATGTATCGTCAAATCCTAGTTCACCCAGAGGATCGAACATACCAAAGAATTCTTTTCCAGGATCAACCCGATGATCCAGTTACGGACTATCAGTTGAAAACCGTAACATTCGGTCTAAATTGCGCCCCATACCTTGCCATTCGTACCCTTCTTCAACTAGCATCGGATGCTGAAACAGTATATCCGAAAGCATCAGCAATTCTTCGCAACGAAATATATGTGGATGACATTCTTTCTGGTGGTCATACCATTGAAGAAACCCTACTCGCTAGAACACAACTAGTGAACGCATTGCAATCTGCTGGACTGCCCCTTAAAAAGATCACTGCGAACGATGCAAAATTACTGGACGGTGTTCCAGCAGAGGATCTTTATGACTCTGACTTCCTTCGGTTCTATGACTCCAGCTCAACAAAAACGCTTGGCATTAGGTGGAATGCACTCTCGGATGCATTCACTTACAAATTTGACCCGATTGACCAATCTGTGCGAATAACAAAGCGACAGATTTTATCAGCTGTCGCTAAACTATTTGACCCCGCCGGATGGCTGGCTCCCATAGTCATCCGGGCAAAAATACTCATGCAACAGCTTTGGTTGGAGGGCTTGGAGTGGGACGAGGACGTATCAAGCGAAACCCTTAAACAATGGAACGACTTAGTGACAGATCTAACAAATGTGGAAGCAGTATCTATATCCAGATGGCTGCAGTTCACTCCCTCGGACACGCTACAAATTCATGGATTCTGCGATGCCTCGAAAGCAGCCTATTGTGCCACAATATATATCAGATGTCAAACTGCGACAGGAAACACTTTCACTAATCTGTTGATAGCAAAATCCAAGGTGGCCCCCATTCAGACAGTTTGTTTACCTCGTCTGGAACTCAACGGCGCAGTGTTATTGGCAAACCTAGTCCATTATGTCCGAACATCCCTCCAATTTGATAACACCGAGGTGTTTCTGTGGACAGACAGTCCTTGGATGGTTATCTAAGCCCCCTTACTCATGGGAGACATATGTAGCTAACCGAATTTCTCATATTCATCGCTTTGCTCCCACTGCTGTATGGAGGCATGTTTCCTCCCACGATAACCCAGCAGATCTCGGTACTCGAGGCTGCAAGTCTGTCGAATTGGCTAGTCATTCTCAATGGTGGCACGGACCTTCATGGCTATCCAGACCTCTTTCTGGATGGCCTAAAACAAACTCATTAAAGACAGCAGATGGTCCCGAAGGGACTCATAATTTGCTTACTGCGGTTAAAGACGAAGAGGATTTACTCAACAGATTCTCTTCATACAGCAGGGCCCTAAGAGTCTTAAGCTACGTCTTTCGATTTTTTCATAGGAGCATATTCAAGATAAGACCCAACACATTTCACTATGCTCGAATAAATCTGGCTCACGAAGAAGTCAAATTCATTAAAACACGACTCATTCTTTTGGCCCAAAAATGTCATTATTCTGTAGAGTATCAGTGTCTAATGCAGTCGAAATCAATACCCGATAAGAGTGTGCTCAAAACACTTAACCCATTTCTTGATGCGAACTCTATTTTAAGAGTGAATGGCAGGTTAACTCAATCGTCCTTGCCATATAGTGAACGTTATCCCATCATTTTACCCGGCAAATCACGATTATGTCAACTGTATCTCAGCCATTTACATCAGTTTCTTTATCATACGCAATCCAGCCAAATGTGTCGCATGATTCAAACAGAGTTTTTCATCTTTCGACTCAAACCTCTTGTAAAGAGGGTAATTTACCAATGTAAAACCTGCATCATATACAAGAAACAGTCATGCTCCCAGATCATGGCCCCATTACCCTCTGAAAGATGCACGTTATCTGCTCCGTTTCAGACAACGGGAATTGATTTCGCAGGTCCCTTTGAACTCAAAACATCAACTTTGAGGAAATCTCCCTTGGTTAAAGGCTACGTGAGTGTGTTTGTCTGTTTTAGCACAAAGGCCATCCACTTAGAAGCATGCTCAGAATTGTCCTCGGCAGCCTTTCAGGCTACGTTCGCTCGTTTCGTTGGTAGGCGAGGACTCCCCCATCGGGTAGTAACTGATAATGGTAAAAATTTCCTGGGTACAAGCAGGACACTTGAGCGTGAATTTCACACGTTTGTAAAAAAAGCGGCTAAAGACATAGCAGAAAAATATATTACCCATGGTTTCGAGTGGAAGTTCATACCACCCCATGCCCCTCACATGGGTGGTTTGTGGGAAGCGGCGGTAAAGAGCTTCAAGTTTCACTTTAAACGAATAGCTGGTGCGCAAAGATTCACGTTCGAGGAATTCACCACAGTTTTAGCTCCGATTGAAGGTGTGCTCAACTCCCGCCCAATATCGGCTTTATCAGAGGACCCAGCAGATTTGACAGCCCTGACTCCCGGCCATTTTTTGAGAGGTGCCCCATTGATGGCTTTCCCGGAAGACAATTTCCAAGATATTTCTCTTATCAATAGATGGGAAAAGTTAAAAGCTCTGCACCATCAATTCTCTAAAAGATGGAAGGAAGATTATCTCCGATCACTACACAGGAGGTATAAGTGGAAGAACTCGATTCCAAATTTACAAGTCGGTGACCTAGTGGTGGTGATGGACGACTTGATGCCCCCACATGAATGGCGATTAGGGAGAATTGAGAGAACCTTCTCAGGGCCAGATGATAATGTGCGCACAGCCGAAATACGCATCTCTTCAGGAACCATAATGCGGCCTATCGTGAAACTATGCTTTCTGCCCTTTCTGGACGATAGAATTTCCCCCTGAAAGGAATATTAATTACTTTATTCTTACAATAATATTCTCAATTATTATAAATAATGATCTATAACCCTAAATATCCCAATCAACAACTTAATTTTCATCTCATATGCAATACAACACACATAAGTATCCATTTTCTTGATTTATGCTAATAATTTCCTTTTTTTGTTCAATAGCCAAATCTCGACAAACCATGCCTTCCTGTCTTTCAACCCCTATTAAACCCAATCGCCGACAGTAACAAGCGAATCGCAAAGAATTAGATAAATATAGATGCTTCTTGTGTGGCAAATTTCATCCCTTGCGATTTTGCAAGAAATTCTTAAGGATGAGCTTGGAGCGGAAAGAATCATTTATTCAAAGGCAGAAAATTTGCATAAATTGCTTAGCCCAAAGCCACGACTTGAGGGGATGCACCTCTATGAAGACGTGTAGAAAGTGCGATATGTTTCACCACACGCTCTTGCACCCACCAACCAAAAGGGAACATAATTCAAGGAAGATAGCTGACAAAAAATCCTCAACGCCAAAAACAACTTCAAAAACTCAACAAAAACCAAACCCAAAGAAACAACAGGGGAGAAATAAAAAACCACCAATTCCAAAGGCAGCATCATCATCAACAATAGCCACAAATTCTCATCAAAACAAAACACCAGATACAAGAGTCATTATTGAAGCCATCAAATCCTTAGCGCAAGTTCTTTGTACCGATGTTGATAGAGCAACTGTTGCCTAGTGGCAAGGCCGGCGCCATGTCCAAACAAGGTTTGGACACTAAAAATAATTTGTATTTTTATTTATAAAATAATGAATTTACATTATTTAAAATTGAAGTTTGAATTTAACGGTTTTTTATAACACTTTATGAAAGTTTAAAGTATCTACCGAATGTCATTTATTTATTACCAAATTTAGTACTTACTAACGGCAACATAAAATATGTAAAAGAAGAGAAAAAAGAAAACTGTTTTTATGTACAATTGAATTTACTTAAATTACTTACCTTTTGCACTTTGCCTAGAAAAGTTAAAATTTGATACCTTTGTTAAAAGTCTCTTCTTCTTTTGAAAACTAAATTATTGTTAAAATAATCAAATAAATTATTATAATTACATTAATCTTCTCCCAAGAGTTCAACCTGAAATCATCAAAGGAAATACTTATAATAAAACGATTTACATATGTACTTGTATACACCCTGGAAAAACAGTCTCGAGTTATTATTTTGGAAACATTCAGCCTAACCGTTTGTATGTTTATTCCAATACCCCATACCCTATACACTTAAAGGTAAGAGATTTAATAATTATTCTTCTATCTCTACTAATACAATAATTATAATTATTGCCCCATAATAATTATAATCAAAAATCTCTAAAAGAGATTTACATAATGTACCCTACAGCGATTCCTTTGCTATTTATAATACAAATAAACCCACATTTGTATTCATGGTCCTTCAAGCTGGATTTTGTATTCATGGTCCATCTCACCGTTCAACCAGCGACCCTTGGACTATTACATGGTCCCTTACTTTTGTAGCCGAAACTATAGCAGAATTTAATAAATATAAAATACGGAGAACTGGCAACACCGAACGAACATAACATACAGTCCACAATCCCTGCAATTTCAAAGCTTTACGCAAAAGCAGCAAATACAATTTGCCTACACAATTTCATTTAAATGGAATATAATAGCAAAGAATATAAATCATATAGAATGCGCATCTCAACACTTATCCAAATATTTTGTCAACATTTTTTTTGACGCGGGAAGGAAGGGCAAAAGGCAAAACAAAAGAAAAGAGCGTAACAAAACAAGAGAAACCAAAGAGAAACTAATGTCACAGTGTATGCACTGTGCTAATGTGTGTTTTATTTCTTTTGCATTGTTGTTTAGGTTTTTTCGTTCAGCCACAGTACATACAGTGACGAAATTCCAACAACTATAACAAGAACATCACACAGCAAGATAGCCACAATAAAATGTTTGCACACACAACATCACAGTGTATAAGACGATAGCCACAACAAATTTTTTACTTCGTGTTTTTTTTTTTTGCTTAAGTACAGAAACGGTATCATGCTAACAACAATATTCACATACAATACAATTTATGTGTGTGTGTCTTATTCATTGTGAGCTGTTTTCGTTTTTTAAATTTTAAAACTTAGAGAATAATGTTGTTGGTTCAAATATTTTTGTGTATTAAAGAATACAGTGCTCCGATACGACTATGTAAGCTAGTGTAGGGCAAAGCATATTTAATTTGTAGTTGCGCGAAGGAAAATACATTAATCTACATCGAATATATAGCGCCCTATTTAATATCGTAATAAAATTGTAGTTAGAAATATATTTTATTATTATTATTTATTTAAGCTCAACAATTGATTTTATATTTATTTGAAATAAAAGGTTAACTAAACCAAAAATATAAAAAAACAAGTATATATTCATTAATGGCAAATTTTCGAATGATAAATTGATGATTTTTCAATTATTTATAAGAAAATTCTATTTTTATTTTTAATTTATATATGTATGTATGAATTATATATATGTACGTATATATACATTTTTAAAAGAAAAGACACTTTAATTTTTTTATGTTAAAAATAAATAATAAATAAATAATAATCAAGATTAAAATTATTTCTTACTTTATACTTCAAAGCATCAAAAAGTATGTATATTTTGAGGATTTTCATCTCCATAAAAAGGCTAAAAAAGTTAATTTTTTTTTAAAGATTATTTATTGGATAAAATATCTAATTTTCTTTTTTTGGAACTTCCTTTTTCTGTAGTCCAAGAGCAATGTTTCCGAAGGAGAACCAATAATAGAAAGTCCAATACCTCTATTCTGTGTTGAGAACAAGTGTCGGCAAACTACTCTGGGGTGATTCGTTTACATGACTCAATAATAAAAGATTTTGTAGCAATTTTTTGAGGTTCAGATTTAAAGAGTTCCGAACTAAAAAACTATCAAAATTTCCCAAAAAGTTCCTAGTTTGGCAGGCTATTTGTAGCTGCGGCAACAGAAGTGCATCGTTTGTTACATTGGGATCAATAAACTCAGATATTTATATCAAGAGTGTCTTCAAAAGAGGTTGCTCCCATTTCTAAGACAGCACAACATATCAACATTCTTCTGGCCAGATTTGGCAACATGTCACTACAGTAAAAGCGCAATAGACTGGTATAATAAAAATAATGTTATTTTTGTTCCAAAAGAGGCTAACCCACCAAACTGCCCAGAGCTGCGGCCTATTGAAAGATATTGGGCACTGGTCAAAAGAGAACTAAAGAAGAGTACATCTGTTCCCAAAACCATTACTAGTTTTCGATATAAATGGACAGCTGGTACCAAAAAAATCACCGAAAACACTATAACATTGCTTATGGATGGCATAATGAATAAAATAAAAAATTTTATAAAATTAAATTAATTTTTAAATAAAATAATACAGAATATAAATCTGTAATAAAAATGCAAAATAAAACTGTTTTATTTTTAACTCTAGCTTACTCCAGTCAGTTTTTATTTGACTTTTGATGTGTTACAGTTTATAGTGACGCACACCTTATAATTCATACATACATATATAAATTAAAAATAAAAATAGAATTTTCTTATAAATAATTGAAAAATCATCAATTTATCATTCGAAAATTTGTCATTAATGAATATATACTTGTTTTTTTATATTTTTGGAATTACATTTTTTGGTTTAGTTAACCTTTTATTTTAAATAAATATAAAATCAATTGTTGAGCTTAAATAAATAATAATAATAAAATATATTTCTAACTACACTTTTATTACGATATTAAATAGGGCGCTATATATTCGATGTAGATTAATGTATTTTCCGTCGCGCAACTACAAATTAAATATGCTTTGCCCTACACTAGCTTACATAGTCGTATCGGAGCACTGTATTCTTTAATACACAAAAATATTTGAACCAACATTATTCTCTAAGTTTTAAAATTTAAAAAACGAAAACAGCTCACAATGAATAAGACACACACACACATAATTTGTATGTATGTGAATATTGTTGTTAGCATGAAACCGTTTCTGTACTTAAGCAAAAAAAAAAAAGACACGAAGTAAAAATTTTGTTGTGGCTATCGTCTTATACACTGTGATGTTGTGTGTGCAAAGTAAGAGAATAAACGAATTCTCTTTGCTAAGTAAGAGAGTAACAATTCCTTTTGCGGGTTCCAACATTACGACCCGCCATAAGAAATTTTACTTGTACGTGATGCACATTCTATATGATTTATATTCTTTGATAATAGCCAACCGGCATAATTGATATTTATTTGTGAACAATATAAAATTCTTAAAAATTGAAAAGAGAATAAAATAAAATAAAATATTCAAAAATTATACAGTGCATATAGAAAATACATATAATATATAATAAAACAAAGGTGTTAAAATAAAGTGAAAGAAAAAATAAAATATAACAACAAGAAGTGAAAAAAGAAAAAAGAAGAAGAATAGCAAACCAATTGGTAAAATTGCATTAAACAATACTTATGCATATACGTAAGTAAGTGAAAAATAAAATCGTGCACACAAAAGGAGTAACAGCAAAAACCCCTGGAATCAGATCAATTATTGGAACAAGACAGGAAACTTTGAGCAGATTAAGGCAAGGTAAGGTGTTTGTAAAATACATGCAATACTTCAAACTTACATCCATACATATATGCAAGAACATATAAATGTTCAACCTACATACACACATAAACATTCATATACATACATACATTTAACCTTGAGATTCAAAATTGCACAAAAGTTGAAATTTGTCTTGAAAAAATAAAAACAAAACACATATGAAATAAAGTACCGCAATTTTATATGTATTTTGTTTTTGTACCAAAAGAAGAATAATAACCATCAGTTGGATGGTAAGAGAAACGGTTTATTGTTGACAAAACTGATAATCATAATCTCTTGCACAAAGTAATATCGTTTAAAAATAAGAGAGTGTATTTCAAGCTGAAATTTATTTCAGTACACTTTTGCATTTTCTCTTTTCATATAATATAAAAGCTTTTGCATATTTATATATATCGTGTTGCCAGATTACTGATTTCGAAATTGAAATAAAGTGATTATTAAAATCGCCAATTATATTAATATTAAAAGATAATTGGGATTATAAAATTAATAATTGAGAACTCAAACAAATAAAATAGTGAAGATTATTAAAATTACAATTCCACATTTCAAACAACTAAAGGAAACTAAAACCATATTAAAAAATTTTTAAAAAAAAGCAGCAGATAATAAGTACAGAGAATATTACTTCTAAAATAAATTTCTGTCAAATTTGAAATTGCTAAAATTACAAAAATTTAAAATAAAATCAACAACAAAACACATTGTAAATAAGCAACGAAAACTTGGAGCAAGGGTTTTTGTAAAAACAAGACAAAATTTATGAATAATAAGAGAAAGTACATATCTTTTATTAAAACTCATAAATACATTTGATTCTTCTCTTATTAAATCACATATTAAAGAAAAAAGTAAAACCAAACCGTTTAAAAATTGAGAAAAGTTGAGCTTACATTCCACACAGAAAATAAAAAGTGAAATAGAAAGATAAAGAAAAACTAAAAATAATTTATGGAAGCATCAATAAGGGATGCCATAGTGGTACAGCTTATAGTAAAAATAAAAACGCAAAATCGCATACATAAGCAATTAACATTTAACTCGTGTAAAAATTTATCGGTCAATATTTGATTTTATTAAAATTGATTGTTTGATTTGCGGTACACAACAACAACAACAGGAAGAGAAAAAATCAATTTTGATTTAATATTTAATGATTGAAAAATTTTATGTTGAATAATTACACTTTATTACTAACAAATTTATTTATTTTGTTAATATTTACCCATATATTAACCATTGCTATTATTATAAAATAAATAAAAAATTTACATAAAATTTAGTAATTCATGAGTGGTAGTGAATCATTTTACTCATTCATACCCACGAGAATCTTAACCCTTTAAGAACACTTACCATCTTTTGTGAGAAGCTACAATCCCATTAGCTTCTAATACCATAAATTAATCAAAACCAATATCTGGAAATTTAACCCTTGTGGTACGGTGTGATACACATTCGGTATTTAATCTCCCACTAAATTTCATTAAATATTCGAGAAACCCTTATCACATCCTTTAACTAAATATTGAAATCCGTTGCTTGAAAAAGCCCCCACAGTCAGCCCTAATCGGAAATCAATATCTAGTCAACTCAATTGACTCGAAAAATTTTTTTTGGAAATTAAATTGGCTATAATTGGTTCACTGGAAAACTATATCGGATTATATTGTGTTCAATTATAATTTACTCGGGTAACCCTATACCCCTAGGAGAAACAGATACATTTAGACCTTTTTTAAAGAAAAATTGTGAATTGCTTTGAAGAACGGTTTCAAGGCTTGGTGATTTCACATCAACCCCTAATTAGGAACACTACCTAGCTCATTATAATCTAATTGTTATATCTTACCGGTAAATAAGTTGAAAATACAAAATGCCTTCCACATCCCGTCAATTCAGTTCCAATACAAGGGAACATTTTCAGTTCGATTCAGACCATCTACTTGCCTTTTGTGAAAAATTCCAGGCGACCCCAGTAGATGACCAGACGGAGTCTATTCTTGAAATCAAGTTGAAAGACTTGGACTTTAGATGGGATAGACTTGATGGGTCATATGAAGCGGTAATGATATCAAGAGATGATTCAATCACAGATCAGATAAGACAGACTGTTCGGGACAGATACGATATCTGTGCAGAATCATACTACCATTGTCACGCTCAGATTTTAGATTTACTTAAGATGCTGGGAATGAGTAACCCTTCCAACCCGCAACTACATTCTACATCTCGATATGTTCCCCAGGGCAATCAGCAAACCCATACTGTTAACCCCAATGACTCGGGAAATTTCATTAAACTTCCCCCATGCGACACAGAAGTGTTCAAAGGCAGCTATGAGCAATGGCCATCATTTCGTGACATGTTCACGGCCCTCTACATTGAACACTCAAAATTGACACCAGTAACTAAACTATACCACCTTCGTAATAAGACCAGGGGTGAAGCGGGTGCTATAGTGAAGAGATATCCCTTATCTCACGAAAATTTCGAACTCGCATGGAATGCACTGAAGACTCGCTACGAAAACAAACGTGTTCTTGTAGACAACCAAATCAAACTACTATTTGACATTCCATCGGCGGTAGGCGAAGACAGCGAATCGATACGAAGAATACAATCGTCAGTAAATGATTCCTTGGCAACCCTTAGAGCTCTAGGAGTTGAAGTCGAAAGCTGGGACCCAATTTTTATTCGCCTAATCTCCACAAAACTGCCAGATGTAACTCTAGCACTTTGGGAACAGTCTCTCACATCTCCACGTGAGCTTCCAAAGTGGTCACAAATGTCACAATTTCTTGTGGACAGATATGAAGCTGTAGAACGCCTCACGAGTATAAAAAACTCAAAAACCGGCTTCACCCTTAATCCCAACCCTCGACCCAACCCTAGACCAAATATCCAAACATATACATCTCAAGAAAATCTGGATTCGATGTGTAAATTATGCAATGAGATTCATAGTCTGAGATTATGTCCTAAATTCGTGGGGGGGTCGTGGCATACTGGTAGAGCGCTTGCACAGAAACTCATACGACCAAGGTTCAATTCCAGCGAAGGACAAAAATTATAAAAATAAATATTTGCGGTTTTCTAAAATTACAATTTAAATTAAATTTAAATAAAATAAGAGGTTCCCCCCCCTCTCCAGCAAGACCATCTGCAAGAAACCGCCCCCTGACATTTCTAATCTATTCCACCTGAAACCAATGATCAGGAGTACAGCGCCACCTTCTGGGAAGATAACAGCTAATCTACTGAAGACGCTCACCATCCACCGACAGATGAGGCCATTGCTGTTTGATCATTTGAGGGTGAAGGTATAACACTGGCTCTTGAGTGGACAAATTACCAGCAACTTGTTTCATCAACAAATAAAAAAAAAAAAAAGGCGCAAAAAATACAAAATCTATGAAAAAAAAAAAAAAAAAAAAAAAAACAACTACTATCAACCATCTTCACATTCCAATACAATGCACACTGCATGAGTAGGAGTTTACCCCTGAGTATTGGTCTTAAATAAAAAAAAAAAAAAAAAAATTCAGAGCATTCACGGTGCAACAACGGGTTGATTATGTGTTTCAGAATAAATTTTGCAATAATTGCTTGGCAGTATCCCATCTCAAAGCGAATTGCAAAAGTAAACACACATGTCTTTATTGCAAAAAGGATCATCACTCACTGTTGCACATGCCCAGAAAACCACAAAACGTAACACAGAAATTTGAAAACCCTATCGGAAATAGCACTTCACAGATTAAACCACGAAATACACCAACGAACAATTCCCAAACTATTCAGGCAAACTCTACCCCAGAGCAGCCCAGCACGTCTTCTCAAGTGCATGTTAATTGCTCTACAAGTAAAGAAAATATTCTCTTACGGACTGCATTAATGCAGATAGAATATAAAGGAGACCTCTTTACAATTAGAGCCCTTATTGACCCAGGTTCTCAGCGTACATTCTTAGCTGAGAGAGTAAGAAATCGCCTTAACCTCCCATACCAGAAATCCAATTTCGAGATCGTTGGTATTGGGGGACAAAAACAATCTGCTGACAAAGAATGCGAGCTCATATTATACGCGCGAAAGACGAACACTCGAATCCCTATCAAGGCTATAGTCTTACCAAAGGTTACGAAACGGCTTCCGGCTTACTCCTTTACGATCCCTTACTCTAGAGAACTTGAAGAATTGGATCTTGCGGATCCAAACTTCAATAGGTCATCACAAATAGACCTTATTCTAGGTAACGACTACGAGCGCTTCATCAATATTGATGGCATCCGAAAGAATATTTGTGGCAAAACTTCGGCTTACAACACAGTATTCGGATGGGTTCTCAGCGGTCCCATAGAAGCTCAGGAAATTTCAACATATACAACCTCTGTATCTGAACCCGAGACATTAAATCTTAATGCTATTCTGAGAAAGTTTTGGGAAGAAGAGGGAATACCATCAATTCGTACAAGGTCGACAGACGACGAGATTTGCGAGACTTTTTACACGCAAACGACCTCTCGCCTTGATAATGGTCGATATATGGTTAGATTACCCTTTAGGTCCGAATTTCCTGAAAAATTGTTTCTCGGAGCTTCTCGCTATATCGCCCTAGCTCAACATGTTAGAATGGATAAGTCTCTATCAAAAGATTTAGAGCTTCATTCTCAATATCGGGCAGTACTAAAGGAGTACTTGACACTCGGCCATATGGAGAAAACGTCTTCCTGTGAAATAGTAAAAGAAGGTAAATATAACTCTTATTATTTACCTCACCACGCAGTTGTGCGCCCAGAGCATAAGACCACCAAGGTCAGAGTTGTGTTTAATGCGTCAAGGAAGACAAAATCCAAGTTTTCTCTTAACGACGTTCTCCACACGGGGCCTACGCTGCAAAATGACTTAGTTACGGTAATACTGAATTGGAGAAGATATAGGTATGTGTTCAATGGTGACATACAGAAAATGTATCGTCAAATCCTAGTTCACCCAGAGGATCGAACATACCAAAGAATTCTTTTCCAGGATCAACCCGATGATCCAGTTACGGACTATCAGTTGAAAACCGTAACATTCGGTCTAAATTGCGCCCCATACCTTGCCATTCGTACCCTTCTTCAACTAGCATCGGATGCTGAAACAGTATATCCGAAAGCATCAGCAATTCTTCGCAACGAAATATATGTGGATGACATTCTTTCTGGTGGTCATACCATTGAAGAAACCCTACTCGCTAGAACACAACTAGTGAACGCATTGCAATCTGCTGGACTGCCCCTTAAAAAGATCACTGCGAACGATGCAAAATTACTGGACGGTGTTCCAGCAGAGGATCTTTATGACTCTGACTTCCTTCGGTTCTATGACTCCAGCTCAACAAAAACGCTTGGCATTAGGTGGAATGCACTCTCGGATGCATTCACTTACAAATTTGACCCGATTGACCAATCTGTGCGAATAACAAAGCGACAGATTTTATCAGCTGTCGCTAAACTATTTGACCCCGCCGGATGGCTGGCTCCCATAGTCATCCGGGCAAAAATACTCATGCAACAGCTTTGGTTGGAGGGCTTGGAGTGGGACGAGGACGTATCAAGCGAAACCCTTAAACAATGGAACGACTTAGTGACAGATCTAACAAATGTGGAAGCAGTATCTATATCCAGATGGCTGCAGTTCACTCCCTCGGACACGCTACAAATTCATGGATTCTGCGATGCCTCGAAAGCAGCCTATTGTGCCACAATATATATCAGATGTCAAACTGCGACAGGAAACACTTTCACTAATCTGTTGATAGCAAAATCCAAGGTGGCCCCCATTCAGACAGTTTGTTTACCTCGTCTGGAACTCAACGGCGCAGTGTTATTGGCAAACCTAGTCCATTATGTCCGAACATCCCTCCAATTTGATAACACCGAGGTGTTTCTGTGGACAGACAGTCCTTGGATGGTTATCTAAGCCCCCTTACTCATGGGAGACATATGTAGCTAACCGAATTTCTCATATTCATCGCTTTGCTCCCACTGCTGTATGGAGGCATGTTTCCTCCCACGATAACCCAGCAGATCTCGGTACTCGAGGCTGCAAGTCTGTCGAATTGGCTAGTCATTCTCAATGGTGGCACGGACCTTCATGGCTATCCAGACCTCTTTCTGGATGGCCTAAAACAAACTCATTAAAGACAGCAGATGGTCCCGAAGGGACTCATAATTTGCTTACTGCGGTTAAAGACGAAGAGGATTTACTCAACAGATTCTCTTCATACAGCAGGGCCCTAAGAGTCTTAAGCTACGTCTTTCGATTTTTTCATAGGAGCATATTCAAGATAAGACCCAACACATTTCACTATGCTCGAATAAATCTGGCTCACGAAGAAGTCAAATTCATTAAAACACGACTCATTCTTTTGGCCCAAAAATGTCATTATTCTGTAGAGTATCAGTGTCTAATGCAGTCGAAATCAATACCCGATAAGAGTGTGCTCAAAACACTTAACCCATTTCTTGATGCGAACTCTATTTTAAGAGTGAATGGCAGGTTAACTCAATCGTCCTTGCCATATAGTGAACGTTATCCCATCATTTTACCCGGCAAATCACGATTATGTCAACTGTATCTCAGCCATTTACATCAGTTTCTTTATCATACGCAATCCAGCCAAATGTGTCGCATGATTCAAACAGAGTTTTTCATCTTTCGACTCAAACCTCTTGTAAAGAGGGTAATTTACCAATGTAAAACCTGCATCATATACAAGAAACAGTCATGCTCCCAGATCATGGCCCCATTACCCTCTGAAAGATGCACGTTATCTGCTCCGTTTCAGACAACGGGAATTGATTTCGCAGGTCCCTTTGAACTCAAAACATCAACTTTGAGGAAATCTCCCTTGGTTAAAGGCTACGTGAGTGTGTTTGTCTGTTTTAGCACAAAGGCCATCCACTTAGAAGCATGCTCAGAATTGTCCTCGGCAGCCTTTCAGGCTACGTTCGCTCGTTTCGTTGGTAGGCGAGGACTCCCCCATCGGGTAGTAACTGATAATGGTAAAAATTTCCTGGGTACAAGCAGGACACTTGAGCGTGAATTTCACACGTTTGTAAAAAAAGCGGCTAAAGACATAGCAGAAAAATATATTACCCATGGTTTCGAGTGGAAGTTCATACCACCCCATGCCCCTCACATGGGTGGTTTGTGGGAAGCGGCGGTAAAGAGCTTCAAGTTTCACTTTAAACGAATAGCTGGTGCGCAAAGATTCACGTTCGAGGAATTCACCACAGTTTTAGCTCCGATTGAAGGTGTGCTCAACTCCCGCCCAATATCGGCTTTATCAGAGGACCCAGCAGATTTGACAGCCCTGACTCCCGGCCATTTTTTGAGAGGTGCCCCATTGATGGCTTTCCCGGAAGACAATTTCCAAGATATTTCTCTTATCAATAGATGGGAAAAGTTAAAAGCTCTGCACCATCAATTCTCTAAAAGATGGAAGGAAGATTATCTCCGATCACTACACAGGAGGTATAAGTGGAAGAACTCGATTCCAAATTTACAAGTCGGTGACCTAGTGGTGGTGATGGACGACTTGATGCCCCCACATGAATGGCGATTAGGGAGAATTGAGAGAACCTTCTCAGGGCCAGATGATAATGTGCGCACAGCCGAAATACGCATCTCTTCAGGAACCATAATGCGGCCTATCGTGAAACTATGCTTTCTGCCCTTTCTGGACGATAGAATTTCCCCCTGAAAGGAATATTAATTACTTTATTCTTACAATAATATTCTCAATTATTATAAATAATGATCTATAACCCTAAATATCCCAATCAACAACTTAATTTTCATCTCATATGCAATACAACACACATAAGTATCCATTTTCTTGATTTATGCTAATAATTTCCTTTTTTTGTTCAATAGCCAAATCTCGACAAACCATGCCTTCCTGTCTTTCAACCCCTATTAAACCCAATCGCCGACAGTAACAAGCGAATCGCAAAGAATTAGATAAATATAGATGCTTCTTGTGTGGCAAATTTCATCCCTTGCGATTTTGCAAGAAATTCTTAAGGATGAGCTTGGAGCGGAAAGAATCATTTATTCAAAGGCAGAAAATTTGCATAAATTGCTTAGCCCAAAGCCACGACTTGAGGGGATGCACCTCTATGAAGACGTGTAGAAAGTGCGATATGTTTCACCACACGCTCTTGCACCCACCAACCAAAAGGGAACATAATTCAAGGAAGATAGCTGACAAAAAATCCTCAACGCCAAAAACAACTTCAAAAACTCAACAAAAACCAAACCCAAAGAAACAACAGGGGAGAAATAAAAAACCACCAATTCCAAAGGCAGCATCATCATCAACAATAGCCACAAATTCTCATCAAAACAAAACACCAGATACAAGAGTCATTATTGAAGCCATCAAATCCTTAGCGCAAGTTCTTTGTACCGATGTTGATAGAGCAACTGTTGCCTAGTGGCAAGGCCGGCGCCATGTCCAAACAAGGTTTGGACACTAAAAATAATTTGTATTTTTATTTATAAAATAATGAATTTACATTATTTAAAATTGAAGTTTGAATTTAACGGTTTTTTATAACACTTTATGAAAGTTTAAAGTATCTACCGAATGTCATTTATTTATTACCAAATTTAGTACTTACTAACGGCAACATAAAATATGTAAAAGAAGAGAAAAAAGAAAACTGTTTTTATGTACAATTGAATTTACTTAAATTACTTACCTTTTGCACTTTGCCTAGAAAAGTTAAAATTTGATACCTTTGTTAAAAGTCTCTTCTTCTTTTGAAAACTAAATTATTGTTAAAATAATCAAATAAATTATTATAATTACATTAATCTTCTCCCAAGAGTTCAACCTGAAATCATCAAAGGAAATACTTATAATAAAACGATTTACATACTTGTATACACCCTGGAAAAACAGTCTCGAGTTATTATTTTGGAAACCTTCAGCCTAACCGTTTGTATGTTTATTCCAATACCCCATACCCTATACACTTAAAGGTAAGAGATTTAATAATTATTCTTCTATCTCTACTAATACAATAATTATAATTATTGCTCCATAATAATTATAATCAAAAATCTCTAAAAGAGATTAACATAGTGTACCCTACAGCGATTCCTTTGCTATTTATAATACAAATAAACCCACATTTGTATTCACCAAACTTGCAATTACAATAATAATAAATTCGTGCATGTATGTACATACATGCGTAATTTTTGAGATCGAAAATAAAATTGTATATTAATTACCAAATTCTTAAAATTTTTCTGTAAGGCTAAAATTAATTAGTTTACCTGAATTTCACTAGAGTATGATCATTTATAACCGATTACTGTAAAACAAAATCGATTGAGTTTGAATTTAAAGGCAAACTACGTATACAAAAGCTACGTATACAATTGATGCCCACAAAATGAGCAGTACCAGTGGAAAAAAAGTTTAATATGATTCAAATGAAAATATTGAACTAAATTATCTATTGAACTAAATGAGCTATTGAACTAAATGAGCGACATAGTTCATTAAAGTGAGCTGAACTAAGAAGAGCGCTCACTCAAAAGAGCTAAAAAACCCAAGACTAATTTGGTTTATTTTGTTCCTTGTTTTTTTTAGACAAAATCACAGTTTTTGCTGTTTTCCATTTATGGGGAAAATACGAATTGTTCAGCATATTGTTAAATAATTTGCAGTATTTTTTTTTATTTATTTAATAGATATATGTATGTATGTATAAACTTTCATAAAAAAATAAATTAGCAGTATATACATATCTATAGTAGGTATAATATAATAATTGTGAACCTGATTAGCAATATATAGCCGAATTGTTCCCAATATACATGATAATGTTTAATGTAACAATGTGAGATAAAAATTACTCGAATTCATTAATAACCAATCTTCTAAATTTCAACGCAGTATTCAAATAGTTGTATAGCATATCATAACTGAATCCAACGCCATTTAGTAAATTGATAACATCATTCGTACCTAGAATGGATTCGCCAAAATATTTTATTCTTATAAATTTATAAAGAGGGCAGACACCAATGAAATGTAGAGTGTTTTCAGATGCATCTAAATTGCAGAGTGTACATAACCCAACTGATGAATTTCTGAAGGGACTAGAATCTAGGTTAAGTAATCCACCACGTGCCCTAATTATCATGCTTGTAATACGAGACGAATAACGTGAAAATGGAAGCGGTGATAAGCCGTAATCTAATGTACAGTATAGGTCATGAAACTGCGAGGCTCTAGCATCTAATATAAATCTGTTCCTTTCAGTTTCAGTTATAAGCTGCACTATGTGTTTCCAATGGTGACATAGAGGACTATAGTTTTCAGGAGTCACATTAATTGTATTGCATATCTTAGACCATTCATCAGACCAATAAGTTTTATCAGAAATAATCTTTTTTGCTATAATATGTGGCAGTCTATGAGCTGGTAAAAGTAGATTTCTATTTATATATTTAAAGTGCAGCTTTATAGTTTCCGAAAATAGGGTATTTAAACCCGTATCTAAATAAAGCATGTAGTTGGGAGTATTTTTAGGAAGCAGTAAAATTTTTTTAATAAAAAATTTGAAGAATTTTTTCACCTCATCGTACTTAAGAAATCCCTAAATCTGGGCACCATAGAATAATATAGATCTAGCACCAGCATTAAAAATTTGTAGTTTTTTGATGTTAGAGATCTTATGGTTGTTAATATATTTGGACCAAGTTGAATTTATTGCCATTTTTGCAGTAACTAATTTGTTTTTTAAGTGCTTCCGGAATGACAAATTGTATGTAATATCCAGTTCCAAGTATTTATAACTGTTGACAATTTCTATGTTATCAGGACCGAAGTTCCAATTAAGGTGGTGCGATAATCTGACACCTCTACGAAAGACTAGAATTTTGGACTTATCAAGATTAACTTTTAGACTCCACATTTGGCAGTAATTAAAGAGAGCATCAATCATATCCTGTAAATGAGTAGGAGAATCGGATAAAATTTCGATGTCATCAGCGTACAAGAGTACTTTTATAAGAATTTGATCAACTCTAACACCTCCAGGAAGGAAGTCATTTAAATCATTTAAATAAAGAGCAAACAACATTGGACTTAATATACAGCCTTGTTTCACACCAATATCAACGTTGAACGATTCTGAGTATGTGTTGGAATAAAATATTTTACTTTCAGTGTTTTCATATGATCGTTGCAAGATACGTATAATTTTTGAAGATAAGCCCATACAAGATAATTTATAAAAAAGAGAGTTCCGCGGAATTAAGTCAAAGGCAGAAGAAAAATCAACAAAAAACGCATAGGTATTATTTCCATTCATTTTGTTTAAATGGACAATATTAACGAGGTTGAAAATATTGTCAATTGTAGAGTAATTTTTTCGAAAACCAGCCTGATATTCATTCAAAATGTTACTTCTCTCAATCCAATTTGTTAAACGATTTAAAATGATACTGTTAAATATTTTACAAAAAGTATCCATTAGGGAAACTCCACGATAGTTCCTAGGACAATTTGGATCTCCTTTTTTCAAAAGCGGAATCATAACTGACATTTTAAAACTTGTTGGTATTACTTCTTTAATAAACATTTTATTTAATATAGTTAGTAGTTCATACACAAAGCACGAAGGAGCATTTTTATAAAATTCGTAAGTAATACCATCAATACCTGGGGCCTTATTATTTTTTAGTGATCTCAACACCAAATTCAATTCATAGTACTCAATTGGAGAGTCCAGAAAAGGAGCACTATTATAAGGCATTGACCAAAGTATCTCGCTGGTGCGATCAGCAATTTGTAATTTTGAACGGAAATGAACTAAGAAGTCATCCACAGTTAAATTTCCCCTTGTAGTGAGATTTCTTGATTTTATCTGATTTGCCAACTTCCACCATTCTTTGCTGCAACTTATGGAATTAAGCAGAATTAGGTTTTCTTCATAATACTCCAATTTTCTTGTGCTTATAATCTTGAAATACTTAGTCCTGGCACTAGTGTAGGCAATTTTATTATCAGAAGTATGGTTTTTTCTATACTTATTGAGTGCTTTTAACATATGCATACGGAATCTTACACACCTCCAATTGAACCACTTTTGCTTCGGTTCAAAACGAAATTTATTTTTCATAATTACACACGCTTGTTTTATTTTGTTTTTCATGATCGATACCATATCATCAATTGATAAATTATTAGTTGGAAAATTGTTAATGGAAAGATTTTGAAGGTTGTTTATATATTTGTTAGCAGCTTTGTTACATCACTGTCGTTTATGGTTAGATGTAGACGAGGAAGATCTATTATTGCAGGAAGAGGGGAGAAACAAATTCAAATGAAGAGGCATGTGATCGGAAAAGGTTTACAGGCAATGCTAAAATCTTTAACATAATGTAGAAAGTTATGTGAGCAAATGCAGTAATCAATCACAGTGCTTCCTCTGCCACCATAAAAACTAAAATCACCACGATAATCACCCTTAACTCTGCCATTAAGTATTATACCACCAATATTTTCCACAGTTTCCAAGAGTCTATGGCCTTGATTGTTTAATGTATTATCATTCGAGCATCGGGTTTCATTAATGTGCGGAAAATCAATTAATAGTGAAGGATCTAACACTTGTTCCTCACCAATACGAGCATTAAAATCTCCAATCATACAAAAATTTACAGGACATAGTTCAGTTAAAAATTCTTCAAAAAAATCCATCTCAACTTTCCAGTTGGAGCAATTTAGATAGCGGGGAATAAAGTAAAATAACTTTTCTTCTATTTTTGCTGATAGTATAATATTATTATTAGAAATATTCATAAATCTAAAGTTAAACATTTTCGTTAAATCTTTTCGAAAGCCAAATAAGCATCCACCACTAGCGCGGCCAGACTTGTGAGTTTTTGTTGCACCAATCCAGTATAAAGAATAATTTGGGAAATAATGTGAGTACTCATTTTGTTTTTCAGCCAGGATATGGGTTTCAAATAAAAAGAAAATATCAGATTTATTAAGGTAAGTAATAAAGTTTCCAAAATTTAGAGAGTTAGCCAGGTTTGCTACGTTATAAGAAATTAAAAGAAGTGTATGTTGTAGCTATTGCGAAGACGAATTGCCTTTATGTGTGAAACTAGTTCTACCAACTCTAGAGACAACTTCAACTGAAGAATTGCAGGTTTTCGTATAAAGTCAGCATCATCCTTAGATACAGCAACTAATTTCCCATTTGACCATGTAAATTTTTTATTATTTATAAATAAACAAAATTCACCTAGCCTTATCTTCAGGTTTTTATTAGAGTTTTTTAAGGCGTTACATATTTTTCTTAAATTATATCTTGAATTCTGTTCATCAGTAGTATAGTCCTTTTCTATAAAAATTTCCTTTCCTTTCAAACAACCTTTTGCAGTTAGAACATTGATTACCTGCATACTATTTTCCAATGTAAATAGAAAAGTATCTGCAGAAAATAATGAACGGACAGCCAAAACACAAACGTTTACTTGTAAAATATTAGCACATAATTTCAAAAAATCATCTCTTGCAGTTGAAATATTAGGACTTTTTAAACCTCTGACTACAACATTACCAGACCTGGTTTTAATCATCTATCAACTAATTCAAGACGTGTTGAAAGTGCACTGATTTGTTTTTTAAGTTGGTGATTTTCTTCTCTGAGATCTTCAATTTCACGCTTTAAGGGCAAGAGATCATCTTTTCTGACAACATTCTCGAGTTTTTGATCCAAAATACTAGAAAATTTATCCCACGTAAAAACATCAGATCGATGGCTTAATATAAAAAAGGCGTAACTCGATTTTTTGTTACTTTACAGGGGAAGGAAAAAACTTAATAAAATCCGTAAAATTTTAGATACAAACAAAGTTTTAATGACATTTTTAATGAAAAGAGGCAACTCATTTTATTTCTCATTAAATTTATATATTTTTTTTATTTTAATGAAGTTAGCTAAGATATGGCCTTTTTTCATTGATATTTTTGAAAAAAAATTAAGTTAGGGCTTTTTTAAACTGAGTTGAAAATGGGACATATTATTATAGAAATTCAGGTTTTAATAATAAAAGAAATTAATTAATGAAATTAAGAGGTTTAAATCAGAAGTTAACTGTAAAATATTAGTTCTTATAAGGCAAGTTATCATAAAAAAGATGGCAATCTGCAGGTAAAAACTTTTTCAAATTCTGAAGGTGGTCCCATTTCTTTTTTGTGATTGCTATTTTCTCCTTATATAGTGAATCAGGGGGGATGTCTTTAATCGCCGACTTCGATCTATGTGGGAGCAATTGGTAATCGTCAGTTATGTCTGTTTTGAAATATATTGATCCTGATGGATCATACGCCAAGGCTCGTAGCATATTTACAGTAAAATCACCAATACTTCTTCCTAAAATTTTAAATAGAGGGGTGAGTACATACATTTTTAGAACTTTTATAGTAAGCAATATTTTTACCAGGACGAATCGAAGAGTATCGTTTAGGCATATTTTCAAAATTTAGAAAATAGTCGTAGTGCAAATGGTGAGCTTGTAGGGGTGCTGGAACTTTTCGTGCCTCCTTTATTAATTGCACAAATTGCGACGGCAAATTTATTTCCTTATTTTTAATTTTTCTTTCTATAAGTGAATGGCTTGAGTCACATTCCATTTGCGTATGTCCACTTATTAAAAATTTTTGTTCAATCGTTATTTGTGTTTCCATAGTAAAAGCCAACAATGCATTGGACAGTATTACATTGCGATTTTGGTAGAAACAGCCATCTGAGTAAATAATTACGTGATGGATTTCTGGCGATTGAGTTTGGATCTTCCTCAAGTGTTTAATAATACAAGTCGCAAAAACGGAAGCTACTAGACATCCATCTGTTTCGTCCCAAACGTAATTGTCTGATTCGTGTGTTAAAATATTGTATATTGTAAAATTATGAAGTTGTAGCTTCATTTTATAATATGCAGCACTCGCCTTTAGTTGAGGTATTAATTTTACCGCTTGCACATCCATACATATAACTGCACATATTCCGGACTTACCATTTGTTATGTCATTATATTTTTCTTCTCGCATTTTTTGTATTTGTTCTCTATGTTTTTTATAATCTTCATCTGACAAATTACTAACTTTATGTGATACGCAAATATCGCACTGATCTTTCCTAGGTTTAAATATGGAATAGTTCAATTCCTTTAATAATTGTGCAAAAATTGGATAGGACAATTTTATGTTTCCATTTTCTTTTTTTGAATCACACTCTGCGACATAAAGCTGGTAAATTTCCTGATAGGTGGAAAAATCCGATTCAAAATATAATTTTTGACTGTCCCTTCGGCAATAATGGGACTCCATTTTTGGCAACTCATCTAAAAATTTTTGTAGAAATATACGCCTTTCTTCGTTGCGCTTTCCTGTGACAGATGACCGTTTGGCAGATTTTCGTAAATTTGAAGTCTTTTCGGGAGTTTCTTGCATACCATGTTTACTGGCCCCGTTAATCCAATTCCGAACCATCTTTTCTTTTATGCCTAGCGTTGAATAAAACATATTACGGCACACTTGTAGTCTGATCGAATTATGTCTCAAAAAATATTGAATTGTCTGCGTTCGTCTCGATTTTTCTGTGGAATTAATTTTGGTCTCAGAACTGCTTGTAAGGCTGATCACATACATTCGTTTTTGCTCCCAAGTCATCTTCCAAAACAAATTAAAGATTTCATTTCGGGTGTTATCTTTAAAAGATGAGCAATTTCTAAGCGCACTTTTTTTACAAAATTGTGATGAACATGCTTCTCCTAGTTCTCTAAGAGGCTTAACAGACAGTGCTTTATTCGATATTCCAATATATTGCAAACCTTCCATTCTTTTTTTTCTATTTACGTTATATGTCCATTCGGACTTTCTTGCAATATTTTTCCTTGTTCGAATTCCATCTGCGTTCCCCGAATCAGAGTCAGAATTTTCGCTTGCTTTCATATTATTTATTATATTATTTAATTTTTTTAATGTCAAAACTGTTCTTTCTCCAACAATATTTTTACACAAAAAAGCAAAGTGAACTTATCAGAACACACAAAATATTTGTATGCTTCATTATTGGGAAGTACCGTTTTGTTAATATAAAATGTCAAAAACAGAGAAACAAGTCGATCGACTTACAGTGGGCCACCAACGTCGTTTATGAAACGTCGAGCCGCCGCCAAATACATCAGCTTGTTACGATTTTAAAATGTAGTTAAGCTTTAAAAACTGTTTTGTTTATTTTAATTTACACAATATACAATACCATTTTTCTTTGCAGCAGATAATTTTATGTTTAATACACTTGTAGTCAAATTTTTTTAGAAGATTTACCTTGTATTGTTGTGTCATGGTGAAAACCAATGAAATAAAAGAAAAAAAAAAAACGAGTTAGGGCTTTTACTTTCAAAAAATCTTTGACTTGACTTAGGGCTTTTTTTGAAATCGTTATAAATCTGTTATTTGCAATTATATCTCCCTGAAATTTTGTGGCAAGGTGTATGGGACATTTGCCTACCAGAATACACAAAAAACGCTATATTGAAAAAAATTGAGTTACGCCTTTTTTATATTAAGCCATCGAGATGTAGATTGTTGTGACATTGTTTGGTTGGTCATCAACTTTTTGGTATTATTGAATAACAGCTGTTCTGGCGAAGATAAATGACGTGCACGTTTATTATTCATAGGAAATGCAGTATACTTTCAGGCATGAATAGATAAGCTAATTACTTATATAGTAAACCTGCTTATTATTTTATGGAAGCAGCAGAACAAAAAGAAAACAAAATAATCCACCAAATAAGAAAACAAAAGCCGGAAAAGATTAAAAATTTGTTTTACGCTTCAAAATCCACGTACTCCAGCGCCGATATAACCAGAAGAAAATGGTTAATGAATTCTTGATGTTAATATCAATTGTATATAGCGTTAAATTAGAAAATATAAAAAATTTTAACACAGCACAAACTTTTCACTACTTGACAGTTTACGAGTAGGGTTGCAGTATTCACATACTAGTATTTCAGGAATATTTTTTAGAACGATATCTGGAATATTGTCAATACCTGACGATAATTTATTTTTTAAACTTGCAAGATGTGTGTTAAGTCAGTTTTGGTAACACAAAGGTGAGGTATAAAACTTTAAGTTGGCATCACTTTTTTAACTGGCGGCCATTTTGTCAGCTGTCAAGTGATTAATATTTAGCTTGGTTTGCCATTTCATCATGAACAGGTTGACAAAAGAACAACGCTTGCAAATCGTGCAAATTTATTTCGAAAATAATGGTTCAGTTCGCGAAGTTTACCGCAAGCTCCGTCCATTTTATGGTCGACATAATCGTCCATCAGAGCAATTAATTCGGTTAACCATGGATCGTTTTCGCACTACGTTTACTCTATGTGATAATACGCATCCGCAGATACGTCGAACAGTGCGCACCGAAGAAACAATTGCCGCTGTTGAGCAAAGTGTTGAAGAGAACCCGAATGAATCGATTCGCCACCGTGCACAGCAATTGGAGCTTTGTCCATCAACTTTATGGAAGATTTTGCGCAAAGATCTTGGCTTGCGACCTTACAAGATCCAGCTTGTGCAAGAATTAAAGCCGCGAGACCATGCAATGCGTCGTGATTTTGGTGTATGGGCCGAAAATGAGATTGATCTCGATGCTGATTTTCATCGCAAAATTTTGTTCAGTGATGAGGCTCATTTTTGGTTGAATGGCTACGTCAACAAGCAAAATGGCCGCATTTGGAGTGAAGAGAATCCACATGAGACCCTTGAGACGCCATTACATCCACAAAAACTGACTGTTTGGTGTGCCCTATGGGCTGGTGGAGTCATTGGGCCACACTTCTTCCGAAATAATGCTGGAGAGTCAGTTACCGTTAATGAAGACCGGTATAGAGCCATGATAACCGACTATTTTGTTCCCGAATTGGATGGCATGAATGTGGATGAGTTGTGGTTCCAACAAGACGGCGCTACATGCCACACAGCGCACGTCACAATCGATTTATTGAAGGAAACATTCGATGAGCGCATAATTTCGCGGAATGGACCTGCCAATTGGCCACCAAGATCGTGTAATTTGACACCATTGGATTATTTTCTTTGTGGATATGTGAAGTCGCTCGTCTACGCCAACAAACCAGAAACGTTAGGGGACTTGGAAGCCAACATTCGTGGCGTTATTGCCAACATACGGCCCCATATGCTCGAAAAAGTGGTTGAAAATTGGACCTGTAGAATTGGCTTTATTCGAGCTAGCCGCGGCGGTGACATGCCCGAAATCATATTTAAACATTAATGGCATAAAATTATCCTTCCAATAAAGCCAAATTGATGGGACATTAAAACGATTTTCTTGTGTTTTATTTCAATTCGAAGTTCTATACTTCTAAAAAAAACACCCTGTATTATCTGATACCAATATTTCATTGAAATCAGTAAATGTAGTTCTTCGTTTTCAAATGCTTTTTTTCTTTCCAGAAAGTAATTGAAAGTTTCAGTTACTTGTTGATGTATTGTATTATTCTGTATAATATTTTTACTTGCGTGAATTGATTCGAAGAAGGCTCCGATCGTGTTTAGAATTTGATCCTGCTCATTGATTATGTAATTATTACATTTATCGTTTTTTAAATGTTCTGGATTTATTCCAACATTGTTTAATAAAAATTCTGAGTCTTCGGAAATTTTTAACATACATATTTAGGTTAAAGGGGGTATATTTTTTAAAGTTTTTTTTAATTTGTCTAAACTTATTTACAGAATCTTTAGGATCTATACTTGTTAATGTCTTCCTAATGTTGTTATTGATTATGTTATACAAGTTTTCGTTTATGAGTTTTTTAATTAATTTGAGTTTTACTTTAGCAAACATAATATTTTGTTCAGTTACTGTTTGTTCAAGTCTATAATGTCTTTTTAAAACATTAAGTGCTCTACTTTTTTCTTTATAAAACATTTTAATTGTAGAGTTAGTTATTTTTGTAAACGAATTATCTTTATACTTAGGTATTATTTCATCCATTGTTGTGGTAATTATGTTGTTTAGGTCTATCAATGTGATAATCTACTTATTTCGTCGTTTGTAAGATTTCGATTATTGCTAATAGGAGTATCTTGCTTCATCCTCCATTCAATTTTATTTTGAAATTTCTTCCAGTTTGCTATTTTGTAATTAAGAGTATATTTGTCATTTTGTAACATTAATACAAATTTTTCCTGTTCACTATTCATAGTTACCATTATTTCTACTGCTTCGTGATCACTATCGTAATCTAAATTTTTGAGTGAATTAACAGTGTTATTTTCAGTTTTATATAACAGTGTCAGAACATGTAGTCTACAGTCAACCAAACATATGTCGAGGTATGATCCTGAACGTGGGTAAGATGGGGAGCATGTAGCATACAATTTACATCTAAAATTCATTTCATTTTCTATTAACCAATCATTTAATAGATATCCTTTTTGATTATTATTAGTGTTACCCCATACTGTATTTTTTTTTTTTTATGACCAATACTCAGGGGTAAACCCCTACTCATGCAGTGCATTGTATTGGAATGTGAAGATGGTTGATAGGTTTTTTTTTTGTATGTTTGGTATTAAGATCTCCAAAATATAATAGTTATTTGTACTCTGTAGGTTCATGGATTCAAATAAATCACAGAGCTCTTTTTTAAAATTGGTATTATTATTACCAGAAGGATAATATGCAGATATAATGTAAAGTATTTTGTTTGAAGCCAAATGAAGTTTGATTGTACTAGTTTCCAAAATTTTAAATGAGTTTATAGTACTATTTGTGTAGTAAGAGTATTTCAAATTGTTCTTTATCAAAACAGCTGTTCCACCTGCTTGCGTTCCACCTCTTCTATCATTTCTTATAATGTTATAATTTTCAAATTGTATTTTATGTCCGGGATTCAATTTTGTTTCATTAAGAAGTACTATATCTGGATTATGTTTTGTAATAAATTGATAAAGATCATATTTTTTACTAGTTCTTATTAAAGAATTGACGTTGATGTGTATTACTTTGAGTTCTTTTGAGATAGTGTTTGTCTGTTTGTGTCCATCATACTTCAAGCATGGAGAATATTGTGTCTATTCTCGCTACTTGCATATCTAGTTGTTTTTGAAAGTTTGAAATTTGGGTATTTATATTTACCATAAAGTTTATAATTTCTTGTAAAAACGGGTTTTTATTTTCTAAATTTTTTATTTCCATATTAGGTTTACTGTTTCCCTTGACCATATTTGCAAATGAAGATTCATTATTAAAAAATAAATTTGAATCATGTTTTCTGCTTATTTGAGTTTCTTTTTTCTTAATACTAGTTTTTTGTTTAAGTAACTTACATTTTTCGCACCCTTTGTAAGATGCAGGGTGACCATATTTGTTACACAGAACACAAAATAATTTATCTTTTTCTTCATGCGGAACTTTCTCTGTAGGACATTTGCATCTTTCGTGGTTAGTGCTACATTTAACACATCTTCTTGGTAGAAAGCAATTAGCAGCATTATGAAAAAAGCCTTGACAGTTGCGACATTGAGGTATTTCGGGTCTTTTTACTTGTTCCCATCTTATTGTTCGGTATAATATTGTTCTGATATTTTTCAGTTTATTTATATTAGTTTCAGGTGAAACTTGTACTAAAAACATTCAACTAAAGCTTTTGTTGAAAAAGGACTAACTTTGATGAACTTCAAATCTTCAGTAAAGGTGAAAAATTTTGTTTTAGTTTTCTCTAGGTATTCTTTAACCCTTTGAAATTTGAATTTTTTATTTCTAAATTCATTTATTTTAAGGCCATTTCTTATAAATTCAATTAATTGCTTTGATTCTATATCAAAAATGTTTATTGGGGGTACCTTTTTGCTTTTGCATTTTTCTAATTTAACTACTGTATTCTTAGTAATTACTTTCGATGAATTGTTGCTATTAATTGTAATCTGAATATGAATTTTGTGAATTCTTTTTATTACTCTTTTCAGTAACATGTTTTTCAAATTTTTTATCCATTCTGGATCACAATCCAAATCGTTTTCACAATCAAGCGCTGAGTAGTAATTGGTTTTAAAACAGTGATGTCCACAATTCTCTTTCCCTATCACGCGTGATAGGAAAACAAATTCTGCTTGCGTCGAAGTCAAACACGTACATAATAAAAAGAAATATTGTTACTCTTGCTCTTTTAATATTTTAGCTTCTCTCCAACATAGTGCAGGGCTGGATAGTGCATATTTTTTGTATAATTTTTATTTAACTGAAATAATTATTCATTATTTCGTCCAAATTTATGTGACCTCGGTACTCCTTTATTCTTAATAGATCGGTCACATGTCTATCTGACAATCGATTACGTACTTTACTCAGAATTATGAAGAAATATTTATGAAGTTATAAACAGAAAGTAATTCGAACATTCCCATTTCTGGTAGAAGTAAGCAGTCTTTTCTCTGCTTCATACACAAGCGCAAGTGTGTTTATGTAGTAGTGGACATCACTGTTTTAAAATGTTTTGCTGGATTGTTGTTGTTCATATTTTTCTTTTTTCTTTTTCTTTCTTTATCGGTATTTATATCAATTATATTTAAATAAGCATTGTCTTTAGATTTTGTTTTATCATTTTTTTTGTTAAATGAGACAAGAGCACCTTGCTCACTCATTTAAGTAATTTTTCAATTTATTTGTTTTTGTTTTGTTTCTTTTTGTGTTTTTTCGACAACAACAAAAGAAATTTATATATAAAACAAAATGTTTTTGGTGTAATACAAGTTAATTGATTTGATCTCCGTAACACGTCTATCACTCATCACGGTCGCGATCGTACTCCGAAAGAGCTGCGATCAACACGTTTTCCCCAATTCAGCTTTTTTTTATTGAGACCACATACCTCAGGGGGAAAACCACTACTGATGTTGTGCATTGTATTTTTGAGGAAAGGAAAGTATATTTTTTTCCTATATTACTATTAAGCACTTAGGAATGAGACGAATTGCTGTGAATTTATTATTTAATATTGCAAAATTCCCCGAAATAACTCGTCGAATACGACAGCTTGACTTTATAAGTCAAGTTTACCACCGACATTCGCTATATGCCCCCCCTAGCGAATATTGCAGCAGACGCCCTCTCTCGTATCGATTCGGTTAACCAACTTATAGACCACGAGGGCATAGCTATAACTCAACGAGCTCCAGCAAGCATTAAAACCCTCCAGTAACAACGCGAGTTCTCTTATATTCAGCCTTATCATGAATAAAATTTTACAAGCAAATTTCCGTACATGTGAACAGTTGATATCGTGAATAACTTGTGAAATGTTTAAATTTCGAAAAAATTTTTTGTGAATTCTTTTGCTTTTCACATTATTTTAAATGTCTCAAATATGAAAATTCTAGAATTTTTACAAAACATTAGACTGTCGGAAAAAGTGGAAAACATTTTAGTTTCAAATTAAAAAACCTTTTAAACTGAAAAATTTCACTTATTTTAATATTAAAGAAGTAAAATGGTAAATAATTAATACTTTGTATAATAAATGCTAAAAAAATCCAGACATTGCAAAAGGGTTTGTTAGAGAAAATAAATCCAAGGTGTCTGAATTTTGGGAAGTAGTAAAAGACAAATTGAACCACGAGGAAGGCTTTAATTTTAATACAATTATTTATTTATTTATTTATCTTATTTTCAATTCCACACACAAGACTTAAAGTTTCATTTTACAGTATGGAATAATTAATAATAACATACAACAATGACAATAAATATTCTTGAAATAATTAAAATAGCATTATATAAATAACAAGTATGAAGAAAAAGGAATTAACAATTTTCAAATTCAATTAAAAATAAAATAATATAAAATTGAGAAAAAAAGAAAGAAAAGAAAATAATTTGAAACAAACAAAAAAAATTATATACTAGGAAAAATTATGTGAAAAAAAAGAAAAAATTAATTAGTTAATTATCAGCACTATCAAGGGGGCAAAAAAAAACTATTAATTGCCCTTTTAAAGCTCGAAGCGTTACTTATAGTTTGCAAATTATAAGGAAGAGAATTCCACAGGCTTACTGCATTTATGAAAAATTGCCATTCGGATGTTAAACAGCGATGTCTGAAATTTAATATTGTGCGTGCTACTACGAAGTTGGTTTTACACAAATTCTGGTGGCATAACATTCGCGAACTTTGTACGAAATTGTTTGCAGTGTTAAAAGTACAAAGGCATATCCACTTAAAGGTTGGTACATATGAAACATCAAAAGGTAGATTTTTGCACATCAATATAGACATTGTCGGTCCTTTCCCTTTATGTGACGGACGTTATTGCCTCACCATGATGGATCGTTTCACAAGATGGCCTGAAGGTGTTCCCATTCTGTAGATATCCGCCAAAACAGTTTTAAAAGCGCTGTTATCACAAAGGATTTCGCGATTTGGCGTACCGGCACGAATTACATCCGATCGAGGCAGATAGTTTGAGTCAAGCATTTTTGGAGAACTAATGAAGAGTATTGGATCGACACATCTACGTACCATACCGTACCACCCACAATCGAGTGGCATTATTAAGAGATATCATCGCTCAATAAAGATGGCTATTTTATGTCACAATCCAAATTATTGGGTTAATCATTTGCCAGTCATACTTTTAATACTACGGGTTACGTTCAAACCAGATGTAAACGCTTCAGCGCCTGAAATGGTTTATGGTACAACGCTGACCATGCTAAGAAAATTTCTTCAAATAACAAAAATGTACAACCCAAATAACGACTATATATGGGCAATTTCAAAAATTATCGACATTTTGATATTTTTTTTCCAATTTTTTTTTTGGATGACACGAATGACGCTTTGGTCACGTGAAGGGTGATATTTTAGCATACCAAAACAGTTCGCGTTAATCATTTATTGCAAACGGCGCGAAAGTTATTTATTTTATTTATGTCAAAATAATAATAGTAAAACTGTTAAAAACCTAAAACTATTATTATTGTGACATAAACCTCCAAAACCATTATTTGGGTAAACAATTTTCTATAAATGAGGACAGATATAGAAAGCTGAGATAATTTCCTTTAAAATAAGCCCTCTTCCAGCGTTACAGGTCAACTATTCACCAATTACAATGAATACTTCCAAAAAAATAGCATTATTTTCAGATGACCTGAACACCAAATTTTCTCGTAAAAAACCGGAAGCTCGATTTTGATTTTAGAACCATGGTTTCTTTGGGAAAAGTTCTTAGAATTTCTCGTATATTACGATTTGGCTATACGATTAGTAGGCAAAAAAATTGACCCACCCTAGTGCCCATAACTTTTAAAAATAAAGAACTGATGGTCTGAAATTTTGAATTTCCCCTTTTGACCGTTTTGGTCAATTCGAAAAACTGGAGAAATAATAAGCATCTGAACTCAGTTTCAACAAATGTTGAAAATTATTGAAATTGCCCATATACGAATTCGATCATCGCTGGTTCAACCATACAATGGTCTTTACTCTGTCATCAAGTGCCACGACAAATTCTACACTATTATCA
This sequence comes from Metopia argyrocephala, assembly GCA_963576795.1. NCBI lineage: Eukaryota > Metazoa > Arthropoda > Insecta > Diptera > Sarcophagidae > Metopia > Metopia argyrocephala. The sequence continues at coordinate 90,598,031 of OY756209.1, forward strand.
TCAGAGATCATCCTCACAATATCAGTGTCGACCGTCTGAAGCCTGGCTTCATTTCTAACGACAGCCTAAGTGAAAATCCTGAGACGTCAGGAACACCAACACTTTCCAACACCATGCCTGACCTGTGTTACATGGCGTTACAAAAGTCCAATAAATGTAAACATAGAAAACACACTGCTACTATCGAGTAAATGTAACAAACAACCACAACTCTAGTTATTACAAGCATAAACAGCAGTATGACGATCAAACCTACTGAATCCACACAAAGAGGAATTGGAAAATTAATGATAATACCAATGATAATAACAACATGGATATTTCATATGAGATTTTAATGATATGATGAAGCATATAATTCTCAATAACGCAATTTATATTTTTATATAAGATATCGGAGTTTGATCAATAAAAACCAGAGTGGGTACACGACGGCTAATAGCCCGATGATTACTTTCCGGCGTAGTCGACACGTGTCGTAGTTTCAAGATAGTAGTTTTCATGGTCGTAGTTTTGATAATTGTTATTTTTTTATTATTATTTACCTGAATGCAAAAGCTTTCGAACTCCTTTTGCATTCGTATATTATGTTTATTAAGTAGTATTTTTCCGAGTATAAAAGCCTCCGAATTCCTTTAATACTCGTACAAACCGTAGCCGACGACAAGTGCTCCCGAATTCCTCTTGTCGCATATGTGATTATAAATTGTGTAGAATTACCGAGTGTACGAGCTCCCGAATTTCTCTTACGCTCGTATTGTACGTAGCCGATGTATTTTGGCGAGTATAAAAGCCCCCGAATTCATTTTGTACTCGTACTAACCGTAGCCGACGACAAGAGCTCTCGAATACCTCTTGCCGTTATGGTACCTTTCATGCCCGAACCTTGACTCGACATTGATTATAAACCCGGTCTTTGTTTTTAATTTTTCGTTATCTAGACCAGGCGATTTCGCAGACACCCCGAGATCAACATCGCCGTCATAGTAATAGCACGAGACACCAGTATTCCCGAAAGCGGAGACAACACCATCCTGCATTTCGTGAATCTGTGTTATTAGATAAGTGGTACATAATATAGCTTAAGGTTTCGTTAATAAAGCTTTGTTCATATTATATTACACGAAAGCAGTTTTGTGTTTTATTTAAAGGAAGCAGACCTTTAAATCTGAACCTGGACAGACGGAGTCATACCCCAGCTTAAAACTTTCCATATCCTCTATTTGATAAGTAGTAAAAAGTAAATACCTTGTACCTTTGAGTAAAAATTTCCTCGTATTGGAATGACAAACTTAGCCACAGTGTACAACGACCTGCTAATTTTTTATTATACATAAAGCCTGGTATTGAGTTCAATTTTGTGAAAAAAGTTTTGCTACATTTATTTTTCCACTCGAAAAATTTGACGTGCAACATATATCCCTAAAAGCATGCATCACCTTTATACACAACAAATAACACAGTTCAACAAAATAATTTTTTTTGTTGCTTTTGACAAGAACTAATTAAACTTTCGTTTGGGGCTTAGAATTTACATGTATTTTAGTTTTTCAGTTTTTCTTTTTAAGACCTGCACTTTTTATGCAATCCTTAACAGTCCAACTGCTGTGCAGTGAGTTGAAATTATAATGATATATCATGCATTTTATTTACAGAAAATGCAAAAGACCACCTATAATAATTCGAATATCCAATATAACTCTAAATAACCCAACACCAAAGCTAAGTATGTCAACAGTAAAAACTCTATTATAAAATCCTGCTCATTATAATAAAAAAAAGTTATTGAAGGCTGGTGTAAATTTATTTTATTTCGTTCGAAAGAAATGTTGACTATGTTGTTCCGTACATGAATCAAAATGTTGACAGAAACTTGTTGCAGTTAGAAAAAATTTTGATATGACAGCTTTTCGTACGAAATGTTGAACTCAGTACCAGGCTTAAGGCTGTATATATTTAATTGCCAAAGTAGCGACACAGAACAATTTGTGTTCGTAAATTACGGAATGGTGCAATTCTATCAAAAAACAAATATTTTTATTATTTAATTTAAAAGTTATTTTCTGTGATTGATTTATTAATGTAAATTGATAACTTTTAACAGCTGGTATTAAAAGGAAAATAAATTCCATGGGAAATTCACGATATCAAATTTCTCTTTGTGTGAAATGAAAATATATATAAATATTTATAATAGGGGTGACCCAGCAGAAAATTTTACAAATTTGGAAGCAATAAATAAAATTGTAAGCAATAATGAAAGCATTATATTGTTTTTTATGCATTAAAGCTTCCAAATATGCTACAGGGTAAGGTATTATTTTTTATATTTTTTCCCTATTTGCTTACTGGTTGCAATAAATTTGCATTTCTATTGCATTTTAGCGGTTCATTTGATATAAAAAATCATGCATTATTGATGCGCATGGGTAAGTGATTGTTTACAATTTTTCCCTTACGAAATACTTAGCTTATTGGTAAGCAGTAATTTCTGCTGGGGATTATTTTATAGTTTTATGGAATTATTTGCGATAAAAATACAACAAAAAATATTCTATGTTCCCCATTAGTTGTTTTAAATACTAGTTTTACTTGCAAATTAAAATTTTATTCTAAATTGTAGTTGTTGTTTTTTTGTTAATAAAAACCTACTAGAAGTATAATTTTTTGTGCTGTAACGACACGTTTCCGCTCAAGGCTGGGGTAGTTCAGCGGTGTACAGGGTCGGTACATGAAATAAAACACGGGGGAATTCGTTGTGTAAGGTTGTTTACAACTTTCCTCTTGATTTATGCTATTATTCAAATAAAAGGATTTTATAATTTTTTTCAATATGAAATTATTCTTAAAATCTTCGACCGGTCTTTCTTATCTCACTAAAAAAAAACAATCTAACCACCAGTATTGATGGTGCAATTAAATAACCAAAAGAACTACCTAACGAGGATTCGTCCTAGCTGTACTGTTAATGTCTGCGTTATGGTCTGATCAGGACCAAATGGTCTATGCCTCTCAAGACACGGGGACTTCGTAGATACCGTTACTGGTATGACGGTATCCACACCAGTATAGTTATCCAACGAGTATTATTTTGAACTGATATTGTTAAGTATGGGCACCATTAACCTTACCAGTCTGATACCCATGTCTCAAAGAGGCTAGTCACGTCAGGAAACTGAGATCGATATAATTAAGGATCTGACCTCTTAATTACATTGATATTTAAGGCAACCTATTGGAATTGTTAAGTATGGCCACCATTAACAACACCAATTAGATGACTGTGTCCTTAGCGACCGATAGCGTACAATTGAAGCTGATCGAGATTGTTAAGGATGGCACCTCTTAACAACAAAGATCCTTAAGGTATTTGATTGGTATTGCTAAGTATGATCACCATTAACAACACGAGTCAAATGCCTGTGCCCGTAGCGCAACAGTTATGTCTAAAAATAACACAGCGTCAACGGTGGTATACAAAAATAATATTTACTTCAAATATATGTATGTTATACGTGTATGTATATATAGCATATTAAATCAAAATTCATTTAATAAGAAAAGAAGAAAGAAAAAAAGAACATTATTTTTAACTCACATACATACTTACATTCTATTTATAAAATATATTAAGTGTATGTACATATGTATATTATTTTAGCTTATTATACAAGAGAAAGAAAATCAAGGGTACAATAACAATTCAGGTTTTTTTAAAATTACAAAAAAAAAAATGAAAAGACAGAGAATATTTAAAGCAAAAGTAGGTAGTGTACTCTTAAATACAATAATTGTGGAGCCAAAAACAAGGTGTCCGACTTTTGTTGTCACACTACTCCCACCTTCCTGTCTGTTTTACTCGGCGACCGAAACCCGTACGGTGTTGTCCCTCTGTATGGTTATACGATGTCGTATACCCTCGACTTCCTTCGTGAAACATGTCCGTTTGCCCTTGTATTTAATCTTTTTCTGGGTTATCACTTGTTGTAATTCGGTTGGAAACTGGTCGCACGTTAGCGTTTCTTCCACAGATCTGCCAGCATCGACGCCGAATTGCCAATCTCTGCCATGGTCTTTCTGGTGTCCGGATTCTATTTCGCCATCTGGTACTACCGGGGTTGTGTCTGGTACCTCAGCTGTACTTAGGCGCGCCGTTGGCATCTCCGACGATATTAGTGCCTGTGTTACCTTGCCTCTGGGCACCAGAACTTGTGCTCGCCAATTACGTTCATAGCATTGCATCCCCAAATATTGGTATTGCCTATTCTGGACATCAAAAGTACCAAAAGCCTTTCGTCGCGGTGGTGTGGGCGGTCGGAAATTGTCATTTTCCGAGTCCAAGGAGGAGAAAGAGTATGGCGGTGATGGATTCCTTGGAGGTGGTACATCAACCGTTGTATCCTCCGCTCCACAGAAGGTTCTCGCGAATTCGAGGATGAACGGATCGGTCAAATCCTCGAGTTCAATGCTGAGGTCATAGAGGGATAAAGCATCTTCCTCAAGTATCGGTGATATGCTTTCGACCTCTTCGCTCATCTTCATTCTGGGCAATTCTTTTTCCATTATTGGCGGCGGTGGAGGAGGCACTATTTCGTCATCACTGGCATAATTTAGTTCGTGGGCCCATTCCTGTGAGACTGTTGATTCGTGGCGGACTGGTTTTCGGTCTGACCGTGTTAAAGGCGGTGGTGGTGGAGGATTTTCGTTGGTATCTTCGCCATTTACTGAGGCTGACCCATCCGGTAGTGAAAAAGGAAGGGTCCCCACGGTGGAGGAACTTCATGGCTATCGGTTTCGGCAGGTATGGTAGCTGGTTTGTGGTAAACGGGTTCATTTAAATAACTTTCGGGTGCTTTAGTTGTCATTCGAAAGAGGCGGGCTGGATTTATTTTCGTGGCATGGGTGGATGATGGAGTACAGGGGGAAGTTTTTGCTGATCGTGAAATTTTTTTATTTTTGGTGTGATTTTGTGAAGTGTTTGGCAACTCGTCGTCTTCTAAAAATATAGTTTGCCTTCGTTTTTCCTGCTCCCGTCTTATATTCTTTTGGAACTTCTTTCTGGTTCTTTCAAATCGTTGTTCGTTCGTCTCTATCTTTCCATTGGTTTGCTTCGGCATTTTGTTTCCAGGAGACCTACGGAAGGTGAGAGAGAAAAGTTGGTTAGTGGGATTGTATGACTTCAGTTCGCTTAGATGTGCGGTGCGTTTGTCCCTAGTTTCTAAGACCCTAAGTTCGACGATGACAGGCGAGACGTATCCCGTGACAACGTATGGTCCCTTAAATTTTGGTGCCAACTTTGCCGCGAAGTTGTCAATGGCCTTCGAGAGTGGATGTTAGCGTGCTAGGACTTGGTCACCAATTACCGGCTTCCAGCTACGGCGCCGTAAATTATAGTGCTGTCTCTGTTTTTGCGACGCCTTTTCTAAATTGTACCTCACAATTTTAAAAATCTCTTTGAGTTCGTTTGCTTGTTCTTCGGGACCTTTACAGCGGGCTCCTGAGCCTACGATCAGTTCATCGTAGAGTGCATTAGGAAGTCGGGGGCTTCTTCCCTGGGTTAAAAATGCAGGGGTGTACCCTGTTGATTCCGACTCGCTTGTGTTGATAGCTAACATGATTTCCGGCAGCAATTCATCCCACCGGTTATGACCTTCTCCCGAAAACTGTGCGATAATCGTTTTTATCGTCCTGTTAACCCTTTCTGTCGGATTTTCCTGTGGGGTATACGGTGCTGTAAATTGCTGCTGGACACCGATATCCTTGAGGTACTTTTTTAAAATGTTCGATGTGAATTGGGTACCATTGCCGGTGATAATGGCTTTTGGAACTCCGTATCTAGCTATTAGTCGTTCTCGTAAAGCTTTCACAACACCTTCTCCTGTGGCCTTTCTAACTGGAATCAATTTCACCCATTTAGAAAAATTGTCGAAGAGAACTAACAGCATCGTATTTCCTTGTTTAGTTCTGGGTAGTGGACCCACGAAGTCAGCGCCAATCAACGACCATGGTTCACTTTGGATACGCGTTAACATTTTGCCAGCAGGTTGTTGCTGTGAGACTTTATATTCCTGGCAAATTTTGCACTGTCGCACGTATCGACTTATATCTCGAGCCATTCCTGGCCAGTAGTGGCGGCCTGCGGCCTTATTGAGTGTTTTCCGAACACCGAGATGACCACCAGTAGCCCTGTCGTGAGTTTCTTGCAACACTTGTCGTCGTTGGGAAGTGGGTACACATAGTTTCCATGGGGTGGAATCTTCATCATTAATTTCCCGTTCAAAATGGCGGTACAGTAGATTATTTACAACGGCATAGTCGGAGTAATGCTCAGGACTTTTCTGGACCGCTTCTAGTTTTCCTCGTACCAAGGACATGGATCTGACTGTTGCGCCTGCGCCAGATTTATCTCCGCTATGGGTTGTCGAGAGAGAGCGTCTGCAACCACATTCTGTTTTCCTTTCCGGTAACAGATTTCGTATTGGTACTGCTGCAATTCTAACGCCCATCGTGCTAATCGCCCTGTTGGATTGTCAATGGAATTCAGCCATTTTAGAGACAAATGGTCGGTTATGACGCGAAATACGTAACCTTCGAGGTAGGGTCTCATTTTCCGGATTCCCCATACTATCGCTAGACACTCCTTCTCCGTAGCTGAGTAGTTCTTTTCGGTTCCGTTTAAGTGTCTACTGGCGTAAGCGATCACGTGTTCTTCGCCGTCACTCTCCTGGGTGAGTACGGCAGGCCAACACTGGAGATTTCGTGAGGCAATCTTTAAGCTCCTCGAATGCAGCCTGTTGTTCCGGTCCCCATTTCCAGTGTTTACCCTTTTTCAACAGCTGTGTAAGCGGTTGGGATATATTGGCGAAATTTGGGACGAAGCGTCGATATCATGATGTAATGCCTAGAAATCTGCGAACCCCTTTCGTATCTTGGGGTTGGGGAAGTTTTATAATTTCTGTGCTCCGAAAGGGATGAACAAGGTGAAATATTTCACCAGGAAATGGAAGAAATTGAGAGACGTAACAAAGGCTGGGGGTATGAACAAATGATGGCGGACTATTGTTTGTTCCTCATTCGCGAAGATCCACCCGAAAAAAAACGCAAAAGTTCAAGTCGCTCGTCATTTTAATTTAAATTTTTTGAATTTACGCCGAATATACTGTGTGAGCAATGAAAATGAAAATATTGTCGTTCCACAAAATTCTTAATAAAAACTTTATTTTTCATCCGATTTTTTTCAAAATACGCTTAAAACATTGGTTATTATTATTATTTGGTGAAAAAATAAAACATTCCAGATCTTCAATATAACGTAGGAAAAAATTTAAATGAAAATGAAAAATTTTGAAAAAAACGTAAAAAATAGGCAAATTTTGAACGTTGAGGTGCCATATCTCAGCGATTTTTTAGCAGATAAAATTTTCCAGCATATCAACGGAGAAAGCATTCAATTACCTTTCCATCGATATGCCACTTATCGCGATCGAACTTTTCCGTTAGACACCACAAGGGTTTGAGTGGGGCCATACACCGAAAAACACAAAAGTACCGTTATGTAAAAAACTGTACTTAGAAAAAAAAATAAAAGCGTTTTTCGTGCTCAGAAGGTCCTATTTAACTAATCTAGGCATGTGGCGTTCTTGGTATTTTTTGCTGTAAACCAGTGTAATATGTTAGCCTGTAGTTTTTCTCCTTCCCAAGCAAGGTATGTCGCTGGAGTTCATTTTTCTGAGGTACGAGATCGCGGGGAGCGAGGTCTTGATGGTGGGTTTGTAAGCATGCGGTGCTGTTCATTGCGTCCTGCGTGGTTTGGGGAGGGTATACTTTCTAAGTCCGCAGCTAGTGTCAGGAGGTCATCTAGGTTCGCGAAATCTTTTCTTCGTATATACCATTCGTAATCTGGTAGCGAATTTCGGAAAATTATTTCAAGCTGCTCCTTGGCATTCAATCGGAAATGATACATTAGATCTTGCATACTTAACAGATAGTCTTTGAAGCTTTCACGTTGTCGCTGGGTACGCCGGCGGATTTCGTCTTCCAACTTCTCGAAATATCGCGGCGGAAGAAAGAAGTCAAGGAAGTCCCGTTTAAACTGTTGCCAGAGTGCCCACGGTTTCTGGTTACTGCTGAACCAAACTAATGCTTTGCCTCTTAACAGCTCAAACATCACGGGGATAACATCACTTGGATCAATACCATACATGCCGGATAACTCCTCCAGACGATCGACGAAATTCAGCACGTCTTTACCTCCGTCATATTTTAAACCCCACTTTCTTACCACTTCGATCGTAGCCACTCGGTCGTCACACGTACGGCCTCTGTCATTATCTTTAAGTTTGGTCTCGGTACCAACATTTGATAAATTTTCCTCGCAAGACAGCGTTTTGTCGTCATCGTGTTCATCTACAGGTGCTGTGAGGTGTACCTTGGGGGCACTGGCATCACACTGCTCATGATGTCTTTGCCACGTGCGTAGTTTCTCACCCAACTTTTCATCGTGGTCGGTATTCACAAATTTGGCCAGTCGTCGCCGCATCTCTTCCACGGTCCCAGAGGTATCTTGTGCGCATTGTAACAGGTAGCCTACTAAATCATCTTTTCTTAGGGAGTAAACCCACGATGTTTTTAGCGCTTCACGTGAATTCATCATTATAACAAATTTTCCCAGGATAGACTTTAGCTTTTGATAAAAAACTTTATGTAGATTTACGGATGGGGGCAGTTCAGTATCTGCTTTGAATTTTTTTTTTTTATATTTTTTAAGACCAATACTCAGGGGTAAACCCCTACTGTGTGCATTGTATTGGAATGTGAAGATTGTTGATAGAAGTTTTTTTTTTCCCATAGATTTTGTATATTTTGCGGCTTTATTTGTTGATGAAACAAGTTGCTGTCAATTTGTCCACTCAAGAGCCAGTGTTATACCTTCACCCTCAAATGATCAAACAGCAATGGCCTCATCTGTCGGTGGATATTTACATGTGAATGGTGAGCGTCTTCAGTAGATTAGCTGTTATCTTCCCAGAAGGTGGCGCTGTACTCCTGATCATTGGTTTCTGGTGGAATAGATTAGAAATGTCGGGACAATAAGGTCCCTGCACGTTTCCCCTCAAGGCTGAGGTAGTTCAGCGGTGTCCAGGGTCGGTACATAAAATAAAACACGGGGGAATTCGTTGTGTAAGGTTCTTTACAATTTTCCTCTTTATTTATGCTATTATTCAAATAAAAGGATTTTATAATTTTTTCAATATGAAAATATTCTTAAAATCTACTACCGGTCTTTCTTATCTCACTAAAAAAAAACAATGTAACCACCAGTATTGCACCATCAATAACCAAAAGAACTACCTAACGAGGATTCGTCCTAGCTGTACTGTCAATGTCTGCGTTATGGTCTGATCAGGACCAAATGGTCTATGCCTCTCAAGACACGGGGACTTCGTAGATACCGTTACTGGTATGACGGTATCCACACCAGTATAGTTATCTAACAAGTATTATTTTGAACTGATATTGTTAAGTATGGGCACCATTAACCATACCAGTCTGATACCCATGTCTCAAAGAGGCTCGTCACGTCAGGAAACTGAGATCGATATAATTAAGGATGGGACCTCTTAATTACATTGATCTTTAAGGCAACCTATTGGAATTGTTAAGTATGGTCACCATTAACAACACCAATTAGATGACTGTGCTCGTAGCGTCTGGTAGTGTCCAATAAATTCAGATCGGTATTGTCAAGGATGAGACCACTTAACAACACAGATCCTTAAGGTATTTGATTGGTATTGCTTAGTATGTTCACCATTAACAACACCAGTCAAATGCCTGTGCCCGTAGCGTCTGGTAGTGTCCAATAAATTCAGATCGGTATTGTCAAGGATGAGACCACTTAACAACACAGATCCTTAAGGTATTTAATTGGTATTGCTAAGTATGGTCACCATTAACAAAACCAATCAAATGCCTGTGTCAGTAGTGGCTGATAGCTTTAACTTTAAATACAATAATTGTGGAGCCAAAAACAAGGTGTCCGACTTTTGTCGTCACAGTGCTTTCACGATTTTTGCAAAGGAAACAACACTAGATTTTAAATATTGGTTTTCCAAAATAAAGTAATATAATGAAAAAATGAATTTATAATAATTACAGTATAAATAAAGTCATCAAGTGAATCAGATAGAGACTATTGAAAAAATTTTTTCGATTAATTGATAAAAACTCTTACAAAAAGGTATTTCTTATATCAGATTTGTTAGTAGACATTCGAATTACTCCAAAAATTCACTTTACGGTATTTAAATTGTTGGCTTGATACAAAAGGAAAAAACATGAATCTGCAAAAAATAAAAGCTCGGCCTTGATGCAACTTATATTACATACATATCTACATATGTAAACAACTACGAGTATTTGATGCCAGTAAAAAATACACACCAATTTTATTGACTTTTATTATAAAGAACAAATTCGGAACAATAGCATGCGTTTCTCCCAATTTTTTGGAAAATGGTATTGTTTTTCATACTTAATTCCATATGTACGTAACATTAAAAATTTGTAATATTAAAATAAAAACACTTAACATTATTGTAGGAACATTAATAGTTATTTTTATTTTTTATAAAAATATTATTTATTTTACAATAAAAAAGTTTGATTATTCTTGGTAAAATATTTTTTTATAATGATATAATATGAAAACTTAAAACGCAAATTTTTATAATTTTTAAAATAAAACAAAAGTTGACTGTGATTAAAAATAAAAATTTAAAGTAGTATAACAAGTTCCTACATCTACTCTCCCTTCCGAGAAAAAAAAATTAAATAAGAAATAATAACAATATAAATTTAAATAATTATAATAAAATTAGTTTAAATTAAATGTTACAGTTTTCTTTTTCGGTAATATCGAATTTTCAACTTCATTATTATGTGTTGATTCGTCTATGTATGCAGGTTTTAAATGATCAATCGAAATTGATTCTGTCTGAGTACCTTTTTGTATTATAAAAAATTTATCATTCCTATTAATGACTTTATATGGCCCTTCAAAATGAAATTGCAATCCAAGATTTTTCCTAGTTTTCACAAATACGTATGAACAATTCATTAAATTTGTAGGAACATAGCTATTATTATTGCCATGATGGGATATAGAATTTCGAATGGAAGAAAAATATTCCCTTAGTTTTAATAGTAAAAAATCATTGGTGTATTCCGAATTTTCTAGAGAAACTACTAATTCGCCAGGAATTTTCAAAGTTTGACCATAAACCATTTCAGCTGGACAACATTTAAGGTCCTCTTTAACTTGATTTCGCAAAGATAACAATACAATAGGCAATTCGTCTGACCAATGCAACTTATTACCAGATGAGGTAAGAGATGTTTTAAGCTGGCGGTGGAATCTTTCTACAATTCCATTTGATTGTGGATGATATGTTGAGGTATGAATTTTCTGAATTCCTAAAGAATTTACTAAATTTGAAAATAAAGAAGATGTAAACTGAGCACCACGGTCTACAGTAATCTTAAGTGGAATGCCAAAACGTGAAATATAATTTTGAATAAAAATTCTTACTACAGTCTCAGATGAAATATTTCTTATTGGATAAGCTTCAGGCCATCTCGTCGTTCTATCTAGAATAGTTAAAATATATCTATAACCCCTGGAAACTGGCAAAGGTCCTACAATGTCCATATGGATATGTTCAAATCTACATTTAGGAATTGTTATTTCAACCTTAGGCGATTTAGTATATCTATGGATCTTTGATTTCTGGCACATTATGCACTGTAAGACCCATAAATTGATATCCTTATTCATGCAAGGCCAAAAATATCTAGTTTGAATCATTTTTCGAGTAGAACGTGTACCTGGATGGGAGAGGAAATGCATTTTATTAAAAATTATTTGTCTCAAAGTTTTTGGAACATAAATTCGAGGTTGATTTCTAGTTATCTCACATAGAATGCCAAAGTTGTAATTAGGAATATTGAATTCTTTAATATTGTGTTTGGTTTTGAAATTTTCATCTATTAGACCTGATGCTATTTCCTTTCCCTGCTCTTTCTTAAAAATATCAAAACTGATTTCACCTTCTTCTAAAGTATGTACTTCAGGTAACCTTGACAATGTATCAGCTACAATATTATCTTTACCGGAAATAAATTTAATGTCATTAGTAAACTGGGCTATGTATTCCATTTGTCTCGTTTGGCGAGATGATTTATCCGTTTTCGAATTGAGAATATATATTAGTGGCTTATGATCGGTAAAAATTGTAAAATTGTGACCTTCCAGAAAATATCTAAAATGTTTTACTGACTGGTAAGCTGCAAGTAATTCTCTATCGAACGTAGAGTAACGTTTCTCCGTATCACACAATTTTCTTGAAAAGTATGCCAAAGGTTTAAATCCATGCTCATGTTCTTGTTGTAAGACTGCGCCTATAGCAACATTTGATGCATCAACTGCTAAAGAAATTGTTTTATTTCTGTCATAATGAAAAAGTAATGTATTCTCTGTAAATTTTCTTTTAACTGTATTAAATGCATCTTCGGTTTCTTTTGTCCACGATATTATTTTAATTTTATTTCTGTTGCTTTCTGTAACAATGTTATGCAACGGTATTAAATCCTTGGCTAGCATATGGATACATCTATGATAATAATTTATCATTCCCAAAAATTTTTGAAGTTTCCCAATAGTGTTTGGTTTTTCATACTTATTAATTACTTCAACTCTATTCTTCGAAGGTTGAATACCATCTTTTGATATTTGATAACTCAAAAAATCTAAAGTTTCTTGTCCGAAAACGCATTTTGATGGTTTAATATTTAAACCAAACTTTTCAATTCGGCTGAAAACTAACCTAATATGTTGTAAGTGTTCCTCTTCATTTTTGCTCGCAATTAATATATCATCTATATAAGTAAATACAAAATCAAAGCCTGTAAAAACTTCATTTATAAATCTTTGAAATGTTTGAGCGCTATTTCTTAAACCAAAAGGCATTCTTACAAATTCAAGCATTCCAAAAGGAGTTGTTATTGCTGTTTTATGAATGTCTTCAGATGCTACAGGAATCTGGTGATAAGCTCTTATTAAATCTATTTTCGAAAAAATAGTTTTTCCATGCATATTGCTATTGAAATCCTGAATATTAGGTAAAGGGTACCTATCAGGAAGAGTTATACAGTTTAACCGACGACAATCACCGCAAGGTCTCCAGTCATTGGAATCCTTTTTAGGTACTAAATGCAACGGGGATGCAGCGTGAGAAGTCGATGGTCGGCAGATTCCAATTTTAATTAAGTATTCAAATTCTTTTTTTGCTATATTAAATTTTAAAGGATCTAACCGCCTTGGTTTCGAAAATGGCAAATTATCATTGGTTATTATTCTGTGAACTGTTTTATGTTGTGCTGATCCCGTATAATCAGGTTCCGCTGTAATTTTCGGAAAATCATATAAAATTTTTGCATATTTATTTTCTGAATCTAAAATTTTTAGTGAAAAGATGCTGCTATACCCTGATGAACCAGTGACCTGTAATTTTGTTAGTGAATCAAGAATTCTTTTGTTTTTCATATCAACTAATAAATAAAAATTTTCCAAAAAATTTGCTCCTATAATTGGTGTGTGAATATCTGCTAAGATAAATGGAAAGTAAAATTTCTTTGTTAAGCCAATATCTACTCTTAGAAGTTTATTACCAAAAGTTTTTATGTATGAACCATTTGCCGCTGATAACATTAAATCAGACTTGCACTTAAAATTTTCGAATTTTGATATTGGTAAAACAGATACACTTGCGCCGGTATCTATTAAGAAATGTAGTTTGTTAAAAAGATCAAATATAAATAGGCGACGAGATGGGCCAGAAGATATCCTATCATCCGTCACCTTCATGATAGGAATTTTTAGTTTAAATTATTATTTTTTTCAGAGAAATTACATGGTTGTATGCATTTATGAGCTTTTAATCCATACTTATAGTGATACCAACATTTATCATACTTTGGACGTGACCTACTTCGCGAATTCCTTCGATAACTTGAAATTCTATTATCCTCTTGTCTAGATGATCTAATTTCTGAAACTTCTAAGTTAAGTTTTTCTAGGTTTGCACAAATTTGATTTGTAATTGTTGTAAATTGTTTAAACAAATCATAATCATAGTTTATTTGAGATATTTGATTCTTATTTAAAACATCAGAAATTTTATCAGCAAGATTAATTTTATCCTCTAAAGTCTGTAAATTGGAAGAAGCTAAATGTATTTGTAATTCTTGTGGAAGTTTGCGTATCCATAACCTATAAAGTAAATCCTTTCCTATCATAGAAACTGGTCCAGCAATATTAGACATTTCTCGATAAAATTCTGAGGGTTGGCGATCACCAATTTGTTTGTCGGAAAATAATTGTTCAAGCCGTTTTTCTTCACTAAGGGAAAATCTTTCACATAAAACCTTTTTAATGAATTCGTATTTATTACTAATAGGTGGCTCATGCAAAATGTCCAATATTTTTATTATTACTTCTTGTGGAAGTGATGTAATAACATATTGGTACTTAATTGTATCATCTACAATTTGGTTAATATTGAATTGCATTTCAGTTTGAATAAACCAAGCCTGAGGACAAGTAATCTAAAAAGGTGGTAATTTAACTGGTGAAATATTATTTATAACCGGTGAATTAAAAACTTGATCGTTCATAACTTGAGTTTGGTGTATGTTTTCTAATGTATTATTTGGAGAACTATGTGATAAAGGTGTAGTTACCGAAATTTTTAAATTATTATCTAACATAGGCTGTTGAACATCTAATAATACATTATTTCTTTGTGTATATGATCTAGTTAAAACCATTACTTAATATTACGACTGATCTGATATTGAATAAGTAACAAACCAAGAACGAAAACTTATTACAATGTATAAAGTTATTATATGTAACTTGTATGCAATATATATGTATATATGAATTTATATTAAATATTTACGATTTAAATAAAAATTGAACAGGAAAACCGATTCGTTGACGCTTGAAAAGTATTTATTAAATTGTTGGTAAATTCCTTGTTCCAATTTGATATTTGACTTTGTCTCAGCTGCAGTTAGTCTTCTCTTGGTAATAATATCTGTGCATCTTAAGCTCTCGAAGTTTTGGCTTTTCACAATTTTATTTATTTAAAAATCTTGAATCAAAAATCTGTACATATGTATTTAAAGGTTTGCTTTAAAAAAATTTTTTTTGCAATATTCAATCACTATATAAGTAATTGATTTTGTAACCGATTCGTTAAGCAGGATCGCCAATTTTATGTAGGAACATTAATAGTTATTTTTATTTTTTATAAAAATATTATTTATTTTACAATAAAAAAGTTTGATTATTCTTGGTAAAATATTTTTTTATAATGATATAATATGAAAACTTAAAACGCAAATTTTTATAATTTTTAAAATAAAACAAAAGTTGACTGTGATTAAAAATAAAAATTTAAAGTAGTATAACAAGTTCCTACAATTATTTCCTATACTTACGTGTTTTCTGGTAGTCAGGTGTGGACCTATAAGGTGGAGTCGGTCGATGATCCTTATGGACAACTGCACAAGAAGACTTACTGCCTCCCAGTGGCGGCCACCGGAACCCTAATCGGTGTGGGTCTTAGAGAGTCACGTACCCTCCCGATTGTGTGTTCAATGTGGAGGGCTGCGTTTCTTCTCTCAGGCCAACTCTTGATCCAGGCTAAAGTAAGCAACGCTTGCTGTTTGCAGTATTGATTATTCAGGGGACTCTACTAAAGGTTAACTAATGTTTTCATTTAATTCGGCCTGGTATGTGAAAACTCATGTGATTTTCTCCATCTATGGGTGGTAACAACAACTCGCAGTTCAGTTAGGTCATGTCTCTGCTAACTGTTAGTTAAAACTTGATCATACGGGAGGTGGACGCTCGTCATAACCGTTCCCCCCAATCCAAAGTGGAACAGCATACACTGAGTGGAGTGTGGTCAAGGGGTATTTACCTACTCGTATGAGGGTTCTAGATACGAGGCCTCTACAGTTTTAAATAGCCTTCCTACGGCAAGCCGGGCAATGCCTCAGGTGACTTCTTAACTCGAGCACAATATACTTATTTTAATGGAGAATATTGATAATAATTTAAAGAGCGATGCCCCTAATGCATTATTTAATAAAGCACATTGATGTCCTCCGCAAACATAAAAGAAGTAGTCTGACTGCACGGAACCAAACGCTGCGGCGAACAGTACGGAAGAGAGTAGACCAGTAAAGGGTACAAGGAAAACTCCATGTTACTCACGTAAGGCTGAAACAACAAAGCATTTGTACCAGGAAATTTATAAAAGGTACTTCCAAAGTGCTCCAGGCAAAACTGCATAGAGCTACAGGTGTGTCGGAAATTTTTAGTCGCATATTTGCCAATCAAGATATTAGTCTGGAGCTCATATAGGAGCCTTTTAATGAGAAAGTCAGAGGACTTATAAATAAGATGTGTAAGTTGGTGTATGCGGCTGGGGAGAGGCCCCAGGTAATTTGGTAATTTCCAAATTTCCTTCTTTCCCGGACGGGGAGTCGAACCTATGCCACACGAGTGTTGGTTCGACATACTGCTTTAGATGCCATCTCATATTTAGTAAGTGTGGAGACCAGCACCGGGTTTGTATTTACCTGAAAATATACAGACGAGTCTAGTAAAGAACGAGTCGATAAGAGTCTTTGCGAAACATATCGCAAAGAACCCGACCGACTAGATACGACTTTGATCGTAACTATTCGGTAAACAAATTTTTTTGGGCGACCACGAAGAAATTCGTGTCCGTGATAAATTTATTTACACTTCGGGCTGACTGTTCCAATTGGTAGTTAGTGCATGGTATCCGTAATTTGGTAGAACATATTAACGCATTTTCCTGGATCCCGAGAAGTGAAACCTGTATGCAAGTGCTTGGATATTCCCGCACCTGTACATGTTATCAGAAGGGTCAAAAGTCTCACTGGTAAAATATTCACTCCGAACAGGGTTTTGTGGGCTAATGGCTTCGGGCAGGGATGACATCTTTCCGGCTCTCCTGCAAGGTGGCTCTGACATAATACTGTCAAAACTTTTGGTGGTTTTTAAGGCCAGTTTCGGTTTTGGTCCAAAACCGTATAGACCCATAAGTCTCTCATTCTTTCTTTTGAAGACAATGGAAAGGCTGATCAATGTTTATAGAAGGGAGATGTATCTTATGGAACGTCCCTTGCACCTAAGTCAATTCGTGTATGTGAAGGGCGCATCGATTATAGGTGCAATTTTATCTCTTTTTGAAAGCATTGAAAAGTCTCTGCCAAAGAAATTGCTCTATCTGCCTTTTTGGATATCGGAGGTGATTTTGACAATACATCCTTCGAATCCATTACCGGAACAGGGTGGAGGTTATTGCTTCGATCGGCGCCATGCTCAGGGCAGTATTATCAGTTCAGCCCTTAGATGGAGATTAATTGATGACGTGCTTACCGTGTTAGCTCAAAAAGGAATCAGTGCAATTGGTTGTGGCGATGTCCTTGTTATAACATCAGGTGAGAAATTCGAGAGTATATTTTGTGACTATTGAGGAATGTTTCGAATTGGTGCTCTCAAAAAGGACTCAGTGAATCCTTTAAAGACGGTTGTTGTATCTTTTACAAAGAGATACAAGTTAACGTGTGACTGTATTTCTTTTAGTAGTTCTGCTATTATGTTTTCTAGGGAGGTTAAATCTCTAGGTGTCATGCTGGATACAAGACTTAGAAGGAACTCGCATATTGGTGCCGTTCAGACTAAGGCGACAAAAGCACTTTGCGCATGTCGCTCTTCTTTCGGTAATACTATACCCAAGAATGACGCACTCGATTTATAGCGCTAATGTTCGGCCCATAATCACTTATGCGGCAATAGTTTGTTAATTCCACTAGGGAGAGCGGTGAAGACTTTTCAGGCTGAGGTCCTAGCCATAACAGTATATGCTGAGATTATATTGGATATTGGGTTCAAGGGAAAGACAATAAATATATTCTCAGATAGTCAGGTTAACTTAAGAGCGCTTGTCTCTCATCGTATTACATGTAATAGCAATGAAGGGATCTGCAACACCTTACATTTGGCCTTTCTACTTTTCACAAGCTGATTAGTGAATGGGAAATAGGTAAATGCTTGAAATATTAGAACGCATTGGCGATTATCAGGCACATCAAGCCGGTGGTCCGTCTGTAATTTGGGGATAAATCTGACGTTTTGAACGGAACCGAAAATCCTAACGGATTTCCTTACAGGTCATTGTAGTGTGAGAGCGCATTTGAAGAGAAGGGAAGCATATGGGTTTACTGGCAGACTTATCCACCACAGTATTCCACGGATAATTGCCTCAACAAAAATGTCAGCATTTTTGGCAAATATGCGTGAAAGTCATTTAAACGAATACGGTTAATTGCCTCTTTAAGGTAATTAAACGAATACGTTTAGTGGCCTTTATACACTGCCGTCAATACATAGTAACTTTATACTTATACATTAACCTGTGCCTCGTTTCTGTATTACTCGACTCGAGTAATATCTCACATGAAACGAAAAAATTGAAACAAAAACATAAAAAGTGCTGTTTCTCACATACGTGTTTCTGTATGTAAAATAATGCGAGTACTATCTGTCATTTATGTCATTTTCCAATTGTTATTGAAAAAATGTGACTAAAAGTGTTTCTGTATCGTTTTTTTGTGAAAACTGAACCGAATGAAGTGTCGAAATAAGCCGTATATTAAAACGGTGCGAAAAGTGTTTTGCAAACAAAACAAAAAAACAATTTTCGTAGTTTGTGCCTTTTTTAAATAATATTGTGTGGCTTTTTTATTAAAAGTAATATTGCGTTGCTTTTTTTAATAAAAATAATATTGTATCTCTAATTTTTGTTTTTTTTTTTTTGTTTTGCATTTCTCTTTATATAATTTTTTTATTGGTTTGTTTACATTTTTTACTAAGGTTGTCAGATAGTTTTCAATTTTCATCCCCGGTTTTAAAATTCACATCCCCAAAAATCCCCACAGAAACTGTATCAATCATTTTGCGATTATCAGGCACATCAAGCCGGTGGTCCGTCTGTAATTTGGGGATAAATCTGACGTTTTGAACGGAACCGAAAATCCTAACGGATTTCCTTACAGGTCATTGTAGTGTGAGAGCGCATTTGAAGAGAAGGGAAGCATGTATCAATCATTTTGCATAGATACATATGCTTTGATATAGGTATAAATATATACTATTTTATTTGATATGTATGTCTATTTACAGTGGTGGTCTATAAAAAAGATTGAACATGATCTAGCATCTTTCTGACCAAAAAACTTAGAACAATGTGATTAATATTTTTGTTTGTTTCTATATAAAATATCAATTATAAAGTAAATAAAATGAAAAACATAAAATTTCACAAGATCAAAACTTAAAAAACCATGTGTTTAAAAATATTGTAAAAAATTAACTAATTTTGCCTGTTCAAAAATATATACAGATCAAATTGGATGGCCTAAAAGAAACATTTTTTTATTAATGGAACCAAATTACTACTATTCTGTAGTTAGTGGAATTACCCTGGTTTTAAATAAGGTCCCAAAAGCGTTTTGGCATTGAGTCCACAAGTCTTTAAAACATATTGATTGCAATGTTTTTGCACACATCTTTAACAAATTCCCACAAAGTTCCTTACTAGAAGGGTTTTTCAACAAAGAGCCGCTTTGACAATTTGGCATAAATTTTCAAAAGGGTTTAACTCTGGAAACTGAGCAGAGCAGCTTAAAATTTTTAAGCAAATGTTTTGAAAATAACTTTTTGCTCGCTTAGATGTCTGTTTTGGGTTGTTAACTTGGTGAAACACCCATAGATGTACATACATACATACATACATACATAACTGGCCTTTACAACCCTGTGTCAGGATTACGGCCTAGCTTCTCGCAGCACTCATGTTGTGTGTGTAAATTTTTTTTATCCATGAGTACCGGGACCTACAGTTTAATGTCGACTCCGAACGACAGACTTGAGAAGCTTGTTCATGGCAATTAGTTACTCTCAGAGCTTTTGCCAGAAGACTGCTGAGAGGTAGTCGCCGAAAGAAATATTTTTTTCATATTTCTTTTTTTGAAGATGTCAGAGCCTGGAGTCGAACCCAGGGCCCATGTCTTAGTAAGCCAACACACTAACCACTAGACCACGGCGACCCATAGATGTGCCATTTCATATTCAGCATAAGACATCTTGGTGCCGTTTAAAATATTTGTATAGTATACGGTATCTATTGTACCTTCAATTCTACATAGATGTCCTGTGCCATAGTATGAAATCCATTCCCATACCATTCAGTAGTAGTTTAACTAAAAGGAGACCCTCTAATAAAGGGTGTTTTTTATTGAGGTATAGAACTTTAAGTTGGCATCACTTTTTTAACTGGCGGCCATTTTGTCAGCTGTCAAGTGATTAATATTTAGTTTGGTTTGCCATTTCGTCATGAACAGGTTGACAAAAGAACAACGCTTGCAAATCGTGCAAATTTATTTCAAAAATTTATTTCAGTTCGCGTGCAAATTTATTTCAGTTCGCGAAGTTTAACGCAAGCTCCGTCCATTTTATGGTCGACATAATCGTCCATTAGAGCAATTAATTCGGTTAACCATGGATCGTTTTCGCACTACGTTTACTCTATGTGATAATACGCATCCGCAGTGACGTCGAACAGTGAAACAATTGCCGCTGTAGAGCAAAGTGTTGAAGAGAACCCGAATGAATCGATTCGCCACCGTGCACAGCAATTGGAGCTTTGTCCATCAACTTTATGGAATATTTTGAGCAAAGATCTTGGCTTGCGACCTTACAAGATCCAGCTTGTGCAAGAATTAAAGCCGCGAGACCATGCAATGCGTCGTGATTTTAGTGTATGGGCCGAAAATTAGATTGATCTCGATGCTGATTTTCATCGCAAAATTTTGTTCAGTGATGAGGCTCATTTTTGGTTGAATGGCTACGTCAACAAGCAAAATGGCCGCATTTGGAGTGAAGAGAATCCACATGAGACCCTTGAGACGCCATTACATCCACAAAAACTGACTGTTTGGTGTGCTCTATGGGCTGGTGGAGTCATTGGGCCATACTCCTTCCGAAATAATGCTGGAAAGTCAGTTACCGTTAATGGAGACCGGTATAGAGCCATGATAACCGACTATTTTGTTCCCGAATTGGATGGCATGAATGTGGATGAGTTGTGGTTCCAACAAGACGGCGCTACATGCCACACAGCGCACGTCACAATCGATTTATTGAAGGAAACATTCGATGAGCGCATAATTTCGAGGAATGGACCTGTCAATTGGCCACCAAGATCGTGTGATTTGACACCATTGGATTATTTTCTTTGGGGATATGTGAAGTCGCTCGTCTACGCCAACAAACCAGAAACGTTAGGGGACTTGGAAGCCAACATTCGTGGCGTTATTGCCAACATACGGCCCCATATGCTCGAAAAAGTGGTTAAAAATTGGATCTGTAGAGTTGGCTTTATTCGAGCTAGCCGCGGCGGCCACATGCCCGAAATCATATTTAAACATTAATGGCATAAAATTATCCTTCCAATAAAGCCAAATTGATGGACATTAAAACGATTTTCTTGTGTTTTATTTCAATTCGAAGTTCTATACCTCTAAAAAAAACACCCTGTACTAAATTCCTACGCAATAAAACCATTAAAATCGGTGGGGAAAATATAATAGTATAGAAATGTTTTTGTTTATATGAGAAAATAAACCAAACTAAAGAGTATGAGGTTTAAACAAGTCATGCTTATAAATTCATACCTTCATCGGAAATTCTTTCGCTGTGTGTTTCAAATGAAAGAAATCTATAATATATAATTAAATAAGCAAACAAATTTTAAAAACCGTCAAACATTTGTCGATTATCCACAATAAAATCCCCATCTACAAATGAATTTTTTTATCCCCATTTTGGTGATAAATCCCATAATCTGACAGCACTGTTTTTCACAATTAATATTTTTTTTGACGTTTTGCTTTCGTTTCACACATTTAAACTCGAAATATTCCAGTTGGAAAAGAGTTTGTTTTGATTGTTTTCGCCTGCAGATACAGAAACACTTTTTTAACGACGATTCGAAAAACGATGGGATTTTTTGTTTCAACACACATGTGAGTAATTTCTCGAGTCGAGTAATACAGAAACGAGGCACTGGTAGACTTTTATTGGAAGGTTGTATCAAAAAAGTAGTTTGAATGTAAATGTATCGGACATTTTATGCCTATATAAACATATTTGAGTTAAGCTGCAGTTTTTTTAGAAAATAATTATTTTGGGTAATTAAGCGAGGGAATTTTAAGTGAAATTTGTATTTGCGGAAAATATATTCGAGGTAATTAAGCGAATAACGCAGATAAGTGAATGTTAATTAACCGTGGAATTTTTTTTAGAAAATGGTAAGAAAAAATATGGGGATTTAGAAATTGAGGTAAATAAGCCTGTAAGGCAATTATGTTTGGGGCAATTATCCGGGGAATACTGCAATCTAATTTTGCAGTTGAATTGATTGATCTGATTCTTATTTTTTAATTTTAAATTGTGATGAGGATTGTTTTGTGTATGTGTCTCTACGTAATGGGGATGAGCCATTCTCGTTCGTTTGTGGGGGAACCGTTTAGCAAAAAAAAACTTATCCGAAAACTTATAACGTAATGTTAAATTCTGTTGTTTGTTTTTTGTTGTACTTCTTTTTTATATATGCACATAAAACTTGAATTGCACTTATTATATTTAGCAAATATACATACGTTCCAGAACTGTAAATATGAGACCCTGTCTTGTTGTGCAGAGAATAAGAAAATACTTGAATAAAAAAATAAAATAAGTACGAGTATTGAGTACAAGGAATTCAAATAGCCATACATTAAAACAATTACATAGTCCCGTATTCATAAAAAATAAAATAAATTTAAAATGAGTTTTAAGTCACATTTTCATACAATATATTTTTTTTTAATAAATTTTAAATATGCTTTAATTTTTATTGAATATGGGGGTTAGTATTTAATTTACTATTTTTATTTTTACTAGATTTTTTTCGCTTTATTGAATACAATAATAATTCATTGTTTTATTATAATAAAGAAATAAATATAAAAAACATAAATTTTTGCTAAAAATTCATAAAATCGTTTATATCAATTAAGATTTGAATTATGTTTTACACTGTACAAGGATAATACTTATTTCTAATTTGACACAAATCCGGTTAAATCATCTCTTTAAATTTATCTTCCATTATGTTAAATTCTTATTAGCGGTATTACTACTGAGTATTATTACGGACTCAACTCTAGAATTTTATAAAAGCATTCTAATTATGTATTACTTAATTTAGGGCTTTAAAAAATACTTAAATTATAAATGTATTATGAATTATTTGTTTAATTGTTACGAGTATGAAGACAATGAGCTTATTATATATTTTAAATTTGTATTACATATTTTACAATCTATTTTACCGTTATAAATTGTAGTATGGTATGGAAATATATACCCATTTATATGTATGTATGCATACTCGAACTACAAGTAAAGATTAAAAATTTAATTTTATAATTTTTATATCCATGCTGTTATTACTCGTATATTACAGAATATAATGCGCATATTTTGTATACAGATATCAACATAACAAAAGCAGCAATCACTTTTCGGTGTATATTTACATATTTCTTTGAAAAAAAAAATGCGTTAATATTTTGAAAAGAAAGGAGTGCATAAGTATCTTATTTAAAAGTTTAGTAAATTATTATAACAGCTGATTGTTAATATAAATATAAAACAAATACAAACTATTACCACTCATTTTTAAGCCGTCATAGGGTAAGTTACAGCCAAAATTAAAATCACTCACTAATAATGCATCATCACATGCAAATAGCATGTAATCAGGCCTGTCACAGAAATCCATTCCGATCGGAAGTGGAATGAATTCCCTATTTTGCTTCTTCAGAAAACGTAAAACGAAATTTTTTTGCGGAATTAAACCACTTTCAGTTTCCTAAGTGCAATTGATATTTTAAGTGACTTAAATTTTTAAAAATTTATTAAAACCACTTTTATTGGGAAATAAATATTGTTTTCGATTTATTTTGTTAAAATATATTTTTTTAACGCAAATTTTGTTAAAAATTAACACATTTTTGTTATATTTCTGAAAGAAGCCATTTTTTAAACCACAAATTTTTTTCAAACTAAAATTAAAAATTTTTAAAAAGTTTATATCCTGTCAATACGAACATCAAATCCGAGATAAAAAGAATATATTTCTATTCAAGGTATTTTTCCTTTATTATTAATTATTTTAATTTGTGTAACTGGTCTTATTCACTTTGTTAAAATTTTTTCAATTTGTTTTGCTCTTATTCGCTTAAAACACATTATTTTTGTTTTGGTATACATTATGTTGCCATATTTTAGGAGAAAAATAAAAAATTGAAATTTGCTAAATCGATCGGAATCTGGAGAAGCTAAAACAAAACCGATCGGAATTGAAAGTACGAAATGAAACCATTCCGATCAGAATCTGTGACAGGCCTGATTCTTGCATTTTGGCTAAAAATACATATGTATGTATGTACATATCGACTTTAAATACTAATTTTTTTATATTAATTAGCTAGATTTTTTGGCTGCTCCGCTCCTCCTGGAATATTTTGATTTTATTAAAAAAAAACAGCAAAGATATTTTACAATTCAAAATAAAACAATAATGCTAGGTCTGAAATCCGGCAGTTTGTAACAAAAAGTGAATTCCGCTTATGTGTTCAATTTAATAAGATTTTTAATAATGTTAAAGGATAATGTTTTTTCGTATGCATGTACTCGTATATATGTATGTATGTACAATTTTTCATGTTACAATAGCAGGCTTTCTCAAGAACTTATGATCTTTTAATTGAAATATGTATTCTTGTGTTTTAATGAACGTACAAAAACCCAAGTGCCACGCATCTATAAAATTTTTTAAAATATAAATTTGCTTATAAATGCCTTCTTTTAGTTTTGGTACACAAGATATTTTGAATACGAATTTATTATTCTTTACGACACTCTAGATTGGTACACATACATACTCGTACATTCGTCAAAATGTAAAACACTCTTTTCTGCCTCTTTTTGTTTTTTTTTCCTATCTTTTTTTTTTTGTATTTTATTTATTACATTTCCATTGTGGGCAAACCTTTCATTACTCTTTGAGGCTTAAAAGTACCAAGCTAGGATTCAAGCTTTTTTAAAACAGCTTTCCGGAAAGTTTAAATGCTATATATGTTTATGTATTTGTGTACATTTAATTCTGATTAAGTCTCTATGTGTAACAAGTGTATTATTATTCAGTCTACATTATTTTGACGTACTTAAGTATTTTTATTGATTTAATTTGACACTCGATTATATCTTTTGTAAACAGAAACAAAACCTGAGTTTTATGTAATAATTTTGTGTGATCGTATTTTTTGTTTGTTTGTTTGCTTTTAATTTATACATAGTTTGGTGGTTCGGTGTGTACAATTTCGCAATTAGTGTCAATTTTAACTTTAATATGATGTCACAGAGCTGTATCATTGACCCTGTGAGAATCCTATAGTCATACTGTACTTTCACGCTTCATCATAAGTGGAGTTTGGGCAGTAACTTCATCGTCTGATAGGCAGGACTGTTCGGTTGTACCAGTACTAGCCATGCCAACGCAAACTCTAGCTCTCTGCGTTTGTTGACTACCAACCGGCTGAAAACAAACTGCTCTGCCACCTGCTGAGGGTATAATGTTTGTTGGAATAGTATTACTTATTGCCGTCGAAATGGGAATATCGGAATGGTGTTGAGGTTGAGATATATTCGATGATACAGATAAAGACTGTTGATGATGCATCGACGCAATTGGTTGCATATGTCGTATACCAGATAATGCATTGTTGTAGTTTGACCACAGTTGCTGATTACTATGCCTTGGAAGTGTACATTGCGACATTGAGCTGGAGTATACATGTGGTGTTACATTCTAAAATAAGCAAAATTTAATATTGTTATTATTAATGAAAACTTTTTATTATTATTTTTTTGTTTATTAAAATGTCCCATTTGATGGAAGAGGGGAGACGATCGTAATAGTATACTTTATTTTATGTACACAGAGTTCTTGTTTTATACGCCTTGTTGTTATTCTTTTTTAAGTAGGTACTAAAGGTCTGCATGAATGTTTTGCTTTTCTGCCAGTTCAGAATGATTGGAGAAGTGTACTCTAATTGAGAGTATATTCAAGCATAGAAACAAATATTCATTCTATTCGTTTTGCAGCCAACGAAACGAAACGAACAGCCTCAATAAACGAATAGAATAGAATAAATCTAAATTTACTCTCATAATTCTAAATTATTATGGAGACATTCGAATGTCTTGGAATGTCTTGAATTTCCTTTGTGAATGAAAGCATGTATTGAAGTAAATGCAATAGTTTGTAGTACAAACAAGCGAATGAAAACAAACAAATTGAAATCTAGCAAGAAGAATAGTCTGTGTGTATATTAAAGCATTTAAAGGCAAAAAAAAAAAATTAATCACTTTTTGAATATGTAATTTATTTATAATTTTTTTTAAGTTTTTGTAAATATGTATGTATGTATTTTTAAAAATTAAGCCGAAAATATAAAAAAATAAAAAAAAATAACATGAAAAATTATTCAGTTCATTACTTTTATTATTCAGTTCTTTAGTACTTATAATACCAGTACAAGAAATTCTTTTCTATCATATTACAAACAAGACATTCTATTCACTCTATTCATTCCATTCTAACTCTTATCAAAGACTATATAATATAAAGATGTTGCACTCAGTACATTTTGGTTTAGCACAAATTTTGCACAGCATAAGGATGTGTGGGACAAGCAGCGTTGCCACTATTGGTAGAATTCTACCAAAACTGGTAGAAAATTTTTCATTTGGTAGGATGGTAGGCTGAAATTGATTTTGGTAGATTTTAGCAGAAGCTAAAAAATCTTAATAAGGAATTTCAGTCGGAAAGTTCAAGATTGGCGTATTTATATTCAAGCATAAAATCTAAATTTTTGCACATATTAAGCAATTTTATCAAAAAATATTTAATGCACAACACTGAAACTGATTTTAAATATACTAATTGATTGATGTTTCAAAATTTTTTACCGGTACAAAAGCCGAAATGTATCTTAATGTATCGAAAAATCTTAACCCGGAAGAAGTTTTTGATGTTAAACATGAGATTTTGCAATTTTACGTTAAATTACTAAACCAAACCAATGCTAGATTTGACTTTAATCGAGAAGATATTAAGTTATTACAAATAATTGCTCCTGAGAAAGTATTGTCAAAAGAAGACTTGCCTATATTGTCCCTTGTTTTAAAATTTTCTAATCTTATAGACTGTGATCCTGATATTATTATCACACAGTGGAATATGTTGCGATTAACAGAAACAAATCTTTCAACAGAATTAAACATTAAATTATTTTGGGCTAAAGTTAGTTCAATTAGGAACGCTATGAATGAGAAAAGTTTTGGTGAATTAACCAACTTTGTTTTTAATTTACTTTCTCTTCCACATAGTTCTTCAGCAGCTGAACGTAAATTGTCAGCAGTTTCCTTAATCAAAACCAAATTTAGAAACAAACTCGAAATAAATACATTTAATAATGTAATGCTCCGTAGAGAGCTTGTAAAAGCTAATGATGGTCACTATATGTGGTCAGAGAGAGAGATTTTTGTAAGAAGCAATACAAATTGTTTGAATTAACCCATTTATTGAAATGGACATGGCATTGATTTTTTAAGATATGTACATTTTTATAATTAGCACATATTTATTATTATAAGCATTTAGTTTTTTAGTGAACATTTATGTAAATAAATTAAAATTTTAAAATAACCTTTTAAATTTTTATACCTACATATGCACTTAGATTATTTTTGAAAAATCGAATTGTTTTCTTTACATTTCTTGTATTTATTTATGTATTTTCGATTTTATTGTTTAGATATAGAATTGTTTTTTTTATATGTTTATTCTTTGTTATATGTATTTTCAAAGAACTGAATTCTTTTCTTTACATTTTTTATTTTTGGTTATTTGTATGTACACGTAAAGCTGGTAATAAAAATTGTTTTTCATCTCAACAATGTGTTCTTAAATGGTTTTTAAAATAAAAATGGTTTTTGGTAGATTTTGATAAATTTTGGTAGATTATGAAAGAAATTTTGGTAGAATTAGAATTTTTTCAGTGGAAACACTGGAGACAAGTGACAAGGGAAGGGAAAAAAATTTGCTCTTTTTCTAATTATTTGCAAAAATAAATTTTTTATAGATAACAAATAACGGGGGAGAGCGAAAGCACTTTTATTTTGCTCTCTTGCAAGATAAAGTATTTTATATTATTGTTGTTGTTATTCTTACTGTTTATGTTATTTTTTTTTTCAATGGTTTATTTTCGTTTATTTATTTGGTTTATTTTTTAAAAAGAGTGATTGTTCTTTCTATTAAATTTGAGATTGAAAAATAGAAATAAACAAGATGACTTCGTAGGTGAGGTAGGGAAAATCACATTTGTTTTGTTTTTGTGAAAACGAAATTAAATTGATTCGCACCGAATTTATGATGCCCATTGCATGAAATCTATATACCAAATTTTTAAAAAATTCTCTTGTAGTAGAAAATTAGGTTTACAAGTAATGTTAAAAATGATAATATGTTATATTTTACTTATTTGTATTCTGCAAAAGAGAAAAGAAGTTCTTACTAAAATAAAAAATTCAAATTAACTTAGTTTTTAATAAAACTTTATTATTTAAAGTGTTAAGTTAATAGTGCAAAGTCATAATAATTTCATATTAATAAAAAAAATGGTAAGAAAATTATTTTTAATTACATGTGCACATTAAACGTTTCGTATACATATGTATATGTATGTATATACTGTTTGTACTCTAGGATTCAAATTCATCGGTCTCACGGAAAGCTGGCAACAAATGCAGTCTGCCCCATTGCCGCAGATCTAAAAGAAGTTCACCTAACGTAAAGCAATTTCGTTTCCAAATATGGACTCACCGTTGTTTAAAAAGTGGGCAGAAAAATGCAACTTTGACGTGCAATTTATTGCAAATTCTTCTTTATTGTTTTTGTGTGATAAGCACTTCTCATTAGCAGAGTTGGGTTTATTGCATTAGATTTCATTTTCCACTAAATTTAGTGGTAGTGGTAAAAATAGTGCATTATCGCCTTTTATATTTAGTGATAGTGGATATTTAATGAATTAAATAAAACGAATTTAGTGGTAGTGGAAATTTAGTGCATTGAATAAAATAAATTTTATGGTAGTGGAAATTTATTGCATTAAAAAAAACAAATTAAGTGGTAGTGGAAATTTATTGCATTAAAAAAAACAAATTTAGTGGTAGTGGAAATTTATTGCATTAAATATATCGATTTTAGGGGTAGTGGAAATTTAGTGCACTAATTTTGAATAATTAATGGTAATGGAATATAACTCCATTGGCACTATAGTGGAATGGAAATTTAGTTCCACTATCGTTTTAATATACCTTCATATATGGATATAAAATTAATATATGCATACATAGCTTAAGTCAATATCAAAATAAATTGTAGTGAATGTTATTTTCTTAATTTACTAAGTCCGTCTGTATAAAGTAAATAATTGTTGTTATTGTTTTAATAAGAATTTTAGTACTTTCAAATATAATAAATTATTCAATTCACCCTAGGTAAGATTTTAATGGCGCTGACTGTCAATATTGCCAGTCACTAATCATTTAGAATTAGTGCACTAAATTTCCATTACCACTAAATTCGATTAATTTAGAGCACTAAATTTCCACTACCACTAAATTTGTTTTATTCGATGCACTAAATTTCCATTACCACTAAATTAGTTTTTTTTTTAATGCAATAAATTTCCACTACCACTAAATTTCTTTTTTTTTAATGCACTAAATTTCCACTAACACTAAATTTGTTTTTTTCAAAGTAATAAATTTCCACTACCACTAAATTTGTTTTTTTTTAATTCA
The DNA here is from genome assembly GCA_963576795.1 of Metopia argyrocephala. Classification (NCBI taxonomy): domain Eukaryota; kingdom Metazoa; phylum Arthropoda; class Insecta; order Diptera; family Sarcophagidae; genus Metopia; species Metopia argyrocephala. Next base: position 90,628,236 of record OY756209.1, read on the forward strand.
ATAAATTTCCACTACCACTAAATTTGTTTTTTTAATGCACTAAATTTCCACTACCACTAAAATGGTTTTATTTAGTGGTTAATTATTTCCATCAGCATTTAGTGGTGGCTGGAATATTGCTGCATTAATACTTAGTCGTTTAGTGGTAGTGGAAGCGATAATGCATTATAAATTCAATGCAATAAACCCAACTCTGCTCATTAGAGCTTATTGGGAAGAAATTTTTGAGGCGAGGTGCCGTGCCAAGTTTATACTTAACTGAAAATAACGAGGACATAAGTGTAGAAGGAATCGAAGTCTATTCTGAAAATGATTTGCAACTTTTCAGATCTCCGCCACAATCGCGTAGAGGATCAAAATCGCCTTCACTTTAATGTACAAATTGTGAAAAAAATGTAAAAATGAAGCACTTTACCAAAAAAATACTACAATATAATTAAAAAGCTTAATACAAAAATGCTAACTATTCGTGATTTAGGGTAAAAAAATTAGTCTTAGAAGAAAAGAGTTATGGTTATGGAAAGAAGTTACAATTAAAGAAATCCATTGAAAGCGAAATTGATGAGTTGCATATTAACATACTTGATAAAACGCTTTGTAAAATGTTCATAAAGCAAAACAGAAAATCAAATGCTCGATGGGAAGATCAGGAGAAAATTGACTGAAAGTATTTATTATAGATCCCCCTCTACGTATTTATTTTTAAGAAATACTGAACCTTCCAACCCTTTCTTCCCTAAGCAGATGGAGCGATATTAAGAATTTGCAGCCTGGCAATAATTTATGCATATACATATGTATAATGCACTGGAAGCAGCAATTCGTAAAATGCAACACGCAGAAAAACAATGTATCCTAATTTTTGATGAAGTATCTATCCGGCGTAATTGTACATATAATAACTCTGAAGATGTTATAGAATTATTTAATAGGTAGGATTTTTTAAGCTACATACTTAAGCCAAGTTTTATATTTGGGCAGCAAAATTTTTTCCATTAATGAACCTATTCAAACCACCAGGGGTATAATGTCTCTATCAGAAGAAATGTTTCAAGAAGATGACATGCTTTTTATTTTAACCAGTCACTTTAATCAAGATCCATTGGAGAACCTATTTTCGTACCTTCGCGCAAAAGGTGGACACTGACATACCCCTCCGAAATGTACATGCGAAAAATTACAATGAAGAATCAGATTTTGGAAGTTTCTGTGGACCATCCGATTTGTTTTTTGAAATATGCAAGATAAAAGTATTTGAAAAAATATTCACAGAAGACAAAAGCATACGAAATATTAAGAAAACAATTGTCAAACAGTGCATACAATGCACCAAAAATACAACATATTCCTTTTTGTATGAGAAGAATGACGTATGCTATAAACATAGATTAGAGATGCTGAATCTTCTTGTGCTAACATTACTTCGTAAGCATTCTTCATGGCAGACTCAAAACTATAAATCATCGAGTGGTGAGAAAGTCAAAATTTTAACTCATTAAAAATTAATTTAAATAACCTGTCCAAATGTAAAAACATTTTATCTTTATTTCTTTGTTAAAATTTGTATATTATAATCAGAGTAAGAATTTGCTCACTCTTTTGCTCATTGCGCATGGCGCACTCTTTTCTTGCGCCTCGAAAAATTGCGTATGCGCAAAGAGCGGAGCCAATAAAAAAGAGCAGTTGCTGGCTCTTTGGCTCTTGCTCTTTTTTTGTAAGCGCTGCTCTTTGCGCTATGCGCATTTTAATTTTTTATTTGGCGCTTTGCTCTGGACATTGAGCAAAATGAGTAGCGCATTGCGCATGCGCTTTTTATATCTACAGTGTCATGTCAGCAACAAATTTTTTTAATTTGCCATTCGAAAAAATTAGTATGTGCAGTCAATCATTGCGTTACAGAAAATGACTTTATACAGTATTACCGATGGAAATTTTCATAATAAATATACTTAGAAAAGATGAATGGGGACATTCGCGTATGTTTTTAAGAAAAAAAACAAATTTATGATACTCGTTTATTTGCATGAAGAAAATAAAATATTTTTTCACTCATTCTTCACATATGTATACTTAGAAAAATTTGAATGCATATATTCGCGTGTGATTTTCAGAAAAAATTTTGTTGTACTAATTTATGTTCGTGAAGAAAAAAAATAGCAGAGGCCTTATTTTGTAACTCTCCTAAGCTAAAACTTTATCGCTAAAAATACATATATAAACTAGAGTTAGGACTTTTTGGCTACGAATAGAATTCTTGAACGCTTATTGTAATTTAAAAACTTCATGCCTATTACCTTTACCCTTTTTAATTTTATTTATTCTAACGCCCAGCCTGTTTCAAAAATCCAAAATTTAAGCATTTTATCTTAAGAGAATTACAGGATAAGGCCCCAGTTTAATAAAAAAAAAATTGTTTTATTATTTTACTCTAAAGAATATGAAAATACTAATATAAATTATATTTACATTTAATTTCATATTAAAATTACTGACTTCAAAGGTATTTCACACCACAGTAAATAGGCAATGCGCAAATGTGCACTCTTTAGGCTCTTTTGCGCATTGCGCAAAAAAAAAGAGTGGTGCAAGAAAGCTCAAAATTTAAATGCGCCTTCTATGCGCAGCGCTTGTAATGCCCAGAGCAAAAAAATGGCGCTGAGCAAGAGCAACAAAAAGTTTGCTCTGCTCTTTGCGCAAAGAGCAAAAAAGAGCCAAAAGAGCGGCGCTGCGCTGCGTTTTTACTTACTCTGATTATAATAAATACTTGTTAAATTTTTTATGTTATTTATAAGAAATCAGCATTTCGGTGCGAGTCGATTAAGTTTTATTTTGTACACCAATAAAACACATATTCTTTACCCTATATAAATATCAACTTTTATAAAATTTATTTTCTTGTTTACTACAAATGTTATGTGGTTTAAAAAGTATTAAAAAGAAACAAAACACAAAAAGAACTTATGAGTGGACTACATATATATGCATACAAACATATCGCACACCCAATTTAAAAGTGACACAACTCAAAAATTAAAACTACACGCATTAATACATAAACTCGAAAAATACAAATTTTGAGTTGTGTCACTTACGAACTGGGTGTGCGATATGCATGTGTACGTCTGCTTGTTATAGCTTATTCTCTTTTTCGTAAAATTCGTCTCCCTTTTTATCTTTCAGAGAGACTATAAATGATTTTCTCTTTCATATGGGATTTTTGATAAATCCCATGCAGGTTTTTGCTATGGAAAAAATAATGTACTGAGTGCACAATCTTTATATTATATAGTCTTTGCTCTTATGTTTCATGCAGCGTTGCCGTTTTGGTCCGATCGGACCAAACTTGGTAGTTTTTCGTATTTTTAAAACCGTTTGGTAGTGTGGTTGGTTTCTTGCAACTTTTCTAAGTTTTTGGTAGATTTTCAATATTCTGAGTAAGAAAAAAAGTTTTTTTCGAGTAAACAATTTGCATTACTGTTAACTCTGTTTAAACATTTTCATAGGGATGATTTAGGGTAGAAGTACCTTAGGTAGCCACAAAAGTAAAAATTTACCGAAAATTAATTCAGCTCTACCTGAACGGTGTTAAGAATCATTCCTAGGAAGTTCATATGTTTTAGAAAGTTGTTTATTGAGATCTTAGGTAAACTTTTGTTGTTATTTTTTTTTTTCTTAAATTTTAAACGGTTTGCTAACTATGGCCCTAAACACGGAAAAAAGGTAAATTTTTTATCTTGAAGGTGAATTTTTTTTATATGTTCACAATTTTTGTTCTTTGTGACAAGAGCTACAACTTTGAATCAGAAAGTAAATAAAAACTCCGAATGGTTTGCAAGATATGAGCCTGAAAAAATTATCACTTTTTTTGCAAAAATGATACCGAGGCCCAAAATAAAAAAAACTTTATGACTTTGATTTAAAACTGGGAGACACCGGTCTTCTTTTTTTTCTTTTATCACGTAGTGGTGTCCGTATATGGTTATTTTTTTCGTGTTGCACTGTGTTTTTTATATTATGGACCTTTGGTAGGCTGTAAAGGATTTTGGTAGGTTTTCTGAAACTTTTTGGTAGGAAAAATATTTCTTCTGTGGCAACGCTGGTTTCATGTCTCTCATGTCTCGATACTCTCTTGTCTCTATTCTCTCATTATTAACATTCTAACTGCAACAACCAGTTTTTATGTTTGTTTTATTCGTTTCGCTTTTACGAATTAGAATTGGAAGTGTGTTTGAAATTTTCAGAATGTCTTGAATATCGTTTTAAACATACCCGTGCAGACCTTTAGTAGGTACATATCGTCGTCGAAAATCCAAAAGAAGAAGTAAAAAACGTTATAAAATAAAAAATACTTCCGATATACAAATAATTGATGGATTATAATTGATGGATATTTAAATCCATATAAAACAGAGCAACTAAAATGATTTTAAAGGCAAAACTACGTACAGAATTCTACGGATAATTGCCTTGACAAAAATATCAAAATTTTGGGGCAATTATGCGTGGATGTCACTTAAACGAATACCATTAATTGCCTCTTTGAGGTAATAAAACTAATACGCTTAATTGCCTGTACAAACTGCCGTCAATACATGTGAAAAGCAAGTAACTTTATACTTATACATGAACCTGGTAGACTTTTATTGGAAGGTTGTATCAAAAAAGTAGTTTGAAAGTAAATGTATATAAATATACTTGAGTTAAGCTGCAGTTTTTAGAAAATAATTATTTTGGGTAATTAAACAAGTGAATTTTAAGTGAAATTTGAGGTAATTTAGCGAATAACGCAGTTAAGCAAAAGTTAATTAACCGTTGAATTTTATAAGAAAATGATAAAAAAAATATGGGGATTTAGAAATTGAGGTAAATAAGCGTGAAAGGCAATTAAGCGTGGGGAAATTTATCTGTGGAATACTGTACATTAGGGTGGGTCAATTTGTTCGGGACCGAAAAACAAGACAAAGCGTATAGCAAAATCGTAATCTACAGGAAATTCTAAGAACTTTTCCCAAAGAAACCATGGTTCTAAAATCAAAATCAAGCTTCGGGTTTTTTAAGCGAAAATTTGGTGCTCAGGTCATTCGAAAATAATGCTATTTTTTTGGAAATATTCATTGCAATTCATTGTAATTGGTGAATGGTTGACTTGTGACGCAGGAAGAGGGCTTATTTTAAAGGAAATTTTCTCAGCTTTCTATATCTGTCCTCATTTATAGAAAATTACATACATACATACATAATTGGCCATTACAACCCTGTGTCAGGATTACGGCCTAGCTTCTCGCAGCACTCATGTTGTGTGTGTTAATTTTTTCCCATGAGTACCGGGACCTACAGTTTAAAGTCGACTCCGAACGACAGATTTGAGAAGCTTTTTCATGGCAATTAATTACTCCCAGAGCTTTTGCCAGAAGACTGCTGAGAGGTAGTCGCCGAAAGAAATAATTGTTTCATATTTCTTTTTTTTAAAGATGTCGGAGCTGAGATTTGAACCCAGCACTATCGTCTTCGTAAGCCAACACACTAACCACTAGACCACGGCGACTACAACTACTTTATAGAAAATTATTTACCCAAATAATGGTTTTGGAGGTTTATGTCAAAATAATAATAGTCAAACTGTTAAAGACTTTACTTTATCTGGACGAATCGATGAGTACTGCTTAGGAACAGATTCATAATCAAGAAAATAATCATGTTTAAAGTGATGAACGTTAAGAGGAAATTAGTTTTTTTTAAGACCAACACTTAGGGGTAAACCCCTACTTATGCAGTGCATTGTGTTGGAATTTTAAGACACATAAACAGATTTATTTTATTTATTTTGATAATACCGCAAACATTAATTTTTTATTTTTCTTCTTCGCTGGGATTTGAACCTGGGCCGTTTGAGTTTTTGTGCCAAAAACGTGAAAATATTTCTTTTTCACACTTTCACAAAACTATTATGTGTTGTTATTCACAAACACATACGTGAATAACGAATTCGAGTGAATTTGCTTTTTAAAAGGCAAACAAAACTTAAATTATTTTATAGTTTTAGTATTCAAGGAAGTTACATTAATGGTTATTAAGCGATAAAATAGATAAAATCAAAATAGTCCAACATTTTAAAAATAAAGCAATTTAAAATTTCATACGTTTTTCACTCGAATTTGTTTTTCAGAACATACCCGGCAGGCAAAATAGTTGTATTACGTTGTTGACGACATAAGACAGCAGATTTATGCAGGTAATGTTATATTTTTGATTCTTTTGTATCGTTCTAGAGCAGTTGATACTGTTGATCACAGTGTTTTAATAAATAAACTTATATATACATATGTTCGAATTTGAATCAACTTCTACGGACTTGATTCAATCAAATCTACTTGCAAAAAAAAAAAGGTTATTGAAACTTGATTACCACCCATTGTTCACTCTGCTAGAAATCTTCACATATACTTAAATAACATTCTTACTACGTCAAACCCTATTAATATATTTTGTGGATGTTTTCAATGCTAAGGCAGACTCAGTACAGTACACCAATTATTAGAAGTTTCCTTGCTAAATCACGTTTAATTATGTATGGCTACGAACTTTTTGCCACATTTTTTTAATGTAGCATTTAATAATATTGTGCGTTATGTTTATGGTCTACGTAGATATGATCACAGTTTTTCCTACGTAAGCTCCTTTTGTGGCATGAGTTTTGATAATTATTTGAGAGTTCGTATCTTACTGTTCTTATATAAAATTATATATACACATCAACCTCCACATCTTCATGCGCGTTTAGTTTTCAACGCTTGGAAGGGGTAAAAGGCTTCTTGAATTTCGACATCGTACATCGATATCTCGGTAACATTTCTTTTGCTGTCAGTCTCTGGAACGCACTTCCACGTGAACTGCAGGTTCATAGATTTAGGAAATATATTATATGTCATTATTCTCGGTTACATTAATACTTTTCCTTTTTTCGTTCCTTTTTTTATATACATACATATGTATATGGGCAATTTAAAAAATTTTCAACATTTGTTGAAACTGAGTTCAGATGCTCTTTATTTCTTCAGTTTTTCGAATTGACGAAAACGGTCAAAAGGGAATGGTAGGCCACACTAGAAATCTGGGAAATTCAAAATTTCAGATCTTCAGTTCTTTATTTTTAAAAGTTATGGGCACTAAAAAACGAAACGAGATGGTGTAATTTGCTAAAATTTGCGCCATATCACGTCGATGTCAGGCTGCTAGTTGCTGAGAACGATGACTTCAAACTTTTATAGAATTGGGGTAAATTTATCAAAAATGACAGTTTTTCGCGCCTGACATTTGCAATCTTATTTAAAACTGGTTTATGTATTGCGTGATCTAAACTTCTTAATAAATGGCACCTCAACGTCAAGAAGGCGTTAAAATATTTTAAAACGCAAAAATTTTATAAAGAAAATAAAAATTTTGCGAAATTTCATGATTTTGTTTCGCGTTTTTTTAATTAATCCGTGGTTTAAAATCAATGTAAAGTATTGGAAATGAAGTGCGGCGGTGAACTAAAGATCATGTATAAATACGGTTGAATTCGGTCCATATTTAGCGGGTACAGCGGCATTTTTCTTCAAACACATTTTGCTTTGTGACATCTGCAGTTATGTATAGATTCCGCCGCGATTGACACCAAATGAAAGGTTTTTTTAAGCTTGATAATAAAACCGAATAGGCATTAAAAAATTTTCATGATTTTAAATTTTACAAATCAAAAAAGAAATCCTAACCTCATAAATAATTCTTATATAATTTTTTTATTTTTTAAATTTGCAATTCAAAACATTGTTTTCCTGTAAATTAGTTATGCGTTATATAAACACATATTATAACAATCGGTGAAACATTCATATTTTTGCAAAAATTCGCGTTTTTTAATGTTTAGGAATTTTAATTAGAACTGATATTTTTTATGTATTTTATCAGTGCATTGATGAATATGGACTGCACTGATGAATTTGAAATGAGTTTCATGCATCCATACAACATTTATTAAAATAAACCAATAAATTTAACTTTAAATTTTTTTTAAAGAAATTTTAACTTAAAACCTCCATAACTTTCGCGCCGTTTGCAATAAATGACTAACGCGAACTGTTTTGGTATGCTAAAATATCACCCTTCACGTGACCAAAGCGTCATTCGTGTCATCCAAAAAAAAATTGGAAAAAAACATCAAAATGTCGAAAATTTTTGAAATTGCCCATATATACTAGACCACCTTACCAAATAAAGTGCTCAATATACCCTCCTAAAAATTAACTTTGGACTTTTTTATGATAACATTTAAAATATTTCGGCTCCAGCTTGGATCTCTCGTGAGCTGGACCATTTTAAAAAGGGTAAATTTGTTAATTTGAGAATCTGTTTCTTTACCAACATATAAAGTACCGGCCGAAATGTTGGAAATAGTATGTCAAAATTGGACTAAGCGGATGGACCATTTGAGGCGCAGTTACGGTCAACATTTGCATGAAATAATCTTCAAACATTAAATTATATGGACCGTACTATCGACTCAAATAAATATTTCATTAATTTTTCTGAATTTTGTGTTTTTTTTTTTTTTTGAAAAACTTTCCTATAGCTCTTAAAAAATCACACTTTATAATATGGGTATCATTAGGTTTTTTAAGTGGTTCTAACTGTATATACAGTTTGTCCAAGGGCGATCATCCATGTTCTTTTTTTAAGAATATTCTGTAAAAAAATGGTTTTCGAATTTTTGATTTGGGGCTGTTTGTAATAAAAATGCCAAAAAAACATATTTTAATTTTTAGTCGATTTAATTAATTACGGGTCTCAGCTATTCATGAAATTGGCGCTAGTTCGCTTTTTGACAAAAATGCAATGGGGTGGTAACCTTTCGCTATGAATAGGACAATATGGGTATCAAATTTGTTCTTTTGCCAAGTACATCGTCTTTTTATGTTAATAATTTAGATTTTTGCAAAAATATAAAATCAAAGTAGGCTGTAAAAAAAAATTGTAAATTTAAGTTTATCAGTTCCCAATTAGGTTAGGTTTAAGCTGAAAAAAAATTTAAATAATCTTGCATTGTGTCGTGATTAAAATGCCTTTTGTGTTAGTTTAATTAAACCGAAATAGATTACCGAAAAACCGCTATGTGATGCAACATTTATTCACCCTTATTCTATTTTATGATTTGTTGCAAAATGGAATGTATTGGCTTTTATCGATGACTGTTAGCATATTATCGGTATTCTGTAAGAAGAATTGCCGTCGTTGTTGTCTTTTACTGGCTTTGATTTTGTCGTCACCGTTTTTGCTGTTGTCTTGTGCTGTTTTGTGTTGTGTTTTTAAAATTTGAAAAAAATTTCAACGTTAATACCTTCAGATTTTGATTTCGTCTGTGTTTCGGTATTTTTTGTGCTTTTTATATAATTGTGTTGTGTTTTTTCTAAATACATAAAATAATGGATAAATTCAAAATAACAAATAAGTGCCAATTCGAGAAGCTTGTGGAAGAGCTTGAAAAGAATCCATCTTTGGCTAGAGGATTTAGTAAGGGCATTGATCCTACTAATTTTCTACCGTTCTAAATTCACTTGGACCACCAATTAGAATAGGTTGTTTTAAAATATGCTGTCTGACGGGATTTTTTCACAGATTTGGAGAGACTTAAAGTTCAAAGCTGTAGCAAATTTGCTACAGTTTAATAAACAAATAAATCCCGAGGGTATGGTGCAGGGAGTCCAAAACAGTGAAGACAATGTTGGTGTGGAATCACTTTATTTGGTAAGACAGTAAGTAGACCTACTTTCTTGCGGTCCATTAATATTTTACTTTTCATAGGAAAGTGCACCCACTCTTAGTACTGCACAATTAACATCATCAGCAGTATTAACAGCATCAGCATCATCAACAACAAAACTACAGACAACTGCACCAACAACATCAGTACCATCAACAGCATCAGTACCATCTACACCATCAATACCAATACCATCAGCACCATCTCCAAACCCTTTAAAACGGAACATTAGTTCCGTGGCAAAACAAAAAAAAGGAATTCCAGCCAAGCGTGATGAACTCCTTACAGTGCATAGCTCAAACCAAGCCAGAATATTGACAGACATGTCAAATTCTATAAATTCAATGAAACGTAGCATAAGAGATATAAAAGACATTGAAGTAAAACGGCTCAAATTAGAAATGGAAAGAAGCAAGAGAGAGGAGGAAAGGCATGCAGTTGATATCGAAATAAAAAAATTGAACTTAAAATTAAAGAAAAGGAGCTTAAATTGCTTGGCAATAATAAACAATAAAAAATTGGTATCAATTTAATATTTTTAATTAGATTTTTTTTTATTAAATGAATTTTTTTGTTTTTTTTTTATTACATTTTTTTTTGTGATATATCTTATGAACTAGTTTTAAGAATTAACGTGAATTTAATTATATTTTTGTTTTCGACTGAAGAAAAAACTTTGTACCTTATGTTACGTTCCTTTGTAAGTTATAATAATAATGAATTAAAAAAAACTGTTTAAACTATTAAAAGCTGTTTCTTATTTCATCTCTTATTCGTTGTGCCTCACTACTTTGGTTAATTACACTCCCATCATTCCCTTCGATCTCATTTGAGTATTCATTTAAATTTTCTGATTCCTCATTTGAAGTACTTAGTACATACTCAATGCATGTGTTGTGCAGTGCAGCAAATACATTTGCAATTTTAATAGCCTTTTCTGGTTTATAGTGAAGTGTGCACCGAGAAGACAACGAAAATTGTTTTTTAGAACACCTATTATCCTTTCTATTATATTTCCCGCTCAAGCAAGTCTTGAATTATACACAGCCTCAGGACTTCCTTCAGAGGCGGAACGGTATGGTGTGATTAAATACGGCTCTAGAGGATAACCACCTGGGTGTCGGGCATCCAGAAATCGAATCTTGTAAACACAAACCTGTATAAAAATAGCCACACTTTTATATAAAATAATGGAATGTATATATATTATTCTTACTATCATGGCATTTAAGCTAAAATATCATTTTCGATTAAAGTACATATGTTGGTCATCTTTTTTTGGGGCTAAAATTTTGAGGTGGGTTCCATCAACACAACCAAACACACCAGGAAATTCGGTTTTTTTCAAAAAAATACAACTTGGCCTCATTTTTTTCAGCGTCCGTCATATCGAATTTTATCCATTGTAGACAAACTTCCTTCTCCATGATGTCAAGGGTCTTAGACAAAATTTTTGAAACCACTGGCTGCGATAGTCCCAGATTACAATCATTTCCAACGCTGAGCTGGTACGATCCCTGGGCCAAAAAACGCAATGTTGCTGCCAATTATATAGTGCTTGGAACAGATATTGATCTCGTCCCTTTTTTCAAATGGGGTTCCACTATTTCTATTACATGTTTAAATGAAGGTTTATTCAACCGAAAATAATTTATAAATCTTAAAATGAATAAGTAAATCTATTACTTTGGAAATTATGACTTTAGGTATGTATGTCACTTACTTTTCATCGGGCAAATTAAAAATGCAAGATTTTTGCCTAAGCAGTCTCCTTTCCAGTATTAACTTTTGTTTACTTTCGTCATCACTAGATGACTCAGAATCAGAAATAAAAAACATTTTTATTTAAACTTCACTTTTTAAGAAAATTTTTTATTTTACTTGTTAAAAGAGGTAATTGCCTCACTAATGGTTTCCACTTGGATTCTGAATCAAGAAAACTAGCGCTTGATTTACTTCAGAATCCAAGTGGAAACCATTAGTGAGGCAATTACCTCTTTTAACAAATTTAAAATTCTTTTTGGTATGAAAACCACTAGAAAACTTAATTTTTAATTGTATATCTTATACGTACGGTGACCATCCGTTCTGTATTATACAGAACAGTTCTGTATTTGAAACCCGGGTTCTGTATAAATTATTCATTAGGGAAAAACATAAAAATGTTCTGTATTTTATTTAATGTTCAGTATTTGTTCTGTATTTTCATGTCTCAAAGTAGTATTTGCACTTTTGATTAACATCTTTGAGATGATTCCGCACGGAAAGGAAAGCTGAACGGAAAAAAATATCGATCGATAAGAAAATTGCAATTATTCATTCCTGCGGTATGAGATTTCCGCATCTTTAATATAACGTTCCAATTTTAATGAGTTTAGTCCAAAATATAAAAGGTTCTTTTCATTTGTGAAATCAAAATATATGTACATATGTATAAAATATAAAAATTTCTTCCGCCGTTTTAATTTCTTCACTTGCAATATTTTCAGTCGGCATGCTCTTCCTGAAAACCGCAAAACTGCTTACATTTTGTATACCACGAACCGCGGTATTAATCTTCAGGAAAGCGCTTACTTCTTCCAAAATTTTTGTAAAAGGAATTTTTTTTTACATGGATCACAGCCTGTTCCAGTTAAGAGCTGTATATTCTTTGACAGCTTCTTTTCGCACTCTGATTTTATAATCAGTCTATACCTACATATAATACAAAAGAAATCTTAGATTTCATTATACGTATTTACCATTTCTTCCAACTGCTGTTTGTTTGTATATTTTTCTATTTTATTTCTAAAAAAAAATCTGTATGTCGATTTTATCTATACTGCGGAATCAATATTAAGGCAATACTGCAGTAACGATATGATACCGCAGCAACGCAACAATATGGCAACAACGGAATGAATAATAGCAAATTTTGCTTCCGCGCAAAATATGGCTTTCCGCAGCCACAGAACGGAATCAAGAATACCACCCAAAGTCTCCTGACGAGCATCTTAAGCAGAGACTAAACGCATGATCTCCGTAAGCAATACATTTCATATACATATGTACATTTTAGAGAACGGTTGCCGGGTTCAGTTTGTGCTTACCGGGTTCAAATGCTCCAACAGAAAGGGTTTTTTCTGTATTAAAAAAGTTATGACTCATATGAAAATGGAAACCATCGAAGTCATTTTGGTTACTAAATTAAACGATGATATGAATTGTACACAGTTTAAACAATATTTTAAAGTAAATGATAATACTCAAAAAATGATAGTACTCAAAACAAAAACAATATACAAAATTAAATGGGACAACCGTTCTCACTGTTTCTGTTTTATTTTACTCATTGTAAAGAACACAACAAAATGAGATCAAACGTTCAGCTTTGTTTATTTTCCTACTCTGCTCGAAACAAAAATCGCAGATTCGGTCTTTCCAAATTTTACAGCTGTGCAATTAATGGCTTTGTATGGCAAAGTGCACATATTTCTATAATAAGCAGACCGTCAATTCGTTAAAATATCGTATGTTTGACCAAACCATATCGCGATAGTGTAAAATGCATTTTTTAGGGAAAAATATTGAATGTAAATCTCTCTTTCCCTCCAGTTTCCAATTCCATTTTACCAAATGTTTATATAAAAAAAAAGTAAACAGAATAGTGATGCGCAAACCAAAAAGAGAATGGTAGTATTCGATTACTTTATACATGAATTAAAAAATGTGCTTCACAGAACATTTTTTTTTCAGTTTATTTTAGTTATTTTTTAACAGCAGTAAATATTACTTCAATCACATCTATTTTATGTATAATTGTGTTACTATTACATTATTTTTATGAATATTAAAAAATTACCGAAGTAACCGATAGCTTTTATTGTGCATCACTATGCTGAAATAACATCCATGGTATTGCCAGCATGACATTAAAATCGTTTATTAGTTAATTTGCTCATATGAAAGGTTTATGAATAAGATTTTTTATTTTGAGCTTATAAGACAGATAACGTCTCATAACTAATGTATGGATAAAACCTAAATTAAGGAGTTATTATGAATTAGATTGTAATGTTTTACAGAAGAGGCTAAAGGCTTCATAAAATCGAGATTATTGAATTCTTAGCAACCAAATTTCAGATTGAATAATTGTTGTTTTTAACATCAATGTGGACTATGATTGATACGAGGGTTGACTTTTTTATTTCGGGATTAGAAAACAAAAACAAAGATTAATCGCCGAAAGATATTGTTCTTCAAAATATTCCCCACTTTTGCATGCGTTCAAACCAATTGTCGAAGCACTTCTGTCACTCTCCAAAACATGCATTCTGAATGCAGCAACCGCTGCCGAAAAACGTTTACCTCTCAGTTTGTTTTTTTTGAATAAAAAGAAGTCATTCGGTGCTAAAACAGGACTATCCGGCGGATTACTCATCAAATACATAGATGTTTTGGGTGCTCTAAAATGCTTTTGTTCGAGCCGATTTGTGAGAGCTTACATTGTGGTGGTGAAGTGTGATCCGTCTTCGGCGGTTGGTTTTCCTGATTTGTTGGAAGACAACTGCCAAACAAATGGTTGTGTACTACTCAGAATTGACTGTTCTGTGCTGTTGTAGTTGTACTTTAGCGACATGTCCAATCTTTCCGAAAAAACAGGCGACTGTTTGCTTGGAAGTACTTCGTGCAAGAACAACTTTTTTTTTGGATTTTGCACACCCATACAGTCGACAGCATTTCTTTCGAACAATCGAAACGAACCTTTTTTTAGAGCAATTAACAAATTGTGTGGGATCCAAAGCGAATAAATTTTATTGACAGTCAAATGTCTATGCAATATTGAATTTATGCTGGTCCCACTAATGCCTAAGGTTGTTTTAATTTCACGATAGGTCACCTGACGATCTTGCAATATCAGTTCGCACACAGCAGCAAACAATGGAACAACAACTGATTTAGGATGACCTTCACGAAATTCTTCCAAGACAAAATAAACTACGACCAGGATTAAATTCACCATACCATAAACACTGCTCCTTGAAGGAGCTTCATCGCCAGAAACTGAATTAAGTTCATCCATACACCGTTGCTGAGTTAATCCATGTCGAAAGTTGTAAAAAGTAATCGCACGATTTAATTCCATTTTTGGGCTGACATGAATCTGTTGCTGTAAACAACACAAATAGCACTCGTATGTCAAAACGTTCTAAGTACGTATAACCTCAAAAATGTCCAAATTTACGATAGACCTGTCAGTTGCCAGATTGCAACACTAGGCTTGCCAAATCCCGAAACATTAAAGGCAATCCTCGTAGAGCTTTTTTTGGGACAGGATCCAAATAGTGTTACATACAGTGGTGGACACATAAATATATATACATACTTACATACATACATATGTATAATACTCAATCTCCAATTTGTTCGGTTTTTTTATATTATTCATTATATTATTTAATTTTTGTACAAATGCAATGATATCGATTCTCACCGAACTCTATTAATTAATTTTACATAAATACTATTGTATTTTAGGTTTTTGAATATTTCATGTAAAGCTATTCTAATTTATTCAATTTACTCTAATGAAAATTAAATTATTAAATTTTTTTCATATACTCGTAGAAGTTCTTCAAGGTATAGGTTGGTTTTTGGGGTTTTTCTAAATTCTATAAGGGAAAGACATTAGAATATCATGTGTTAAATATCATTTTGATATAATTAAACTAGAGCTTTTCCTTTAGAAATATTTGTTTATACAAAAAATATGAAAGTGATTTGGACTTTGAAAGCTTGTGTTCTCCATAAATTTGATTTTTGTATATACAGTTGTTTTCGGTTAATTGAGCCCCGCTTTATTGAGTTTCCCGCTTAATTGTATTAAAAATCATGAAACGAAATCATTCCGTATAACCTCTTATGCAAAAGTACCCGTTTAATTGATTCATAAAATGAGACCGCATTGCGAAAAACACAAACAAATGTTTCAGTTAATTGATTTCGTCTGCTTAATTTTTTTCTCCACAAACTTAAACCATTTATGTTGCACCAAAAATATTTTTGTCATGTTTCTGTTCACCATGTAAAAGGAACGATATAGAAAAACGAATCATCGAAAGCCTCAACAAATCTAAAATTCAAATGTTGATGACTGATTTTTTTAATCATAGTTTTACTTAATGTACACTCGCATGCACATATGTAATGTAATTATTTTAAATTTTGATCTCTTTTTATATAGAATTTTGTAATTTTTGTTGCTTTTCAAATATTGTACGATGAACGTACCTGATTTTTGTTTTGTTTTAATAAACTAACACTATATTTTAACTTAATAAATAAAAAAATGAATTTCATTTTCTCTATACACGTGGATGTTTCGCTTTATTGCTCGTCTGGCTTAATTAAGTGATTTTCGTTTTAATTGCGTCGGCGAATCAATTAACCGAGTATCGCTTAATTGATTTTCCCGTTTAATTGCACCAAAAATCGTGCATTTGTAGAGACTCAATTAAGCGGAAATAACTGTACATAAGTATCTTAAACTCATGTAAAGATCTTCGAGAAAATATTGTTGCGAAATAGAGAATTTAGAAAAACAAAAATTTTTGTAGATCAATGTGTACATTACACTAAAAATACAAGAAACCTACATACATATTCATATACATATGTATATTCATTTTATTTTGAAGAAAAGAAGGTATGTATGCTTATTATGAATACCGAATGGAAATCATAAATTTACTAATCCTTACATTATTGTAACTTGTAAAAAATATACATTTTTTTCCATGAGAACCGGGACCTACAGTTGAATGACGACTCCGAACGAGAACTTAGAGCTTTTGCGAAAGAAATATTTTTTCATAATATCCAAATAATAATCAAATCAAAAATCGAACAATTATATAATTTTTCTGAATTGATTTTTTCATAATAATTTTTTAAAGATGTCAGAGCTGGACTGTGAACCCAAGTTTCTGTCATGGAAGTCAACACACTAACCACTATATTACGGTACTACAAAATAATATAGTAAATATTAATATATGTATATGTATGTGTGTAGTAGAGGTGAGCACAAGACGTCTTGTTGCTTACTCTTCATAAAGTGCAGTACTGAAGTGTTCTCTTTTCTGTTGTTCCTGATTTTAAGAGAACACTGAAATATGTATTTTATTTTTATTCAAAGTGTACAACTGCAGTCATTGTCAGAGCATATTTCACTAGTGTCACTAAATTTACAGTAGTGTCAGATGATTTTCAGTAGTGTCGACATTGAAGAACTTGTGCACACATAAACCAGACAAGTAGATATCAGTGTTGCCACGACTTTTAATTTTTTACAACCAAATTTCAGCAAAAATTTAACAAAAATGAAAATAAAATAATAAAATTTTTTACTCCAAATTCCGATAGAAACAATTGAGAACATTGTCCTTAATCAAGTATAACTTTTAAATTTTTTGCAATAATTTAATTAATAAATAAATAAAATAGCTTTTAAAAAAATAAACATGTTTTTTTTCCATTAACTACCATGATATAACGCATTCTGGTTGTAAAATAATTTTTTTCTGCGCTTCTACGTCACACCAACCATAAACAAAAAACACATTCACAAAGCCACTCATTTTTGATATAGGAGAATTTTGTTTACATTTTTTGGTTACGATGACATCACAAAGAGAAAGCATTTATAACGGACCTGCTTAAAGCACTATCTTTTTTTCTTTGTTTCATGACTCAGCGTTGCCGTTTTTAGTTATTTCTAACCGAAATTGGTTACTTTTTTCTGCAGTATGTACATGTGGAGTTTTTTTTCGCCTTGGTTACTTTTTACTTTGAGGCTAAAGAAAGCCACACTTATTTGAACGGTTTGAATTTAAAATAATAACTTTATAATTTGTAAATAATAATAATATCACACACGTGTATTGTTTACTATTTTTGCGAATTTCTACCTTAAGTATAGAAAAAAAACCTTCATTAACGAACATTTTAAATAAATAAAGTCTAGGATGGCGCTTTTGTTGCTTTTAATTCCAATTTTGGCATTTTTCTAAAAGTCATAGCAATATTTCCAAAATGAGTGTATCTACCAAAATAGGTGACTGATGCTATTTGAAAATCAATCAGATAATCAGATAATAAAGGGTGGCAGAATCTAAAGAAAAATAAACAAAATAAATCTAAAAGGTCAGATGGGTTAAGGCTGAAAAAAGAACCATGGAATAATAACCTAGATGATTTATTTGATGTAGCACATGCAAATGCTCTAAAAATGATGCGCATTCAAAAAGATAGTAATTTTTTGCTGGCACAGTGTGAAAAAGGTCGTCTAGGTAAAATGGACATGTCAAAAAAGAAGAAAGAAAAAGAACTTAAAAGAGCTAGAATCGAAATGTTTAAGGCAAAAGAATATAAATATATCAATTCAATCACTTCTATATCAAATATATTTAGCTCATCATCCGACGATGAGCCCCTTCATGGAGAAGACAATGATTTTTATGGCCCTTCAACGTCATCAGCAGGTGAAAAACAAAATTAAAGTGTGCTGAAAAGAGGTAGGAAAAAACTAGCTTCGAGCCTGGATGTTGCAAAAATAACCGATCGGAAAGCAGCTCTTGTTCTCACATTCATTTTGAATCGCCTTGGCTGTGATCCTGCAGAATATACAGTGCCCCAAAGTAATAATGGGACACACACTTTCGTCGACGTTTCATATGATAATTGATTCAATATAACAACTCCAAGAAAAAAATTAATTTTAAATTGTAAAGCGCATATGACGTTTTATTAGAAACATAAAGAGTAATTTCAAATAATGCTCATAAAACAAAATAATAAGGGTACTCACGAAGGGCCTTGCAAACTGTGCAAACGATGCAAAGTGTATAAAAATACATCAAATTTTTCTCTGCAACAAAATATACGCATTTGAAATTTGCATTAATTGCACTGAAAAAAACTTAAGTAAATTGGCTGTGTATTTTTGCTTAAAAACTTTTCACATTTCTGCAGCCATACTTATATTGACGAATGTGAAGATAACAACTAAAACCAAACAATTATATTACTTCATATATACAAAACACGTGCTTTCTTTTTTAGTTATTGCCTTTATTTATTAAAAAATTCATTATTTTTTTCCTTTTCGCTGCTTTTAGGCATTTTTATTTGTAATAAATTTATTTTTCTTTTCAAAGAAAAGCGGTGTTTTTGGCATTTTAGGAGTTAGATGCCAAATGTTTTTGAGTCTATAAATCCGGCAGCACTAAATCAAATAAATACTTAAAAATATACAATTAATTATAAAAGGACGGTCACTTCAAAAATCATTAATTTGGGCTCAAAGTAATAATAGGACAAAAGAAAAGAACAATTCATAAAGTAGTTAATCTATCATTGTAGACAGATTAATTTTTTGTCGTATAACTGACTTTAATCGATTTGGCATCGATTCAACAAATCTACGACAGTATTCAGGAGGTATCCTTCCTCATTCCCTCTTTAGAGCAATAATTAATTAATGTTTGGTATTTATTTGGCAAGCTCTTGATTTTTCCTCTAAATGCTCCACACATGCTCTGTTAGATTAATATCAGTCGATTGTGGTGGGCAATTATATAGCAGCCAGCTTCTGACATTGTGTGTCTTGTGCTTCGGGGCATTGGCTTAATTAAAGCAGTAATCATTTATAACACCCAATTTCTCCGCTAATTCCGCAAGATATTTATGTAAAATATCTAGATAGTATCTGTGGTCCATAATTACTTCAAAAATATGAATATTACCCGGTCCAGCTGTTGATATTGCACCCTATACCATAACCCATCCTATACCGTGTTTTACTGTGGGCTTAAATTTTGTTTGGCGAGCTCTGTATTCGGTTGTCTCCACACGTTTGAACTTCCATCTGAACGCAAACCATTAAATTTACTTTCGTCGGTCATTTTTTTTTACTCCAAAACGAAAAGTCCTTGCTTTAGTGTTCTTCAGCAAAATTAGCACGCTTATGCTTGTTTGCATGATTAATATAAGGCGTTTTTTCTAGCTACCCGGGCATTGTATCCATTTTTTCTTAAAATATTTATTACAGTTAGCTTGTTTTTAAACTTTTTTCTGCTTCAGCAGTTCATTTATGAGCCCTTATACAAGGCTTTTTCTTAACTTCTCATATTAACCACCGTTCATCTGCGTCGGAAAATACTTTTTTTTGACTGGCTTTGCAACATTTTCGACACATTATGCGCTGGAATAACGTTTTATAATATTAAACACTTTAAATTTGGGTTTATTTACTATTTCAGCAATATTTCGCACGTACTTTCTTGATTTTCTGCGTTCAATTACCAGTTTTCTGATCTCTGGCGTTGTTTATGAACCCCGTTTCGCCATAGTTAATTATATATTTAAAATGATAAAATAAACACTAGTATAAACGTATGTATACATATGTATATCATTTAAATGAAAAAAAAAATTGTTTCAAATTGTGCCGTTGTTAAACGTAATCAAAATGTAGGTGTCACGTGTCCCTTATTACTTTGTGATCTAAATATGAGTTATTGAGAATTTTCGCTTATAACTTTTTTTCTTCAAAACAAACAGAGATGACATTATGTCACAACAAAACCAAGATCAAGAGCATCACAAAAATATAAAAAATGTGAACATAAAGTTAACTGTAAGAAAAAGTATGACAAATAAAAAACTACTTTGATTGTGTCTGGGACGGAAAGATGCTAGAAGATATCACAGAAGATGTGTAAAAGGAAATAATAAATTTTTCTAAGAAACAATTGAGGAGAACTAGAAAATGGCGTGTCATTTAAAAAGCCTGCGGGTCTTCACCAAGCACCGTGGATGGCAAAGAAAATATTCTTGTTTCGAGAAAAATTCAGATTAACAAAACATGAGGAAAAAGGTTTGCGAGAAATCTGTATTTTTACAGTCGTCTACATATATTACAGTCTACCTTAAGTATTGGTTCCAAGCTGCATCCGCAAAGATTTAAACAAGTATAAGGATGTAAACCCTGTCATAGCTAGAAAAGCAATAAATAAAGTATGTGACTATTTATGGCATGTTTCAGAGGAACTTAGCGCCCTACCATTTTTTGACGACAAAGTGGGAAATGAAACTAAGAAGAAAATGGTGGAAGCTCTAAAGAAAGAAGGAGCTGATTATTGCCCGAAAAGAATTAATGTAGACATTGAAAACATTGGTAATAAAGATCTAGAAGATTTTGTCACTAGTATATAAAACGATTCTTTTCTATTGCCGAATTAGGCTCCGATAGTAGCAAAATTTAAGGTAGTCAATGATACAGCAGAGAAAGAAGTTTCCTTAATCCAAGAGTATAACAAAATACTGACCCTGGATGAAGACCAGAAGCAGTATATTTTGCTTCTTGTGAAGTCCTTCAGACAAAAGTTCCCGAACTGCAAAAAAGCAACTTTACTGTCTGCATAATAAGTTTTTTATGTGTTAATTGTGCATTAAAATCTTTTTGAGGACTCTAAACTCCTATTAGGTAAAACAAAACGGAAAAGAAAAAAAAAATATTTTTGGGTATTTTAGGAACCACCCTAATATGTAATTTCATTAGTAAAACAATAACATATAAGTACATACATATATACCACTGCCCTACATTTAAACAATTGGTCAAATGTGAATTCTCTCTAATTATTCGGATCTAAATGGTGGGAAAACAAAAGTTCTTTTTTTTTAAGGTTTCACAAACCGGTTAAGTTTATGTTTTTTTATTATTATTATTAAAGCTATAAAAATGTATTGTCTTATATGGATGTGAGAGCTGACAATATTTATTTTGTTATATTGCCAACGCAACAAACGGCTTACAAGACAATATCTCCAAGCTCAAATCCAAGCTCTGATATCTTAAAAAAAAAAAGGAAAAAATATTTCTTTCGGCGACTACCTCAGTTTTCTGGCAAAAGCTCTAAGTATAACTGATTACCATGAACAAGCTTATCAAGTCTGCCAGATTTGCTCTAACTGCAAAAAGGAAATTAAATAAAGCACTTACCATTGAAAGTGACCCCACTGCTGAGGAAGTTTGCAATCCATTTCGCAATGTACAATAGCCCATATTATGAGATGAGTGCAATGTTATACCAGATGTATTATACTGTTGTGGTGGTGGGGTATTTGATAACAAATTTCTAGTAGGACTACAACTGGAATCTATTGTTGAAATTTGTTGTTTACGTCTAATATAATCAATCTAAAATTGTATAAAATAAAATATATAAATTTTTATATATATGGGCAATTTCAAAAATTTTCAACATTTGTTGAAACTGAGTTCAGATGCTTATTATTTCTCCAGTTTTTCGAATTGACCAAAACGGTCAAAAGGGAATGGTAGGCCACATTAGAAAACTGGGATATTCAAAATTTCAGACCATCAGTTCTTTATTTTTAAAAGTTATGGGCACTCAAATATCGAAAAACTCAAAAAAAGGCTTGAAATTTACAAGAGTTTTTTCATATTTCATCACTTTTCTACTTATAGTTTTAAACTTCCGATGATCACTGATATAAAATGAAGTCACTAGACTTTGTAGATATTTACACTATAAAAGTTATGCCAATACTACTATTAGGGAAAAAGTTGTACAGCGGTTCATTTTTGAAACCAAAATTTTCCGATTTTTTAATTTTCGCAGTTTTTTCTATAGCGTTTTTGCGCCGTTCAAGAAAATTGCATTTCGTCAACAGTATTTAATAGATGGTGTAATTTGCTAAAATTTGCGCCATATCACGTTGATGTCAGGCTGCAAGTTGCTGAGAACGATGACCTCAAACTTTTATAGAATTGGCGTAAATTTGTCAAAAATGACAGTTTTTCGCGCCTGACATTTGCAATCATATTTAAAACTGGTTTATGTATTGCGTGATCTAAACTTCTTAATAAATGGCACCTCAACGTCAAGAAGGCGTTAAAATATTTTGAAACGCAAAAATGTGTTTGTTGTTTTTTTTTCCACTCCGTTTTTTATATTGTCGCTCACCAAATTAATAACAATTAGTGCTGCAATTTTTAATTATTCGAACAAATCGAGTACTATTTGATTTAAAGAACAAATAAATATATTTTTTTAACCCCTTTTTTATAAAATTTTTAATGAAGTTTTTCATTAACTATCAACCATTTTCACATTCCAATACATGGTCTTAAAAAAAATTAATCATTATTTATTTTGTCACTTTAAATTAAGATAACTTTAGACAAAAGTTATTTATTTTTCTTCATACCCGAAGTGAGTACTCTTATTTATTTTAGAGCAGTATTATTGAAATTTATTTTATATCTTTTTTTATTGGCAAAGTGTTTTATATTGTAATTGGTCGATACTTAGTGTTCTTGGTCCGGCCAATAATTTAATTAATTTACCTCTTTATCACGACTCCCAGCCCAAATTTCTTTTTATAGATGTAATTAAAACTACCATTAAAATAATTTTCATAGGATTTATTTAAAAAAAATATTTAATGTAAAGAATTACTCAAGCTTAAGGTCTTATATTTAAATAAAAATCGTTTATTTATTTATCGATATTTCGCTACTCCTGCATGTAGCGTCTTCAGCAAATATTAATTTTTAAATTATTTTCAAATTTCAAAAACAGAAAATATGTATGTACATATAAATTAAAAAAAAAATTTTTAAATCAAAAAACATTCTACCCAACAAACAATAATTTTTTTTTTGAGGTGGGAAAATCACTTCAGATCATCGCATGTCGTCACATTCGGTATAGTTTCCCTATCCGGGACCGCTCCAGCATTACTTCGGATAGGAACTCAGGGTGAATTAACCGTTATTCATAGTTGCTTGCGTCCAAGCAGATCCTTCTTGTAGATTGTCCATGTCCACCTTTTTAATCTTAAGAATATTTTCTACATATTTTGCCACTTTATTCCAGTACTCTCGGCCTCGAAACAGTTTGTGGACTATATTTTCCGCATTAATGGGTCCGATATCGCTTTCAAGTTTATATCTTTCATGCCTCCATCGTTCACATTCAAAAAATGTGTGTTCGTAGTCGTCGATTGCACCAACGCCATAAATACAAATGGGGTCCTCAACCTTCCCAGCTCGAAGGAGATATTTCCGGAAGTATCCATGTCCTGACAGCATCTGGGTCAGGTAATAATTGACTTCACCATCTTTTCTATTATACCAATCATCAACTCTTGGTATGAGCTTGGCAGTCCATCTGCCATTAAGAGAGTTGCTTCAATTCTCCTGCAATTTTTGCATTGTCTCCGTTCGATTTTGCTTCATGTCTATTTCGTTTCCTTTCTTTCTTTCCTCCCAAATTTTACATCTTTCCTCAACTAGAAGATCTATTGGAATAGAGCCACTGATTGTCATTATGGCACCCCGGGACACTGTCCGGTAAGCCGATGCCACTCTCAATGCAGATGTTCTTTGAACGGCTAGAAGGATTTTTCGTCTCCTTTGGCATGTAAGAGCCCTACCCCAAACCTCACTTCCATATAACAGCACTGAGTTTGCAGTGTCCATAAGCAACTTCCGCTTGAGTTGTATTGGCCCTCTAACTGCTGATGAAATTTTAGTCTGTTGTCAAAAATTATACCTAGGTATTTCAGCGTTTGCTTTGTTGTTACCGTTGTGCCTAGGAAATCCAGGTCTATCGTTAGGGGAATATGTTTCCTCGTTAATAATATTAATTCCGTTTTCTCGGCAGCGAGACTTAGGCCATGCTGTTCCAACCAGATCTTTGTTCGAAGTTTCCTCTGGGCGTCATCTATGTTTTTGGCAGCGATAACAGCTGCTATGTCGTCAGCATATCCAACTAGGTAAGTGTCATCGGGCATTTCCAGTCCGAAAATTTGGTCGTATGTAATGTTCCATAAATCAGGTCCTAGTATGGAACCTTGTGCCGCTCCTGACGTTATCCTCTTTTCCTTTTCACCAGTCTTAGTATCGTAGATAAGCACACGGTTGCAAAGATAACTTCTGATTATTCTAAGAGATAGGCAGGAACACTGAAGTGATTCAGCGCATTAATTATGTCCTTCCACTCTAGACTACCCAGCGGGAAATGGTAATCAATGAGAAACGAGAAGGTAATACAAGGAATGTATAATCTATTGATTACGGAAAGCATTACGCTTAGCACAGATCATGTCCTACGAAAGTAATAAATTCTTTTACTGTCCCCCCGTAATAAGTATTAGAATTTATTATTGGTAATGCATAAAGTTATTATTTATTAATAATTTGAAGGTATAAATTCTATGATGCATTATTTTTAATGCATTATATTATAAATGTATTTATACTATATTAAATTATGCATTAAATTATTAATAATAAATTAATTTCCCCCATTATAAATAAAATAATAGTAGCTATTCGGGAATATTTGTTTTACTATTTACCATGTTCATGTTAAAAACATTTTGCAAACATTTAAGTTTTAAAATAATCCCGAATAGCTACTAATATACATATTAATTAATATTAAATATTAATTTGGTGTCTGCACTTCTGCGCATTTAAACACAAACTGCATTTTTTAATAAAATACATTTCTTTTTGCGTAAAAAATAACGGAGTTTTTAACTATGAAAAAAATAAAAAAACAAAAAAATCCACAAACAAATACACGCAGAAACAATAACTTCTTTCTTCTATATATGTGGGAATGTACATGGTAATCGATATGTAAAATAGAAGAAAAAAACCAAATTATAGTTTTTTTCAACAAAATATACGAAAAAGACAAAAACCAACAAACAATAACTTCTTGCTTCGTAGATGTGGGAATACACATGGTAATCAATATTTGCTTGTGTGTCACATTAAATTACCTTCTCGATTCCAAAAGTAATATATTCTGAAGTAATATATTATATAATTGATTATAAAATAAGGTAATCAATCTTTTCCCGCTGGGTATTAAAGGCATTTCGCACATCAAGTGTAGCTAGCAAAATGATGTTCATTGAATAGTTGTTAACTTGTTGCGCTTTTTCAACACTCAAAACCACATCCTCCAATGCCCCAAGTGTTGACATGCCCTTCCTAAAACCATATTGTTTTGTAGATAGTCCACCTGCCCTTTCAATCTCTATGGTAAGTCTACTCCTTATCAGTTTCTCAAACAACTTATCAGTTCAACAAACAATAATACTTACTTACTTTTACCTTTTGGCCATAACAACCCGTTAACGGGTTTCGGCCTGCCTTAACACTAGTCTCCAGGCGTCTCTGCTAAGCGCGCGCCTTCTCCAGTTGGTCACACCAATTGATGACAGGGCTTCATCAACTTGGTCCTGCCAACGTAAACACGGTCGTCCTCTACGCCGACGTCCAGTGACATTCGCATCGAAAACTTTTCTCGCTGGAGCAGATTCATCCATCCGAACAATATGGCCGAGCCAGCGTAGCCGCTGGATGTTAATGCGCTGAACAACGCCCACATCGCCGAGGAGCTCATACAGCTCATGGTTGGTTCTAATGCGAAACTCATCGCCATGCCTTAGAGGACCAAAGATCTTACGAAGAACTTTTCTCTCGAACACTCCGAAGACTGCTGCATCGGCACAAGACAGCGTCCATGCTTCCGCACCATAGAGAAGCACCGGAAGAATAAGCGACTTATATTACTAAACTGCCTACTGAGACCGTAGTAGCACCTGTTGGCCAGTGTGATTCTTCGTTTGATCTCCAGACTGAAATCATTCTTGCTGGTAATGGCGGTGCCAAGGTAGATGAACTCCTTGACCACATCGAATGTATAGTTGCCGGCTGTAACCTGGGAGCCGATGTGATCAACATCCCTACTCGTCGACAACATTTACTTCGTCTTGCTCTCATTTACCGCCAGACCCATTTTTGCAGACTCTCGTTCAATAGCATTAAAGGCTGCGGTGAAATCTCGCTTGGTATGCCCAATGATGTCTATATCGTCTGCATACGCAAGAAGCTGGACACTTTTGTTAAATAAAGGGTGTTTTTTTTAGAGGTATAGAACTTCGAATTGAAATAATACACAAGAAAATCGTTTTAATGTCCATCAATTTGGCTTTATTGGAAGGATAATTTTATGCCATTAATGTTTAAGTATGATTTCGGGCATGTGGCCGCCGCGGCTAGCTCGAATAAAGCCAATTCTACAGGTCCAATTTTCAACCACTTTTTCGAGCATATGGGGCCGTATGTTGGCAATAATGCCACGAATGTTGGCTTCCAAGTCCCCTAACGTTTCTGGTTTGTTGGCGTAGACGAGCGACTTCACATATCCCCAAAGAAAATAATCCAATGGTGTCAAATCACACGATCTTGGTGGCCAATTGACAGGTCCATTCCGCGAAATTATGCGCTCATCGAATGTTTCCTTCAATAAATCGGTTGTGACGTGCGCTGTGTGGCATGTAGCGCCGTCTTGTTGGAACCACAACTCATCCACATTCATGCCATCCATAAAGTTGATGGACAAAGCTCCAATTGCTGTGCACGGTGGCGAATCGATTCATTCGGGTTTTCTTCAACACTTTGCTCTACAGCGGCAATTGTTTCTTCGGTGCGCACTGTTCGACGTCTCTGCGGATGCGTATTATCACATAAAGTAAACGTAGTGCGAAAACGATCCATGGTTAACCGAATTAATTGCTCTGATGGACGATTATGTCGACCATAAAATGGACGGAGCTTGCGGTAAACTTCGCGAACTGAACCATTATTTTCGAAATAAATTTGCACGATTTGCAAGCGTTGTTCTTTTGTCAACCTGTTTATGATGAAATGGCAAACCAAACTAAATATTAATCACTTGACAGCTGACAAAATGGCCGCCAGTTAAAAAGTGATGCCAACTTAAAGTTCTATACCTCAATAAAAAACACCCCTTATAGTGCCATTCCGATGTACACCCGCCTTTCGCAAAACACTCTCCATGACCAAATTAAAGAGGTCGCAAGATAAGGGATCGCCCTGTCTGAAACCTCGCACGGTATTAAAAGGTTCGGAGAGGTCTTTTCCTACCTTGACGGAGCTGCAGGAGTTGCTCAACGTCATTCTGCACAGCTTTATAAGCTTTTCAGGAATACCGAGCTCAGACATTGCGGCATATACGCGATCCCTTATCGGGCTATCGAACGCCGCCTTATAGTCGACAAAAAGGTGGTGAGTGTCGACTTGACTTTCATGGGTCTTCTCCAGGATTTTGCGCAGTGTGAATATCTGGTCAATGACTTACCAGGTCTGAAGCCGCACTGATAAGGTCCAATCAGTGAGATGGCGAATGGCTTCAGTCGTTCACACAGTACGCTCGTAAGAACCTTATATGCGATAGGGAGAAGGCTTATACCCCTGTAGTTGATGCATATAGTGGGGTCTCCCTTTTTCAGGATGGGGCAGAGTGCACTGAGATTCCAATCTTCGGGCATACTTTCCTCCAGCCATATTATGCAAATGAGCTGGTGCATGCTCCTAACCAGCTCATCGCCTCCAAATTTAAAGAGCTCACCGGGCAGACCGTCAGGTCCAGCCGCTTTGTTACCTTTCAGTTGCCGTATGGCAACCTTGACCTCTTCATAGCTGGGTGACGGGATTTCAATGTCGTCGTCATTGATTGGATCCGGCACATCATCTCTAGGGGCGGAAATTGTGTTGTCATCGCCCTGCAGTAGATTAGAGAAGTGCTGTCTCCATAATCTCAGTGTCCCTTGTGCATCTGTAACCAGATTCCCGTGTTCGTCTCTGCAGGAAGTTGCTCCGGGATTAAACCAGTAGTAAGACGCCTTATCTTTTTGTAAAAATTTCGAGCATCATTCCTGCTCCTGCACATCTCGATTTCCTCACGATCACGCCTTTCTTGCTCCCTTTTCTTTCTTCTAAACAGGCGCCTTTCTTCCCTCCTTTTCTCTCTGTACACCTCCACCGTTGCTCTTGTAGTGGTGGACTGCAACGTTCTCCTATAGGCAGCGTTCTTTGCTGCAGTTGCCTCACGGCACTCTTCATCATACCATTGGTTTCGCCGGGGAGGACGCTCGAAACCAAGAACTGCTTCAGCAGTGGTGCGTAGTGAGTCAGAGATATGAGATATGTCCACTAATACTTTCGAGAGAGGATGGGAAGCCTTGGAGCTTACTAGAAAGACGATCGGAAAATGACCTAGCTGTCTCCTGTGATCGCAGCTTTCTGATGTCCAGCTCTCTCCGATCACTAGAGCGTGCCGTATTCGATGCGCATATGCGTAATCGCATCTTGGCTGCGACAACAAACAATAATAACAATGATATAAAAATCAATCAATAATATAAATAATAAATATAAAAATAATATAAAAATGTTTATAAAATCATGAAATAAAGCAATATTAGTGTAAATGTGTAACAAATTAATTTAAAATATTAAATGAAATATTAAATAATAAATCAAAGTAACAAAAATTAACAATTTATTTTCTGTGTATTAAATGTCTGTACATACCAACAACACACAGAATTAACTTCAAGGCTGACACAGGTAATATAGCACAAGTATACAGACATTTAATACACAGAAAATAAATTGTTCATTTTTGTTACTCTGATTTATTATTTAATAAATCCTTTTATCAAGCTGCCTTCAATTGTTATAAATTTATTGAGCTTCCCATTGTGAAATGCAGAAATAGCTTTTTGTATAATGAATTATTTTGAATCAAAAATAAGGATTAAAATGTCTCTCAACACAGTCAATTCCTTAATACACAGTAAATATGGCATAAGATTAGAACATTCTTGTGAAAATTATTATATTCCATTAGATGAAATATTTAAATCACACGGAAAATAATTCGAAGTATTACATACAATTGGTTTTGTAGTCAGAAGATGAGCCAGACAGTTTGAAAGAAAATGGCGATGATCAATCTTTACTTTACTTATCTACATTATTATAATATAGTCGCCGTGGTCTAGTGGTTAGTGTGTTGGCTTACTAAGACATGGGCTCTGGGTTCGACTCCAGGCTCTGACATCTTCAAAAAAAGAAATATGAAAAAAATATTTCTTTCGGCGACTACCTCTCAGCAGTCTTCTGGCAAAAGCTCTGAGAGTAACTAATTGCCATGAACAAGCTTCTCAAGTCTGTCGTTCGGAGTCGACATTAAACTGTAGGTCCCGGTACTCATGTATAAAAATTGACACACACAACATGAGTGCTGCGAGAAGCTAGGCCGTAATCCTGTCACAGGGTTGTAAAGGCCAG
This sequence comes from Metopia argyrocephala, assembly GCA_963576795.1. NCBI lineage: Eukaryota > Metazoa > Arthropoda > Insecta > Diptera > Sarcophagidae > Metopia > Metopia argyrocephala. The sequence continues at coordinate 90,658,289 of OY756209.1, forward strand.
TTATGTATGTATGTATGTATTAATATTGTGGGTTGTTCACTATCCCTTTTAAACAGTTTTAATTATTATTTACTAATCTCTAGATCATATTATCAAGTGATTTGCTCCCGCAGTAAACATTTTGATTTCTAATTCGCAGTTAATATTGTTCGTTGTTCACTACCCCGAGTGAACAGTTTAACTCAGGTATGGCGAACCTATGGCACGCGTGCCCAAAGTGGCACGCAGATAAATTTTCGCTGGCACGTATAATATTTTTCATTTTTATATATATGTACTGACTAATCCAAATGCATTTTTGATATTGAAAAAATTGTAAGCTCAAATCAAATTTAATGCATAAATTTTGATATTTAAAAACAAACTTCCAGATTTCTGGCGCCTTTATTAATAACGTTAAAATATAATTATATTATTTGCGTATGTATTACAGGTGAGCACAAGACGCTAAAATTGTACTGTATTGTATTTTTCTCATGAGCAAATACTGTGGTTCGATTCAGTAACATATTTTTACGATAATCGCATTGTTTTCAACAGTAAACAACAGAATTGTCGATATTGCTATTCATTATTTTTTGTTTACGATGGCTGTTGTCGTAAACTAACGCCAAAAATTTTTATGCTGTTTATTCAGTTGGAAAATCGTAAATTTTTTATATTGAAATTTTGTAGAGAGATTTGCCTACGCTATTAACTAGTTTGTTTGAGAACCATTTTTGTGTGTTTGTATACCCAAAGAAACGAGAGGTTTGTAGCTTTGCTAACTTTTTACCCAAAAACTGACTGATTTTATACAGTGCTGCCAAATTATTGCAATTTAAACATAAAGAAAACTACAGTTGTAGACTATCGATAAAATGTACTTAGTGAATCACATAATCGTTACTGCAAACAATAAAAACTGTCGACTTCTTTTGCCAATATCGTATTGTTTAAAGTTACTGAATCCCGGTATTGATTGTAGTAACTACAATGTAGTTGCAAATATAAATAAATGTAATGCAAAAACAGAGAACAAAAAACAACAGCACACAAAAGCCATTGTACAATATTTTAATATACAGTTGGTTCAGAGTACAATAAAAATATTGTACTCTTCATAGTGTAACAGCTGCATTTCTTTTTAGTAGTTAATGGGAAACAATGTTGCCACAACTTTTAAATTTTTGTAACCAAATTTCAGGAAAAATCTTACCAAATTTTTAAGTCCTAATTCTAATAGAAATAATTAAGAAAATTATGTTAAATCAATTAGAACTATTTTGTTTTTTGCAATATAATGTAATATATATACTTTGATTAATCTGTCAAGATAATTTTACTTTCTGGTTATATGGGAGAAATGGCAAAATATATAAAACCTCTATTCGCATTCACATTAATCAAGCTCATGAGTATATTAAATCAACACACAATAGTACAATGATGAAATGAAATTAATGTTTTTAACGGATATTTCCAACCATTTAAATGAATTAAATATGAAATTGCAAGGTCCCGGAAAATCAGTTGATGTAATGTTCGATATTATTGAAGGTTTTGAGCTCAAATTAGTAATATTTAAACGCGATATTGACAACAATAATTTTAATTATTTTCCTTTGTTGAAAGATCACCTTCAAAAATTTTCTATTCATGGAGTCTATGAAATTAATATAAATTTTTATAGCCAAGTTATAAGTAACGTACAAGACAATTTTGTTACGAGATTTCCAGATTTAAAAAAATTTCAACCATTAATTAACTTTATTAAATATCCAGACAAGTTTGATTTGGAAACTGCTAAAATAGATCAATTAGAATAGTTAAAGTTGTTGAATTTAGAAATGTTGTTGGCAGAGTTTCAATCAAGTTCTATTTGAAAGCAAAAATTTACAGAGTTGAGGCAAGAAATAGAAAATAAAGAAAAAAGAAAAGATTAAATGAAGAAGAATACGAAACCATGAATAATATGTTGTTTAAGACACTGTGTTCGCTCCCAGAAACATTTAATGCGATGAAGAAATTGTTTTAAGCTATTCTAACAATATTTTCATCAACGTATAGCTGTGAAAGTCTATTTTCGATTATGAATAATATAAAATCTGATGTACGAAGCAGACTTATTGATGAATGTGGGGAGGCTAGTATTTCATTAAAATTGTCAAACTATGATCCGGATATTGATGCATTATTGAGAAATATTCAGCAAGAAAAATCGATTTAAAAAATATGTCAGCGTATTATAGAAATGAATCTACATATATTTTTGAAATGCATGTAAGTATTTTCATTTAGTAAAAATAATTTTTATTGGCACGCATGTATTTTCATTTTATAAAAATAATGTTTATTGGCACTCAGTCAAAAAAGGTTCGCCATCCCTGGTTTAACTATTATTTACGAATCTCAGTAGATAATAGTTTTAGTGGTTTGCTACCCCAGCAAACATTTTATTAATTCGCGGTTAATATTGTGCTTGGTTCACTACTCCGAGTTGACAGTTTTATTTATTATTTATGTAGTAGATAATAGTTTTATAGCATGTTCACACGAATAGCAAATACCGACCGAATCTTGTTTGAAACAAGTAGATTCGCCATAGACGAATTTTTGTGTATAACGGGCTTTGTAATTACTAAAGTTTTGTGGATAAATATTTTGAATCATGCCCATTATCCTTTCCTCAGTGTGTATTCCATTTATTACCGATGGATTGAGATATCTTTTTAACAATGATACAAGAGTTTGCTCATTGTATATGGTTCGGTAATTATGTGTCTGTGAACAGTAGGAAATATTATTTTAAACTGATATGTTGAGGTATTGCCTTGCTTTAGAAAAATCTGATTTTTTAAAACATTGATAGGTACTTCCGCACATGGAATTAAATCATGTGGAGAGCTTTCTGTACTATGGGCTATAGACGTTAGTGTGTTTACTTGATCTGGAATTCTTGATAGTGCATCAGCTACTACATTGGAATAACCAGGTTTATACTTTAGTTCATAATTATATTCCTCCAGTATCGATTTCCAACGCTTCATCTTAGAATTAGTATTTTTTGAGCTCAAAGCATAGGTAAGAGGTTGATGGTCTGTGTAAATGTTAATTTTTTTTGAACCATATAAATAATTTCTAAGGCTGTTTAGTGACCATATAACCGCAAGCATTTCCTTCTCATTTGTTGCGTATCCTTCTTCTGTTTTGTTGAGTGGTCTGGAAATGTAAGTAATTGGTCTCCTATTCTGTGATAAAACAGCACCAATTGCAAAATCGAATGCATCGGTTGTGAGTTCGAAGTCTTCTTCGAAATTTGGATGGGAAAGTACCACGTCTCGTGATACCAAAATATTTTTTATTTTATTAAAAGAGTCCAGTGCCTCTTGACTTAAAGAGATCAATTTATTTTTCGATGCATTTTTAGAAATATTACCACATTCACCTCGTAAAATAGTTGTAAGTGGTTTTGCAATTTTTGCAAAATCTTTTATAAATCTTCTGTAGTAACCGGCCATTCCGAGGAATGAACGAAGCTCTTTGAGATTCTTCGGAGCTGGCATTTTAGAAATGGTTTCCACTTTTTGTGGATTTGTTTTGATTCCTTCTGCTCCCACAACATACCCCAAAAATTCAACTTCGTTTTTAAGAAAAGTGCATTTATCTATTTGCACCTTCATATTGGCATTTTCCAAAGTTTTGAACACCATCTCCAAGTTCTGTAGATGTTCTTCCTCATTTCTGCCGAAAATTATAAAATCGTCGATGTAAACATAACACCTTTTGCCTATATGATTACGAAGAATATCGTCTAAGGCTCTTTGAAATGTTGAAGGCGCATTTTTCAATCCAAACGGCAGCCGTAAAAATTCGTATTTGCCGTTATTAATTGAAAAGGCCGTTTTTCTATATCCGATTCGCGAAGGGGTATTTGATGAAATCCGCTTTTTAAATCGATAACTGTAAATAGTTTGTTTTCGCCAAGGTTGGAAAGTACCTCGTTTATTTCTGGAATTGGGTACCTATCAGGAATAGTCACGGCATTGAGCTTGCGATAGTCTATAACCATTCGGTATTTCTTTTCTCCAGAACTAGCCATTTTTTTTATTAACAATCCACACCGGTGAATAATAAGGGGACTTTGATTTTCTTATTATCCCATTAGCAAGGAGTTCTTCGACCTGACGTTCTACTTCTCCCTTAAGTGCCATTGGATATGGGTAAGGTTTTGAGTAAACCGGGCTATCTGTGGTAGTACGTATCTCACCTTTCACCAATGTAGTAAATGTCAATTTCTCGTCTGGATCCGAGAACAAATTAGGACATTTCTTTATTATCAAATTTAATTTAATCTGTTGGCTTTGTGTTAAATGTGGTAACTGTAGTTCCACTTTGTTAACTTCTTGAGACACTTTTTGTTTAAGAGGAATTTTTATATTGGGAAATATGATCATAAAGTTTTGACTGGTATGAATAGTTGCTTTAAGCTTCTTGAGTGTATCGTCGCCTATTATGCCATGAAATGACTTAAGTGTGGGTAAAATATAAAACTTTATCTTTTCAACAGGTTCTCCAAAAATATTAATGTAAGTATTTCTATATCACCTGCAACCGAACTTACTTTGAAGGGTTTTTCGTTTGGGATGGAATTCCTAATACGGGTTGACTGAATGTAGTTTTTATTTGATCCTGTGTCTATAAGAAAGTCAATCGTGTCTCCTCTTCTCGTAACATATTCCATATAAGGAAGAGAAGACGGCACTAATCTAAAAAATTAATACTGTCATTTCCTTCAGAAATAGTATTTTTATTGGATGATTTCATGTGAGGAATGGTATCATTCTCGGATGAAAAATTTTGCAAATTATCGAACATCGGGTAATCATAACCACCAAGTTCGTACATGTTGTGAGTTTCGCGAGGATACTGCGGTTCCAAATAGAAATTACTCTGAATCTTATTAGGAGGATGAGACATTTGACTAGCGATTGGTCGCTTAAAGCTTTGATTATGACTGTTTCTTCTAAACTGGTTAGAATCATCTATCTCCATTGGAGTAGGTTTCTGGAAAGTATTGGAGCAATTATTCCTTAACTCGTTAGAATGATTTTGTGCATGAGGGACTTGGTTAAATCTATTGGAATGTTGATTAAATGGTTTTGGTCCGTTGAATGGAACAAAATTTGGATTATGTCTATGAAAATTTTGGTTAAAGATTTGAGGTTGGTGTCTATTATAATGCGTTGGTATTTGAGCCAACTCGAGATAGAACCGTTGCCGTGGAGGTTTTATATGAATGGCTGTTCTATTTGCACCTTGTGCATAATTTTGGCTGAAATTCATATTTGCCATATTCAAACACATATGCAAAGCTTGAGGTAGAGAAGAGGGTTCTGTAACACTCAACAATTTAGGTAAGTCACCTCTGAGTCCTCGTATAAATGTGTCCAAGGCTTTTTCCCTATAAGAATTAGTCATAGCAGATAAACTAGCTGTGTCCAACTCCATGCAAGATACTTTATCAAGAATTAGGGACAAGTGTTGGTAAATACCTTGGTAGAATTCAGTAACTGTTTTACCTCCTTGACACATGGTAGTCATCTGATACTCCAATGTGCCCAAATCACGCTTGTCAGAATAGTACATCATTAAGCACTTCTTAATCTTCCCCCAATCTAGAGGAGTTCTGTACGAATCTAGGGCTGTATCAGCTTCCCCTATTATTTTGGTGCGAATAGTTTGCAGAATTGCATAATACCGACTTGTGCCTCTAATATCATCATAGAGTTCCAAGACCCTATCAACCGACTTCCTCCAAGATCCGAATTCTCCTGCTTTGCCTGAAAATTCTCTAATGGTTTTTACAATGTCAGGGATTTTGTTTAATTCGTCTATTCTAATTGCTCCAATAGGCTGATCCCTATCTTCTTCCACTGAATCCTGACCTATTAGTTCGCGAAATATTGATTTAATTTGATCCTTTTGGATTTGAGAAAATCCCTCTACAGTCCCGTTTATGCTTGCTGTTCCTCGTCTACTATTTGTGTCGAACGATAGTGCCCTATTCAGCCTGTCAGTTATGGCATCAATACTAGATTCTCCTGTTGTGGCTATTTTATAAGAAATTCGTTTTTTTTTAATCAGAATAAAAACTTGCCTCAAATAAATTTACAGTAAGGACGTAATTCTAACAAAAAAATGTTTGGCACTTTAATTTCAATATAAAATTTAATTGAATTTCCTAGCCACTATAAAAAATTTCTTTACACAACACTCCTTTCGAATTTGATATTTAACCTTTTTATTTAAATTTTTAATTATATCCTCTTTCAATTATTTTTCACTTAAAAACCTTTTCAGAATTATTTTCAAATATCCTTCGATAAAATTTTTTACTTATTTCTGTTTTTCCACTTATTTTTCAAAAATTTCTTTTAAATTTTAATGTTTAAATTTTTTATCTATTTCTCTTTTTCACTTATCTTACAAAATATTTGTTTCGAATTTGATTATTTATTTAATTTAGACTTAATTTATTTCTATTTTTGACATTTATTTTGCAAAAATTTTCTTTGAATTCAATTTAAATTTAATATTTAAATTTTTATTTATTTTTCTTTCTTTGCTTATTTTCTAAGATATTCTTGCAATTTTAATTCTATATTTAATTTAAATTTTTATTTATTTCTCTTTTCACACGTATTTTTCAAAAAATTTTTTAACTTTAATTTCAAATTTAATATTTTTATTTAAATTTTTAATTATTTCCTTCTTTTTCTAAACTTTAACTTTTCCATTAATTTTTCAAAAAATTTTCGAATATATTTTTTAATTTAATTTAAACTTTTAAACATTTCTTCTCAGGATTAAAATAAAAATTGTAATAATTTATATTTTACTTACAAAATACTAAAAATAATTTTAAACATTCCACCGTTGGGCGCTGGTTTGTTGGTCAGTTCAGATGATCCTGTTCCTTTTGTACTTGGGGTCTTTGCTGCTACTAGTGTCCAGTCCTCTTCCGTCGCAAAGTATCCGCTTCGTTTTATTTTTGTTTATAAATCACTGAGCCTTACTTTTTGATTTTCAGGCTATTTATTTTATTTATTAATTGTTTTATTTAAAAACGCACGGAGCCTTACTTTTTGGTTTTCAGGCTGTTTTTACTTTACGAACGCGGTGATCCCACCTCGGGCGCCACTTAAATTTTATTATTTTATTTGTTTTAAAAAAAACAATTTTTTTGGGAGCTGAAAGGCTCTTTATTTTATTAATATCTACTTAAGACTAAAAACTTTACAAAAATATTTCTTAATTCTAACTTATTTTGTTGACAACCCAGACTGCAACATCAGCATATTCTTTGATTGTGAATTTGTTTTAATGTTGGTTCCCACCAATTGCAACGGCGCGTGTGCTACGTCAGCAAAACAGATATGTTGCGAAATTATTTTATTTAGCAAATTACATTAATTTTGTAGGAATTTCCTTATCTTGTAATATTAGACGTGGAATATTTTGAATAATAATTTTGTTGTGAAATAATAATTTTAATTCTATTTTTAAACGTGGAATGTGTTAACTTGTACACTATTTGATGCTTCGAAGTGACCCTGTGTTGTTGGAAATTTGTTTTTCATTAACCCTTTCGGCCCCGCTCCTGAACCCGCTGTCAGAAAAAATTTTTTTTAACATTTTCTTGCTTATTAGATCCAAACTAAGGATTTTTGAAAATTTCAGACTTCTAAACTTATCGAATTTCCAGATACTGGAAGTTGCTTATAAGCAACAATGGGCCGTTGAGGATGTATTTCATGAAATTGAAAAAAAAAAAACTCTTTATTGTTTTTTGTTCAATAAACTTTTTTTAATAATGAAATAATTAATATACTAAGTATGGTATAATAAAAAATAATTTTTGCTTGTGTTGCAACAAAGGTGCACACCACATTTTGTACATGTTGATAGGGGTGTTCCCGTCTTACAGAGGCGACACCGACCTTTTTTTCCCCAAACCAACCAATGGCCGCTTTTGTCATATCTCTTTGAGTTCGGTGGGTCATGATTAAATTTTCGACGTTCGGTACTTGATGCAAAAGAAGGTGGAGACGACGGTGCTGAATTTATTTCCCCTTGCTCCAATATATTTCCACTGGGTCGTCCTCTTTTCCTTTGCAATAAGTTCGAAGTCCATGGTGCAGAATTAAGCAATTCATTTGCTATGTCCATTTGAAATTTTATAAGTGGCATATGCTTTGCGTTTGGCTCGACTATTTTCAGATGTTTTCAATACAGGAGCCACGAATTGTTTACTGCTGTTCCCAAATACCAGTAAAATATTCGCATGTACCATTTGGCAGAGCGATGGTTGATTTTATAAAGCTCCATGAGCATGTCAGAGAGATCAACTCCTCCCATGTGCTTATTGTATTCTGCTACAATAGCTGGTCGTACGATATCAACAAATTTTTTATCTTTTCCGCTCCAACGGCGGAATTTACCATAACTGCAACGCTTTGTTGTCCAACCAACGAACTGCAGCAATTCCATGGTTGACTTCGCATTTCATGTCATAGGATCCTCTGCCAAGTTTTTTTAAATCCGATTCGGGCTGTAAGTCGCAATTGCCCATTCGATTTTTTCTGACAGTACCGATACAAAATATACCCATTTCTTTTAGGGATACAAGAAGACTGACTGAGGTGAACCAGTTGTCAAAATAAAGCTTGTAGTTATTTAATTTCGGGACTGAAGATGCCAAATACAAAACTATGTCGGATGATATTCCAAGGCCATATGAAGGACAAGTTCCATCACCAATATAGAGTGCGAAATCATATATGATTTCAGATGAACTTGCTCGCGTAAACATTTTCATTCCCCATTTATGGGGCTTAGCGGGGTTATATTGTTTGAATGCTGATCTTCCTATAAATTTTATGTACAAGGAGTCCAACAATATTCTTTTTTGGCAATGTAAAAATGTTAACTTACCTTTGTATGCTATTACTTGCTCATCAATACTTTGGTGCTCTTCTTGTGGTATACTATTGAATTTTTCTTTGAGCATCGATAGAATTGGACGTATTTTGTGAAGCTTGTCATCGCCTTTTTTTGGTTGTTTTGATTTATCAGCAAAATGGAGGAACTTCTTTATTTTTTCAAACTTATTGCGAGGAAGAGCGTCGGTTATTGCAGTCAACTTTAGCTCTTGAGACCATGCCATTTTGAAATTCGGGAGATGAATCACGCCCAGATATAATAGAACCCCAATATACCGTCGAATTTCTTCTTTGGTGCATTTTAGCTCAGTTCCAGACTCTTGAAGTGCATATAGGTTAGACTCTTTCACAATCAACTCAATCAGTGCATCGCCAACAAACGAGTTGAAGTACTCTATTGGGGAAATTACCATTTGAACATCTGCTAGAGGATGTTTCCATGTAGTGTCCCTTACATCGAAGGGTTTTTTTCTCTACCGTAGAGTAGATAGATGGATAAACCACGACTGGATTCTCAAGACATTCCTCAGCATGTTCTTCAGTGGCGATGCCTTCTAATAAACCTATCTCAATTTCTTCACCTTTCTCCAAAATTTCATTTAACCCATTCTCCAAAAACACTTTCTCTTCATCGTCGCACTCTTCATCAGAAGATTCGTCCCAATCAAACTCCAGGACGGCTTCTATGTCCGATTCGGTAAGTCCTTTGCGTGGTTTACTCATTTCTTGAATAAATTTTTTTTGGACCGAAGTTGCCCAAAGTTGCTTATAATCAACTTCAAATAAACAAAAAACATAGCACTTTAGCTATGCAACTTTTTTAGATCCTTTTTTTTAGTTTATTATTTAACTTTTTATCATTAGAACTGCTTTCTTATTTTTTTCAATTTTAGTTTCTGATTATTTTTATTTTTTTTTTTTTTACTTTTTGCACCAAAATTGCAACACCTGCACTTCTCTAAACTTCACACTGAATAATGAATAATAATTATGTTGGTCGCGACAATGCTGATGGTTTTTTATTATTTTTCAATTCTAAGAACTTTAATTGACTATATCTATGTGTGTTTTGAAAAAGCCGTTACGTATGCTTTAAATAAAACGATACTAAATATCAAAGTTGCTTATAAGCAACTTTGGGGCCGAAAGGGTTAAACAATTGGGGCCTATTTCCATTATTCCTGCATTTCTAATTGTTATTAGGGTGGTTTCCATGGCGCATACAATTGACGCTTCAATATCGGTAATAGTTGCAAAAATCCACTTATTTTTATCATTCAATTGACTCCAAACTGTTGTTCCTGGAATTCTATTGAGATTGCAATTGACTTTTTATTGATTATTGAAAATATTAATCTTACAGGTTTTAACAATTGCCTTTTTTCTGAGTTTCAACTGCTGATTTTTGCAAATGTATTCGTCGTCTATAGCTTCAATGCAATTTGCTACGTCCTCTGACTTAAAAAGCATATATTCATCTCAAGCATTTTATTTCTGACAAAAAAGGTGCCAGTTCGTAATACACCAACATTTTCCATTCCGCCGTATTTCGTTCTACCGTTCCTATTCATTCGAAATGCAGTCCTGGATCATTTTGAAATTGTAAGTTATTGCATAGAAACACAGGCATTAGCACCAGTGTTAGTATTATCGGATTATTTGAAGCCTTGAATCGTTTATTAGGAATGGTCTCTTTTTTATCTTTCCCGGACAAGGATAGCGTTGGCTTTGGTTCAGTTGAAGCTTCTTTGTCATTTTCTAGAAATAGTAGGGCCAGCCTGTGATTGGGTCGCTTAAATACCCCTGTTGAAGTTTTTACTTCAGTCACTCTTACAGCACCGTCATCACCAGTGAACAAATTTAGAATTCTCTCTAGTTCCACTTCATCATGGGCAAGTTATCTTCTTTCAAGATAACCATATCTCCTTTTTTGAGATTACTCACCTTATGCTTCCACTTCTGAGGTTGTTTAAGTTTATGTAGGTATTCTGCAGACCACCTTTTAAGAAATTGCTGTTTTATATGCGAAATTAACTTCCTGCTGGATGTCTTAAGAGTCCCAGTTCTGCCGTCTACATGGGATATTATCTCCTCACCGATGAGAAAATGACCCGGCGTCAATGCCTCAAGGCTGTCTAAATCGTTTGAAAGTAGCGTGAGAGAGCGTGAATTCAAAATTGATTCGATTTCTATGATAACTGTTTCTAATTCTTCATAGGTTTGGACTTCAGTTGGCACACTGCATGCCAGGAGATTGGTGTTTCGCTGGCTTCACCGCAATTCTCCGAAATTGGAGGTGGGATAAAATGAAAGCGTATTCCTTTAGAGCTAAAGGCTGAGATGATTACTTCCTGTGCCTTGTCGGAATATATATTTTCCTATAATTCTTCTAAACTATTCTTTGCTCCGACGAAATTGGTAGCATTATCACAATATATATTCTGACTGTGACCACGACGAGCAATAAATCATTTAAGAGCTCCAATAAACGATTCAGTTGATAAATCAGATACAAGCTCTAAATGAACTGCTTTTGTTGCAAAACAGCAGAACACAGCTATATAGGCCTTGGTTGGTCTTTTACCTCTAACCTTGTGGTGTATCTAAAATGGACCACAATAGTCTACACCAGAGTTTATAAATGGTTATCAGGAACTACTCTCGATTTTGGTAGAGTGCCCTTTACCTGTTGATACAATTGCGGTCGCGCTCTAGTGCACCTTATGCACTTTTGAATAACTGCCTGATCTGTAATATTTCCTTTTATTGGCCAAAACCGTTGTCTTATAGCGTTTAGCAGCGCTTGAGGTCCACAATGTTTACACTCTTCATGAGTCATTGTGAAGAAATGCATTTTACCAAATAATCGTTATATAGCAATATTATCGGATACTTTGCGTTTGGTTGTAGCTTGGAATGTTTCAATTTTCCTTCTACGCGAAGATTACCTCCTTCATCCAACATTGGCGAAAGGATGCTTGTAGAGCTATGCTTTTTAATTTGTTTTCGTTTTTCAATTGTTTTATTTCTTCTGCAAAATCCGAGGCTTGCATGGCATGAATAATTAGAAGAAGAGGAACGTCTAGTTCCTTGGGAGAAGGTAATATATTTGTTGGTCGCTGTGTATTTGTTATCCGTAAGTTTCTTATAAATCTAAGTGCATATACCAAAATTCTTTGCAACTTTCTAAACGAATTTTTGTGCTCAATTGTATATATGAAATCGGTGTCCGTCGTTACTATTGCTGCTGTAACTACCTTTTTTAATTCCATGTTATTTAAAACAGAACGTTGGGGAGAGACTTCCGTTGGCCACAGCTCTTCCTTTCTATGAAGGAACATTGGTCCATAAAACCATAATCCACATTTAGACAGAAATGATGGCTGAAGTGTTAAAAAGTCGGCAGGCTTATCCTTCGATTGCACGATTCGATCCATTGTTCTGGCAATGTTAATGCTTAAATAGTTGATACTCTATTAGTCACAAATGTTTTATATAGAGATCATTGTGTTTTTATCCAGGCAAGCAAAATTTCAGAATCGGTCCATAAAAACATAGGCCGACCTTGAAGCTTCAAGTCAATTTTTACTCTCCTAGCACGTTGAACTGCTACTACTGCAGCACATAATTCTAAACGAAGTAGAGTTTGTTGTTTCGAGGGAACTACTCTTAATTTTGCACAAATGTGAGGTCATGCTATAATTATGTTCAATTCTGTCTGAGTGTTTTTTACTTTATATTTTCTTTTAACATTCGGGATCCAAGTGCATAACGATCCATGTTTTCCTCTGCAATTCTTTGCAAACAAGTATTATGGTATATAATAATCTATAATAATTAATTGGTGATGAAGGGTTTTCTATCCACATGATCAATTGGTATTGATGGTTGTCTGGACTGATTAATATGTGTCTGTACATTTTTTCGATATCTGTTGTAAAGACAAATTTCGGCATTCGAAAAAGAAGCAAAATAGAAAACAGTTCGGTTTGGATAGTTGGCCCAGTGTATATTAAGTCCTTTAGAGAATAGCCTGACGACGTTTTTGCAGATGCATCAAAAACTACTCTAAGTTTTGTTGATGTGCTGTCAGGTTTTAAGACACAATGATGTACGATAAAGCATTTTCGATATGCTATGTTATCCAAGTCGATCTTTTGCATATGTCCCAAATTTTCATATTCTTCCATAAATTGAATGTACTGCTCTTGAATATCTGTGTTTTTCTGAAGCCGTTTCTCTAGACCAATGAATCTATTGTATGCCATTTGATGAGAATGACCCAATGCTGTTGTATTTTCGCTAAACGGAAGGTTGACAATAAAGCAACCATTTAAATCTATCTGAACGTGCTGATTGACTTTCTGTTGGAGACATTGCTTTTTCGTTGGACTTTATCTCATCGAGTTTCCATATTTTTTTTTATTGTTAGTTCTAATGAGGCTTCACTGTCAAACACTGCACATGTTAACGTTCTGGATGAGAGATCACTTGTGGATTGTTTCAGTAAATCGCCTACAATCCAGCCAAGCGAAGTATTTTTAAGTATAGGATGAGCGTTCATGAGTTTTATTGTACCAAGTTGTATTAGACTAAAGTAAAACTCGGTACCTAGAAGAATATCAATTTTTCCTGGGGTATTAAAATTCGGATCTACCAAGTGAATGTCCTGTGGGATTTTCCAATTAGAAATATTAAAAAATTACAATTCGGCTGCGCTGGTATAATTGTTGGTAAAACAAAGGTTTCCAAGTTACTTGAAAATTTATGAATTTAGATTCGTCTGACATACCATTTGATAATAACCCTTGCTGTGTCTAAAATTACATTTTTCTTGTCTCCTGCTGATGCAGAGGAAACTGTGGCTGTGTTGGCTGTTGTAACATCGTGCCTTGAAGGTGGAGTTTGCTTTGAGGCTCTTGATGTGCCCTGAAATTTTTTTGATAAATGTAGTAACGTGTTATTCTTGTTATTACATTTTTTACAGTTGCCATAAAAGCAAGTCTTGCCTAAATGATCACACTTAAGACAGTTCACACAAGGCTTCTGTTGTTGTACCCATTTAAATCTTTTAGTTTTTGTCATTGCTATGAATTGCTTGCAATGATAAATAAGGCGATTAGCACTCTTGCATATTTTAAAATTGCTGTTGTTCTCCACTGATGCTATGGAAGAGACAACCTTGCTTGAACCTTGATGGGTATTTAATGTTTTCCCAATCGACTCTACTGATTCAAACTGCATCTCCAAAAATGATAATAATTCTTTAATTCATTACAAATTCTATTCTCCGTTTTTTCAAATCCCTGCCATACGGAAATGAGTTCATTTCGTTTGCTTTGATAAAATTCTTCAGTTCTTCTGTCTAATGAGAATTTTTTAATGATTGTAATGATTTTTTCAATATTACTAACCCTTACTTCCTTCTGTGCTACAAGGTTCTGAATGGTTACCATTGTGAGCTTTGTTTAATTTCAGTAATGTTTCAATGTAGCCCTGTGCTACTGTTGAATCTATAATTGTGAAGAGATTGTTCACCAGAAAAAAAAAACAAATGTAATTTGGTGCGTTGTTCAATGGCGGGGTTACCAAAATTTTAAAATGTTAATTGAAAGGATTTAATGGTGATCAATAGGGTGGGTCAATTTGTTCGGGACCGAAAAACATGACAAAGCGTATAGCAAGGTCGTAATCTACGAGAAATTCTAAGAACTTTTTCCAAAGAAACCATGGTTCTAAAATCAAAATCGAGCTTCCGGTTTTTTACGAGAAAATTTGGTGTTCAGGTCATCCGAAAATAATGCTATTTTTTTGGAACTATTCATTGCAATTGGTGAATAGTTGACCTGTAACGCTGGAAGAGGGCTTATTTTAAAGGAAATTATCTCAGCTTTCTATATCTGTCCTCATTTATAGAAAATTGTTTACCCAAATAATGGTTTTGGAGGTTTATGTCAAAATAATAATAGTAAAACTGTTAAAAACCTAAAATTATTATTACTGTGACATAAACCTCCAAAACCATTATTTGGGTAAACAATTTTCTATAAATGAGGACAGATATAGAAAGCTGAGATAATTTCCTTTAAAATAAGCCCTCTTCCAGCGTTACAGGTCAACTATTCACAAATTGCAATGAATACTTCCAAAAAAATAGCATTATTTTCGGATGACCTGAACACCAAATTTTCTCGTAAAAAACCGGAAGCTCGATTTTGATTTTAGAACCATGGTTTCTTTGGGAAAAGTTCTTAGAATATCTCGTAGATTACGATTTTGCTATACGCTTAGTAGGCAAAAAAATTGACCCACTCTAGTGATCAATTCGAACACATACATTTGAACTGGCACTAAAAGTGCAATGATATTCCTTATAAGCACTTGTAACTTGAAGGATTCCGTCAGATAGTAAAACAAAAACTGGTAATTCTGATTACTAACAAACGACTCAAAATCTTCATTTTTTACTTTCTTTTATATAAAATTAATAAATGATAAAATGCTTAGCATATGAAAAATAAATGAAAAATAATTTGCTTAACTTAACACAAATTATGACCTAATTTCAAATGGTGTTAATGAACATTTTAAAACAATAAATTAATAAAGGTGGTTTTACACTATCCCACTGAGTATAACGACACGTCAAAAACTCAAATAAAATGAAAAAGTATAATAGTGTGAAAACAATTTGTAATAAATTTGACAGTCGTATGGCTCTCACCATTTGTAGAAATTTTTCTAAACCATTAGACTTTTCGTTTTATCAGAGTTGCTTTTTTGCACAAATATAAGAAAAAATCAGGGTTGGAAAACTGAAAATTATTCACAATAATTTTGCTTATTCCTTTTTTATTAAATAACTACAAAAATACAAAATATAGTTAATATTTCAAGTTCTTTCCCTTTAACATAAAATAAATCACATATATTTGTTGTAAAAAATAATTAAATATAGCTTATATTATGAAATATTAATAAAACAAATATTGCCGTATCAACATGTCCATCGTTGGAGAAAGAGAAAAACACAAACAGCTGTTGTTTCCATTTTATTTGAAATGTGATAGTGAAGCAAAATGTAATAAAAACATTTTACGTTTGATTTTTTGACAGTCAGACCAAAAACCATTAGATTTTCTTTCGACAAAATCCAATGAAAGTCTTAAGGCTTGTACATGGTGGAATTACTTACAAGGTGGTATTGCCAACCCAGCTGAGTTTTTTTTTTGGTCATACCGCTCCTGTCAAAAGTTTGTTTATATTTATGTTTTGTTTACATTTTGCTTTGTGTGTATCCGTGTTTTTGTTTTGGTGTAGAGACATGTATGTTGTTAAAAATACACACACACACTTCTGGCATGTGCTTTTTTAATTCACCATACCTGCTTTTGACATTAAAGAGCTGAAAAAACAAAAACAAATTCCATGTTGTTTTTGTACTATATTCACCTGCCACCACCTTGTAAGTAATTTCACCATGGGCTTGTAGAATAGTGTAAAAGCACCTTAAACAGTTTTTTATTATTAGCAATGGTTAATGAACTTGAATGCAACGTATGAAATTAACATATTAATACAAAAAGAATTAAACTAAAGGAAATGTGCAATAAGCAATTATACAAAATAAATATTGTGTAACAATGTAAGATTTAAGTGGTAATCAACAGCTTTTTGGTGGTGCTTTAATATTACTCTTACGGGATTTTCGTCAAACATTGCCTGTCTTTTCTCGATCAAATCTTGCTGATCAAATAAATGCCTGTTTGAACTCATCAGTTCTTTAGAGATATGTAAAAAAATTGACACTGAACATTAATATACGTAATCACCTACAAAATGATCCAGCTGCCCTTGAGTTTTCAAAACAATTGTTAGAAATTGGTGATGGTGAAATAAAAATCGACAGTACCGACGAATTGATCGCTAAACCGAACAATTTTCGTACAATTGCAATTGTACAATCGATAGATGAATTGATTGAATGTGTTTTTCCGAATATTCTTCAGAATTATAGAAATGATGATTGGTTGAGAAAACGCGCAATTTTAGCACTGAATAATATCAATATCAATACCATTAATTTTCACATTCAAGCCAAACTGCCAGGTGTAGTCACGACATATAAATCAATTGACAGTGTTATGAATCAAGATGAGGCAGTGAATTATCCAATTGAATTTTTAAATTCATTGGAACTGGCTTGTATGCCACCGAATTGCTTGAATCTGAAAGTAGGTGCTTTGATTATATTATTGCGAAATATTAATCCCCTAAAACTGTGTAATGGCACCAGATTAACAGTGAAAAAGTTATTGCCAAATTTGATTGAAGCTACGATCTTAACTGCTAAATCAAAATGGGCAGTTTGTTTTATACCGCGTATGCCTATGATTCTAACTGATATGTCATTTCAATTCAAAGGATTACAATATCCTTTTCGTTTATCGTTTGCGATGTCCATCAAAAAGGCCCAAGGGCAAACACTTAACGTTTGTGGTGTGCATTTGGAGGAATCATGTTTTTCACATGGCCAACTTTATGTTGCCTGTTCCAGAGTTTGTTTTTCATGCTCAAAATGGAGAAACAAAAAATATTGTTCATTCAAATGTTTTGAATTAAGTTTTAAAATAGTAAACAACTAATTATTTTTTTTTTTTTTTGAATAAATGAATTTGATGTTAAAATTAAATTTTTTTTATTATATCACTTTATACGTAGCGAAGCACGTGCCTGGCACCTAGTAAGAAATATAAACATGAATAAGTTAATGTAGCTTATCATCACAACTTCTCATTGTCTAACCAACAAATTTAGCTCTCTTTAAAACTAATAAAACATAAACACATTCGAACACATGTTTTTTGTTATAATTGTGGTTGTCTTTTTATGAAAGATTTTTGTAAATACAGTTTGATATATAAATTAAAAGGTGAAATAATAAAGATTTATGATACAGGTAGTTTTGGTATAGATCAAGAAGTTGTTTGGTAGTATTATTCACGAAGAGAGTAACTAAAGTTGAATAAAAATCCGAAAAATTTTGTTAGCTGAGTAATATGGATGAAGACCACTGCACAATAAAAGAAGCCCATTTTATGTCAACGTTAATTTTAAAGAAAAGGATTGGAAACAAATAGCAAAAATATGTTGCAAAAGTGGTATGTGCATATGGATATGTTTGTTTGTTTACTCGTTTTTATAATTTCCTGAATTAAAATTTTATTATATCAAAGGCTTTGCACATAATACTTCTAGAAAAATAAACTTAAACGTTTATACTAAACTAGGTTTATTTTGCAAAGTATTAAACAAGGTGAAATTAATATTTCTTTCCAGATATTTGTCACTTTTTCTCTGCAACAATCTCTCCGACTTCGGGGGGAATCTTATTTGCAGTGCAGAATTGTAAGACGACCCAATATGACTGTCAGTGATTCTTTGTCTGATTGGAGACTTTTTTCTTTTCGTAAGAGAAAATAACTATTCGCACCTAAACATGGACATAATTTCATATGAGAGTCTTTGAGTGTTTTCAAATCTCCAACTCCAATGAATTTTGCCTTCAAATTAGAGTCACACTGGATATTTGCATATAGCTAGGTACAGATTCAGACATTTAACGTTGTATTATTTTGGTACACTGATAGCACAGTTCCCACTTTTGTTGAAAATTTCGATGTTCTTGAGCAATTTTTCGTTTAGTTTTACTGTTACTAAAGACAACGAAATACAAAGGCTTGAAATAAATTAATAAAAACTAATAGACGCCGTGGTCTAGATAAAAAATAACACATACACATGGGTTCTGCGAGAAGATAGGCTGTAACCCTTAAACAGGGTTGTAATGGCCAATTATGTATGTATGCATGTAATATTTTTCTCCTAACTTACTTACGACGCTTTTAAAACGACTAAACGACTGTGGCGTATTGCAGGACATTCATCTTCGCTTCGTAACTTAATTTGTAGATTTTCGTTATGTTAGTTCTTTGTTCAATGGGCGATACTAACTAAATGTTAGTAACAGTTATAAGAAATGATTCCACAGAAAAATTTATAATTACATTTTCGTTTTGTTCTTTTGTACTGTTATATCGAGTGGGCCTCAAAGTGGGCAGCAAGTTTAACATACATATATGTATGTTCTAGAATCAACTTCATTAGTTTTAGATATTCTAATTTCCTTTCCATTTTTTATTACAAAATTTGCCAATTTTTGTGTGCAAATTCAATAAAACAAACAAATACGGGGCTGTAACTTGGGGTACTTTTTTATTGAAAATACTCACAAAAAAATAAAATATTGCACAAATATGCAACAATATTTACATCTATCTTAAGTTTATGTAAATACATTATGGCTACTTAAAAGTTTTCCTTTGACAGACTTTTCGTTAATTTTTGACAGTTCCTTAAACCTAGTCATGCACATTATGGTTGAGCCTTTATTGCAGATTGCTAATAACTATGTATTAATGTATGTGCGCCACATAATGAAAAGTGGATAAAAAATAATCTATTGTGTTATAAACAATTCGTCTATTGAACGAATTAGTAAACTATACAAAGGCTACAGCATTAAGCTCTGTATACAAGACTGACAGATCTAACAATATTGTTAGACCCCGTAATTTGGGTTGACTTCCAAAATGTATGAACACAAAGTTTGTATACAGTTCTACTGCGGTATATAAACTTTTTACATATGCAAAGTTCCGAAACAATGCTACTATGTGCTTTGTTTACATTTTCATTATGAAACAGAAATGTTGCAATGCACCAGTTTTATTACTGATAAACAAGAAAATGGAAACGGCGGTTGTAAAACTTTTATTTGATAATTTTTTTAAATTATCAGAAATGATTATCATGATATCATCCCGAGAGAAAGGAAAGGTGTAATCCACCTCCTTAATTTCTCTCAAGACCTTTTCCCACAAAATGGTGCGCTTCTTGCGTTTTGCGCAAAAGTCGGGTTCTTTTCGCTGAAATATGTTAAAAAAATAATCATTTACTGTTTTTTTTAATATATTTTTTATTAAAAACAAATTAATTTACCTTTGTAATTCGGTCATTATTTGCAATTTTTGTTTTTATATATATTTTTTTATAACACAAACGTTTTAATGTTTGTAAACAAACCAATAGCAAACAAAGCATCAGTTATAAAACCGATGCTTGATTGCTTTTTTACTGCGTTAAAAATACTTATTGGCGACATTTTTAAATCGTATACATTGTAAATATTTTGTATAGCGACTTTATGAAACAATATACTTTGTTCGAATACAAAGCAATTAACATTTTGGAAGTCAGCCTTGCTGTTAACTACCAGACAATATAAAATGTCCTCCACAATGTATATTGTCGGTTCACACCGTTGTAAGATATTTGCAGAAAGTCTGACAATCCAATGACATTTGTCTCACAATAACTTTTTCTGACAACGTTAGCAGCACAAAATTGTCAATTTACACGGTAGTCAGATTTGCTATGTAGTAAAAATTGTCAGCTCAATTGACAGAACAAACTTATTGTAAAATTTGTGTGAGAGAAGTTGAAAATTGTGATATAAGTACATATCTTATTAATTGAATTAAAATCAAGGTTGGCAACCGAAACGAATTTCGGTATAGATATCGGTATATTAATTATATCGGTATTGGTATACCCTTATACCGGAACTTAATAAAAAACTTTAAAAGGAAATATACATTATGTTTAAATTTTTAATTAATTTATTTTAGCAAAAACTCGTGTTACCATATAGAAAATAACATTCTTATTTATTTAATACAAAATCTAATTTTGCAAACAATAATAAATTAAAATGCTTCATTTAAAAACAAAAGGGTAATACAAAGTCCTAAAAATCTTCACATTAAATAATAAATTGAATGAGCATTTTAAGATTATTTGAAGCCAGAAAAATCTAGTACAATCTGTTCAATAGTTAAATAAAGAATGTTTTTCAAATGAAATACATATTTGTTTGAATAATAACACAATTTATTTCTATTACTAGTGCTTAATTCCAAAATATTTACATATAACAAAATGCATTTCTTATGACGATAAGCATGTCTCGATGGCCATTTCGTTGGTGCTTAACTAACTCGTCAGGAGTTTCCCAAAATGGGATTCTCAGTTAGTTTAAAATATGTTAGACATAAGAAGAAATCTTTTAAATGAACTATGTTGGGAAAAACTTTCTTACTTCCATAAACCTCAAAATGTCATTTTGAGGGCAAACATCGATAAATCGTCAATATTTTTTTAATTTATAAAGGCCAGCACTCAGCGGACGTCCCCTACTCATGCAGTAGGAAAATATGTTATGAGAAGGGGGAAAGAGAAAATAGTGCTTGTGGACATTTGATTTAAACTTATTAATATCGTTTATTGTTTCATAAATGGGTGGTGGGGCTAAAGAAAGAACTCTCTCTATAATTGTAGGGTGGCGTTCAAGTGGTCCGTAAAAATATGCGACTACTGCGAATTTAGTCCCATATTTCATCATAGAACCTCTCATAATAATACCGATTGGACAATGAAACGCACGCCACATTACGCTGATGCTGCAACGAAACGATTCCCTACCCTCGCTGATAAGCACGATTGTCCTTTCCTGTATACGGTCGAGAAGCCCCAAAATAGACTTTAAATTTCTTTGTATTTCATTCTAGGTCGATATAGGTCTTGAAGATATTGAGAAGTTTAGATGGAGTGAAGTATTTCTTGCACCGCTTTGCAAAATCGAGGCACTTGATAGCTTCTTTCGACACTCGAAATATCTGATCATTCCTATTGACATTACAATTAATTATCATCCTAGAACATCAAGAGCGTCCGCCTCCTCGATATTTACATTGCCCATAGTCAAAGATTGTAGGATTAAATCACCAGAATTTCTATGCGTAATAAAACAAAATTGGGTTTTACACGCATTCAATTCGACCCTGTTCGCGAGACCCCACTCGGAGATTTTTTGTAGGTTATTTGAGAGCGTTTTATTCATATTCAGTCTTCTCGCCTCAATCTCCATAGGGCTCGGCCTACGATGAAATGAATGACAAATGATGCTGTCATCTGCGAAAGAGTAGATAGGGTTAGAAGTTGAAAGGAGAACAAATTAGGAATAGTACAGAAAAGAGCCTTGCGGTTCTCCCGAATTATAACTTAAACTCGTTTGAAGTGACACCGTCTATAACCACAACCGCGGTCTCTGAGAAAGCTCGTTATGAAACTACAAAAATGGTTACCGACACCAAAGGCAGCTAGTTTGGAAATGAGAGCCTCGTGCCAAACTCTATCAAACGCCTTTAAGATATACAGCTTTACTTTTACCAAAGCAGTGAACATACCGTAAAATCTGGCTGCCATGGCTGTAGGATCACTAAAACTTTAAACAACAATTACAGTGCTGCATAGAGTGTAAAGTAAACAAGCAAATTTTTCATAAACATAAATGTTGCCAGTATGCAAATTT
This sequence comes from Metopia argyrocephala, assembly GCA_963576795.1. Taxonomy (NCBI): domain Eukaryota; kingdom Metazoa; phylum Arthropoda; class Insecta; order Diptera; family Sarcophagidae; genus Metopia; species Metopia argyrocephala. The sequence goes on from OY756209.1 coordinate 90,680,765, forward strand.
TAGCTTGACGTATTTATGTACCGGTATTATACCGGTATTGACGGAAACGGTATACAGATACCGGTATTTTACGCCAAAAAAAATTCGGTATCGGTACCGGTATTCAATTTCAATCGGTATCGGTATTAATAACGGTAACGGTTGCCAACCTTGATTAAAATACACATATAAAATATGGATTTTTTTGACAATGATATTATTGTCAGATGTTTGACAATGATATAGCAATAACAACGAAATGTGCTCAGACGATTGTTAGATATCTGGCACCCCACTGAAGCAAGGATCGAAATGGCTCCCGCATTTCATCATATATGTATGTTGTAGAATAGGAATCACCGACGGCATGGTCATGATCATTACAAAATCATAATAAAAAATATATATTATGTAGTATGACAACGTGGTTTTGAATATAAAAGAAAAACTCGCTTAAACAGGCACCACAAGAAAAAGTAAACCGAGCAAATAATACAAATACATACAAAGGTATGTAATTTCGTTGGAGTAAAAAACTTACTTGTTCATCTGGATCCATAGTATCTGGAACTACATCAGGATTTTTATCATCGTCATTTCCATCTACCTCTCTACTCCCTGAACTTTTTTCGCTTGGACCAGGAGATCCATTCCTTGAATCGTGTTCGTTGGGAAAATCCTTTTGACGTCTAGGACTGTTGCATGGTATGCGAAGAGCTAAAATTACAGCTAATCCAGCAACTAAAACTGCCAACGTTAGACCAACTGTTAACGATATCATTGGAGACACGAGAAGATCTGTCCGGGACTTGTCACCTAAATAATGAAAATAAAATAATTGTAATAATAGAGATTAAAATGAAATTATATTTTTAAACACAGTAAATATGATTTATCTATAAGCAATAATCTTTTGCTGTAAGAAATTTTCTAAGGAGTCGGCAGTATATTACAACATTGTGTGAATAAATTATCGGTGTACATTAGGGGTACAACGAAAATAAGGCCCTATCACCACGCTGTAGCCGATGTTATGATTATTTTTTTATTTTTTCAAAATTTTTTATTTTATAATTATTTAATTATTTACATTTCTTAATGTAATTATATGATTATAATCACAATCTAAAAACTATCATTGTTAAGTAAAATTAACTTAAGATTAAGAGTTCGTGTTGGTTTTCATTGGGGGAAAATGTCTTGTACGACTTTGATGGCGCGTTCCGCACAAATATTGCTGCGTTGTGTTTTGGAATTCTTGATTCATCTTTCACCCAATGTCTTAGAAAGCATTTCTGAGCATTATTAAATCCCGATAATGATTTGTTTAAGGCTTCGAAGTCATTTTTATTATAACAATGGTCTGAAAACAAAATGTTGTACCAAGGGCCACATATAAATTCGTATATTTTGGAATTAGTAGTAAGCTAGAATTGCTCTAGAATTCCATCTAGCATTACCAATTGGTGGTACATATAGTTTTAAATTTCATAAATAAAAATTTATTGTGATCCATATAGTATTTAAAAGCCACTATAAATTTCCAACATTTATCCAAACTTTATTGCATTTGACGCGGAACCTTTTTTAAAGATATCGGAAATCTAAAGATGCAGTTCTTATTGCTATTTATGGTATGGATAGGGCCATTTTGATATTTTCAAATATTGTAAAATAGTTGTGTCCCTAGTGTACATACATAGAATTATGTCTTCTGTTCAATAAATGGTCGATGTTGTTCTTCGTACATTGATTTGATGGTACTGTAACAACACGTTTACGCTGGTTGCTGGGGTAGTTCAGCGGTGTCCAGTGGTTACATAAATAAGAACAGAATTGGATTTTTTCTTTCTTCTACAATCGTATTTAATTTTTATTTAATGATATTTTCTTAATCTATTTAATCCTTATGCTAGCCTAACGAAATACAGAATGGCCAGGAACTACGTAACGAACGTTCGTTTCAAGGGTGGCTAACTTAGTGTCCTCACTATAATCACCGATTCAATTTGTGTTGCTGAGGATGGGCACCATTAGCAACGCTACTCAAACCCTGGTGACTTTCTTGTCTAGGTCTAGTTGTCACACACATAGGTGGATAAGAAGTAATGCAATTAATATTGTTAGGGATGTACGCCACCAACAATATCAATCAAATACCAGTGCACCGTATATCCGAGATCCTAATATCACCAATATTGTTAAGGATGAACACCGTTAACAAGATTGCTCGGTATTACTCCACTGAGGTCAACAAGTAGAAAAGTGAACAACAATCTAAAATTTCAAAAATCGCCAAAAACTTGTCGATCATCCCCAAAAAAATCCCCATCCCCAAATGAATTTTTTTATCCCCATTTCAGAAAAAAAATGCCCAATTTGGGGATAAATCCCCTAATCTGACAACACCGCTTTTATAGCCAGTCGTTGTGGTGAGAATAATAATAATATCATGGTGAAATTACTTAGAAGGTGGTGGCAGGTGAATATAGTACAAAAACAACAGGGAATTTGTTTTTGTACTATATTCATGTCTCTACACCAAAACAAAAACACGAATACACCCAAAGCAAAATGTAAACAAAACATTAATATAAACAAAACTTTTGACAGGAGCGGTATGACCAAAAAAAAAAAAAAAACCCAGCTGGGTTGGCAACACCAACTTGTGAGTAATTCTACCATGAATAATATGATATCAATGTACAACTCACCATGATGAGAGTACACAAAAAAGCAACACTACGCAACAGAGAGTTAAAATAAAAATAAATAGGAAAATAAGAGAATGAGAGTGGAATGTGACCACCGTTATGTCTGAAGAAATACCATAAGAAATATAGTAATTAATTCTAAATAATATTGTATTTATAATCCATACTATTGAAAATAAAATTAAGTACAATCAATTCAAAAGAATAAAAAATAACAAAAAATAATACCGTGTAAACTAAAATCCTTCATAAAAAAAATCAATGTGTGGGGATGATGATTGTGGGGCCACTAAAATTTTGTAGTAGGTGAACGACATATGTATGTATGTACTTCAACTGAACAAGTGAACTAAATGATCGGATAATAACAATTATATTACCCACTTTAATTAAATTATGATTTTTGATTTAAATAATAATTTATTTTTAGTTGTGCTTAAAAATATATTAAAAAATGCGTAATTTTAAAACCCTTATGATTTTCTTGTAGGATTAAATTTCTAACTATGTTCGGTGTTTCGACACAATGGCAGCACTGGTGGTGTTCTGCTTAATGCTTTAAACACAAAAAAGGCTACCGACCATCGACTACAAGCTGTCAAAAATAGAATACATGTGTGCATATGAGAATAATTATTTTAACGGCAACACGACTACCGAAGACACGACTACTTTTGTAGCCCGTAGCCAACTTAGGCTAATTTCTATTTTTCTTGGCGACAATAAACAGTTTAGTGTTGCCAATACAATAAGATGCATGAAAAAGGTGTTTAAAAACGCAATATATGAAATATATGCATTAAAAATGCGAAAAAAAATTAAGTTGCACCACTGAAAATAAATAATCATTTGTTTACATTTTTTGTTTAGTTTTCATTTACTTATTTCATTTATATACATCACTTTTAATTTAATTTTTAATTTATTATTTAATTGCCTTTTTAGTTTCTGAAATTTTTATAAGTTTACTTCAGACATTTGTTGTTTTTTATTTCCTCACAATTTCATACATACATAACTGGCCTTTACAACCCTGTGTCAGGATTACGGCCTAGCTTCTCGCAGCACTCATGTTGTGTGTGTCAATTTTTATCCATGAGTACCGGGACCTACAGTTTTTAATGTCGACTCCGAACGACAGACTTGGGAAGCTTGTTCATGGCAATTAGTTACTCTCAGAGCTTTTGCCAGAAGACTGCTGAGAGGTAGTCGCCGAAAGAAATATTTTTTTCATATTTCTTTTTTTGAAGATGTCAGAGCCTGGAGTCGAACCCAGGACCCTTGTCTTAGTAAGCCAACACACTAACCACTAGACCACGGCGACTACTCCTCCTCACAATTTCACTTACAAAAAATAAGTTTGTTATATTTTATTTAGGTTATGTTCAACGTGTCAAAACAGATGTTTATTTTGTAGCTGTAGTCGTTATTATAATTAAGTAGCTGGCTACTTTTGTAGCCAGCGATTTTTGTAGTCGTGTGTTCGGTGTTCGATAGCCTTTGTTGTGTTTATAGCATAAAGCATTTTAAATTCTCTTTTTTCTTCTCATTTTTTGGGAAATAAACCAAGAGGGAAAAATGGATTACCTTATCAATTAAATAATATCTGCCTTCAGAATCTATTACTTTTGGAATCGAGAAGATAATTTCATGTGGCATACAAGTAAACACTGATTACCATGTGTATTCTCACATCTTCAGAAAAAGGAATTCATTGTTCTACATTTTATTAAAAAAAATTCGTTGTTTCTCGTCGCCTTTTTAATATGTCGATTACTATGTAGATTCCCACATCTATATAAGAAAGAGTTATTGTTTGTGCGTATATTTTTTGTGGATTTTTTATTTTTTTCATTGTTAAAAAATTTTTACGAAAAAAAAATTATTTTATTAAAAAATTCAGTTTATGTTTAAATGCGCAGAAGTGCAGACACAAAATTAATGTTTAAGATTAATTAATATGCATATTCGCAGCTATTTGGGAATACTTGTTGGACAGTTCACTATTTTTGTCACCTATAACTACGGTGACCATCCGTTCTGTATTATACAGAACAGTTCTGTATTTAAAACCCGTGATCTGTATAAATTATTCATTAGGGAAAAACATAAAAATGTTCTGTATTTTATTTAATGTTCAGTATTTGTTCTGTATTTTCATGCCTCAGAGTAGTGTTTGTAGTTTTGATTAACACCTTTGGGTTAAGAGAAGTCTCTTAAGCAGAGACATTCTTCTTCTCATAAGCAATACATTTCATATACATATGTACAGTTGTGTTCAAAATAATAGGAGTGCAATTCATTCAAAGCGGAAGTTTAAAATTAAGTAGAAAAAAAAAGAAAATATTAATTTCTTTTGAGATAAAATTTATTTCTAATTCAGCTTCTAATTCTTTACCAATTACTTATTTAATTAAAATTATTAAAACATAAAATATTTAATTTAAACAAAGTTTTCTTTCAAAATTCCCTGTTCAAAATAATAGGAGTGTTTATAAACAACCTAGTAGTATTAAAGCTAAAGTCACAAAAGTTAAATATTATTTAAAAATAGTTTCCCCGATTTAATATTTTGTTGAATAACCTTTGTTTTTAATGACTTCAGCACATCTTCGAGGCATTGAGTCAATAAGATCCTTTAAAGGAATTTGATGCCACGCTTCGCGCACTGTGCTCCATAATTCTTCCGCATTTGATGGCTGTTTCTCTGCAACATATTTTTTAACGTCTGCCCACAGATGTTCTATGGGATTCAGGTCAGGAGACTGAGCAGACCACGACATAATCTGAACTCCACTTACCCGAAACCGCTCATTTGCCAATTTACTGGTATGTTTTGGGTCGTTATCTTGTTGGAATATCCATTTAAGAGGCATATTCCACTCCGCATAAGGTATAGCATTACCTCTTTCAAAATTCCAACATAAACGTTTCTATCCATTATGCCTCTAATTTCGTAAATTGGACCTACACAATTATACGAAAAGCTTCCCCATATCATTACTTTTGCACCACCATGCTTAACTGTTTTTTGTGTATATTGGGCTTTATATTCTGTATTGAGCGGACGTTTAATATATTGTCTAGACCTAGTGCCACCAAATAAAACAATTTTGCTTTCGTCGGTCCAGAGTATGTTTCTCCATTTATCTTTCGGCCAATTGATGTGTTCTTGTGCAAAATTTAAGTGTGCTACTACCTGTTTTTTTGTCAGTAGTGGCACTTTCCGTGGAGTTCTTGCAAATAAATAATTTTCCATCAAGCGTCTACGAATAGTACGACCACTTACGGCAAGATTTAGTTCTTTTTGAATTTTTTTGGAAGACGCCCAAGGATTCATTTTGCTGTATCGTACAATACGACGGTCTTCAACAGTTGATATTTTGTGTTTGCGCCCACGTGTTTAAGGCTTTTTTTTATATTTTAGAGCATTTACAATCATTTGATCGGAGCATCCTAAGGTTTCCTTAATTTCTTTATAAGTTTTGCCTTTTTTTCGAAGATTTTTAATTGGTTCTCTTTTTTCCTCAGAACAGTGCTTTCCTCTTCCCACTATTACAAAAATTTATGTGAAATATAATATAATCACTGTAAATAAGGTTTTCACATCATTTTTTTAAACTTACTTTTCACTTTTTTTCTTCAATTATATGCCCTTTTAGTTTTATTTTTAAAACGTCACACGCACTCATATTATTTTGAACAACTCAAGCCAAGGGCAAACACAGAAATGAACGAATTTTATTATGAATATAAAAGTTATTATGAGTTTCTCTTCTGTATTCGATTTCTTACATACCGTTGTAACTTCCGTTAGAATATCACTTGTTTTGCAAATTGGTACACTAACAAATTTCAACTGTAGAATATTACATTGGTGCACTCCTATTATTTTGAACACAGCTGTATGTATGTGAATGTACATTTTAGAGAAAGAAACATAAATTTTAAAAATATTTTGACGGTTGTCGAGTTCAGTTTGTGTTTACCTGGTTCAAATGCTCCGACAGAAATATATGGACCAATAAAGAAACTCAAATGAAAATGGAAACCATCGAAGCCATTTTGGTCACTACATTAAACTATAAAATGAATTGCATAGAGTTTAAAGAAATATTTTAAAATTTATGTACATACATAGTATGTATGCAAGCTATGTACTTATTTAATGATCTCAGGAAACTTTAGTTATTTTAGAATTTTTGGTTAACCCTTCTTTTAGGTCAAGAAAACTTACGAATCTTAGGTATAGGACCATTTTGGTCCATAATATTCTTTTTTTGTAATAGTTGCCCGTTATAATGTCGAAATATATGTATATGTGCTGCAGCCAGTTTGACTTTGAAGTTTTTTAATAAGTTACCTTTATTTCTGGGATTCCGCTTTGTAAATTTACATATCATTTGCGGTAGTTAACTTCAGTGTCTGATTTGTTGGCTTTACTAAAAAAATGGAAAATCGACGATTAGACTGCATTGATATCAGATGTAAAACTTTGATAATTTCCTTTTCAAGAGGTGTTGATATCGTCGATGAAATGATTGGATACTACAGTGTAAAACGAAAAACAAATCGATGGCCAAATATTATGTTTTCCAATATGACTGACATATTGTTTTCTGAAATTGATGGTTCCTGGGCTCCAGTGGACAAAAATCGTAAGCGGGCAGAATTTTTGCGGCAGTTAGCTTTATCTTTAACTCAAGACTACATGAAAGAAAGATCTAAGCTCCCTACAAATAAATTTTCAGCTGAACTTTTTACCGAAATAAGAACATTAGCTTCTGATTGTACAGTATCTACAAACGGTTTACCAAAATTACAACAACTAGATACCGTGAAATCTGCAGCTGTTGCTAATTTAAGTGCGATAGCGAATGCACCATATGCAACAAATTTATATGTAAATTGCAACGGAAGATCATTTGCTCAACATATAGTGAGAAGATTAAAAACAAACAAAACAATAACGGGCCAAAATGGTCTTAAACCCAAGATTCGTAATTTTTTATTTTTCTAACTTCCATTTTACTATTTTTGGTTGAAAGTTTTCCAGGAGTAATAAAACATAAAAATACCTCAATAGCAAACGTTTTATGTTGGTATGTTGCACCATTTCTTAGTCAAGGCAAAAACAAAACAAAAATTGACCAAAATGGTCCAAACCTAACGGCAGGGTTAATTTAATTTAATTTATTTTGTTTTTTTTTAATTTTGTTAATTTTGCATTTAAATAATAAATACAATAAATAATATGTACAGTAACGAGCAAAAGTGAGCAAATGTTGGGCAATTTAGTATTAAAATTTTTGTTAAAATGCGAATAAGCAAGCAAATAACACAAAAGTTCTTATATTTATAAATGAATATGTTCTCTTAAAAAAAAAAAAATAAACAACGAGTATTTAAAACATCCATTCAAACGAGAAAGAGGCAGAATTATAAATTATTCATTATTTGCTCAGTTTTACACGTTTTTTTGTTTTCTTGAAAAAAGAAATTCTACAGTGACTAAAAACAGTTATAAATTATCGTTCTTTTTTTGTGTATCACGTTTTATTCTTTCTCGTTTTTTTTCACTTGATATTAGTCGCAAAAAAGGTGTTTTTAAGAAAAAGTGTTCAAAGTATCTCTCAGTCTTTAAAAATATGAAAAAAATTAGTACAGAATTAGAAAATATTGTAGTAGCACTGGCTGAAAGTGGAAAATCTTCTCGGGAAATTTCCAAAGTTTTAAGTATTAGTCAACTTACTGTAGTTAACGTGCAAAAGAGGCGTAATGTAGTTCAAAAACGAAATGTTGGAGGACAGACAAAACTTTTATCAGACTCTGACGCTCATCTTATGATAAGACAAATGAAAAACAACAGTTCTGTGACACCAAAACGAGCTGCGGAGATTCTAAACAAGGACGTCAGTAAATGGACCGCGCGAAGAGCACTTCTCAGAATAGGTTACAAAGCAGCCATCAAAAAGAAAAAGCCGGCTTTATCAAATAAAAATCACGCCTCGCATTTGCCAAAAGGTATAAAAATTGGAACTTCGATAACTGGAAGAGGGTGATTTGGTCGGACGAGGTCAAAATAAACCGTTTTCAGTCAGACGGATTAAGTTATTACTGGCGGCGACCAACAGAGAGCATCCAAAGGCATCACGTAAATCCGACTGTTAAACATGGTGGAGGCAGTTTGATGGTGTGGAGATGCTTTACGTTTTGGCGAATGGGTCCACTCGTAAAAGTAAAAAGATATAATGAGAAAGGAGGATTATTTAAATATACTGCAGACGAATTTGCCAGATTTTGTAGATAAAAGCCCACAAAAGGAAGTTATCTTCCAACAAGACGGTGATCCGAAGCACACCGCTAAAATTGTTAAGAAGTGGTTGTCAGAACAAGAGTTTCAGTTAGTGAATTGACCTGCACAAAGCCCCGATTTAAATCCAATAGAGAATTTGTGGGGAATAGTAAAAAAAAAGTTAGGAAAATACCAAAGTGCTCCCAAAAACTTGGAAGAATTATGGCAACATACTCAGCTCGAGTGGAACCAAATCCCGCCTGAAATTATTCAAAATCTTATTGAAAGTATGCCCAAGCGTATTAATAGCGTTATAAAAAACAAAGGCTTGTGGACCAAATATTAAGACTTATAAGAACGTCATGGAAAGAAAAACGTGCAAAACCGAGCAAATATGAAATAGTTTAAAATTTTGATTTTTTTCTATTTAAAGTGATGTAATAAACATTTTTTTAGTGCTTATTTTTAAGAACATATTAAAGAATAAATTCAAGAAGCTTTGTTTTATTTGCTTGAGTACTTTTATTTTCAGAGGTTGCTTGCATTTTATGGTTGTTATTGGTCAAATATTTTCTTGTTCTGTATTTTGGTTTAACAAATATGGTCAGCGTACCTATAACTTTTCGTATCTCTTTTATATTAATTTTAAAACTTAAATGTTTGCAAAATGTTTTTAATACGAACATGACAAAATTAAGAGTTTATTAATAAAAGCCTAATTACATGTGCTTTAAAATGGTAAATAGTGAAACAAATATTCCCGATTAGCTACTATTATTTTATTTTTAATGGGGGAAATTTATTTATTATTAACAATTTAATGCATAATTTAATATATTATAAATACATTAATAATATAATGCATTAAAAATAATGCATCATAGAATTTATGCCTTCAAATTATTAATAAATAATAACTTTATGCATTACAAATAATGAATTCTAATACTTATTACGGGGGGACATTAAAAGAATTTATCACTTTCGTAGGACATGATCTGTGTTAAAGGTAATGGTTTTCGGAATCATATAATTCATTATAGAAAATTGGGGAATAAATTTTCGAAAATAACCTGCAAGACCCATAAAACTTTGTACCTGTTGAAGATGTAGGTACAGGAAATTTCATAATTGCATTAATTTTTGGGGAAGAAGGAAATACTTTTTCGATTTCTATAATATGACCAAAAAATTCTACCCTTGTCTTCAGGAATGTACACTTTTTAAAATTTAGCTCAAGGCCGTAGTCTCTACAAACATATATTACTTCCTTTAGATTATTGAGAGCATCATTTTCATCATTACTGGTATAATAACATCGTCTATGTACGGAATTGCAAAGCCTCTTCTTGTTAGGCCACGGAAAATAGTATTTATATTTCTTTGGAAAACAGCTGGTGAATTGCAATGGCCGAACGGTACTTTACAAAATTGATATTGGCCATTATGTGTAACGAACGGTGTATACTTTCGGCTTGATACAGCTACATCAACATGGAAAAAACCATTTTTCAAATCAATTGTACTAAATATTAAAGAGCCGTCTATTTTTTTTACCATGACAATAGGACTACTGAATTTTTACTCTGAATGCTCAATGATTCCGTCCTTAAGCCAATTATCTATCTGTTTGTCAACAGCCTTACGTACGGCCATAGGTAATCGGCGTGGTCTTGAAAATATAGGAGTGTCATCCTTCAAAATGATGTTCATCTCTACATTCGTTGTCTTGTGTTTTTCTGGTGAGTAATTTTCAACTAAATCTAAAACGTTTCGTCTCGCTTCATGAGTTACGGCTTCATCAACCTCAAAAGAATTAGGAGTAATTTGATCAATTAGCATCATATTACGTACATGAACGGCTTCGTCTTTTTCAATCTTACTAAATTTGAACTCGTTTGGTGTTATCGTAACATATGCATGCGAACAAAACTCTTTTCCTAATATTACGTCTACGTCAATAGAAGCATGTGGAACAACATGAAAATTAAGATTATATTTCTCGTTTTCTATTTCCACCTCGTATGTAAAATTACCAAGTCTTTTTTTATTCTTCTGTATTTGGGTTCTAACTGGTTGTATTGACTTATAATATTTTTTTGTCTTACATTTCTCCTGTATGGTTTCGTAGCACTTTAGTTTTTCCTTGAAGTCTTTGAGCACTTTGCACCATACAAAATTGATTTATTACCATCACGTATACCATCTATGACATATTGCATAAGTGCGTCGTCCTCAATATAGCCACGTGACGCAAGTTCTCTCATCTTTAAGAAATATTCCTGATAGCTCTCATCTTTAGTCATTATCCTCTCAGTTAACATCCTATGCAATTATGCACTGTTGATTGTCGTCTTAAACTCATCAATTAAAGCGTTTTTCAATTTCGTCCATGTAGTAATACCACGCTCTCCGGTTATGAATAGTTTTGCAAGCCCCTTCAACGATCTTTTAGCAAATTTATATTTTCGGAATTTATCCCAGCCCATAATGGAAGCATTCTTCGATCCATACATTTACCGGCAGATTACCGTTACCGTTAAATGTTCTAATCGATTCTTAAATATCACGAAAACTCAAAGAAAATTTGGTTGCTTGATTATAAAACTGCTGCGCAGGATAAGATAAATTTTGTACTGCATTAACGCCATAATTGCTATTTGTCATACCGTAATTGGAATTATTCGGCATTTCACTAACCAGTGGCGAACTTTTATTTGTATTAGGCGTGACGTAACTCAAACTCGTTTCACTGAGTTGTCGAATTATTCCATGTATACTATGTGGTTCATCATCATCTCTTATATTACCACTGTTATCATCATCGTTAGCCTCTTGGTTATCGTCATTTGCATTTTCAGTATTCTTCAACATCATACCTCACCGTAAATTGTTGAAAATATGAAGAAATAAATTTTTCACGTTGTAATCTATGCCCAAAATTTTACAAATTGAAACCAAGTCAAATGTATTTAAATTTTGCTTTACATATGAAGCCTTTCCTTTAAACAAAATGTTTGTCTCGTTGTAATCAAAACCATCAAATTAACGTAATCGTTTTCTGTTGCTACGATCTCCTTTAGACTTGAGAATTAGTTGATGCATGGCAACCACAACAGATTTCTGTACTGTTTTCAGACTGTTACATAAAGACGTAAATTCTCCTAATGCTGGCATGCTTTGTAGAAAAATCTTCCGTTGGTATGTAAAATTAAAAATTGGACCATGTTACAGATTTGTCCAGAGTTTCGTTAAATATAACTTAAAGAAAGAAAATGAGAACTGAAAATTTAGACAATAACTAATTCTGCAAACATATTTAAAAATAACTGATATTTTCATTAAGTATTACCACTGATTCATTCACAATAAAGGTTGTTAAAATAAATTACTAACAAACAATATTTTATACAGTGATTATTAATTAAAATATCCTATTATTTTATTTATATATTGCACTATTGAGTACATTTTAGAATTAACACTATCGGTCATAATAATGTGTATTTAATTATTTTACATTGTACTACGGAATGTCGATAATGATTACAATGTAAAGGTTACAGCTGTATATAAAAGTTTATCAACACTGGTCACTTAACGATTAATTGGGTAACTTAACTGGTTAATTAATATTCATGTAATTTACAGACCTGAGAATTTGCAGGGTATAAATTGAGATGTTACACGTGAGAACTTCCTTTTTTTTGGTTATGAAAGTGTGAGATGTAATACAATCGGAAAGTTTTCAATTTAGTACCGTCGTGCTTTTTTTATGTAAAATTGTGTAATTTTAATACATTTATATAGTTAAAAATTTCAAGTTGAGAGAAAATTTTTATGCTTTATACTTTAAACCCAATTACATAAGTTTAAATTAATTCTAAAATATGCAGGAATTTTTTTAGTTAACTAAATAATAAAAAAATATAAAATTATAGGGTTTTAGTACCGTGATGTTCAATTAAACAGCTTTAAATTTGTATGCGGAGATTTTAACACATGCAATATTTATGTATACCTACGGTGACCATCCGTTCTGTATTATACAGAACAGTTCTGTATTTGAAACCCGTGTTCTGTATAAATTATTGATTAGGGAAAAACATAAAAATGTTCTGTATTTTATTTAATGTTCTGTATTTGTTCTGTATTTTCATGCCTCAAAGTAGTATTTGTAGTTTTGATTAACACCTTTGGAAAAAAGTCTCCTGACGAGTCTTAGAGACGAATTAGCCATAGAGACATGCTTCTTCCCATCAGCAATACATTTCATATACATATCTGTGGAATTTTGAAAAAACCTCTTCTCACGAAATAAGACAATTTTCCAAGATTTTTATAGTAAATATAGAATTTCCTTGTCCTTCTTTTGCTCTAATCCCCGTATTTCTACGACCTTTGGAATGCAAGATATGCAGTTGACTAATCGAACTCTTTCAGGCTATCCCTCAATTTCAATTTGACAAAACGACTTCTTTCAGAGAATTAAGAATAATTTGAAAAATTGAATGTCTATAGAAAATTTTATTTAATTTTTATTATTATTTTTTAATTATTTGCATATTGTAGGGACAAATAGAAATATTTTTTTTTTAATAAAACCGAAATATATTTTCCAGATCAACTTCTTTCTACCTTTTTTTCATATTTCATTTTAACAAAACAACTTGCTTTGATCTAAGCGATTAAGATAATTTTCAAATCATTTTTAATCAAAAAAATTTTGACAAAACGACTTGTATGGTGGAAGCTAATTTTTTTCTTTAAAATTTGTTTAACAAATAGTCTTAAATTAATTTTTTGTCGTTTTAAAGAAAACTATTGCCTCTAGAGGGAAAAAAAAGTCTCATAATGTTCGTTAAGTATTTGTGTATAATATCCAAGTTCAAAATTTCTTTAATTTTCTAAGCAATAACTTGTATTAGCCTTTTTAACTGTTTTTTTGCTCTACTGAAAAGTTTTTGATTTTGAAAGAAGACGTTTTGTCCAATGTCCACAGATATGTATGTGCGTTTTGAAGAAAGAAACGTATATTTTAAAAATATTTTGTCGGGTTTAATTTGTGTTTATCTGGTTCAAATGCTCCAACAGAAAGGGTATTTTCTGTATTAAATAATATATGGACCAATAAAAAAACAAAATGTAAATCAAAGCCATTTTGGTCACTAAATTAAACTATGATTTTAAAGTGTTTAAAGAATATTTAAAGGTAAAAGATAACTTGGTAAAACAAAAATTCAATCACAAAAATACCAAAATTAGTTGTAATTTGTATTACCCTTTCAATGCACTTTTCTGTGGATCTACTTTGAATGTTAACTTAATGATAAAAACAAAATATAATTTTTTTTTTATAGTTAAGTTTAACTTTTAGTTTGAAACTAATAGTTTTTTAATTTCTATTTTTTATTTTATGGTATTTAAAAATTCTGTACATACATATCGAGCCTTTAGTCCAAGACCGTATTAACTCAAAATTTTAATTTTTTGAGCTGGGTATGCAGAAATGATATTTGGGGAAATATCTATCTAAAGAAAAAAGAAGGATTATGGTTCTATCTCTAATCTTTGAGATTCTACAGCTAAAAATGTCTTTATTGCCTCTATCTATTTCAAACAATATTTATTTGCAATAAAGAAATATTTCCTTTATGATTTAATAATTATTTACCTTTTTTAATTACAAAACATTCCTCCTTATTTAAAAACTTGCAAAAAAATAACTTTAGTAAACGAAAATACTATGAAAAAGATGGATGAAAACTTCAAATGCATTTTTCTCAGTTCACGATTTTTTTAATTACTACGGTATTGAACCAAAGGCTCGATATGTATGTATGTTATGTACTTATATAGTGATCTCACGAAGGTTTAGTTATTTTTGAATTTTTGGTTAATTTAATTTATTTTGTTCTTTGTTTTTTTAATTTTGTTAATTTAGCATTTAAATAATTATATAATAAATACATGCCATGTACGTATGAAAAGCTGTTTGCATTCTATAATTGTTATTGGTCAAATATTTCCTTGTTCTGTATTTTGGTTTAATAAATATGGTCACCGTATGTATACCATACGCTAATTATCACCGCAACAACTTTAGTTCTTTACTAAGCCATCTGCAAATTTTGATGCTAAATAAATAATCAACTATTAGCAATCTTGCCAAAATACTGTAAAAGTGAACCAGTATTTATTTATTCACTCAAAAGCCTAGTTATTGAGGAAATTCGTCATCATATATATACATGGATCACATTGACTTTTAGTGGCACAATTTGACAATGATAAGACAGGAAAAATCCATACATATGAGGTTGCAAAAAAAATAAAATATGTACCTAAATCAAGGTACTAATTATTTGATTGGAGGTGTACTTTGTTAAAACACAAAAAAAAGGAATTTTAAAACGAACATGAAAATAGAAGAATAATCAGTTTGTGACGTCATCAATATTAAAAAAGCATGAAAGAAGAATAAGATTCATTACAGATGATAAGTATAATAAGTTTAGCATTAAATATTGAAATAACATTGATTTAATATAACAGTTTCATATTCTATAAGAGAGAGTTCTCTCATTTTTTTTTTCAATTAACACAAATTAAGCTAATGTAGACAATAACATTTTTTTAAATACATTGGTACTTATTAATGATATCTTTAACATAATATTATTATAATTTTTTTTATTTTATCACTTTATCAATATACATACTCATATGTATGTATAAATTTAATATTATTGTTATGCCATTACCTTTATTAATAGTAATTTAGTTCATTAGCATGTTAAATAATTGTTGTATGTTATATTTATGTTTCAACTGAGTTTAAAGTGATTAACTAAATCTGATTTTTTAAAAAGGTTACAGTCCCCTATGAATTCGAGCTCGAACATTAATACAGTGGACAACAGAAATGGTAACATTAATTAGTAAATCTTAAATCACAGGACAACCGTAAGTCATAATATACAAAATATATTAACATGCTTTAATTTAAAATTTTGCATTTATATTTTTTTAATTAAGAATTATATTCAAGATAATGATAACAAATTAAAATTTATATTTTTTAATTTCAAAATTTTATAAATAATTATAACATAAAACATACATATAAATTTTTTTACTTACGTATATATAAGTATAAGTATATAGTATCCCATACAAATATGTTTGATAATATACAATTTGTTTTATTGAAACTTTTCATTCAAATAAATATAATGAATTGTTATTAAAATGAAAAGTGTAGAGTAGAGAAAATTTAATATGGGAATGCGGATAGACATATGGATGTTTAGGATAACTTATTAGCCGTTGAATACTTTTTAGGGAAGGTACAAATAGAATATTGGATGATCACTTAAGTATCTTCTGTGAAGTGGGTGGGTAATATTTTCGTAGTGTTCATCGTGATGTCAACAGCTGTCACCAAGATTATTTGACGGAGGAAAAAGAAAAAGATTAATAGTGGCAATAACACCTGTCATCGATTTATTTATAATAAAACTCTAATTGCTTTTATAGCCTCAATTTCAATTTAAGCCTTGGAAAGATTTTTTTTTCTATAGTGTAGTTGGTGTTCAACGCTCAAGAACCCTCCCCGATCCGGCGAGCTCAGCCCATTCAAGCTTTCCAAGCACTGAGCAAAGAAACCAAATAACATATTTTTAAGGCGGAAACTTATACAGTTTCAAAATTTGCTACAACCAGCAAAATCAATGTGTATACGATACCAGGTTTCAGTTGGTGATGGCCATGGCGAATAAATTTGCTTTGGGCTTGGACCAATCTCATTACAAACTTTGTATTTTGCCGTGATATCTTGGATATGTTTATCTATTTTGGGCCACCAACAATGCTTGTGTGCTAATTGCTTAATTTTTACCGTCCCCCAATGTCCTTCGTGAATAAGTTTTAATATGTGTTTTTGTAATTCCATAGATATAACTACACGAGAATCAAATCCGTTTAAATGTAGGCAAAGTAACTCATTTTGTAGAGTTAACTGCAATTTACGATTATAGTATGGGAACGATTCTTGGTCATTGTTACGTTTCGGCAACCGTTTAGAACATAATATTTTACCTTTTGTAAGACCTTATCTCTGTAGTCGCCGTGGTCTAGTGGTTAGTGTGTTGGCTTACTAAGACGATAGCGCTGGGTTCAAATCTCAGCTCTGAAATCTTGAAAAAAGAAATATGAAAAAATTATTTCTTTCGGCGACTACCTCTCAGCGATCTTCTGGCAAAAGCTCTGGGAGTAATTGATTGCCATGAACAAGTTTCTCAAATATGTCGTTCGACTTTAAAAATTAACAAACACAACATGAGCGCTGCGAGAAGCTAGGCCGTAACCCTGACACAGGGTTGTAATGGCCAATTATGTATGTATGTATGTATGTTCCACAAAATAAAAGAAGCATTGCAATTGAATAAAAACAGTGAAATATAAGTTTGTATTAGATTTCCTAAAATACGTCAATTGATTAATATTAAAAATATCAGCTGTTTGGAATATTCACAACTTATTTGTCTATAGATCAGAATATGTATGATACTTTATTTTGGAAGGCATAACTACAAAATATTTATGCGTGCTAAACTAAAACGTTTCGGTTTTTGATGCTGGTATTTTTGCTCTGATTCAGGTTATTTGTTTGAGCTATTCAATAAACTGGCTAATCTTCATCATACACTAAAACGTTAAAATGGGGGCTGCTGTAGTGCTAAAGGTGCTAGATCAGTTAAAAGTCCAAAAAATCATGCCGTATATTTCGACATATTTCTTTTGTTCATATTACTTATTCTGTATATTAAATGAACAGAAGTTTTACGCTACAGAAACAGTAAGGTCAAATCCTTTGAGAGGAGTGAATGATATTATTGACTGTAGCAGTTCGCTTGAAAAGCACGAATAGAATTACTGCATTAAAAAAATTACAATTTATTCGTAGCTCGATAGCAGGACAATTAGAATTCACCGCTGTATACAATTTTGTTGCAGGTAGTCCTGAAGTTATAACTTAGATAAAATAAACATGGTAAATTTTAAAGAAAATTTTTTTATGTTCCGGGTAATGGAATAAACATATGTATGAGTGAAGTTAATTTACACAATAATGCTGTATTTAACTATCGTTCGTAGAAATAAGTGGACAAATGCACGCATTACGGCACGAAAATATCTAAAGAACACTATTCAAAAGCAAATTTTTCAGTGAAAAAAAGCAAATACACCTTTTCTTACAAAGTCTTTAAAATAAATCATTCGAATTATTTAATGAAAATTAAAAATAAGTCAAGGCTTTAAATAAAAAACAAACGTATTTATATAATTTTTAGTAAAATAAAAACAAATTTTTTAATTTTAGTTCATATGTTCTTACAAATTCGATTTCCATCATATTAGCCAGCATTGCATTTTCGCGACAGCCCACAAGGTCCCGATTTTACTGGGGGCTAATTCTCGCAGTCGATTTACTCGAAGTTGGATTTTTTTTTAATTTTGGGATTCTCGCACTCGCTATCGAGTAAGTTGTATCGAAATTCCTTATGATGGCACTCGATACCGAGTGTACGATGGAATGTAACCGTGCGAGTTTTATTCGATACCAAATTTGGTGTCGTAATTTTATTTTTAAATAGTTCGTTGGATAACAAGTGTTTATTTAAGATTTTAATTGTTATATTAATCAATTATTCGTATAGATTTTCGTATTTTTTGTATTACACCCTCTTTTGCACCTTTGTAAAGGAGTTTCTACACAAACTCTAACGAGTATTTTAACGGTTTATTGTTTTTGTTAAAAAGTAAAAAATAATTATTCTTGTTTGAACGCTTTACAAGTGCCACAACAGTTTTTTAAAATTAACCACATTTTATTTACAGTGAATTCCACTCAAAATGACCCACCTGTGAAAAATTTTCAAAACTTGTTGTAACTCCAAAAACTTCATTTTAATTTTTTTACTTTTTTATTTTTCTTACATTTTAGGTAATATCTAACACAAAAACATAAACATATTTCATTGATAAAATAAAGTTTTCAATTTTAACAAGAAATCAACAAAACACATGAAAAATGACGCGCCACTCAAAATGACCCAGTTACTTGAATTTAAGAATAATCATAAATTTCTACCGAATTAATATTTGGTCGGATATCCTTTTTGACTGATTACTGATTTTAACCTATTAGGAACAGATTCCACCAATTTTTTTGTGTAGTCTTGAGAGATTTTTTCCCACTCCTCCTTTAATGCAACCTTAAGGTCGTTTAAATTTGATATTGCGTGCTTCCGAATTTGAACTTCCAATTTTTGCCATAAATTCTCTATAATATTTAAATCGGGAGATTATGGAGGTGTTTTCAAGACTTTGGGACAATTGTACAATAACCACTCCTTAACGATGTGGGCAGAATGCTTTGGATCGTTATCTTGATATAAGTAAAATGTGTTTTCTATTCCCAGCTTCTGTGCACTTTGTTTAAGATTTTCTTGCAAAATTTTCAAATATTGGAATTTGTTCATATTGCCTTCAATGAAGCACAAATTTCCAACTCCTGCAGCCGAACAAGCACCCCACACCATCACATGCCCACCACCATGTTTTACTGTAGGCCGGAGATGTTTTGGATCCAGCTCTTGATTCGGTTTTCGCCATACGTTTACCCTCCCGTCAGATCCAAATAAGTTAAATTTTGATTCGTCAACAAAAATTACGTTTTTCCAGAACTCATAGTCTTTCATGTAGTAAGCGTGAGCGTATTCCAAACGATTTTTCCTATTTTTTGCACTAACAAATGGTTTTTTCCGCGCAATTCCTCCATGTAACCCAGCCTTATGAAGAACTCTTCTGACGGTTGTTGCACTGCATTTTGTATTAAATGTTTCTGCCAACATGTCTCGAAGATTTGGAGCACTTAATCGCGGATTTATTTTGACTTTTTGTAGAATCCAACGCTCTTCACGTTCAGTCATCACTTTCTTACCAGGGTGTTTCGGTTTGTTTGTGATACGTTTTTCGTCATTGTAACGTTTAATTATATTTTTTATAGTACTACGTGGCCTTTTTACTATATCTGATATTTCTCTTTGACTTTTACCACTTTTATAATGTTGTATTATTAAATTTCTCATTTCGATTGTGGTTTGAGGAGCCATTATTGAAAAATACACAATATCTTTCACTATTCAAATAACCTAACGCGACTAAGTCGATCACATGAACAAAATATCCAAGCCAAGCAAACAGACAAAAAATAACAAATATTTTTCGCAAAATACCGTTATATGAGTTACTTCCAATGAGTGGGTCATTTTGAGTGGCGCGTCATTTTTCATGTGTTTTGTTGATTTCTCGTTAATATTGAAAACTTTATTTTATCAATGAAATATGTTTATGTTTTTTTGTTAGATATTACCTAAAATGTAAGAAAAATAAAAAAGTAAAAAAATTAAAATTAAGTTTTTGGAGTTACAACAAGTTTTGAACATTTTTCACAGGTGGGTCATTTTGAGTGGAATTCACTGTATTTCGATACACGCAAACAACAAGAAAATGTAAGTTAAGTCTTTAATAAGTTTTATGCAAATTAAGTAATTAATATTAATTATTAGGTCGAATATAACAAAAATCAATTTCAGACAAAAAAAAATTCTTGCTGAGTTTATTTCTGAGCACAGCAATTTGGCCAAAGGCGTTTTACCAAATACATGCCAAGGAAAAGCTACTGCTAACAGACTTTAGGAAACTTTAACTAATAAATTAAATGCCTCCGGTCCACCGCTAAAAGATGTAAAAACTTGGCGCAAGGTAAATTATTAATTGTTTTCCACATTAACGTCCATGACCGCGATTAAAAAAGGAAAAATTTTCAAAATTATAAAACAAATTCTCAATTCCTTTGATAAATTATTTAATTTTCTTTGTAAGCATATGTATGTTTTTTGTTTACATATTTGTAGTGTTGGTTAAGGCTTTTTTTTATCTTTTACAACACTTTATTAAAAAATCGATTCGCAAGGTAAGGAAAAACTCGCACGATCGAAATTAATTTCGATACGAATTTATTTCGATCACGAGTCCCAGAATTAGCCTCCTGATGTGTAGGTTACCAAGAGCCGGCATTCCAAAATTCAGCTTGATATGTAAACGATTTCGGGTAGTGGTACAAGATGGGTTAAGTTTGTCACGTGCATAACCATGATTACTCCACCATTTGAGGAAAATTCTGATAATTTAAAGTATAAGAGGCCAGACTCGGACGGATTTCTAACGAATAATTGTTATGTAAGAACGTATTTATAGAGAATATCGATCACAGATGTACATACATATATGTTTGTATATTTTGTGTTAATTAGAAAGGTATTAGGTTTACTGAACAAACAGTCGACTCGAAAGTATAAAATAGATTTTAAAGGTCGAAATGTCTTGCAATTGTGCTGGATCTAAATTGAATAATATAAATGTAATGTAATTTAATATATACCTGGTTCGAAATTTAACTGTTTTTCGGGCATCTTCAACATTGCTGCATTCAAGATAGTTGGATCCGATCTTCCTTTTGAGTTAAAGGCATACACTGAAAGGGTGTACAATCCACCTGGAGATAATGTGGAAACTGTGAACCGAGGGATTGTTGATGTAATATTGGCTTTAATTTCCTGAAAGATCATAGAAACATCGATTTATTAACTCATGTTTTAAAGTAATAAACACGTATTAGTTAAATGATAAAAATTTTGGAACACCATAATAAATGAGTAATAAATTTGAGGCTATTTGAGTTCAATGTTTACTCATATTTATTTTAACGAACAATAAACATTTTTCATACTTTAATTTCAAAAATATAACATTCCCACTTGACCACGACTGTTTGTAATAAGATTACATAGAAATCGAGAAATAAATTATGAAGCTAAACTTTACTATAAGCGAAGTTTTTCTATTAGCAAAGAATTTGTGAATTTAAAATATTTCCTAGCTGTCGTAAAAAAATTATAGTACGAGTTATAATATTCAAAAGAACGAACTATTAGTTAGGAATGCTCACGAAAAAAATACATCCATGTTTTTTCCAATGCGATACATCGTGAACGTACATCGATGCTTTGCGATATATAGAAGAAAAACAAAGATGTTTTCGATGCATCGTATCAAATTTTTATATACATAATAACAAAACAAACAAATAATATAGAAATTTAAATTTTTTTACCAAAATTTTGTATAATTTAATAAGTCTCAATATTTTTTGTTTAGAGTTTTTAAAAATAATATTATATTAAACCTTTTAACCACTCTACTTTGCTGCGTTACACTAAGATGGTACGGAACTGGCAGCCATTTACTTCCAATGGGCTTTCATTAAATCGACTTACAGGACTACGTATTATATAGCGAGATCGTCAGACATGCTTTCTTTTATTTATTTATTTAAGTGTTTTCTTATTTCCTGCACAACAAGACAGGGTCTTATATTTACAGTACAGGAACGTATATGTTAAATATAACTAGTGCAATTCAAGATTTATGTACATATATAAAAAAGAAGTATAATAAAGAACAAATTACAGAATTTCACATATTATAAGAGACAATTACGAATTACTAAAAAAATTGAACAAAAATTTTTTGAAACTATTAACATTGCTATTCATTTGTTGAGTGGGTGGGAGAATATTCCAGAGGCGAGCTGAATGAGTATAGAATTGCCATTCTGAAGTCAGATATTGAAAGCGGGGTATTATAATATTTCGATTACGTGGTGATTGGAAAAATTTTAGTCTGCTATATAAATATCTGGGGGTTTGTGTGTAAACAATTCTGTGTAAAAAGATTAATGTGCGAATTTTTAAAAGATTTTCGAACGAAACTCCGTAAAGATGGGTGGATAAAGTGGAAACATGATCAAATCTTCTCAGTCCATAAACATATCTCACAATATTATTGTAAAGTACGTTCAATTTTCTTTTACTTGCAGTGTCACAACTTCCAAAGAGTTCACAACCATAAATTAAGCCGGGAATCACATATACCTTAGCAAGTAAGACTCGTATTCTTAAAGGAGTAACATATTGTGTGCTCCACAGTGCCCTTAATTTTACATATGTTTGGCCGACCAGTGAGTTAATGTGGTTAGTCCATGTTAAGTTGTTATTGAAAATAATTCCAAGATTTTTCGATTCATTAACCATTTTAAGTTTTTCACCATTTAATACAATATCCAGTGGTATGGATGGGATAAGACTTCTCTTAGATATCAGCATATACTTAGATTTGCTAGGATTCAAGCAAAGCCCGTTCGAAGTTGCCCAAAGGCATATATTTTCTAAATCAATATTTAAAGCTGATATCGCTGTATCAATACTGTTAACCGGGCTACTTAACATTAGTTGCACATCATCTGCATATAAGTGTATCTTGCAACTAGAAATTTGGTCAGGTAAATCATTGATGTACAGTGAAAACAGGAGTGGACCCAAAATTGAGCCTTGGGGGCTCCTTTGGAAAGGTATAATTTTTTCGACCATACATCGTTCACACAAACAGACTGTGAGCGATTTGCTAGATAGGATTGTAAAAGCTTGGCCGAGGTATCATCAAAGCAGAAAAGATTCCTCAGCTTATAAACGAGTATATATTGATCAACACTATCAAACGCCTTAGAGTGGAGAAGCACCAAAAAGTTTACACAGTCTTCCTCTAAACCTTGACGTATATTCTCGATGACCTCCGCAAGAGCTGTTATACAACTGTGACCCTGACGAAAACCAGATTGTACACTCGATAACAAATTATGTGTTCTGATAAATTCACTCATTTGCATATGTAGGATTCTTTCTAGAATCTTAGACATGAAGCACAGAATAGCTATCGGCCTGTATTCTCCATTCGACTTAGGTACTGGCACAATTTTAGCATGTTTCCAATTTGATGGGTATACACTTGATGTTATAATTGAATTAAACAGGTGGGTGACATATGGAAGAATCATCGGTAAAAGCATTTTGATGAATTTAGGATGTATATTGTCTATCCCCATTGCATTTGATTTAATATTAGAACACGCTAAAACAACATCCATTTGAGTGATGCCGGAAAATTTTAATTGCTCCCTAACTAATCTATTATAAGAGATGGATGAGAAGTGTGAAGAGTTAAAACTGTTTACAACAATAGGTGCGTTAGTAAATTTTTCATTCAGCATATTGACCTCATTTTGGCAAACGTTGCTACTACACCTAGGGTTGATACCTATTTCTCTAATGGTATGCCAGGTCTGCTTAGAATCAATGGCTTCACTAAAACGCCTCGAATAGTACTCAGTTTTTGCCCGTCGAATTTGTTTATTTACATTTCTTCTAGCAACAGCATATTGAAATTTTAGTTCATCGGTTCTGTATCTCTTCCATCTTGCGTAAATAATATCTCTCTGTTTCATAAAATTTGCTACATTACTCGAAAACTAGGGTTTTGCTTTATTCACTTTAATTTTATGTTTTAAAGGTACAGTTGTATCAAAGAGATATTGAACTTTGCTTTCCAAGAATAGAGACTGCTTATCCACAGACGACATTAAGTAAATATCACTCCAGGGTATATGGCAAAAATGCTCATACAAAAGATCAAGATCCAGATGTTTCCAATCACGATAACGTATATGTTCCTCATATGTCTGTGTCCGAAAATCATAAGTAAGAAATATTAAATCATGTTTGGAAAAACATGAAGCGGATATCTGATCATACAAAAGTACGTTACCAATATTTGACACAAAGAAGAGATCAAGAAGTGTACTTGTTGTGGAAGTATGATGAGTAGGGGTTGTTGTATTGACAGGAGAAAGGCCAAGGGACGACATATTATCAAGCAGACTATTATCTAACAAAATATTATCGTTAAAGTCACTAGTAATAACTATTTCATTATATTCTGAAGTCACGGTCTCAAGGGCTGAGTATAACATGGACAAGGGCAATCTCCTATTAGGCCTATAAACGCAGCCAACCATCATCCTCTTTCCAAACGATAAGACTTCAACAAAAATCATTTCAATATTATGCACGAACTGGTCAGAGAAATGAGATCTGTTAAACATTCTGCAAGATATGCCATTTCTTACAAATATAGCGACGCCACCGCCATGACTTCTTCTATCAGATCGAAAAGCTTTATATCCATTTGGGCACACTATATAGTCGGGCGTTGATGCTACAAGCCATGTTTCTGAAACACATATAATATCGACATTCGATTTTTCAAAAACAAGTTTAAACTCGTCGATTTTGTTGTTAAGGCTTTGTGCATTAACGTGTACAATTTTGAATCCACTCTTATAATTAGACAAGACTTTAACCATGTTCATAGTCGAGTCTCTAGAGCTCCCACCTTCCAATGGGTTTCTTTATTTTTATTTGCTTTCCAATTTTTGTGAACTAATCTCTGATGATCGCTCCAAAAACTAATGTTGTCTGTTACCTTATCTGAAGTATTAGAACCCGACTCGTCTGGGTTTACAAAATTCATTTTTTTGAAGTATGGATTCAATAGAAAATTTTAAAATAATATCTGTCATTTAACTTTCGTAAGTGTAAATCCGGAATAATGAACTATTTACAAAGATAATATGTACATATGTATATATTATATATCTATAAGTACATAAAATGTTACCACTTTATCCAAATTGTTTGTGATTTACAAATAGTATCGATAACTAGTAATTCTTATTGTGACTTAGTACTATGGATATAATACACAATTATAAGCTCCGTTCAAGCAGGGCTGTCGGGTGAAAACACCTCAAAACCATACTTAGTAGGGACATAAATATTGTAACTACTTTGAACATGCCCATTAGAATAGTAAAATTGAACATACGCTTTTATTATCAAATGTTTCTGAAATTTAACCTCTATAGCGTTAGTCAGTTCTGTGAAATTGTTTTAATTTGAACCGTAACACGGTTATACTACTTCTTAAGTGTGAAAAGAAAGAAACTAATATTTTCAAAACGCTCCGAACACTCAGACTTAGTCGCATGTTCGTCTGCAGGTGCATAGAATTGTTCGAGGAGATCGGAGATATAAAAGACCGGCCCACGTACCGTTCGGACAGGGCATGTAATCGAATCCGTCAAAGCAAGAATTCAACAAAATCCTCTCCGGAAATATAAAATCATGGCCGGTGAGATGAAAATTACACAAAAGTCCATGAGTCGTATTACTAAAAAGTCTTGGGTGTTGGAGCTTTCAAACGGCGTGCAGGACATTTATTGACTGCAGCTTTAAGAAAAAATAGGATAGAAAAATCCAAAGGTATTTTGGTGAAGTACGCTGATAACTTACGTACAAGAAAAGTTTGACAAACAGTAATCTAAAGAAATATCAGAACTCATTCCACTGGTTGAAAAGGGTTATCATGCAGTCAAGGTTTAGTGGGTGGTTTTTTACATGGAGTGACTCATTTGCATTTCTGTGAACAATAGGTCAAAACATTGGCCAAAGTTTACCAAGAAATTGATTTGGAAACAGTTGTGAAGCTGCTTAACTATTCCCTGTTCTAAAACCAGCCTTGGAGTTTCCAACAAGATTCTACACCAGCTCATAAGGCTATAACGACACAAACCTTGGAAACAATTTGCCAGTTTTTATATGCTCTGAAGATTGGCCATCTGGCAGCCCATATTTTGAATCCTTTGAATTCCAAATTGTGGACGGTTTTAATATTGATTTACTTAAGACAGTTATGGTTCATGCTGTAGCCAACGCTTCAATGGATAAGGTGCGTGCAGTTATTAAAGACTGGTCAATGCGAATTAAGGCGTGTGTGAAGGGCGGACATTATTAGTGGTGCCAACTTTTTGTAACCAAAACGCGCTGGTCTCCTTCCCAAATCGCACTAAAAGGCGCTAACGTAATGACGTTGACAAATATTTATAAGCAAAACTAAATGTATCGTTTCTATTTAAATTATTGGATGGAAGTTTATACTCTCCATATCTTCTTGGTAAAGTATATTTTAATATACCAATTCGTTGTTCAAGAAACTTTGAAATTCTAAGCATTAAATATTATACATCTAACTTTGCGAACTTTGATCCATATCGTAGAATTTGCAATGAGTTTAATTTATTATCTGACTATATTGATTTTATTTTGAAAATTATAAAGAGAGATATTTTCTTATATCTTAATACTAAAAATTTTTAATCTACATACATACTTACATATTTTTTAAAATTTTATTCAGGTACAAAAAATAGGTTCTTATAAACTAACAAGCAACAAAAATTTTAAATCTTTTTTTTTGTATATCAATAAAAATTTAAATGCTTTAAACATTACATAAAATATTACAAATAATCAGTCATATATTAAAATAGTAACTCAGCCTTCTTTTTTATTTAATATTAAACTTTTAATATTTTACTGATTACACTAGTTTACAAAATGAAATTTTTTTTTTATGTATATTTGATGAGATGCACTTTCTTATGTATTTTCTTCCGCTGAATTCAAAAATCAAAGTTAAATTTTTTTATGGAAGAGTTTTTGAGATATGGTTATTTTCTCCTTTTTTCACTTGACAAATTATATCTCGAGCTAGATATGTCCTATTGGGTCGTTCTTGGTACCAAATGGAAGTTATTGAGATGACGAACCCGGAGCTCTTGTCTTAGTAAGCCAACACACTAACCACTAGACCACGGCGACTATATAATAATAATGTAGAAAAGTAAAGTTAAGATTGATCATCGCCATTTTCTTTCAAATTGTCTGGCTCATCTTCTGACTACAAAACCAATTGTATGTAATACTTCGAATTATTATCCGTGTGATTTAAAGACTCCATCTAATGGAATATAATAATTTTCACAAGAGTGTTCTAATCTTATGCCATATATAATGTGTATTAAGGAATTGACTGTGTTGAGAGACATTTTAATCCTTATTTTTGATTCAAAATAATTCATTATACAAAAAGCTATTTCTGCATTTCACAATGGGAAGCTCAATAAATTTATAACAATTGAAGGCAGCTTGATAAAAGGATTGACATTAAGAAAATTCTTAAAAAAATTGTGGATCTCAATCCAAAACGATAATTAACATTGTTGCTTATTATTATACAAACTATACATACACATGTATGTATGTAGTTAAAAATAATTTCACCAAAGTATTGCTAAAAACACTATTAAGTATACAATATAAAAAAATTTCCAGTGAAACTATGCGTATACTGAGTGACTTGCGCTTTGATTTGCTGATATTTAAATAAAATTACACAAAATTGTTTTTATAGTTGTAAAAATAGTACTAGAAAATTTGTGAAATGAAAAAAATGTTGGATTGAATTGGTTTTATTAAGTTTTTTAAAAACGCGCCAATTTAGCGCCTTTTTTATTAAATTGGCTAAATTGGCAGCGCTGGACATTATGAATAAAACTAATAGGCTATTTACACTTGCTCACATCTTAGAGGAACGCATGGAATATATTAAAAATTGTTTACATTGCAACATCTTTCATCTGTCATATTTTTTATACTTCAATAAGCAAAATATTTGAATTTGAAGAAATAAAAATTAAAAAAATGGAATTTAAAACTTCTGCAGTAATTGGATTGCTCTTTAAAATCAAAGGCAGATTTTTGTATGCTAACATTGGCTGCCCAGGACGTTGTAATGACTCACAAATTTATCAACAATCGAAGTTAAGTAAATTGATTAAGTCATCCCGTATCTTGAAAGAAAGATACATAGAAATATACAACACAGAAGTTCCAGTACTCCTTATTGGGGATTCAGTGTTCAAATTCTCACAAACGGTTATGAAACCATACCCTTTTTCAACTTCTGCCTCTTTGGAACAACAAATGTTTAATTACAATTTGTCTAAAGCAAGACGTGTAGTTGAAAACGCGTTTGGTCATTTAAAAGCCAGGTTTCGACGTGTGGGAAAGGTTTTAGATAACCATCCAAAATTCAATTCTAAAATTATTATGTGCTGCTGTATTCTACACAAATTTTTAAACTGCCATAACAGCCTTATAAATGAAAGCTGGGAAATTGATCAGACTGAATACCGCCCGCAACCAGACGATAGTAACACATCTAATGATTTTTCAGAACCAGCGGAAAATATAAGAAGAGCAATTGCAAAATATTTAACAAAAAAATAATTTTAAATTTCTTTTATTATACATTACCATTTACCATTAAAAAAACCAATATGAATTTGTTTAATTTTTATTGAAAAATTAAAAGTTTAAATTAAATAAAGTTGATTCCCGCGAAAGTTGATTCCCGCGAAAACAGCCCCAAGCCATTAATGAGCCAACTCCAAATTTAATTTAAGACGCCTAGAGTTCGCGAAAAAATATAAAATATTCACTTTTGAAGACTGGATGAGTGTAAGATGGTCCGATGAAACAAAAATTAATAGAATCGGGTCAGACGGACGACAATGGACATGGGTGGATAAAAGTGTTGGTGTCAAAGAAAGAAATATTTGCCAAACACTTAAATTTGGATGTGGCTCATTAATGGCTTGGGGCTGCTTTCGCGGGAATCAACTTGGAGTACTTCGCCGAATTAGAGGCAAAATGTGTGCTAAAGATTATATAGACATTTTAGAAGACTCATACATTCCAAGTCTCGACATATTTGGTTTAGATCCGGGACAGAATAGCATCTTTATGCAGGACAACGATCCTAAGCATACCGCGAAGATAACAAAACGTTGGTTTGAAGAAAATGGGATCAAGCTTTTGAATTGGCCCCCTCAGTCGCCGGATCTAAACCCGATAGAACACCTGTGGTCCATATTAAAGAGAATAATTTTTGCTCAAAAAGACCCTCCAAAGACCGTAGACGAACTCTGGGAGCGTGCTGTTGAAGCTTGGGAAAGTATTGACCCTAATGTCTTGACGAATTTAGTGAAAAGTATGCCAAAAAGAATTAATGCAGTTAAAAAAGCAAACGGTGGACATACCAAATATTAGGACCTAAAATCAATGCAATATTCAACAACGGTCATAATTGTTCACATGTGAATTTTTAAATTAATATTTATTTTTTTTACTCTTAACACACATTCTTTTAAAATTTTGTTCTTTTTAAGTTTTTTAGATGTACATTATTCTATATAGGTAAAAAAAATTAAAATATATTTGAATAAAACATACTTTTTTGGATATATTATAAATTTTAGTATTTTTGTGAACAATTTTGTCCCTTACTGTATGTATGTATATGAAAATTAGAAACAAATATAACAGGAAAAAATTTTAATTCACTAAAACCATACATTACATACATTAGGAAATATATATAAATACATATGTATGTACATACTTATATTGACTAGAAACAAATATGATACCTAAAAAAAGTAAATAATTCAATAAAACCAATGTTTTTTTTTTTAATAAAATAAAATTTAAATAATTTATATCTAATCACAGTACGTTATTCATTCCTTACTAAGTCTAATTTTTTTCCCACAAAATTGAAAGCATTTCGCGTTGAAAGGCCGCGTTCTATGATGAAATATTTTCCAGTCTTTTCACTATTTCATTTCTTTCTTGAGCCAACCTTACCATCTCCGTGTTTATATCTAACTTTCTTTTTCTAGGGCGGGTCCGCTAACCGTCCTCAGTTTCTGGCACGCTTGAGGTACTTACGGACGAGTAATCAGGGTCACAATCTGAAGGGTAAAACTCTATTACATACTGACTTTCATCTAAAAGCGTGGACATATCTGTTAAAATAAAATTCATGAAATTTACTAACGATTAAGTGTTAGCTCAATTATACATGTACTAACCTGTACTTTCATGCATGGTCTCTTGTATATTATTTGTTCTAAAAGATCCCAATATATTATTAACTTTGTAAAAACGTTCCCACGTTGAAGGCGCTCCTCCTATAGGTCCAATTTTTGTTTTTCTTGCTGGAATAAAATGTGTATACAAAAATGTATCAAAGTATGTAAGGTATGTCTGCTTATATTGCGTAAAATGAGTTTTACCTACATATGTATATTTCCGAGTGAGGTTATCAACTTTCGTCCGCACATCTGTCCAGCTTCCAAAAAATCCAGCTTCTTGCAGTTTTGCTGCTATTTCCTGAAAAATATGCATATTTTTCCTGGCGCCTGACAGAATGTTTTCCTCAGAAGTAGACCATACAATACGCATGTTATTTTTCTTTTTTGCCTAAAAGTAAAAATACTCTTTATTTATACATATGTATATAATTTTTTAAATTCAAATTTACTTACATTGTATAATTTTTTGACAAATGTTTTTTTTTTTTTTGTTATATTTTTTTGACACATGTGTTTTTTTTAGTGATGGTAGTACATTTTTTAGTGATGACACAAAAATTATCGGAAGATGTTGAATGAAACAAAATGAGATAGGAACATCTTTTAAAGATGTTGAACAATTAGCCGTATACTTCTTATAGCAAGATGTTAACATCTTTGTGAATTGATGAAAGATGTGACCAAGTGTAAAAAGCCTATTTTTGTATACAATACATATCAATAAATATATCGTCGCAATAATTAAAGAACGCTGTAACTGACAAAAAATCGAAAATACGTTTTTTGCATCATTTTTATCAGAAAAAATACGTGTCGATTGGTCCCGGTCCCAGATTTCTACGTTGAAAATAAATTAACTTACGCCGTCTGCGTTTTAAAAAATACCAGTGTATGTCAAAAAAATATACATAAAAAAACACAAAAAATATACAATGAGCGTCGGGGGTTTACAATACAATACGTTTGGCAAAATGAAATATTTCATCACCATCGTCTTCGTCCTCGAACATGTCGTTCACTAATTTTGCATATTGTAGTAATAATTGTCTTTGATTTTGAATTCCATTTTATTTAATTTTTATTTCTTCAAATTTTTTTGCGTACTCAACTAGAAAAAAATATTACAGATGAAAGATGTTGCAATGTAAACAAGTTTTTTCAATTTTTAACATTTTCCACGCTTTCCTCCAAGATGTGAGCAAGTGCAAAAAGCCTAATATGCACACATCACTTTTGCGACAGATTTTTGCCATTTGTTTTCAAGCTTTTTCTTTAAAATTTATGTTAAAATAAAATGGGCTTCTCTTGTTATAAAGCCTCTTGTGCTTTTTCAAATTAAATTTAAAGGCTAATGTTGATCTCTAATTCATTTTTATTACAATATTTTAATTTTTTGATTTTAAAACAGATGTTTCCGTATGGAATATGCGTTCAGTTTTGCACTTTGCTTAAGCAAATAACATTTGACGAAACTTGACGAAAAGTTTGATTAAGTATATTATAGTTTGTCACATATGCTTAACATGTATTCGCACAGTTGCTTAAGTTGGCTTAAGCTGGTTCATGCATATTATGGTTGGGCCTTAAACTGACGTCTGAATGGTATGTTTCGCAATCGTGATTCATATTGTCGTGTGAACATAGCATTATGTATCTACTAACAACAAGATGGTTTTCGATGTACCGAAAAATTATACTGATGCATCGAATGATATCCTATCATCCAATGAATCGATATTATAACGATGAATCGAATTAACAATATCTATATTTGCGATGCTTTCGATAAACACACGACAATATGCAGTGTTGCCAAAACGGCGGTTTTTATGGTAGATCTGGAGGTATTTTTTCGCCTATTGTGAGCGATTTTCGAAAAAAAACGCTAAGCGGTCTTTCTAACTGTAAAGTGCAATATTTTCAGTTGGTGGTTTTTGGTGTTTTTTATGGCCTAGTATTTATAATATTTATTATTATTATTATTATTTATAATATTTATTATAAATACTAGGCCAATATTTTCAGTTGGTGGTTTTTGGTGTTTTTTATGGCCTAGTATTTTAAACAACTCTAAAATACCAATATAAATTCAAATGTTTTAAAAATTACTGTTAGGTCAACGTATAAATATTCGCTAAAATATTCCATTAATTTTATATTTCATTAAATTCGTATTATTTTTGCTATTTTAATTTCAACTTTTATTTTGCCATTTCATCCCAGTGAATTTTTGTCCTAATAATATACAAATGGTCCACTGTTCATATTTTTGTTAATTATCCCGTTAGTTTTGATAATTTGTATTTTTCTTATTTCTTTTGAATTACATACATTGTTTTGTTGTTGCCTTAAAGGATATTTGCAAATTCTCTAAATGTAATTTGTTTTTGCAAATTAATCAAACAGTTTATTAAGTAAATGAAAACAACAACAGAGGCCCTTTGGTATTAAATATTTACAGTTTGCCAAAATAAATAAATCATGTTATTTTAAGTTGAAAGAAGTAATTTTTAAATAAAGAAAACATTGTAAGTCTTGAATTCAAACCGATCGGGTCTTGTTATTAATTAAGCTGTCGCAATTTTTTCTATAAAATAATTAAGTTTTTTGTTGTAACGAATTGCATTTAGCAGCCTGTAGATAACAACTTAAAATTACCAAGTTGCTCTATTTCGCTGCCGGTAAGAAAAGCTCTTCTTATCGTACAATTGCATTAAACCAAAGAATATATGTAAATCATATAGAATGTGCATCACGTACAAGTAAAATTTCTTATGGCGGGTCGTAATGTTGGAACCCACAAAAAGAATTGTTACTCTCTTACTCAGCAAAGAGAATTTGTTTACTCTCTTACTTTTTGTTTTTTTTTTTTTTGCTTAAGTACAGAAAGAGTTTCATGCTAACAACAATATTCACATACAATACAATTTGTTTGTGTTTCTGTTCATGTGTTTGTGTTTCTTATTCATTGTGACCTGTTTTAGTTTTTTAAAGGTAGAATTAGCCAAACGTAACGTAGCGTATCTTAACGTTGACGAGTCAGCTGATCATTTATTTTACATGCAAAGTAATGGCAGCGCTTACCGAATAAAAAATGTAACGTAACGGCACGTATCAATCTGTAGAAAATAGAAATTCTCTACGTTTTTACGGGACATTTGCAAACAGCTGGTTTATTTAGGGTTGCCAAACGTCCTTTTTTAAGCAGTAAGGATAATTTTGTTTTGTTCAATGTACTTATTTCTGCATAACACCTAAAAAGGTACACTAATGTACTTTTTTTAATCTTTTGTATTTCTTTTTTGTTCTGAACACTTGAAACTAACATATATAATATTAAAGTACATTTGCCACCAAAGTACTATAATTTTAAAAAGGTCTATGTTTTAAGACTCAATTCAAAAATTTTATTTCGTAATTCTACAGAAGTTATTGAATAGTATTTTGTCAATACAATTAACATGGATCTACCGTTTGATGAATTTATTTATTTCATTTTAATTTAATTTTCCACTAAATTTAGTGGTAGTGAAAAAAAATAGTGCATTATCGCCTCTAATATAACGCACTAAATTTTCACTACCACTAAAATGGTTTAATTTAGAGGTTAATTATTTCCATCTGCATTTAGTGGAGGCTGCAATATCGTTTAAGGACAGTTTAAAAGATAGAAAAAATATTATGACATTCCATCAGTATTTTAAAAATAAAAGTCTTACGGCAGATTTTTTTACGTCTACACGGTTGTTTAAAAATCAAATCAAAGTCAATTAAAAGAATAAAATGCACGTATACGTCCACACAAACTTTACATACATTGTGAATACATTAAACATAAATAAAAAATAAAATAAAAGCGCATCTCTGATCTAATGAAATGTGATTGTTTTCTTAAAAATTAAAAAAAACAAAGCGAGCCTTACTACTGTCAAAATTTCCTCCGTATTTTCTCTCAATGTCGTACGTTCTCCTTACATATAAAGTTTACACGATACTATTCATTCTCTTCTACACAAAAATTTGACATGTATGTATTACCGTCTAAACCCGCCTTTAGTTGTAGTGGAAACGATAACGTATTATAAATTCAATGCAATAAACCCAACTCTCATTTAATTAAAATTATTTACTGAAAAAGTATTAAAAGAAAATGAATAGAATTGTTAAATAGTAGATTGTTTCAAAATTTTGAAAAGAATTTGTATGTTTATATTGGCTATACCGCATTCAAACGCGGCATCTGACAGAACATTCAGTTCGATTTTGCCCTTTTGAAAGAAGGAAATGAACAAACAAGCTTTTAATAGAAAGTTTGTAACGTGAATTGATATTTGAAACAAATTTTAACACACTTGTGCCAAGTGTGTTTTACAATTTTCTTACATTGGCAAAAATGGCATTGTAAACCAAGTTCAAAAAAACTAGTAAGTATGTATTTGTAAAAGTTTCTATAAATACATGAATGTATATAAAATATACAATACATATTTCTATGCAAGACATGGGCCCTGGGTTCGACTCCAGGCTCTGACATCTTCAAAAAAAGAAATATGAAAAAAATATTTCTTTCGGCGACTACCTCTCAGCAGTCTTCTGGCAAAAGCTCTGAGAGTAACTAATTGCCATGAACAAGCTTCTCAAGTCTGTCGTTCGGAGTCGACATTAAACTGTAGGTCCCGGTAGTCATGGATAAAAATTGACACACACAACATGAGTGCTGCGAGAAGCTAGGCCGTAATCCTGACACAGGATTGTAAAGGCCAGTTATGTATGTATGTATATTTCAATTTCTCTTCATATAACCTTTAAGACAAAAATTTTTTTCACTTAAATTAAGAGATATTATGAATGATCATATTTTAGGAAAAAAAATAACGGTACAATAAATAAAAATTTGTTATTTTTTGCTTTTATTTAAAAATGCTGCGGAAACAGTTGTAAATTTTGAGTCACTTGAATAGGTTCACTAGGAATAAAATTAGTTTGCTTGTGACTTTCGAACCAAACCCTGATCAACTTCAATTAGCACATGGTGCCGTTTTGATTTGACTTTCGAAAGTATAATTAAAATTTTAAATATTTGTAAGTTACAAAAATACTTTTTTAAATTTTTTATTTAAAATGGGGCGCAGCAAACGATTAACTGAAGAAGAAAGAGGTAAAAGTAAAGTATTCAAAGAAACTGGCTTAAGCCATAGGAATATCGACAAAAAAATTGGTCGCTGTCAGAATATTGTAAGTAATTTTTTAAGAAATCTGTCCGATTATGGAAAAACATGAAAGGGCGGACGAAAAAAGTCACAACAGAAGCGGACAGAAGAGCTATTATAACAGCTGCCTAAAATTCGAGCGATTCTGCTACATAAATTAGACAAAAATTGATTATCACAGATAGCATAAACACTGTAAGACATGTTATCCGAAGTTCTAAACATTTAAAGACATTGAAAACTAAAAAAATATCGCTTAATGCTGCTCGTAAAGCGAAATGACTGCAGTTTGCACAAGAACACATGAGCGATAATAATGAATGATATCGTGTTGTCTTATTTAATTTTTTTCTTTAAGAAATATTAATGAAAACCAATGGTGTAAAATAATACGCGTAAAATAAAACGCGGTCGATTCTGGTTCTACGAAAAAACAATATTAAAAAATTTTTCACTTTTTCATAAAAAAGCGATTCTAATTTAAGGTTTATGAAAACTATCTGTCAGATTTTTTTTTCATAAACAAATAGTCAATTCTATTGCTTATACAGCCATAGACATGAGTATAGGCACAAGCAGTACTTTCAAATAAAATAAAAAATTTTACATTCCAGCATGATAATGATTATAAATATTCGGCTCGCGACGTGAAGTAGTGACACCGCATATGGCTTGCCACATCCTCCGCAGTCCCCAGACTTAAATCCCTTCGAACATTTGTGGGAAGAATTGACCGAAGAATTCGAACAGAGAAGTTATTAAGCAAAGCTCATCTTAAGGCAATGTCGATCGAAGAATTTAATAAAATAGGCGAAGATATCACAAAAAATTGGTACATTCCATGCCAAATAGGTTAAAGACTGTTATAAAAGAAAATGGATTGCGAACAAAATATTAATTCAAGCTTTCTGTATGATTTTTGGCTGTGCCTATAATTTTGTCCTATAGAAAAATGAGTTTATTTAGTACTTTTTGTTATTGGAATAACAAACTGAAACTAATTTGTTTAAGTTTTTTTGTTATTTTATTAATGTACATATTCTGTAGTCATTATCAGTTAATAAAATTATTATTTTATGTCTGGGAATATGCAAATTTTTTTATTTTATTTGAAAGCACTGCTTGTGCCTATACTTCTGGCCATGATTGTATACTAGGGTGGCCGTTATTTAATTTTTTTCGTATTTTCACTTGGCAAACCCCTTAGATTGATTCCAAATTAGAAAAAAAATATATATAAAAAATTTTAGATCGTTTGCATAATTATTGGGCGTGTCTTCAGCCCACAAAGTTTGCTAAAAATGCTATTTTTCTCACTATGGCTGGCTTTAATTGTTCATAACTTTAGTAATATTTATATTAGAGAAAAGCCTTATTCACAAATATTCTGGGGCCATATCTGATGAACAATGTTGCTCTGTATTAGTTTTCTGTAACATTAATATTAAATCCAGAAAAAACGAAATTAAAAAATAACAGCGAAATTTATACATATCTTCGCATTGTTTGCATACGAACTTATTTTCTAGTTTTTATTGCTTTTGTTCATCTGCGTTATGTTTCTTTTATTTCTCAATCATCATTATTAAAAAAAGTCAAAAACAAAACAGAATAACAATAATTATGAGTAATAATAAACAAAACTACTTTCATTCGCTGGCTTGTTAAGTCGAGCAAATACTCAAATTGTTGTGAATTTCTTGCGAATTATTTGTAACAGTTTACCGTTAGTTCTTACTGAGTAGCAGAGCAGAATTCAAAATTTAAATGGACCGCAGGTTCTCGAAGGCGGAATGGACAATTCGCCAATCAATTCGTCTGAGACGAACAATTTTTTTCTTCGCTTTAAAATCAATATAGCATTTTTGAAAAATGATCCAACTACATGGCCTGCGGATAACAATTTTACAACTGCTTTTCAAATTGTTAATGACATTAACGTGGTAAACGATACAGCTGAACGAGCGATGAAATTGATGCAAGACTGCAACCCAATGCTCACAAAAGACGAGGAACAAAAACAATATATCAACCCCTTTGCGCGAAATTATCGTTTATGCCAGTTTTTTCGAAATTGAGTTTTTGATGCAATTTTGTTTTACATTCAAAGACCTGAAAAAAAATTGTAGGCAAATTCCACTTCTTTGCTCCAAAAATTGACTGAATGCTTAATTTTTTATTGTGAGCAATTTTATCGTATCTTCCCATGAAGAATATTTTGCATGTTATTGTTATTGCAATATTTACTACATAGAATTAGAAGGTAAAGCGAATTGCTTGCTTTATTTCGTTTTTCGCCTCTATTCGTTTCACCGTTAATTTTACAGAAAAGGCTATATTAAAGTTGAAGAAAAGCATTTAGCATGCATTCTTTTTAGGATCATGTGTTTGAGGTAATCAGTTATTGCGAACCACCCCAAGTAACACATTTTCTACAGACAAATTAATAAACATTGCCTTAATAATGCTATCAGTTTCCAAAACCGCAAGTAAATAATATAACTTAAAAGTAATTTGATGTGGATGTATTAGCTATGCTGTCACATTTCTTAAATTGTTCAAACTTCGTTGAAAAAATTAAAATTACATATTTACTTTCCGGTCATACAATAATGGCAGTTGATTCTGTACATGCTTCTGTATGCCTGCGTACAGTAACATTTAGGCGCCAAGTGAATGGCCCACAATTATTCGCAACTAATCCATTGGGGTACAACTGTATTGAAATAGGCCACTGAGAGTTTGAAAACTGGAAGTCCTTTGCAATCTGTTACTATCAAAAAAAGTTAAACTAAACATAAATAAAGTTCGGATAGATTTATTACATAAAAAATCAAAATCAATTGAACTCATTTACTGATATTCCGAAAATTCTACTAACAAGACTGCAAATAACTTTAATTTTACCTTTAATTTACAAAAGCTGTAATGTAGTCGCCGTGGTCTAGTGGTTAGTGTGTTGGCTTACTAAGACATGGGCCCTTGGTTGGACTCCAGGCTTCGACATATTCAAAAAAAGAAATATGAAAAAAATATTTCTTTCGGCGACTACCTCTCAGCAGTCTTCTGGCAAAAGCTCTGAGAGTAACTAATTGCCATGAACAAGCTTCTCAAGTCTGTCGTTCGGAGTCGACATTAAACTGTAGGTCCCGGTACTCATGGATAAAAATTTACACACACAACATGAGTGCTGCGAGAAGCTAGGCCGTAATCCTGACACAGGGTTGTAAAGGCCAGTTATGTTATGTATGTATAATTCACCTATGTGTATCTCTTTGCAAAAATTCAATGATTTGTACCATTCTATCAACCATCTTCACAATGCACTGCATGAGTAGTGGTTAACCCCTTAGTATTGGTCTTAAAAAAATAATTAAGAAATACATAAAACCATTAATAAATCTTTGTTTCAAATTATTTCTTACACTGACAAATAATATTATCGTAAGTATTATTTTCTACAGACGCATCTTCGAAATGTTGTAAGCGAAATTATCGTATACACCAAAAAATACGTTTTTCTGGGAAAACTTTAACTTTTTCACCAGAATACTTTTAGGTGTAATTATATTATATATATACATCTAGCACATGTAAATTTTTATTTTGATATTGCAAGCGAGAGCAGAGAAAAGTAGAAAAATGGCTCTCCTGTAAAATTTGGATTTTGGTACATACGATAATTCCGCGCAAAGGGGTCGATATAGTAGCAAGTAGTCAAAATCTATCAAATCTATTGGGAAGTAGCAGATAACAGCTTAACCTACCTAGCGAAGGCACACTCACCACACAATTAACATGCAACGATGAGACAATTGCTATCGATCATACAAGGGTGAAGGCATAGCACTGGCCTTTGAATGATCAATTCACAGCAATTTGTCTCATTCCTAAGGCGCTTAATAATAATATAATTAATTGTAATATATGTACTGTCCTTTCTAAAATTCCAATACAATGCACAGCATTTAGTAGGGGTTTTCCCCTTAATATTGGTCTCAAAATAAAAAAAAAAAAAACAATTTCCTATGAGCACGAAGGAGATTTTAACACAAAACTTTTTATAATTACACCATTTAATAAAACAATAATTACCAGGCGAAGATATGTAAAAATTTCGCTGTTATTTTCTAATTTCGATTTTTCTGGATTTAATATTAATGTTAAAGAAAACTAATACGGAGCAACATTGTTCATCAGATATAGCCCCAAAATATTTGTGAATAAGGTTTTTCTCTAAGATAAATATTACTAAAGTTATGAACAATTAAAGCGAGCCATAGTGAGAAAAATAGCATTTTTAGCAAACTTTATGGGCTGAAGGCACGCCCAATAATTATGCAAACGATCTAAAATTTTTTATATATATTTTTTTTTTCTAATTTGGAATTAATCTAAGGGGTTTGCCAAGTGAAAATACGAAAAAAATAACATAACGGCCACCCTATTGTATACACATTAATTTTTTTTATTAAAACTTTTTTATATGTATATATTTCATTTAACATATTCACCTATTTAACTAAATTTTTTCCAAATTAATTAATTAAAAATAAAAGAATTAATTTTAACAAAAGCCTTTAAGCATTTATTGATTTACAAGAAAAAAATGTTTAGTTGTTTCTATAAGACGATATAATTTGCTGCACTAACAAGGAGAACAAAAATAAACATATTTTAGCAATTTCCTTCTTCTTTCATGCCTAATAAAATTTTTTTATTTTATTGTAAACATACAGGGTTGTCAGATGGTTTTCAATTTTTATCCCCAATTTCGAAATTTATATCCCCAAAAATCCCCAAAACCTTGATTAGTTCATCCCCAAAAATCCCCACACAAAGTGCGTCAATAATTTTGCATTTATGTATGTATATATGTTTAATTTGATATGTAGATTTTAAATTTGGAGATTATGCAGATCAACTTAAAATCTTGGCGACATTCTTTTTAAACCAATCTCTTGCTCGCTTCGATGTGTCTTTCGGATCGTTATTTTATTGAAATACTGATCGCTGTGCCATTTCATATTCAGCATAAGATATCATGATGTTGTTTGAAATATTTGTATAGTATACAGCATCTATTTTACCTCAATTCTAAATAAATTTCCTGTGCCATATTATGGAAAACATAAAGTAAGAGTGGAGAAGTAATTGTGGTCGGACGAAACTAAAATTAGTTTGTTTATCTACGAAAGAAGTAATTTAGCTGTAAAAATACCCTCTAATACTGAATACCTCCTCAATAAAAACCATTAAAGAAGGTGGCGGAAACATAATAATATGGGGATGTTATTATATATATTAGAAAATAAATCAAACCAAGAGCACACAAAACTAAAATTAATTTATGAATTTTAAACAAGTTTATAAGCAAGATTTGAAAACTAAAATTCTATTAAAATTCTTTAATCGTGTTAATAATATATAATTAAGCAAGCGAAAAAATTTTAAAAATCGCCAAAAACTTGTCGATCATCCCCAAAAAATCCCCATCCCCAAATGAATTTTTTTATCCCCAATTCAGAAAAAAAATCCCCAATTTGGGGATAAATCCCCTAATCTGACAACACTGTAAACATACGTGGCAAATAATCAAGAAACGAATGGAATGAAACAAAATTGACAGACAGTTTTCATAGGTTTCTAATATGAACTAATTTCGATTTTCGACTGTTTTCGAAATAGCTGATCGAACGAATTTTCATTTGGTCAAGGCCCATTAATACAGGTCATTGCATCTCTGCAACATTACAACTATAGAAAAAACCACACGCATTTTGTGTAATTTACCCGTAACTGTATCACCATTAAAGATACACATAATATTTTTTATTATTATTATTTATTTAAAATAAAAATACCTTTTTATTCTTAAAGAAAAAAAAAAACAAAGAAACAAGAAAAGAATATATGTATGTAAGAAAAAAGTAGCCAACTTTGGTTAGAAATAGCCAATATGGCAACACTGATTAAGGACATAAACACACAAATAAAAACAAAAAATTTTTAATTCTGGTTTTTCGACTTTTATTATTTAATGTAATGAAATTCTCAAGCTTAAGGTCTTTTTTTAAATAAAAACTTTTATTTAATAATCAATATTTCGCTATCTAAATATATAAAATTGAATGTGTGTTTGTTTATTTGTTTGTTTGTTTATTTGTTTGTTTGTTTGTACCTTATAGGAGACCAAACCTCTGGACCGATCTTCCTGAAATTTTCACAGCATTTAACTGGGACTCTGACATGATTAATAGGGTACTTTTTTTTCGACCACGCCTACTTTACGCCCACTTTTTTAAATTATGTAATTGCCCCCATATGGTTTTTAAATGATTTACTTCAAATTGTATACACGTTATACTCCAGGCGAAGTATAAATAATAATTTATTACTCCACGCCCCTCTTTACGCCAAATTTTGTTTGAAAGTTTCAAACTTTTTGTTCTATGTAGAAATTTGTATTTTTTTTATTTGGTAATATACTGCTCTTAATACTGTTAACGTCGTCATATAACTATGAACCACGCCCACTTCACCGCCCCCTTCTCTTTTAATTCAGATACTTACTTACACCACTAATAATGTTTGCCATACAAAATACTTTTTTTGTAATATGTATATAACGAGGGGGTAGCGAAGCACACCGGGTTCAGCTAGTATATTATAAATACACATTTTCTGTATTTAAAATTTGAAAATAATTTATAAATAAATATATCCTGAAGACGCTACACGCAGGAGTAGCGAAATATTGATTATTAAATAAAAGTTTTTATTTAAAAAAAGACCTTAAACTTGAGAATTTCATTACATTAAAAACAAAAAAGATAAAAATGTAAACAAACTTTGACGTTTAAAGGTATGTTTACATAAAATCAGCCTGAGAGATGCAATGACCTGTATTAATGGGCCTTGTATTTGGTATTATGGCGCACATTTGTTGAAGAAAAACTCTATTGTGAATTAGTACATTTTAAAAAAAATTTTAGTTTTATTTACAGCGTCGAACGCAAATTTTACATTCGGTAGCCAACGAATATCGTTTGTCTAATGCAACTCATAATAGGGGACATAATGAATTTATTTTTCATAACTTGAATAAGAATCGCTATAATCGAAGTTGTAAATTCATGTAAAGCGCAAATGATAAATATCTTAATCATTTAATTTTTTTAAAAATTCATTACTAAAAATGAATTTTATAACTAAATTCGAATGATTTTCTTGCACGTATTTGTTAAATTTGACAAGAATTACAAAATAAAGCATTATTTTACGTCAACAGATGTTCTTAATGTATGGTTATTAAAAGCAATAAACATTCCTTAATAGCTCGGGTATGTGCATTTCGTATGATATAAACGACATCTACCAAGACGAATTGCTCATTTTCATCTCGACCAGGTTTGTGTTCCGAATTTTTATTATTATTATTTTGCTTTTACGAAGAATCCTTCTACAAGAAAGAATGCAATTTAAGCACTCTTCCTATTCTGGTGTGAACACATTTTAAAGCAACTTTTTTTTATAAAATACGAGAATTTTATATATTAGATTTATTATACGAGCAAAATATTCTATAATTTTTTTTTTATTTTGCTAACATATTACTTAAGAAATTTAGCATAACTCACATTTGATTGACTATCGACTAATTCTAGGATGAAATACTGGGGAAGACCACCGTTAAACCCATCAGCACAGGTTACTGTTAGTGATGTCATCGATATATTCGTCAAAGTACAGTTATGAACTTGATCGGGACGACCTAAAAATAAAACAATGTAAATAATTTTATAAAGTTATTAATAGATAGGAATTAATGTAGGAATTTCAGCTCAATGTTCTATTTCAAAGGTTTTTTTTTAAACTAGACTTATTTTTCATTATCATGAAAATTTATATAATTATTTTGAGGGCAAAACAAAATGATATACTGATTAAAATATATGTTGAGGCTTTTTGTAAAATGTTTGACCGAC
Organism: Metopia argyrocephala; assembly: GCA_963576795.1. Taxonomy (NCBI): domain Eukaryota; kingdom Metazoa; phylum Arthropoda; class Insecta; order Diptera; family Sarcophagidae; genus Metopia; species Metopia argyrocephala. The sequence goes on from OY756209.1 coordinate 90,724,813, forward strand.
AAAGTGTTTCTTTTTCTTTATGCTTGAAAATTCTTCTCCACATTAATGAGAAACTTGAAATTCAGTATGTATTAGTGCATAAAATTCAGATCACAATATATAACTTCTTTGGATTTCATAATTTTGCGATATGCATACATACATATGTATGTAGGAGTACATTGTACATATGTACAATATATTGAGATCTATCAGAATTGTATGTGCGAGGGTTGTCTTTTATATTTTGGGATTAGAGAACAAGATCAAATATTAATCGAAAATCACTTTATTGTTTTTCGAAATATTCGCCATGAACCATGAACCAATTGTCAAAGCACTTTTGCCACTCTGATTGAGGTATCTCCAAAACATGTATTCTGAATGCAGCAACCGCTTCTTCAGATGTCGAAAAACGTTGACCTCTTAGTTTGTTTTTTACCAACAGGAATAAAAAGAAGTCATTCGGCGGATGACTCATCAAATCGATGTTTTGGATGCTCAAAAATGCAGTTGTTTGAGCCGATGTGTGAGAGCTCGCACTGTCGTGGTGAAGACTGGTTGATTTTTTTTTCTTCTATTTTTTGGAAGACAACTACCAAACAAATGGTTGTGTTCCACTCTGAATTGACTGTTCTGTGCTGTTGTAGTGGTACTTTTGCGACATGTTCAATTTTTCCGAAAAAACAGGCTACCATTTGCTTGCAAGTACTTCGTGCGAGAACAGCTTTCGTTGGATTTTGTTCATCATGAAACACTCATACAGTCGACTGCTGTTTATTTTCGCACTCATACGCGTAAATCAACGATTCATCACCTGCCACAATGTATAGACGTGGTTCGAAGCACCGCGATCGCATTTTTTGAGAATTTCTTTCGGCCAATCGACACTAGCCTTTTTTTGAGCGATTGACAAATTGTGTGGGAACAATTTTTTTGACAGTCAAATGTTTATGCAATATTGAATGCATGCTGGTTATATGAATTTCACGACCTTTTGGACGACCTTCACGAAATTTGTCTTGGTGTGACCATTATTGAATTAACCATACCTTCAATAAACACTTGTCCTTGATGGAGTTTCATCGCCAAAAATTGAACTAAGTTCATCCATTCACTGTTGCTGACTTAATCTACGTCGAAAGTTGTAAAAAATAATTACACGAAAATGTTCACGATTTATAACCTTAAAAATATCCAACTTTACGATAGAGCTGTCAGTTGCCAGATTGAAACACTAGGCTTGCCAAATCAAGAAACATAAAAGGCAACCTTCGTAAGTACTTTTGTTGGACCTGGATCCAAATAGTGTTACATACAGTGGTGGACACATAAATATATATACATACATATGGGCTAATCCTGCGTTGCGGACGTTACGTTCGTACGCATACTTTTGAATACCGTTGGCGCTCTGAGCGTTATATTCTTAAGTAACCTACATTGGTACGTTGGCCTTTGAGAGTACTTTCAAATGGCAGTTACAAATATTTTCTGAGTTTTATCAGTTACGATATAATTGTACTTAAATTGCCGTTGCGGACGTTACACAATACGGAAGTCGTTGTGGAGATCAATGCAAATTTTCATAAATTTTAGCGAATTTTACAGTATAAACAAAAAAACTCCAAATACATTAAAGAAAGAGGAATGCTTAAGCATATCAAACCCACTTTCGAGGCTAAAAAATAATTGTTAGTTTATTCACAATTTTGTCTTATATGTGTTGCGGACGTTACGTTGCGGACGTTGCATTTTTAACCACTGTCCTACTCATATAAATAAAAAATATTTTTGTGTTTATTTTCAAAAAATTTAGATTTTATTTTTCTTTTTAAACTTGCAGTTTATATTTAGGAGATGCTGAAGTGCGTGCCATTTCGATAAAATTTTCATTAAGTGAGGAAAAGTGATGATGAGATTTTACGCCTGTAATATTTTTTATATTTAGCCATTTCTCACCTAGATATTGAGTTGTGGTTTTTATATCGTTTTCTGTAACGTATATTAGTTTAACCCCATCGATATTACTTTTGGCCAGTCTGTAAAAATCGTGTGCATCCTTCAGAATAAGATTTTGAGCTCTTACTAACTGCCAATCTTTACGTTTCACGATAGCGCCTACTCCGTCTACTGCACCTTTGCCATGAGAAGTAGCGAAGAAATTCCACTCAAAATGGTTAACACCAAATTCATTCTTAAATTGTGGAATGCTACGTAAAATAAATTTGTTTTTAAACTGACTACTGCATCCATCGGAAAAAACACGGATTTTAGATACTGAATGATGCTTTTGAATAATAATTATAATTGTAATAATTATAATTATTGATGTATGTGATTTCAATTATAGATTTGTGAAAACAAAACAACTTTTAGCAGAACTTGATTTTAGGACAGATCGATACCGTTGCGGACGTTACAAAATTTGATATTAAGAAATGAAACATACTTTTGTATATTTTAGAATTTTTTTTTCTTACTTTAAAGAACAGTTTTTGTTTTGTTTGGAATGTTAATGTGGTGTCAAAAAAATTTTTAGTTTCTTCGTTATATATAAAAACCCTTATTTTCCGTTGCGGACGTTACAAAGCGTGGTCGTAACTTTACTCAGTTTTATTTAGTATGTTCCAATAGAACATATAAAGCGCTTCTTTCATAAAGTTGCAGAAAATTAATTAAAAAAACACTTTTTCGAAGATGTAGCAGCCGTGTTTTGGATAAAGCTTGTTTAACAGCAGCCAAAAAACAAGCATATTTTGGCCAAATATTAAAAATGTAAGGTTGCTGAACCTTAAGTCCTGATTTTCGTAAAATGGACTTCCAGAAAAATATTTTATGATGATATTTGTAAGAGTACAAATATAGTCTATTACTCTAAATAATCAAGAATAATTTTTGATCAACTTTAAAAATTTTTTGTTGGTTGACATTTTTTCGGATATGCCCATATGTATAATACTCAATTTCCAATTTGTTCGGTTTTTTTTATAAAAGAAAAAAGCGTAACAAAACAAGAGAAACTAATGTGTGTTTTATTTCTTTTGCATTGTGGTTTAGTTTTTTTCGTTCAGCTATGATAATTTTTTTTTTAACACACTATTGCTAATTCTGTTGTCAGTTTTGTGTTTCTTATACATTGTTTTTAATTTTTAAAACTTAAATAATGTTGTTGGTTCAAATACTTTTGTAATAAAGAATAAAGTGCTCGAATACGACTATTGATAAAATATTGGAAAACATTCTATTTTTATTTTTAATTTATATATTTATGTATGTATGTATATATACATATATGTATATATACGTTTTTAAAAGAAAAGACACTTAAATTTTTTATGTTAAAAATAAATAATAAATATATGTATAATAATCAAGATTAAAATTATTTCTTACTTTATATTTTGAGGATTTTCATCTCCATAAAAAGGCTAATAAAGTTACTTTTTTTAGAGATTATTTATTGGATAAAATATCTAATTTTCTTTTTTTGGAACTTCCTTTTTCTGTAGCCCAAGAGCAATGTTTTCGAAGGAGTACTAATAATTGAAAATCCAATACCTCTATTCTGTGTTGAGAACAAGTGTCGGCAAACCACTCTGGGGTCATTTCAGACCTGCCACTAAATTAATGGGAATTTTTTACTGATTTTTGGAATATATAGTCTCCATATCGTACGAAAATATAATCGATATAATCGACGCACAATTAATGCATTCGTTAACCTTTTTAAATGAAACGCATATTTATTGCATCAAATGACTTCAAATGGTTTGAAACATTAAAATTTATATTTTTTTAGTTAAAATATGCCCCAATTCACTATTTATTATCCGTTAGTAGTTTTGTAGTTGTAAACACAAATTGTTCCTTCCGCTCATTTTGACAAAACTGAAATCTGACGCAAGATTTTCGAAATAATTTAAATAACGGTAAATCGAATAGCAAAATAGTGTAAGAAACAAATATTACCCTGCCATTACACATGAAAGTACTTTCATGAAAATTTTAAACCACTCTCAAATTTTTACTAGTACATACAGTGGTGCCAACTTTTTGCAACTAAAACGCGCTGGCCTCCTTCCCAAAACGCGCTAAAACGCACTAAAACATAGCGTTGACAAATATTTATAAGCAAAACGCGCCGTTTCCAAACGCGCTAAATAAAATTTAAATAAAATTCGACCCATATATTAGAAAAAGCACAGTCTTTATTGAAGCAAAATAAATAATATCTACATATTTGTTTTGGAATTTAATTCAGGTGCAAAAAGTAGATTCTTACAAACTACCAAACAACAAAAATTTAAAATATTTTATTGGTATGTACATATATCAATAAAAATTGAAATATGTTAAACATTTCATAAAATTGTACTTGGTTACTTTAATAATCAGTCAAATATTAAAATAGTAACTCAGCCTTCTCTTTTGTTTAATATTAAACTTTTAATATTTTACTGATTAAAATCAATAATAAGGAACCTTTTGATATTATAAAAATAAGGTTGAAAAGTAAAGTTAATATCGATCATCGCCAATTTCCTTCAAACCGTCTGGCTCATCTTTTGGCCCCAAAACCGATTGTATGTAATACTTCGAATTATTATACGTGTTATTTGAATAAATTTTTGCATATATGTACATCTAATGGAATATCATAATTTTCACAACAAGAGTTTTTTAATCTTAGGCCATATTTAATGGGTATTAAGTATTTGACTGTGTTGAGAAACATTCTATTTCTTATTTTTGATTTAAAATAATTCATTATACTAAAAGCTCTTTAACCTTCTGCATTTGAAAATGGGAAGCTCAATAAAGTTATAACAAATGAAAACAGCTTGATAACAGGATTGACATTAAGAGAATTCTTAAAATTGTGGATCTCAATCCAAGATGATAATTAACATTGGTTATTACCACTATACAAACTATACATATATATGTATGTACTTAGTTAAAAATAATTTCACCAAAGTATTGTTAAAAATGATTTGTTGATACTTAAATGAAATTATACAAAATTGTTTTTATAGTTGTAAAAAAAAGTACTAGAAAATTTAAAAAAAAAAGTAAGAAAATGTTGGACTGAAGTGGTTTTATTAAGTTTATTTAAAACGCGCCAACTTAGCGCGTTTTTTAGTAAACGCGCTAAAACGGAAAAAAACGCGTTTTGTATGGTTAAAATGCGCTAAAACTAGCGCGAAGCGCGCTAAATTGGCACCGCTGAGTACATAAACATATTTTTTCATTTTTGTTTTTGTATTTTTGTTTTTTTATTTATAATACGTATACGGAACTTTCATGAAAGTACTTTCATGTGTAATGGCAGGGTAAAGAACAATCAGCGCAATCGATGCATGTCGGTTTTTTTGATGTTGATCAAATATAAATGAAAATAGTGAGACCAGGATGCATCACGGTCTGAAAGGGATAAGAAACACAAAACACATGAATTGTATTGTATGTGAATTATGTTTTGTATGTGAATAAGCAAAAAAGAAACACAAATTAAGAGAGTAAACGAATTCTCTTTGCTGAGTATATTTATTTTGCAGGTTCCAACATTACAACCGGCCATAAGAAATTTTACTTGTGCGTGATGCACATTCTATATGATTTATATTCTTTGCTTAAACTCATATAAAGATCTTCGAGAAAATATTGTTGCGAAATAGAGAATTTAGCAAAACAAAAATTCTTGTAGATACATTACACTAAAAGTACAAAAAACCTACATATTCGTATGTTCATTTTATTTTGATGAAAAGAATGTATGTATGCTTATTATGAATACCGAACGGAAATCATAAATTTACTAATCCTTACATTATTACGGAAGCACTGCAATTTTAAAACCTAAAATTTTGATTCATTAAACTTGTAAAAAATATACATATATAATTAGCAATTACAACCTTGTAACCACGGGTAGGGCCTAGCTTCTCGCATAAACAGTTTTATTTCTGTCTTGAAAATTTAAGTATTTTGAGTTGTGCCCCTTTTGTATTTAGGGTGCGACATATTTAATGTAAATAGTATTTGTGAAAATACCTTTTTTGTTAACTTTTTTGTTTTTTAGTTAAGTTTGACCAAAGAATATAAATCATATAGAATGTCCTTCTTAACGAGAATCGAAATATTTTTTTAAAAATTTTACTTGATGCGGGAGGGAAGGGCAAAAGAAAAAACAAAAGCAAAGAGCGTAACAAAGGCCACACTAACAAGAGAAACCAAAGAGAAATTAATGTGTGTTTTATTTCTTTTGCACTGTGGTTTAGTTTTTTTCCGTTCAGCTTTAATCATTTTTATATATTTTTTTAATACACTATTGCTTATTCTGTTGTCAGCTTTTAACAGCGTAAAGTAATTTGGCTTTATTTTTTTAATATTTTATTTTGAAACGAGAATTTACACAAATTTAAAAGCAAATCCCAATATTTGTATGCTCACTGAAGGAGAACTAAAGATTTGCTTGCTCTGAAAACTTATTTCTTCAATGCAACAGTGCATACAGTGACGAAACTCCAACAACTATAACAAGAACAACACACAGCAAGATAGCCACAACAAAATTTTTGCCCTCACAACATCACAGTGTATAAGAAGATAGCCACAACAAAATTGCACACACAACATTACAGTGTATAATAAGATAGCCACAATAAAACACAGCTGATTTTAAACTTTTTGAGCTGTCATTTTCTTCATCACTGTATGCACTGTGGCAATGCCAAAAACTCAACTGATAACGAAAAATGTATTTTTCGTTGATCATCGCATCAGTTGAGAACGGCTGGACCGATTTTGAGGATTTTTTTCTAATTAACGTCGTGATACAACTTAGGTTTTTACCTACATACATACATCAGGATTACGGCCTAGCTTCTCGCAGCACTCATGTTGTGTGTGTCAATTTTTATCCATGAGTACCGGGACCTACAGTTTAAAGTCGACTCCGAACGACAGACTTGAGAAGCTTGTTCATGGCAATTAGTTACTCTCAGAGCTTTTGTCAGAAGACTGCTGAGAGGTAGTCGCCGAAAGAAATATTTTTTTCATATTTCTTTTTTTGAAGATGTCAGAGTCTGGAATCGAACCCAGGGCCCATGTCTTAGTAAGCCAACACACTAACTACTAGACCACGGCGACTACGGTTTTTACGGAAAGAAAATCCTGTCACGCCCACTTTTTTGGATATACCTAAAATTAGAAAACGGCTCATCGATTTGACTAATTTTTCTTTCAAATGCGTGTATTAATAAATTTTAAGTTTTCATCGAGAGAAAAATTTTTCCCCGCCCTCCGAAATAAAGTACCATATGGTGATCTATAGAGAAATAAGTTGTAAATATTCCAAACAGTTGACATTTTCTATTTTAAATATTAATCAGTGGACGTATTTTAGGAAATCTTCTAGAAACTTCCACTGTTGTTATTCAAGCCCAATGCTCCTTTTATTTTGTGGAGCATATGCATGACGAGATAGAGCTTACTTACAACTGACACATCACAAGTAGGTTCGGAAGATCAAAAATATCAAGATATCAAGAACAGTATAATAACCAGATAATATAAGAATGCCTATTAAGCATTACAAATGTTCCTTAATAATCTTCACTTCATAATCTTTTGATGACTTTTATACTTAATTTTAGCCATTATTTCTATGATTTTTCTTAGAAATAGTCAAAATTCGAAAATGGTAGCGTTTTGATTTTTTTCCACTTTGGAACACCAAACCAATTGAGAAAATATACAACTTCGGTTTTTGTATTGGTAATTTGTGCAGAAAAATCTTCTAACGTGGAACAAATTTTACTTCGGTTTCCCCACAATCATGATATGTATTTAGAACGTATGTTTTTTCAAGAATGATGTAAAACGAACCAATATGTTATACACTTTGTGTACGTTAAAGTAATATTTAAATCACTATTATTAAAAAACTAAATATTTAATTACATGTGCTAACATGTTATTAAAAATCTGATTTGCATCATATTAGAAAACGTTGCATTTTCGCAACAGTTACTTTTGAAATCTTATAGTGAAGAATTGTTAGAGTTCTTTCGACAAATTCTTTTTGATAAATATTTTTCAATACTTTCGGAAGCAATCTTAATAAATAAAAAATATATATAAATTTTATTTTTATGGTTTTGGGGCGTTTATGCGAAAGCACAATTTTGGGCTATTTTTAAAGTTCCAAAAACCTGATACTTAAAAGTTTATTATTTTCTTTAATAGGGTTTTAATTGGAAAATAGTGAACTAACTTAAGAAAAAACAATTTTTCAACTGTAGAAAATGGACTAATAGAATTTAACTCAATTTCTCTTATTTGCTGTCAAGAAATTAAATATTATAATATTGCAATATCAACATATTCCTATAGTTAGATATGAGAAGATATATGAAAATGAAAATTTTCGTTCATATTATATCAAAGTAGATATCAGGTGTAGACCCCATGTAATATACACCGTTTCTATGTCCATGTAGGTAAGAATATTGCTTTCTTTAATTCTTTTAGAGAACATGTGAACAAAATTTCGGTAAGAGCATGCAATAGCAAATTAAAAATATTGAAAGTAAAAATTAACCTTTAAAACTACGAAGATGAACAATTTTTCAATAGACTTATGAAATATATATAAATGCTATACAAAATCTTACGACAGATATTTTTTGCGTTTACACGGTTGGTAAAATACCAAAACAAAGTAAAATGAAAACATAAAATGCACATACACATGCACATACACATGCACACAAAATTTAAAGACATTGTGAATACATCTATCTATCTATATATATCTATATCTATATATTCAGTTATTTCCGCTTAATTGAGTCTCTAAAAATGCACGATTTTTGGTGCAATTAAACGGGAAACTCAATTAAGCGATACTCGGTTAATTGATTCGCCGACGCAATTAAACGAAAATCACTTAATTAAGCCAGACGAGCAATAAAGCGAAACATCCACGTGTGTAGAGAAAATTAAATTCATTTTTTTATTTATTAAGTTAAAAAATAGTGTTAGTTTATTAAAACAAAACCAAAATCAGGTACGTTCATCGTACAATATTTGAAAAGCAACAAAAATTACGAAATTCTATATAAAAAGAGATCAAAATTTAAAATAATTACATTACATATGTGCATGCGAGTGTACATTAACGGCCGTATGTATAATGAAAAATTAGCAGCTCGTTAGAATATGGGACAAAAAACTGGCAAGTTTATCACCCGCTATAGACTGATATTATTAAAACTTTCCATACCCTCTATTTCATAACTAGTCAGATAATCCAAAAAAATAAATTCTTTATACCTTTGAGTAAGAATTTCCACGTATTGGAATGACAAACTTAGCCACTGTGTACAACGACCTGCTAATTTTTTATTATACATAAGGCTGTAAATGTTTTAAAAAAACTTATACATACATACGTAAAACTATGATTAAAAAAATCAGTCATCAACATTTGAATTTTAGATTTGTTGAGGCTTTCGATGATTCGATTTTCTATATCGTTCCTTTTACATGGTGAACAGAAACATGACAAAAATTTTTTTGGTACAACATAAATGGCTTTAAGTTTGTGGAGAAAAAAATTAAGCAGACGAAATCAATTAACTGAAACATTTGTTTGTGTTTTTCGCAATTCGGTCTCATTTTATGAATCAATTAAACGGGAGGCACAATTAAGCGGAACTCAATTAAACGGGTACTTTTGGATAGGAGGTTATACGGAATGATTTCGTTTCATGATTTTTAGTACAATTAAGCGGGAAACTCAATAAAGCGGGGCTCAATTAACCGAAAACAACTGTATAAAAGAAAGTGGCGTTAGTTACTACGCTTATAACTCAAGAACGCCTGGACCGATTTCGGTGATTCGTACCAATTCGGAATGGTCTCTGGCCAAATAAGAAGAAGAGCAAAAAAAATTTCTAAAATATTCCAAAAAAAAAAAAAAAAATTACGTCATATTTTTAAAATACGGGGTTCACACAATACCTTTCATGACTGTTCACATTAGAGTTGCATGACTGTTCACACTATGTTGCAATGGTGTTCACACTGGAGTTGAATGAGTGTTCACACTATGTTGCAATGGTGTTCACACTAGGGGTAAATACGGGGTTCACGCAATGCCTTTCATGACTGTTCACATTAGAGTTGCATGACTATTCACACTAATTTTCAATGGTATTCACACTAAAACCGATTTCGATGTTTCGTACTAATTCGGGATGGTCTCTGGCCAAATAAGAAGAATAGCAAAAAAAAATTCTAAAATATTCCAGAAAAAAATATAACGTAAGTGTGTACTTTTAAAATACAGAGTTCACACAATGCCTTTCATGACTGTTCACACTATGTTGCAATGGTCTTCACATTAGAGTTGCATGACTGTTCACACTATGTTGCAATGGTGTTCACACTAAAATCGTTTTCGATGATTCGTACCAATTCGGAATGGTCTCTGGCCAAATAAGAAGAATAACAAAAAAAATTTTTTAAATATTCCAGAAAAATGAAATAACGTAAGTGTGTACTTTTAAAACCGGGGGTTCATACAATGCCTGAGTGTTCACACTATGTTACAATGGTGTTCACACCAGACTTGCATGAATGAAAAGAAATAACGTAAGTGTGTACTTTTAAAATACGGGGTTCACACAATGCCTGTCATGGCTGTTGATAAGAAGAATAGCAAATAAAATTTCTATGTCGCAATGATGTTCACACTAAAGTTGCATGACAGTTCACACTATATTTCAATTGTGTTCACACTAGAGTTGCATGACTATTCACACTATATAGGAATGGTGGTCTCACTAGAGTCATGACTTTTCACACCATGCTGTTGATCAAATTAACGCTTGCTTGAATTATAGGGATGCCAATTACGATACTGAAAATTATGATTTTCAGGATTTACAAAACTTTTGATTTTAAGGTTTTTTGCTTCTCATGTAAAAGAAAGAACTATAGTTACGTCCGTTTGCATTTAATATGACGATATGTATAGAGCTTTCAGTTGGTGTCCACATTTTGTATTGTCGCCGACTTTTTCATCTGTTCGTTGTTGATATGTACGCAAACATTGCAACTGAACGACTAAATTTCATACATTATAATCAAAAGAAACTACGTTCAGAAGAGAATATCCATTTGCGTGATGCAATTCATAACGATGGTAATGTAAACGACCTCGGAAAAATGGTTATTTTGCCTTCAACATATACAGATAGCCCACGTCATATGCATGAATATGCACAGGACGCAATGACTTATGTACGTCATTACAGTCGGCCAGTTTCATTCATAACTTTGTAAACATTCATAACGTGTAAACCACAACGAAATAGCTTCTCCGAGATTCTCTGGCCGATTCTTATTATATTCAGTAGGGCTGACTATAGACCGTAATCTTTTTTTATACATCCACGCCCACTTCTTCCGTGAACTTAAAACCCTGTTCATGTCAGGAGCTCAATTTGCTTGAAAACGATACTCATTGGGACATGACAATGGCTGAAGCAACTGTTTCTGCATCTCCAAGTCAAATACGCACATTATTTGCGATCATTATTGCTACATGTTTTCCATCAAATCCACGTGAATTGTGGGATAAGTACAAGGATAACATGTCAGAAGACATTCTGCATCGAGTTCGCGTACTTTCAGAAAATCCCCATTTTGAGATGAATGAAGAGATGCACAACCAGGCTTTGATTTCGATAGAAGACATGTGTTACCTTATATGCGGCAGTCTGTTGGCAAGATTAGGAATGTCATAGCCAAATCGTCGACCAAATGACGCTTTAGAACGAGAATTTCAGCGTGAATATGAATACGACACAAATGCATTAAGCGATTTGGTTCGAACTATTGTACCTTTACTAAATCCTCAACAAAAAGAAGTGTACGATACGGTGATGAACACAATTGATGATGGAAATGCTGGCATGTTTATCCTTGATGCGCCTGGAGGCACTGGCAAGACATTCCTCATATCACTGATTCTGGCTACAGTTTGTGCAAGGTCAGAAATTGCCATAGCAGTTGCTTCTTCTGGAATAGCGGCTACGCTGCTGGAAGGTTGTAGAACCGCTCATTCGGCATTTAAATTGCCATTAAACCTTCAAGCTGTTGAGGAACCAACATGTAACATAGCGAAACATTCAGCAATGGCTAAAGTTTTAATAGCAAGCAAAATAATTATCTGAGACGAATGCACAATGTCGCAAAAACGTGCGTTAGAAGCTCTGAATCGCACTGTGCAAGATCTGCGTAATGACGCAAGATGTTTTTGCGGTGCGTTGATTTTACTCTCAGGTGATTTCCGGCAAACACTACCAGTATTACCACGATCGACCGCAGCCGATGAGATCAATGCTTGCCTCAAATCATCGACATTGTGGCGTTATGTGAAGAAACTTCAGCTGACGACAAACATGCGAGTTGCATTGCAAAACGATCCATTTTCCGAAGTGTTCTCCAATCAACTGCTAACTATTGGTAATGGTCGTATTCCTGTCGACGCATCGAATGGATTGATATCCTTTCCTCCGAATTTTTGTAATTTCGTCTCAACGAAAGAGGAGCTCATCAACAAAGTGTTTCCTAATATAATTGCTAACCATAAGAAGTACGATTGGTTGAGTGAAAGAGCAATTTTAGCTGCAAAGAACACGTATGTGGATCACATAAACTTTAAAATTCAAGATAAAATCGTTGGTTCATTACACTCCTTCAAATCTATCGATTGTGTAACAAACGAAGACGAAGCAACCAACTATCCAACTGAATTTTTGAATTCATTGGATGTGACTGGCTTGCCACCGCACTATTTACAATTGAAGATTGGTTCAGTTGTCATTATGCTTCCCAATCTAAATCATCCAAAATTATGAAACGGAACGCGTTTAGCGGCCACAAAACTCATGAGGAATGTGATTCACGCAATAATACTAAAAGGAAAGTTTAGAGGTGAGGATGTGATCATTCCGAAAATTCCAATGATCCCAACCGATATGCCATTCGAGTTTAAACGAATCCAATTTCCAATTCGTCTCGCATTCGCCATGACAATCAACAAATCACAAGGGCAATCATTAAGTGTTTGTGGCCTAAGTTTTGAAAATAACTGTTTTTCACACGGTCAACTTTATGTCGCATGTTCCCGTGTCGGAAAGCCATCATCTTTGTTCGTTTTCGCACCTGACAACAAAACGAAAAATATTGTTTATCACAGAGTGCTTCAATGATATTTTTTTAATTTATTCAATAGTTTATTTATTATTCCCATTTTCATATTTTTTTTTAGGCAAAACAACGTTTGCCGGGTCAGGAATTTGAGGAGTGAATTTATTGTATCCAGTTTTCTCACATGGATCAAAGCAACTCTTTTGTACAAACATTTATGATGAAAGTGCAAAAACTAAAAATATTGTGTATTTTCTCAAAAACCTAGCTAGTTTAACATAAATAAACAAAAACGTAAAAATGCATACCTGATCTAATGAAATGTGATGGTTTTTAAAAAATTTCAAAAAATTTTCATCAGTATTTTCTCTCAATGTCGTACGGTCTCATTACATATCAAGTTTACACGATACTATTCATTCTCTTCTACACAAAAATTTGACATGTCGTACGACTTGTATTACCGTCTAAACCCCCCTAAATATATCTAAGCCTCCATAACTTTACTCAACATATAACAGCTTCATACGAAAACATTGCACTGTACCCTACTCATCATACTACATTTTTGACATTGAATTATGCGATCTACATATCACACACTAAATCATTAAGGGCCATTATTATAACTTGCCTATAAAGTGTCCGATAGTTAAAGGTAACTTTGGTTAACAGGAGGAATAAAGTGACTTTTATATGCTTTTCATTATTACAACTTACCTTTAGAATAAAAGCTATATTTTTTAAGATACGGCAATACCAGAATAAGAACCGATTACTCTTGGCATTAAATTTGTTTAAAAGACACCAAGTGGCAACAACACGCATGGTTACATAAAAAATAAACAAACAAAAATTTATAAATTGTTCACTAAAAAAACTTAATAACAAAGAAGAAATGTGTTTTACGTCCGATTTTTATTTAATTTACTTCTTTGTTGACAAAGTAAGCATAATATTTTTGGTAATAATTCAACGAACAAAAAATATGGCCGCCTGAATAAAATATGGTAAGCTCAAAAGTTTAAACCTCACATAAAAAGTTAAAGGTAAGGCAATCTTCCTAACAACTTAATCGGTCACTTTTAGGTCAAAGTTTAGTTGTAATAACCAATCGCAATTTATCTGTCCGATAACATCCTACTATTAACAAAGGCAAGTTGTAATAATGAGCCTAAGAGGTACAACTCAAAATTGACAAATTTTCAGTAGACGCAAAAAACTTTTTACGAAAATCAGTTGTAATTTTATAATCAAATTAAGTTCTACACTTATGAAAACATTTTTAAAAAAAGGTTTACTAATTTTTTTTTTAATTTTGTACTGCAATTTTTGTAATAAAAGTTAATTTAGAATATTTAATTTAATATATATTTTTTTTAATTTAATAATTTAAAATAATGTAGGCGATAGTGCTCACTTTTTTAAATTAAATAGGCATAACTCTAAATAATACGATTTATGTGAAAGAAAACTACTGAAAAACTTAGGCCCAGTTTTTAATTTCATATTTAAATGGCATTTAAATTTAATTTGAGTTTTCAGCGCAAAGTTAAATGAAACTTAAATGCCATTTGAATGACCAACCTTGTCCATTTAAGTTTTGCATATAAACACATGTTCTCGCCATCTTGTTTTTACGTTTTGAAAATAAAAATTAAACAATCAACAATGTTTTTAATCTTTTTTATAAAAAATTGGCAAAAAAAAACTCGTCTTTAAATAATAAAATTAATATATATTAATTACGTTCATTGTTATTAATTGATGTTTATCAATAGTATTTTTATTTTATTTCAGGTGTTTTATTTTGTTGCAGCCACAGCTGTTTCTGGAAAAATTCTGCAAAGTTTGTTTACATTTGGTGGTACTACCGTACTTTTGTCACAGTTAAATACAAACTTAAATTTATGACTGAAAAACTGAAACTGTATTTAAATGCCATTTAAGGTTAAATTAAAATTAACTTATTTCACATTTAAATATGAAGTTAAAAACTGTGCCTTATAATCGCAGTGGAACAACTAAAAATAATGCTTTTTAGTTGATAAAAAAGCAAAACATATTATATAAAAAGACACATAACTATAGTTTTCCAGATAAGGGAGACAGTGATGCCTATCATACTTTAGTGGTCGGTAAAGATGTCATCTGTAAATCGTTTTTTGAAAAGAACGCGATTTTGAAAAAATTCGAGTTGTGACTCTTTATGATTTAGTGTGCGATATGTCTTAAAATTATGAAAATGTTTGTTTTATATAAGACATAGATCGTGAACGCTCTTGGTAGAGGAAATCAAGAAAAGAACGAAAGACCTCTATTTATAGTAGATCATTTTTTTTCAGAATTGGTAATCGATCCATATAAAGAAGAATTTGTGAAATTTGGTAAATTTACATACATACATAATTAGCCATTACAATCCGGTTTCAGGGTTACGGTCTAATTTCCCACAGCACCCTGTTGTTTGCAAGTTCACTCCGAACGACAGACTTTAGACGATTGCTTGAGGCAATCAGTCACTCTCAGATATTAGGCCAAAAGACTACAAAGAGGTAGCCGCTGAAAGAAATTTTTGTATCATATATTTTTAAGATGTCAGAGCATTAGTTTGAACCCGGAGCTCATATATATGTAAATGGTAACCTTCCTACACTAGTAGACTTGCTCTAATTAAACTACCTACTCTTAAAAGTCGTCCTATTATGTTGAACGTGTCTTATATGATGAATCTGTTAAATGGCAATATATGTTGTGAATTTCTATTGAACTGTGTTAAATTTACAGCCAGGCCCACGATATCGAATCGTGTAGTTTTAAGCGACAAACAGCTGATTTGCGGCACACTAATTTTTGTGTCGCCAAAAATAAATGCGATTGGTAACACAACATTTTTTTACACACATATACATAAATAAACAAAATCGGAATAAGTTTGTCTACTACATTTCTGTCAAGTTAAACTAGCACATGGTTGCATTTTTTACTGTGCAATTTAAGCATTTCAGCGCTTTTTTCGTGTATATTCGCGATTATTTTTTGATATGTTGATATGGCAGCTTTGTTGTTTATTTGCATTACGTTGGTAACGTAAAGCAAAGCGAACGATAAAGTGACAATTAGTGGGCCGCAGTTTAGATTCACAGTGAGTGACTGAGTTTCTTTCGCTTAAGTTTTCTTTCGATATCGTGGGCCTGGCTGTTAATGTTCCTAGTTGTTATACTCGTCATCATACACCTTTGTACATTCCATTATGTAGATCTAATTATATGCTTGCTGACCCTTTTACATATAAGAATTTGTCGCCAATATAATAATTTGTCAGAATTTGTTGATTTTTCTTTGAATTTAAATACTATTAGGAATAAGATATGTAATTATATTTCTTAATTCGTAACATTGTCATTTACATTTACAGCCAGGCCCACGATATCGAATCGTGTAGTTTTAAGCGACAAACAGCTGATTTGCGGCACACTAATTTTTGTGTCGCCAAAAATAAATGCGATTGGTAACACAAAATTTGTTTACACACATATACATAAATAAACAAAATGGGAACAGTTTGTTTACTACATTTCTGTCAAGTTAAACTAGCACACGGTTGCATTTTTTACTGTACAATCTAAGCATTTCAGCGCTTTTTTAGTGTATATTCGCGAGTATTTTTTGATATGTAGATATGGCAGCTTTGTTGTTTATTTGCATTACGTTGGTAACGTAAAGCAAAGCGAACGATAAAGTGACAATTAGTGGGCCGCAGTTTAGATTCACAGTGAGTGACTGAGTTTCTTTCGCTTAAGTTTTCTTTCGATATCGTGGGCCTGGCTGTTACTTTTATTTTTCCTCTTGTACAATTTTGTTTCAATTTTATTATTTAAGCATTATATGTATTGTTATTAGTCTGTACGGATTATCTTCCATAGACTTTAATAATAAATAAATAAATAAATAAATAAAAAAAAACACTAGATTACGGTGACTAAATTGGTAAAGTTCTTTTTTTTTTTCTTTTATTATTATTATTATTATTACTAAATAAATTATACAAACTTTCGGCTTGAGGTTCTTATATATAAATTAAAAAGTTTAACACCTTTTCTTTTGTGTTTTTTTATTTAATTTATTTTTCCAATATTTCGATCAACCTCGTTGTTCATCCTCAGGGAATAAATTATCACTACAATACAATTTAAAACATATAACATAAATTTAATAAAAATCACAAACAGAAAAATATCACAACTTTCATAACAAATATCTTACATAACTATTATCCGTGGTGTCGTCAATCTGTTTATATTATTTGTCACTCACTGTCATGTTTCTCCTTTTTCAGTTCATACATACATAACTGGCCTTTACAACCCTGTGTCAGGATTACGGCCTAGCCTCTCGCAGCACTCATGTTGGGTGTGTAAATTTCTATCCATGAGTACCGGGACCTACAGTTTAATGTCGACTCCGAACGACAGACTTGAGAAGCTTGTTCATGGCAATTAATTACTCTCAGAGCTTTTGCCAGAAGACTGCTGAGAGGTAGTCGCCGAAAGAAATATTTTTTTTCATATTTCTTTTTCCAAGATGTCTGTGCTGAGATTTGAACCCGGCACTATCGTCTTAGTAAGCCAACACACTAACCACTAGACCACGGCGACTACATGTGAATATCATCACATAAATCGGACTTAAAAAACAATGATAAAAATTTAAATAAAAAAACAGCACTTGCAGCCCACTGTAGCATAACTGGACACAAACCTGAGTTTAATAAAGTGATGATATTGGATAGATAGAATAATTATAGAAAGAGATATTTCAAAGAGATGCTTCATATAATAAATATACCAACAAATAAACGAATAAACTTTAAAACTGATACTGATAATTGTGCACATATATATCGACACATAATAAATAAGCACAGAACTGAAAAAGGAGAAACATGACAGTGAGTGACAAATAATATAAACAGATTGACGACACCACGGATAATAGTTATGTAAGATATTTGTTATGAAAGTTGTGATATTTTTCTGTTTGTGATTTTTATTAAATTTATGATATATGTTTTAAATTGTATTGTAGTGATAATTTATTCCCTGAGGATGATCAACGAGGTTGATCGAAATATTGGAAAAATAAATTAAATAAAAAAACACAAAAGAAAAGGTGTTAAACTTTTTAATTTATATATAAGAACCTCAAGCCGAAAGTTTGTATAATTTATATATTATTATTACTATTATTATTACTGGTATTATTATAACTCTTCCCTTTTTATAACATTTGGCTTTAAGTGCAGATTGTATCATTGTAAAGTCATATACTGTAATTATAAGATTTTGATCTTGTTGTATATGAAATACCGAAATAAATAAATAAATAATTAGTTAAGCAAATTTTAATATATAAGGTGCATGCTATAGTTGATATTTCAACCAAGGCTGGTTTACGCCATGTAAACGTTGATGTAGCGTAATGTACTGTTACGTTCGTCTGTGCAATTATAGAACATTTAAAAAAGTGTAATATGTTGCTGACATATGGGCATATCCGAAAAAATGTCAACCAACAAAAAATTTTTAAAGTTGATCAAAAATTATTCTTGATTATTTAGAGTAATAGACTATATTTGTACTCTTACAAATATCATCATAAAATATTTTTCTGGAAGTCCATTTTACGAAAATCAGGACTTAAGGTTCAGCAACCTTACATTTTTAATATTTGGCCAAAATATGCTTGTTTTTTGGCTGCTGTTAAACAAGCTTTATCCAAAACACGGCTGCTACATCTTCGAAAAAGTGTTTTTTTAATTAATTTTCTGCAACTTTATGAAAGAAGCGCTTTATATGTTCTATTGGAACATACTAAATAAAACTGAGTAAAGTTACGACCACGCTTTGTAACGTCCGCAACGGAAAATAAGGGTTTTTATATATAACGAAGAAACTAAAAATTTTTTTGACACCACATTAACATTCCAAACAAAACTAAAACTGTTCTTTAAAGTAAGAAAAAAAAATTCTAAAATATACAAAAGTATGTTTCATTTCTTAATATCAAATTTTGTAACGTCCGCAACGGTATCGATCTGTCCTAAAATCAAGTTCTGCTAAAAGTTGTTTTGTTTTCACAAATCTATAATTGAAATCACATACATCAATAATTATAATTATTACAATTATAATTATTATTCAAAAGCATCATTCAGTATCTAAAATCCGTGTTTTTTCCGATGGATGCAGTAGTCAGTTTAAAAACAAATTTATTTTACGTAGCATTCCACAATTTAAGAATGAATTTGGTGTTAACCATTTTGAGTGGAATTTCTTCGCTACTTCTCATGGCAAAGGTGCAGTAGACGGAGTAGGCGCTATCGTGAAACGTAAAGATTGGCAGTTAGTAAGAGCTCAAAATCTTATTCTGAAGGATGCACACGATTTTTACAGACTGGCCAAAAGTAATATCGATGGGGTTAAACTAATATACGTTACAGAAAACGATATAAAAACCACAACTCAATATCTAGGTGAGAAATGGCTAAATATAAAAAATATTACAGGCGTAAAATCTCATCATCACTTTTCCTCACTTAATGAAAATTTTATCGAAATGGCACGCACTTCAGCATCTCCTAAATATAAACTGCAAGTTTAAAAAGAAAAATAAAATCTAAATTTTTTGAAAATAAACACAAAAATATTTTTTATTTATATGAGTAGGACAGTGGTTAAAAATGCAACGTCCGCAACGTAACGTCCGCAACACATATAAGACAAAATTGTGAATAAACTAACAATTATTTTTTAGCCTCGAAAGTGGGTTTGATATGCTTAAGCATTCCTCTTTCTTTAATGTATTTGGAGTTTTTTTGTTTATACTGTAAAATTCGCTAAAATTTATGAAAATTTGCATTGATCTCCACAACGACTTCCGTATTGTGTAACGTCCGCAACGGCAATTTAAGTACAATTATATCGTAACTGATAAAACTCAGAAAATATTTGTAACTGCCATTTGAAAGTACTCTCAAAGGCCAACGTACCAATGTAGGTTACTTAAGAATATAACGCTCAGAGCGCCAACGGTATTCAAAAGTATGCGTACGAACGTAATGTCCGCAACGCAGGATTAGCCCATATGTAAGTACATAAATTTAATTTTTTATTACAAAAATGAAATACAGTGATGGGACTTCAAAATATGTTAATAAATCCTGGACAAGATACATACGTTTATGCAGGTATATATTTTAAAATATGTGAATATACCTCGAATACATACGTGTATGTATATTAAAATAATTTTCCAATTCAACAGAGCACAGTTGCAGGGAAATGTGACCTATAAGATCAAATAACTACGTTACAAGAAAACAAAATTTTATTCATTCAATTTCAATCGAAATCGATTTCCATCACATACCAGATTGTTTTGTTATTAAATTATAATTCTTTAAAGACATTTTGCTTTTTAATATTATTATTATGTTTAAAATTGTTTTAAGTTGGTGTTCACAAATTAAAAATAACAAAATAAAAAAGTGGAATTATATCCATACTATGAAACAAACTAAAAGCTTATCACTGTTATAGAAATGTCCCGTAAAAACATTTGAATTTTTTGTTTTCTACTGATTACATTCGTGACAAAAAAAAAATCGGTAAGAATTTACATTGATTTCCATATACTAAAAACTAACCGCTGACACGTGACATTATGACAACGTTTGGCTAATTCTACCTTTATCCAATATAATCGTCGTCAGGATCTTAATTTTTAAATAATAAACGAATTTTTTTGTGACAATTTTTATTTTCAAATACTTTTTTAAATGTGACCATAGGAAAAGCATGTTTTCCCTAGTTTCTGTTTCTCATTATTTGAATGTTGTTTGTTAAAACAAAAAAAGCAAACAAGTATGTGCAGTGTGACCACAAAATAAAATATTTATATGTACCTTTGAATATATTTAAAAAAAATACATTTAAACTGCCGGACAGTTCAGTCTCCATTATTCCACCTCGCCGAACGGCATGAGACTCATCGATTTCACCGCGGCGCGAAACATGGTAGTCTGTAGCACCAGGTTCCAACATCTCGATACCCATAAGGGTACCTGGCTCTCTCCCTATCGATCTACCAACAACCAGATCGATCACATTGTGATTGATGGAAGGCATGTATCCAGTATACTAGACGTGCGAACATTTAGAGGTCCAAATGTCGACTCCAACCATTATTTTGTCGCAGCCAAGATGCGACGGCGTATATGCGCGTCGAATACGACACGTTCAAGTGTTCAAGGGAAGCTGGACACCAAAAAACTGCGATCACGAGAGACAGCCAGGAAGTTTTCCGATCGTCTTTCTAACGAGCTCAATTGCATCCCATCCTCTCTCGAAAGTATTGGTGGACAGTGGTCTCCCATCGCTCACTCTCTGTTCAGCGCTGCCGAAACAGTTCTTGCTTTTGAGCGTCCTCCCCGCAGAAACCAATGGTACGATGAAGAGTGCCGTGAGACCACTGCAGCAAAGAACGCTGCCTATAGACGAACATTGCAGTCTACCCCTACAAGAGCAACGGTGGACGTGTACAGAGAAAAGAGGACTGAAGAGAGACGCCTATTTAGAAAGAAGCAAGGAGAGCAAGAAAGGCGTGATCGTGAGGAAATCGAGATGTGCAGGAGTAGAAATGATACTCAAAATTTTTATAAAAAGATAAGGCGTCTTACTACTGGTTTTAAGCCCTGAGCAACCTCCTGCAGAGACGAACATGGTAACCTATTTACAGATGCACAAGGGACACTAAGATTATGGAGACAGCACTTCTCTAATCTACTGCAGGGCAATGGCGACACAAATTCCGCCTCTAGAGATACTGTGCCAGACCCAATCATTAACGACGACGTCGAGATCCCGTCCCCCAGCCATGAAGAGGTAAAGGTTGTTATATGGCGACTGAAGAACAACAAAGCAGCTCGACCTGATGGTTTGCCAGCTGAACTCTTCAAGTATAGAGGCGATGAGTTGGTTAGGTGTATGCACTAGTTCATTTGCAGAGTATGGCTGGAGGAAATTATGCCCAACGATTGGAATCTTAGTGCCCTCTGTCCCATCCTGAAAAAGGGAGATCCCACGATATGCACCAACTACAGGGGTATAAGCCTCCTCCCTATCGCATATAAGGTTCTTACGAGCGTATTGTGTGAACGACTGAAGCCATTCGCTAGCTCACTGATTGGACCTTATCAGTGCGGCTTCAGACCTGGTAAGTCCACCATTGACCAGATATTCACACTGCGCCAAATCCTGGAGAAGACCCATGTAAGTCAAGTCGACACACACCATCTTTTTGTCGACTATAATGCAGCGCTCGATAGCCCAATAAGGGATTGCGTTTATGCCGCAATGTCTGAGCTCGGTATTCCTGCTAAGCTAATAAGGCTATGCAGAATGACGCTGAGCAACTCCTGCAGCTCTGTCAAGGTAGGAAAGGACCTCTCCGGGCCTTTTAATACCGTGCGAGGTTTCAGACAGGGCGATCCCTTATCCTGCGACCTCTTCAACTTAGTCATGGAAAGTGTTCTGCGAAAGGCGGGTGTACATCGTAATGGCACTATTTTTAATAAAAGTGTCCAGCTCCGTGCGTATGCCGACGACATAGACATCATTATCATACCAAGTGAGATGTCACCGCAGCCTTTAATGCTATTGAACGAGAGTATGCTAAAATAGGTCTGGCGGTAAATGAGAGCAAGACGAAGTACATGTTGTCGACGAGTGGGGACATTGAACGTAAGAGCAAGAATGATGTCAGTCTGGAGATCAAGCGAAGAATTACACTGGCCAACAGGTGCTACTACGGTCTCAGTAGGCAGTTTGGTAACAGAGACCTCTCTCGTGCGACGAAGTTAACACTCTACAAGTCGCTTATTCTTCCGGTGCTTCTCTATGGTGCGGAAGCATGGACGTTGTCTTGTGCCGATGCAGTGGTCCTGGGAGTGTTTGAGAGAAAAGTTCTTCGCAAGATCTTTGTTCCACTAAAGCAAGGCGATGAGTTTCGCATTAGGACCACCTATGAGCTGTATGAGCTCCTCGGCGACGTAGACGTTGTCCAGCGCATTAACATCCAGCGGCTGCGCTGGCTCGGCCATGTTGTTCGGATGGAAGAATCTAATCCAACGAAAAAGGTTTTCGATGCGAAGGTCACTGGACGTCGGCGTAGAGGACGTCCATGTTTACGTTGGAAAGACCAGGTAGATGGAGCCTTGTCATTAAGTGGTGTGACCAACTGGAAAAGGCGTGCGCTTAGCAGAGACGCTTGGAGACTAGTGTTGAGGCAGGCCGAAACCCGTTAACAGGTTGTTATGGCCAGCTAAGTAAGTAAGCAACATTTAAACATATTTTCGACAAATATTTTCCTAATGTGACCGTAGCTTAAGATTCATATAGATGTAAAGCCTTTGTTTTGACTGTCGATTACGGCCATCTTACTAAAGCTATATTTGGTCTGCGGAATCTGGAAATAATAAAGGTAAGTACAACTAGGGGATGCCCACAAGGAGGGCTGCTTTCACTTTTGATGTGGAGCCTAGTTGTTGTCGTACTCCTCAAGAAACTGTCTGAAGCGGGCATTGACCGCCGATGGCAAGGGGCAAGTTCGACGACACGCTCTGTGACTTTATTCAGAGAGGCCGCAGAATAGTAGGTAGGTGGTGTACAACAACGGGGCTCAGATTTAACCCGAGCAAAGCCACAATAGTGCAATTTACTAGAAAGAGAAGCCTCCCTAAATGGAGGAACATTGAGACTTCCCGATGGTATAAGGATTGGTCAAAGATGGCACAGGAGCGGAGGTATTTGAACCTGGGACGAAATATTCGGAACCCATGGGAAAACTCGCCAGAGGCTTATGCTATCGAAAGATGACCTCAATTCAACCTGCATAAAGGGTGCATAGGACAGGAAATAGTCATATTATCTGACAGTCAAGCTGCCATTTGAGCAGTTGGTTCTTATGAAATGGACTCGAAGCTAGTTTGGGACTGTTTGAACCGACTGGGCAGGTACAATAAGGTCAGTCCATGCGAAATGACATGATGAATTTGCCAGGAAGGAAGCTGCTATGCCATTGATGAGGCCAGAACCCTTTTGTGAAATAGGAAGGGGAGTTTGGAAAAGCGTACTAATGGAAAAAAAGATAGTAGGAAGAGACACTTAATCTTCTTGGGTCAGACTGGCCTTAGACTTTCCAAACATGTGCTTAGTAACTATAATAGGAAGAGATTTGAGTCATGCATTGGGTTTTCTAGGAATAATCTGTACCCAAAAAAAAAAAAATAAAATAAAGTAGGAATCACTTCGAGCGATATGTGCAGATTCCGTTACGAGGCGATCGAGTCATCAGAGCACAAACTGGGCAATTGTGCAGCATTGATGCACAGTAGGAAGATCTACCTTGGTTATACATAGGAAATTCTCGGGGTTGGCACCTGCCGACATTTTAAAGTTTGTCAGAGCGACAAGACTGAAGGAGACATTGTAGGAATCCCGATAAGGTTGAGGGCTGTACAATAGATCCACAGGTAGAAGTATTGTACCTCATATACATGAACGTACTTACAATGTAACGTAAGCGATGAAACTGAGAAAGATACAATAGAAACCCTAGTTAAGGATGTACAATTTTTAGGTCAAACTACTTTTATTATCTCCTATATGTATGAATGAAGTTTTCTGCCGACAATAACTTCTATGATTTAAACCCTATAAACAAATTCGTTCCCAATTAGTTCTCTCACATATCAGGCAATTCGATCTCATATAGATTTTAATCCGGTCCTAAGTATCCTGAGCTATTCGGAGAAATTGGTCAGTTGAACTTACCATACAATAACAAATAAAATACAATGAAAATAAAAGCTGCCTAAGGACCAACCTTTGTGCAACTTCAGAACGGACATTTGGTATACGCGAATCTTTTCTTTAAATTATATAAATTGTGTCCTTCCCGACAAGGATGAATGTATAAAGTTACAAGATGTGTTTGCTAGTGGAAAAGAATCTAAACAAAAAATTTCTAATAACTACATAAATCTTAATTCTTGTCCCAAAAGTGACTGTTCTTTAAATTGATACAAAAATATTTTTTTTTTCATTATTGCAAAGCTGCTCCGTTGTCATAAAGCTTTTTCTTTTATTATTTTAAAAGCGTTTTCTTAATATCGTTTATTACCACTTGCTTAAGTGTGGGTTATATTTATCGCCGTTACAAACAATTTTTTAAATAATTTGATTATTTTAACACTCTGGTGATGAATACATGGTGTTTTTTTTTGTTATGCTGTCGTCTTAATAAATTAAAATATTTTTAATGGGCCTGTCCTACTTGTCGAATAATTGGCGTTGAATATTATAAATTTTTAAGAGCTACAAAGGGAGTTCAATGACATTTAAACTGATTTTTTTGTATTACTGTGCAAATTGGATAAATATGGTGAACTATTTTCGATATTCACAAATTTAAACAATTTACGGTTTCGCCAAAAATTAAACGAAAAAAAAAAAAAAACAGTCAAGCAGTCGTCTTCCTCCACTGGAAATTTAAAAATATCGAAGGAAAAAAACATGACTAATTCTATAAGGCTGCAGTTGACTCTGAAAGAAAAATGTACATGAAATGAAAAAAATATAACTAATTCGCAGACTGTAGTTGAGATTGCTGCTGTACCTTCCTCGAATTTAAGCTCCATTCAGTCAAATCTACCTTTGCAAGCTAATTCCGGTCAGCAGAGTTAATTGTTAGTTGGAAAAGAACTTACGCTCAAGCAATTCGGATTACGTGCGTACAAGTAAATTATCAGATCTAGAACCCAAGCCATCTAAAACGTGATTATTTATGTCGTTAATATCAATTCCAACATTATCGCCCTCAGTTAGTCTATTAATCACTTCTCTCAATCGTTTCCGCATTCCCCTGGAATCAATGTCACATCATGGTAATATATCGGCTTTACCCTTCGAATAGTCCGTATTTTGCTCTATTTCTGTATTTGCAAAATATCGCCCAAGTATAAGAAATTCGATTATCATTATAAGCCCTATACGCTAGCTTCCTAAGATTCACAATAGTCTCTTGACCTCATCCATTCTATTGTACCTATATGTGTGTTTTTTTTTTTAAATTTAGGCAAGGGAACAAGCGAATTAGATTTACATATATAATTGTAGCAGCTGTAAATGATTAAATTTATACAATAAAAAATAAGAATATGCACACCTGCAGCAATTATGTGAAATATGCATGGAATACGTTGTTTTCCTATTATGTTTGTTGCTACACATAACAAAGTTCCATAATCTAGTTCAGTTATTGGTGTGTACGTCACTGTGGATGATGTGCCTGTAATAAAAGAGAAATTTTTATAATGTCAAGTTAATTACATTATTAATAATATATATTTATTTACTATAAACACTATACTTTCTTAATAAATACATACATATAATAAAATCAATTAATGTCAGGTAAAAGCTTACCGTTCAAAAAAAAAAAAAAAAAAATCAAAGGCTAATAGTATTACAGGCTTGGTGAAATTTGCTCCACCATATGGAGGTAATTGCAGGTCAAGTGAAGGGAATTATGTCTCCAGAATAGTACCGCCTAGAAATGATTGGGCTGCAGAATGTTTTTGAAACAATGCGATCCCGAACTATACTGATGTTTCAAAATCATAAAGAGGTATTTCATCTGGTTTTTACCCTAGAGGTTTACATGACCCCGAGGTATATTTAAGAATTAAATCTCTAAACTTTGAATACTACAGATATCTACGTGAACTGTCTAACATGAATTGTTATAACTCCAGCCTGGTAAGGTCGGGATATTTTCTCAGTGAACGAATACAAGTTCTCTGGCAAAATAAGGCAATATAATGTCCAACTAATATGTGCCACAGAACATGCGGTCATCGAAAAGAATATTAGCCAAAGAAAGGAGTTATTTGAGTTTGAATATGTACTAAGCGACATACATGAACTATTACGTGCGTTGCCGTTGGCACTTTTTTACAATTTTATGCCATATCGAAACTATAAATATTGTCAAAGCTCTCTTTTGTTGATCTGTCCTATAATCAGAGTGATGAAATAAACTGCTTAAGGGGGGTTTAGACTGTAATACAGGTCGTACGACAATTTTTTTTTGTAGAACTTGATATGTAGTGAGTCGTACATCTCTCTTTGTTTTTTGAAATTTTTTAAAAAACCATCACATTTAGTAAGATTAGGGATGCATTTCTATGTTTTTGTTTGTTTATGTTAAATGTATTCACAATGCATTTAAATTTTGTGTGCATGTGTATATGCATTTTATGTTTTCATTTTACTTTGTTTTGGTATTTTACCAACCGTGTAAACGCAAAAAATATCTTTCGTAAGATTTTTACTCTCATTTTTTAATTACGAATGGAATTTCGTAATATTTTCTCTTTGATTTTACTTACGACTTGTATTACCGTCTAAGCCCCCCTTTAAAAATATAGCATTATCAAATTTACTCAATTATACAGGGGTGCAGTTTTATGGAAGTATTTTGCTGAATTCTCAAAAGTCATTTTTTATTGTATTTAAATAAATTGTTTTGTTAAAATTCGTGCCATTCAATATAGATATGACTTCATCACTACTCAGAACATTACTACCAAAATGTATCATTCTAACCTTATTGTAGATTGGACAAATGCCGATAAAGTGAAAATTATTTTTAACTTCATTCATATTGTAGGTCAGGCCTGTGCAAAAGTAAAAATGTAGTAGTGTTGGTGAGAAAATGAGAATTACACTGCTGTACGTGTAAGTAGCAGTTTCTGCAACTGTTTGAATTTTTTTAAGTAAAATTTATATGTAATATTTCATCTAAAAACTTAATTACTTTAAGAGAAATTTATAAATACTAATCTGCTATAAAGAAATAAAAAGTACTTTTAATTTTTGAACAAAAAAAAAAAAATTTAAGTGTCGTTTTTTTCATTAAATTTATTAAAAATTTTATAAAAATAATGAAAATGTCGCTGAAAATCTTTTAAACTATATTCTTAATTGTTCTATGAGAAAAAAGGTATTGGATTTTCAAATGCATTTATAATAAAAAATATTTGTGTGCATTGCTATTAATTTTGTTCCCACTGCAAAAAATAAATCAGCGTACATCCACCATGCATGTTAACTCGTCGCTGTTTCAGTGACGACTGAAAGCAAGAGCGTAAGAATACATGTGAGTTTAGCTAAAGAACAATTGTGTATGAAATTTTTATTTTTGCACAGGCCTGTTGTAGGTACACAAACAATCAATGTGCCCATTTAGGAGTACTGTTGCTAGATGGAGAAAACTGCAGTTGATTACATAGGTTAGACCAGGGATGGCGAACCTATGGCACGCGTGCCGAAAGTGGCACGCAGATAAATTTTCGCTGGCACGTATAATATTTTTCATTTTCATACATATGTACTGACTAATCCAAATACATACATACATTTTTAATATTGAAAAAATTGTGAACTCAACTCAAATTTAATGCATACATTTTGATATTTAATATTCATAACGTTAAAATATAATAAAGTCCTAATTCTAATAGAAATAATTAGGAAAATTTTGTTAAATCAATTATAACTATTTTGTCTTTTGCAATATAATGTAATATATGTATATACTTTGATTAATCTGTCAAGATAATTTTACTTTATGGTTATATGGGAGAAATGGCAAAATATATAAAACTTATATTCGCATTCACATTAATCAAGCTCATGAGTATATTAAATCAACGCACAATAGTACAAAAGATAGATTTAATTTTATTAAAATTAATGTTTTTAACCGATATTTCCAACAATTTAAATGCATTAAATATTAAAGTGCAAGGTCCCGGAAAATCAATTGATGTAATGTTCGATATTATTGAAAGTTTTGAGTCCAAGTTAGTAATATTTAAACTCGATATTGACAACAATAATTTTAAGTCTTTTCCTTTGTTGAAAGATCACCTTCAAAAATTTTCTATTTAATTTTGTTAAGAGATTTCAAGATTTCAAAAAATTTCAACCATTAATTAACTTTATTAAATATCCAGACAAATTTGAAATGGACCAATTAGAATGGTTAAAGTTGGTGAATTTAGAAATGCAGTTGGCAGAGTTTCAATCAAGTTATATTTGGAAGCAGAAATTTATAGAGTTGAGGCAAGAAATAGAAAATAAAGAAAAAGATTAAATGAAGAAGAATACGAAAACATGAATAATATGTTGTTGAAGACATGGTGTTCGCTCCCAGAAACATTTAATGCGATGAAGAAATTGTCTTTAGCTATTCTAACAATATTTTCATTAACGTATAGCTGTGAAAGTCTATTTTCGATTATGACTAATATAAAATCTGATGTACGAAACAGACTTACCGATGAATGTGGGGAGTCTTTATTTCATTAAAATTGTCAAACTATGATCCGGATATTGATGCATTATCGAGAAATATTCAGCAACAAAAATCATTAAAAAATATGTATATAATATATACAAATGAATCTATATATAATTTTTAAAATGCATGTATTTTCATTTAATAAAAATAATTTGTATTGGCACGCATGTATTTTCATTTTATAAAAATAATATTTATTGGCACGCAGTCAAAAAAAGGTTCGCCATCCCTGGGTTAGACCATTACTTAGCCTAAAAAAAGGTCACATCTATGACTTTTTGCGCAAGTATACGTGGCAGTCTTTGAAGACTCAGGGAAAGTATTTTATTCATATAAGAAAAATGCATTTTCAGTGTTGAAATATACATAGAATTTAAATCAGTTTCGCAATATAGCATATAATTAGGACTAAAGGGTGGAAACGAAAAAAATTTTACATTTTATTTTATTAATAACATAAAAACTAATAATAAGAAAAATTAAATTATAACAACAAATTAACACAGTAACTCCATAGATACATAAAATAAAATAAAAATTATTCTTCACTTTTAGATAAAATAAATTTCCGAATTTTTTATCTTAAGCCCAACATTAGTTTTTGGACACCTACTCTACCAACTTTTTGGACAGCGTTCTTCCAATATATATATCATTTTTTCTCATCCTTAGCCTTTTTTGCCGTTTTTCTTAAAATTTTCTTTACAACTGCCCAAGATTTTTCAATTAGGCGTAACTCAGGGCAGTTTGGAGGATTGTATTGCTTTGGCACAATATTTATATTATTATTTTTAAATCAATCCATAGTTTTACTGGAGTAATGAATGGAAGCCAAGTCGGGCCAGAATAAAGGCGTAGTTTCGTGCCGCTTATATATTGGTAGCAATCTTTTCTGAAGGCATTCTTTTATGTATAAATTTTGATCTAATGTGCCTTGAACGACCAGTGGTTTTGAGATTTGGTTACAACTGCAAATAGCTTGCCAGACTAGATATTTTTTTGCAAATTTATCCACTTTCTTAAACTTAAATATTTTCTTTACACCTCCTCTTGTATATGCGGTATAATACAGTTTGCCTGGAAGTTGTTTAAAGTCAGCCTTAACATATGTTTAATCATCCATTACAATGCAGCCATTAAAATTGTTCAGCATTGTTTTTACAAGTTTTCTTGTTCTTCCTTTTGCTCTAATGTTTTGTTCGTCATTTCTGTTTGGTACTTTTATGACAGCGTATGATCTCAGCTTATTATTTCTTTTTACCTTTCGCATATACATATGAGACACGTGGAATTTTTTTGTTAAGTTTCTCAATGAAGCATTGGGATTTGAGAGCAAAGACCTTTTAATTTTCCCAGCTAATTTTTTATCTATAAACCCACCTGGTCTACCAGATTCAGGTTTTCGGTCGACAGATTTGGTCTCCTTGAACTTTATTATGATATTTCTTGCGGTTGCTCGAGACGCACCAGCCATACTAGCAATATATGCGTAGGAGGCATTAGGATTATTTATAAATATGTCCAAAATGTTTTCTCTCATTTTTTCTAATTTTGATGTGGACGCCATGACTTGTAAGAATAAGCTAAAAGCCTTTGTTGTTTTGTATTTTTCACAAATGGCAGAAGTAGAAAAGTAACGGTATCTTCAAATAGGGTTTACACACTTTAAGGAATTTTAACTGGAAAATGTAAAATTTTTTTCGTTTCCACCCTTTATTCGAACGCAGGTATAACATTTTTTTAATAAGAAAGCGAAACAGGTTTTCTACATCATCGAACTTCTCATATCCCCAAATTTGTGCAGCATAAGCATTATGGACTTGGGTCCAGCCTTGAATATTTTGAGTTTATTTTTCTTAGATATTTTAGGTTGGTTTATATATTTAGACCAGGTAGAGGTTATGGCTACTTTAGAAGCAGAAAGCTTATTGCATTAGTGTCTTTTAAAGTTAGGTTGTAAGTTATATCAACACCAAGATATAGTATAGTTATTAATAACTTCAAAATTCTCATCTGCATAATGTCATTTTAAATTCCCAAAAATTCTTGGACCATTACTAAAAACAAGATTTTTCGATTTATAAAGATTTACTGTTAAACTCCAGATTTGACAGCATTTATATATATTATATACATATATTCAATCATATTTTGTAATACATTTGGAGAGTTTGAAAGGATAACAATATCATCTGCATATAGCAGTACTTTTATGTTTAAGCCAACAACATTAAGGCCACCAGGCAGAATATGGGGAAGGTCATTTATATATAGTGAAAATAATGCTGGGCTTAGATTCTAACGGAAAGTATTCCGAGAAAACAGCACCATCCCAAATACGGCTCTCAGTATTTTCATATAAAGATTTCAACAACTTTATAATTTTGGAAGAAAACCCCAAGCAGGATAATTTGTAAAATAAGCTGTTTCTTGGTATCAGATCGAAAGCGCAAGAGAAGTCAACGAAAAAAGCATACATATAACTATTGGTCAATTTATTCAAACTTGCAATATTTACAAGATTAAATATGTTGTAGACGGTTGATTAATCTTTCTAATCTAAAGCCATTTAAAATTTTATATCTGATGAGCCAATCCGTTAAGCGGTTTAAAATTATATTATTGAAAATTTTAAAAAAAATATACAGTTTTTCACTGATATTTGATAATTTTTAAATATGATTGTGTTTAGCCACAGCAACGTTCAGTATTTTAAATTAATACTTACCTAGTCTTGATATATGATTAGTTGCAACATCGATACTTTCCGCTGAATTATTAAATGTCCAGCTGAACTCTACATCTGGTGGATTGGCATCAACAGAGCATTTTATTTTGGCATCTTCTTGTTTAGCTACACCATATATCCTTGGTTGACTAGGCAAACATGTTGGCGCATCTAAAAAAAATATATGTATATATCTGTGGCAATATGGAAGAGTAGCTTAAGTCGAAAATTGAAGTTTTGAGATATCTTCAATTTTGTGTAATTTTTATTCTGTATGTTTTTTTCGAATAATTTATGAGTTAATATATTGGTGACATGTTCATTAGAGAAGAAGGATGAATATTTTAAAAAAATATGGTTGATTTTAGAAGATTTTACGCCTTTTCTACTTAAGCGCTTTTTCGAAACTGAAATCTGCTTTGGGCAGGTCCTTAAGTAACTTAAGCGCTTTTGTTGAAATACAAAGTACGTATTGTGTAGTTTTAAGTAAACATAAGAGGATTTATTCAAGAGCTTATGTTCACTTAAGATAATTGTATACAAGAATCACATTTTATTAAAAAAACTAATGTAAATATAAGTTATATGATAAATCGAAAATCTGAATATGTAAACAAATCTATGTGTACATAAGTTGTTTTGTTCAATGCATTATTGATTTAAAAAACTTAGGCTAAAAAGTAAACGTACATAACATTGATAAAAAATAGAATTTTTCAAAACGGACCAAACACATTTAAGCGCCTTTGCTTCTGTAATGCCCCAAACGCCTTAACTCAATTATCTCTTATGTCGACTTAAGCTACTCTTCCAAATTGCCACAGATATGGTTATGAAAAAATAATACTGTAAGGCGGAATCATCGCTACATTTCTTTAAACTAATGTTTGTTACTATTTCTAGCATTTAAGTTATATACATACCTATATTATTACAATAATAAACTAAAATTATACTAACACATAGAAAAATAGAAATTACTAGAAAAATAACACTAGAACTATAAATAGAGCTACATATAATGTTTTGAGTTAGTTGTGTATAAAACGTTATAGAATGTAAATAAAAAGCTAGCAATCGCAAAGTATCGGTGTTTTTAGCTTACTATAAAGAACCATTGAATATGAAACGAATTCCAAAGGTTAATTCGTAACAATACATAAGTATATTAATTAAAGCTACTTTAATGCGAGTAATAAGGATTTATGAAAATTATATTAATAAAATTACGTGATGTAACGAAAACTTCGTTACAATAAAAAAAAAGAATTGTAAACAGAATTTTTTTTTTATATTTTTTTTAACAATAATGATATATATAAATATGATATATGAAGTGTTTAATACTCGCAATATATATTTAATAACGTATTTATTTTTTTTTTTAATTTTGCTAACTCTTTTTAAGAACTGAATGTCACGTTTTCGAATTTGTGAATCACATTGAATAGATGACCCATAGTTGCATCTGTAATCATAAGAGCAACAAAGTGTTGCACTAACAATTTTTGAGATGTTTTAGAGCAAAACTATTATATTGAGTTTTTCTAACATGAAAAATGTGTGGAAAAATAGGTAACCAACCAAAGCTAGTTTTATGCCGTAAGACAAGTGAAAAGGTACTATAAGAGGCATTTAGCATTTATTATCAGATACTTAAATTTCATACATCTGATAATTTAATAGAGCTTAGCTGTTTAGAGAATTGTCGTATGTCAATGTAAAATTATAGTTAGATGATTGTCCGACAATGATTTTTCTGGTAACGTTATCGGGCAAAAATTGTAAGTTGACTAGAAATTAAAAGCAAATTCTTATGATAATATTGTCCGATCTAATAAGCGTCTAAGCAGAGCTTTAACCCATACCACAAATTTTATGTTTGTGTACCTATTATGTAGAGAATTTCGTTTTAATGTACACACATAGTTATATTTGATATTAAACAAAACAAAAAATCTTGTCCTTGTTTAAAATTACATTTTAATAACGTTCAATTGCCGAAGAAAAGGGGTATACATATCGTCGTCCCAAAGTTATTTTGACGTATATCACAAAATCAAAAAAAAAATGAGTTACGACTATTTTTTAAGGCTTAAATTAGTAGATCTTTCGACGTGTTCAATCCCCTGGTCTTTATCTCTTTATCCCATTTTGCCGTATATCCACGTTTGCTAAAAAAATTTTATGTTATAAGGACGTACGCGCCACTTTCATGGATATACGACAAAAAATGTATGTATGTATATACATATTTAAAAGATTTTTCATAAGAAAAAAAGATAAAACGTAATAAAAAACCCATAAAGAATAGATTTCTTTAACGTCAGTTTATTACATTAAAATTAAACGACTAAATTAATAAAGAACTAATTTTGATTTTTTAAGAGTATATAAAATATGTTTTAATTCAAAATTTATTTCATAGAACCTTTATGAATCAAAAGTATGTTTTTTAAATACATCGTAGATAATTCAAGAATAAATATTCGTTTTAAAAATCAATCTTAAACTATGTTACAACTTACGTAAATGGTTTTGAATAAAATTGAACATCATTATGGGAAAAGGTTTTAAATGTATTTTTTTTATCTTCAGAAATATTTATTTTTGAACATTTTATTTTGAACATGGGTTCTTTTACAGATATTTCTTCTGATTTTGAAACAACTCCTTTCCTCGCTTGTTTTTTTTTTTTTTTTGTTTTTTTTTTTAATTGATGTTTTATAGAGTAAAGAAAATAAAGTGAATTTATTATATTTATTTGCTTTAATATTAGTAAATGGAACGTTCTGAAAATTTAGTTGATGCGCAAGAACCGAACAAATTTTGAAATCTAAAGGTAACATTTAAATAATATTTAATTTTAGAAATCGATCTATTGCACTGTGGACATAGTAAATTTCTTGAATTTGGGAATGCCCTGGCTTTGTAAATATTGGTTTTTTGGTGATATGCGCCTCTACTTATTTCCCAGGGGATTTGGAATGTATACCACCCTTGGAGGTTCAAAACTTCATCAGGTTCTGCCGAGAGAAGGGTCACCATTTTATTATTGGCTGTAATGCGAATGCACACCATGAGGTGTGGGGCAGCACGGATAAAAACGATAGGAGTGGGTACCTTCTCAAATTTCTTTTTAGTAATAATGTGGCCATAAGGTCGGAAGTATTGGATATTACTTTGTGTGATACATTCACGTCTGGTCTTGTGAGGGACTGACATGTATCGGACGAGGTATCCTTGTCCGACCATATGCATATTAGATTCGACCTGGCTAGTTCTGCTAGGCTTAATGATAGGCCAACAATTTCTAGGAGGGTAAATTGGACCCTGTTCAGGGAAAGTGTGGCAAGGGAGATTGGAGGGCATTTGGCCAGTCCGTAGAAGGGCTGCCGGCTTTGGCCCGGCTTCAAAAGTCTCTCACTGTGGATCATTCTAATGGCATAGTATCCCTGAGTACGGGTACCGGAGGGTAAACTCAGTCTAGGAGGCAGACCTTGGATCTCTTGATCGGAACACACTTCCCCGTTTCCCAAGAGGTGACTCCTGTACGGGGGTGTTGGGATAGTCCCACACCTGTTCGTATTACCAGAAGAATCAGAGGTCTTGCGGGTAGGATATTCACTCCAGACAGGGTCTTGTGGGCTATTGGCTCATTTAGACCCTATAAGGCGCCAGGTAGGGATGGGATTTTTCCAGCTCTCCTGCAGAGGAGCTCTGACATAATAGTGTCAAAACTTATTGTAATTTTTAAGGCCAGCTTCGGTTTGTGTTACATACCACGTGCTTGGCGGGAGGTTACGGTTATATTTATACCAAAGGCAGGTAGGCCTAGTGACCTTCCAAAATCATATAGACCTATTAGCCTCTCATCCTTTCTTCTGAAGACTATGGAGAGGCTGATAGATGTTTATATAAGGGAGACGTATCTTGTGGAACGTCCCCTGCACCCAAGCGGGCGATGTAAAGGGTGGATCGACTGAGGGTGCAATATTATCTCTCCTTAAAAGTATTCAGAAAGCTTATTCGGACAGAGAGGTTGCTCTCTGTGCCTTCTTGGATATCCAAGGTGCTTTTGACAATACGGGCTTTGACTCCATTACGGATTCGCTGAGGCGGAAGGGGGTGGAGGAGCCAATTATAGCCTGGATTGGGTCCATGCTTAGAGGCAGGGATATCAGCACGTCCCGTGATGGAGAGGAATTGATTGTTGGCGTCGAAGGGATACCCTCAGGGTGGAGTCCTTTCTCCATTGCTATGGACGATTGTAGTTGATGACCTACTCGCCACATTGTCTCGAAGGGGAATCGGTGTGATTGGTTACGCTCATGACCTTGTTTTGACAATTAGTGGGATATTTGAGACCACATTATGTGAACTTATGGCTGATGCTCTAGGGGAAGTGTCAGACTGGTGTTCTCAAGAAGGACTCTCAATGAATCCTTCGAAAACTGTAGTTGTACCTTTTACGAAGAGATATAAGCTGATGTGCGACTGTATCTCTTTTAGGGGTACTAAATTTATGTTCTCTAAGGAGGTTAAATATTTAAGTGTCATTCTGGATAGAAGGTTTACTTGGAACTCGCACGTTCGTGCTGTCCAAACTAAGGCGACAAGGGCACTTTGGGCATGTCGCTCTTCTTTCGGTAAGACTTGGGGTCTATCGCCAAGGATGACACTGTGGATCTATACCGCCATCGTTCGACCCATAATTACTTATGCGGCAATAGTTTGGTGGAGAAAGACTGAGGAGTTTACCACCATAAAGAAATTGGGCAAGATACACCGGCTTGCCTGCCTTGGAGTAATCGGGGCAATGAGAGCATGTCCAACAGTGGCTTTAGAGGCCCTGATTAGATTAACACCACTTCATATTTATGTGATGAGGGTGGCCGCGTGTTCGGCGGCAAAAATGCTCATAAGAGCACCTCGAAATGAGTCGAGAAACCTGACCATTCTTCACAAGGTGGTCAGGAATCCAACTTCGGTCTTGGATGCCATGCCTTCGGAACTGTGCTTTGGCAAGAGAAAAAAAAAAACAGTAGCAATTGCGGGCACCGAAAACTCATTGAAATAACACAGAAATAGTGTTAGCTACGCCATTGTGCTTATAAAAAAATAACCATGAAAAAATATGCAAAATAAAGAGCGGAGTATTTTTCGTACTTTTTCAGTACTAAATGTAGTAATAAATACTAAATGTAAGAATTTTGCTTATGTAAGTATGTCGCATATATGTACGTCAAGATAATTTCAGAAAAAAACACTCCAAAATTTCTATCGGTGTTATTTTGATGTATGTGCCATAAATAAAGAAAATGTTCCCAAAAAGTGGCTTATACGGCAAAATTTTATTTTTTACTTGGAGCTAAAAATGTTTAACACAAAAAATTTTCTCCTTGACTTAAGAACTTTCTGTACTATTTGATAAAGGATTATTAACACTACATCTGATAAAAATTTTGAGTCACCTTTTGCGACTCAATTTTTTTCTATAAACTGATAAAATTTTAAATTCAATTTCCCAAAAAAATATTTTTGCGAGTTACGTCAAGATAACTTCGGGACGACGATATGTACTAAGAAATTTGTGTTTATCTTTAAAATATAGATTTAATTTACTTATGTGTGCACATTGTATACATATACAAGGTAAAGAAAGTAAATAAAAATTGGCTAATTCGCTCAAACTTACACAAAATATTTAAAAGGAATGGTGGACTGCTTCCTTCACCTTCAGCGTTGAAGCCGACACATGAATAATTTCCTGCCGTCAATCTGGTTACTCCTTGCAACACAAGTGAATGATTGCTGACAATTACACCTTGAGATATATTTCGTGGTAATGAGTTTCCCTAAAATGAAATTTTTTAATGTAAAATAAATTAAAACTTTATTATGTATCTTCAATATTTTATAACACCAAAATTAAATAGTATATTTACATAAAGGTCAATAAAAGTAAGAACATTGAATACTAAATTAAAACTTATTTAAATTGAAGTGTATCACAAGGAAACAAATTGAAAATCAGTGTCCAGCATTTATTACTTATCAAGACTAAAATAAATACTATTATCTCAAATATTTAATTTATCGATAGCTAAATCATGTAAAGCTAAATGAAATTTTTGGAGCTAAATTGAATAAAAAGCTAAATTTATCCTTAAAAGAGCCAGAATGGTCACACCGGTTGTAAGTCCGATGTTAAAAACTACAGCGGTATCGCAAAACTAAGTTCCGATTCCGATTTGTAGAGCCTTGTTATGAGTTTCTAACTGCTATCCCCAAACAAAAGCGGCAAGCGGAACGTTTTCTTATGCTCAACGCTTACTTTGAACCGCCATCCCTAAATAAAAGCGGCAACGCCTTGTCAAAACATAAAAACAGGGTTATTCAAACAACATGTGTTTATATAACAACGCTGACTATTTTAATAACAAAGTGTTTCGTTTTTGAGAAGTAAACTAAATAACACAGTGTACATTGTGCTAAATATACATAAATTTTATAAAAAGAAAATAATTATATATAAAAGTTAAAATAAAAAATTTATTTAACATTATTATATATTTTCTTTTGTTTTGCCTTTTGCAATTAAATAGGGTTAACCAGACAACATAGATTTATATCACATTCCTGTTTTTTTTTACATTTTATTTGCCTTTTGCAACTAACTTCAATATTAAACGCTGTGTCAAAATTGGATTTTTCAACCGCCAAGCGTTGCCGCTGCGTTATTTCGGGATGTTCCATACAAATTGTATGTGCATGAGAAATTTTGACAGTTAGAAAACGATTGCCGCTTTTGTTTAGGGATGGCAGTAAATCATAACTTATGACGTTTAATATTACATCCCCATCACGGTTTCAGAAAAGTACGTTCTACAATTGCTGGTGTTGAAAAATATTTTTATTTATTTATTTATTCACTAGAATATAAAACAATATATTACAGTATGTATGACAATAAAATATTATCATTGTCTATTACTACGTTTATACGTCCGACTTAAGGCCCAACCATAATGTACTTTTGTTGACGTAAGCTAATGTCAAAAATCAACGAAACGTCTGTCAAAAGTCTAACGTAGCTTTCGAGTGGCTATAATGTACTTTTTGAACTTAAATGCAAGCTGTGCCTAGTTGCAAACATTAGTACTTATGTAAAAGTTGATTTCTCTCTATATTTCACCCATATATAGATTTTTATCACAAAATGTTATTTAATTTCTACAACGGTTAAATATTTTACCGAAAACATGTTATTTTTGTTAATTAAACAAAATAAAAAAATCATAAATAAAAAATAGTACTAAAATATACAACCGTGAGCGCATTCCAATTGTAAACACGTGTACATATGTTTAAATTTTGTTACTAATGTGCTACAAAAAGAAAAATATTTAAATGGTTTCAAATTATTGAGATACACATTCTGTAATAGCACATCGTTGTTTTTTTATATTTTCAATTAAATTTTCTGTAAAACTATCCTCCGCTTCCATTGCACACAGTTTATTATTGTTTACACAAACACAAGAACAGCTGTTTACGTACGTTTGGTGCAATCGGCTTCGCTCCAAACGTAAAGAAATAAAATTGAACGAAACTCAACGAAACGTTTGTTATGTACATTATGGTTATACACATATGATTGCATGCATTCGCATAGTTGTTTAAGCTAGCCTAAGCATATTATGGTTGGGCCTTTATTTGCAAATAAGAGTAAAATATGTTGCCATGTAACTTTTTTTTTTGTTGCAACTTACTAACTCACAATAACAAGTCGTAAATAACGACACTATAAAGGTGTAAAATGTTGCCACTTGCTTACATTTTAGCTGTTTTTATTTCTTTCAAAAATCTGGTAGGCTTATATAAATATGGCAGAAAAAACGCAAAAACATAAAATATTGAACTAAAGCAACAATTAAAAAAAATGGTGTTCTATAAAAAAAAGTTTAAATATTAAAATAAAGTAGTTTTCAAATTGAATATTGCAAAAAAAGATAAAAATTAAAGCATTGTAAACAATGTAATAAT
Source organism: Metopia argyrocephala (assembly GCA_963576795.1). Taxonomy (NCBI): domain Eukaryota; kingdom Metazoa; phylum Arthropoda; class Insecta; order Diptera; family Sarcophagidae; genus Metopia; species Metopia argyrocephala. Next base: position 90,765,287 of record OY756209.1, read on the forward strand.
TTTTTGGTCTTATCATACAATTTACTGACAGCGAATTTGTTTCCAAGTACTTTTCCATATAAACTGCGAGTTAAGTATATTACAAATAACGGTATTTGCAAATAGGACATGCGTATAAATGTAGTATATTATTGGCATAACTTAAAAGTTGTGAGCTAGATCGGCAATATAAAGCTAAAATTGAGTTGCTCAAAGTAAGGATTTACCAAACAAGATTAACCCTTATGTTAATGAAAAGGTACCCCGGTAACTTTACCGTTTTTGGTTTAAAATTTTTAATGGAAATTGACAATCTACATGCCTGAAACTACTTGAGAACTCCTAACTTTTAGTATAATTTTGCTAAATTTTGGATAGAAAATAATTTTGGATAGACATAGGAAGCAATTTTACAACTTACACCCTTAATATCATGAAAAGGTACCCGGGTACCTATACTTATTGTTTGTAGAAATCAGTGTTAGTTACCTCCTTTTTGATATTTTTAACAAATTTAACGTAAGAAATAACCATTGCAAAATAAAATAAAATAATTTGTTAAAAGAAAATTGCATACATACAGATGTATGAATAAGTATATACTTATATATAATTATATATAGACATATAGAAGCTTAGCTATAAATACATTTTATTCACTACATACACAATATTTGCCTCTGACAATCCTGTTTAAAGGGCACGACCAAGCTTCCCGCAGCCCCCATGTTGTGTGTGTCAATTCTTATCCATGAGTACCACGGTCTACAGATCAATGCCGTCTCCGAACGACAAACTTGAGAAGCTTTTTCATAGCAATCTGTTACTCCCAGAGTTTTTTCCAGAAAACTGCGAAGATGCAGTCGCCGAAAGAAATATTTTTTCTCCATATTTCTTTATTTTTAAGATGTCAGAGCTGGGATTGTAAACCAACACACTAGCCACTAAACTACGGTGACTACTTTGCGAACACTTTGAACATATTATGTTATTCTTAGAACGTCCCTTGCAAACAGTTTTCTAAACATTCCTTACGGGTATTTCATTTTTTTATTCCTAAGTTCGAGCATGCATTATAATTTTCTACTACCAAAGTACGACCACTTTTATCCCTTTTTGCAAAGAAGAAGAATGTTTGGGTATTTCTTAGGACTCATTTCCAAGTGAACTTTTTATTGCAGTTCTAACAGAACTGGAAATAATTTTCAGATTTTTACATCTTTGCTTTACGTTTTCCATGCAAAGTTGGAAACTTAATTCTTTTGAAAGTTTCCTACGACGGTCTGTGGATTTATACTGTGAAGAATAAACAAAATAAGAAATTAAAAAAAAAAAAAAATCCAACGCATTTTCCCTAAAAGGCTTAAATGTTATTTCGGTTAACAAAATACTTTTAAGAATTTGTTCGCTGGTATAGATCTTAAATTTTTGAGCTGCACAGCCACGTACTCGTAAAATATTTTTTCCTAATGGTTGTGATTCTGGGAATGGGCTATTTTGCCTATACATTTCAGTTTTAGCAAAAAGTTCACTATTCTTTTCAACTTCATTATTTTTATCACTATTCACCGACTAATATGCTTCTTCGCCATTTTCAACAGTTCCTACAAACTGAAGCTTCCATTTCATTCAATGGAAGAAAATATTCTACCGAAGGTTATCTCTTAGACCGAGATACTTAAATTAATTTTAACGAAAAGCACTTGATCTTATTCTAAAAAAGTTATAAAAGGTTGCCTTAAATCAGCAAAAAAAAAAAAAAAACATTTTTTTGCACACCAAAGACATTTATTTGATTCCTAAGGAGGGAATAAACTAATTAATCTTAGTTTTATTTTTATAGATCTAAATTTTATACTGTATGTATATGTAGCATATCTTAAAATGGTAATAATATATGTTATTGATATCGTTTTAAAATCTAAAAAGTGTTATATTTAATTTTACGAACAAATATGGTGCAAGTAACTTTGTTTTCTATACTATTTTCATATAGGTACACGGGTACCTGGCTATAAAGATTAGGGTGTTTTTTTTGTCATTAACATAAGGGTTAAATTACAACAAAAATTATATATTCTGTTTACAATTGTCATCTATAAATCAGATTAACAAAATTCATTCAATATAAGTTTTCTATGCTTCAGACAAATTTCAATGTATTGATATAAATCCTTATACTCGTAATCAGTTCCATTAGGTATATTAAAAACTTCATTTAAATTTAAAACTGGTTTCATGAAGAACTTGTAGCAGGTCTCCTTAAAGATAAGACAAATACCAATAAAGATAAGACAAATACCAGGTTACAGAGAGTACGTATACTAACAGATGTAAGCCATAATGCACAGCTATTAAGGGTAAGAAGGCCACCTCTAATTCTAATAAGACTTGTTGCACGCGGAAAAAGCTGCAAAGAGCAAATGCCATTACTACCGTATGTTAAAAGTGGATACAAATCATAAAATTGAGAGTTCCTTGAGCTATTTGTGCACTCGTTCCTTTGGCTGATTCAGTATTACCTTCCAGTATTCGCTTGTAGGCTTTAAGGAGTTGTCTGAAATGAATTGGATTCTCTCACATATGTTTTGCCACTCTGAGGCCTCGGAAGTCTTTGCATCTATAATTCTCTCGTCTAATTGTCTTGGTATTCTCCATTCATTTGGATGTAGAACTCGATTAATATAACAAAAATTATGCTTTAAAGTATGCGTATACAAGGAGCTTAAGGCAGTTTCCAATTCAATCATGTAATTAAGTAGATGTATTGTTGGGTAAAAATAACATCTTCTTGACAAAATATCTAAGGAGTTTTCCTACTTCCTCATATTTACTAAAACCATATTGGTGAACCATAGAACCATGTTAAATCAAAAATTGAACATTTTAACGCTATTGCCATTTTCGATGTTAACAGTTTTCCAAATGCTTCTTAAAAATTAATTGAAGTTTAGATCTATTCCTAGATATGTAAATATAGTTATTAACCATTTGAATATTATTTTCATCATAATTCCATTTTAAATTATTTTATAATCTTGTATCTCTATGAAAGACAACAATTTTTGATTTTATAAGATTTACATTCGAGCAGTAGGTAAGAAGTGAATCAATCATTAATTGAAGGGTGCTTGGAGAATCAGCCAAAATTACTCTCGTCAGGGTAGAGAAGTATCTTAATATGTGTATCTGCAATATTTATTCCACCAGGAAGAAAATTCGTCAAATCATTTACGTACAATGTAAATAAAATTTGACTTTATATACAGTCTTGTTTTACTCCAACATCAACATTAAAGTACTCGGAAAACAAACCACCGAACCAAATTTGACTTGTGGAGTTCTCATATACATAGATATTGTAGAATACGAACGATTTTTGTCGATAATCTCAAACTTGATAATTTATAAAAAAGTGCATTCCTGGGAATCGTATCGAAGGCGCAAGAAAAGTCTACGAAAAATGCATACACACAAAAAAAAAACCCGACGTAAAATTAACATGAAAAAGTGTTGATTTTAGATCATTGTAAATTTTTGGAAAACATTTTATTTTATCATTAAATCATGTAGTCGCCGTGGTGTAGTGATTAGTGTGTTGGCTTACTAAGACATGAGCCCTGGGTTCGACACCCAGCTCCGACATCTTAAAAAAAAGAAATATGAAAAAAATATTTCTTTCGGCGACTACCTCTCAGCAGTCTTCTGGCAAAAGCTCTGAGAGTAATTAATTGCCATGAACAAGCTACTCCAGTCTGTCGTTCGGAGTCGACATTAAACTGTAGGTTTTGGTACTCATGGATAAACATTTTTATACACAACATGAGTACTGCGAGAAGCTAGGCCGTAAGCCTGACACAGGGTTGTAAAGGTCAGTTGTGTATGTATGTAACATTAAATTAAAAATTAAACAGGTTAATTTAATATTGAACAATGTTAATTTAAAACTGTTCATGTTGAAATAAAATTGTGAATATTAATTTTAAAATTGTCCATAGTATAAATAACATGATTTCATGTTGACTTTGTTAGACTGAATTTTTCTAGTAAATATAAAAATTGTTCATGTTGATTTAACATTGGGTCTAATTGAAACAACATTAACCAATGTAAAACGAACATTGAAGTTAATATTAAAATTAAAAAAATAAATGAAATACCATTTTTCAATTTGATTTTTAAATAACGTTAAATCATGCCGAAACAACATGTTAAAATAAAATTGGGAATTGTAAAAAATAAAATATAATATACATACAATACAAAATGAGGGAAACGAAATAGGCTCGGAACATATAAGTATTCCGGACAGCCAGAACTAAGTCTGTACAACAATTCTAGCAATAATACAAACTACATAATCGCTGAACACAAAAATTAACAATTAACATTTCTGGTCGACACAGGTGCCGAGATATCACTATGTCGCACCGGTACAAATTTAGAAGATGAACCATTAAATACAGAGAACAAGTGCAAATTAACAGGCATTACTCAGAGGAAATACATTTATTAGGTACAATCGAACTTGACTAATCATTGGCAAAAAAGACATCTGGACACACTTTCCATCTGGTGGAGGAGAGCTTTCCAGTAGAAACAAACGGAATATTAGGAAGAGACTTCTTAAAAAAGTATCTACGCAAGATAGATTATGAGATATTTCTAATTTCTTTATTTACCAATAATACAGACATAACCATTCCAATGCAAGCGAAGAGACATACAACCCCACAAAGAGAAATTATAAAACCGTTAAAATTTAACCTCATTGAAGATTGCGAAAGAATTTTTTTAAGCAATTCAATAGCGCCAAAAACCACCATAACGCACATAAAAATACACAACAGACAAAACGGTAACTTTAAAGGGCATTAAACTTCAGACTGAAGACAAAAGAATATGGAGACTTGTGGTGGATTTTAGAAAACTCAATGACAAAATAGTTTATGACAAATTTCCACTAACTAGATTAGAGGACATTGTGGACAAACTAGGTAGAACGAAATGGTTTTCAATCCTTGATATTACCAGCTCAGTTCATCAGATACAACTAGACAAAAACTCAAGACCACTTACAGTTTTTTCTGCACAACAATTAAAATACCAATTTAAAAGACTTTCATTTGGACTAAAAATCTCATCAAATAGTTTCCAAAGAATGCTCACAATAGCACCCTCTGGACTTGATTCAGAAGTTTTTCTCTATGTATATGACATAATTTTCTATAAACGAAGTAAGACCATACCAAATTTTGCTGAAGTTGCTAAATGTCTTAAAGCATTGTTAAAAAAATCGGCAAAATTCCTGTGCACTGACAATTGCCAGAACGCCTTTGACACTCTAAAGAAAAAACTAATGAATCCTCCTATTTTACGATACCCAAACTTTGAGAAACGTTTTATCCTTACAACAGATGCCTTACACTACGCACTAGCAGCAGTTTTATCACAAGGCGAGATCGGTGAAGATTTGCCAATTTCATATGCAAGTAAATCTTTGCAAAAACACGATATAAACAAGCAATAATTGAAAAGGAATTACTTGCAATACATTGGGGAATTAACTTTTTTAGACCATATCTGTACGGTCGGAAATTCATGGTGGTAACGGACCAAAGATTATTAATTTCCCTGTTCTCACACAAAAACCCATCTTGTAAAATGACTAGAATTAGATTAATATATGAAGTATACACAAAAGAAGATATAAAAGAGATATATGGGAAAATAAAAATAAATAATAAAAGTCATCAACTAAGAATATTAATATACAACGCCCCGAAAAGAATAACAGATGATATTTTGAAATATAAACTAATTGACGAATTTAATAATGGAAAACACGCAGGTCACTTAGGAATCAGAAAAACAATAATTTAATTAAAACAACGGTATATCTGGAAATATATGAATAAGATGGTAAAACAATTTGTTACACATTGTGACACCTGTGGCAGGAATAAACAAACAAAACACATAACAGAACCATTTACAAACCAGACAATAGCTTTTAGGTAATTTCAATTGACACCGTAGGACCGCTTCATATTTCAAACGAACACCGATATATTTTGACGATGCAATGCGAACTAACGAAATTCGTTATTACGCACCTTATGCAAAAGATGCAATTAAAACTGCCAAAATATTAGTAGAACAACTGATTTGGAAATTGAAAGTGCGCAAGTCGGACAATGGAACAGAATTTACAAATGAACTGATGAGGAACATATGTTCATTGCTGGAAATCAAACAGGCATTTTTAACCCCTTATCACTGTGAAACACTTGGGTCAATTAAAAGAAATCATAACGAGTTTCTGCTAACAACCGCAAACGATTATGAATGGTTTATATGGATTCCATATTTCACATTTGCTTATAATACAGCACCCCATATAGACACCGGCTACACGCCATTCGAACTAGTATACGGAAAATTGCCATGCCTGCCATCTGAAATTCGTGACACTAAAGAAACTAAAATTTATAATTACGATGACTATATTAAATAGAGCAAAGAATTAACCACAAATGCAAAAAAAACAGAACTTTGAAAAATAACAATACCAATAAGTTAGAATTGAATGTAGGAGATTTAGTTTTAATAAAAATAGGAAAAGGAATCAAAGTCTATATAAGGGACCATACGAGTATAAGATAATTAGACGTAAAGGTGTAAACACTAAAATAGATTATAATGGATTAGAAAAAGAAATAAACAATAATCGAGTAAAACCCTACAGAGCATTAGAAATTGTTGAATAAGATTAGAATAGATATTAAATATAAACTAAAATAATAATAATATTTAATATTAATAATCATTATTTTTAATTAAAAAAGTAACCTAGAATAAATATAGTAAGAAATATAAACTTAAATTTCATATAAGTATACTTAAACACTAAGAAAAAAAAATATGTACATATGTACTTATAAGCAAAATATTCAACACCTATGTATATACAATAAGAAATGGCAAAAGGTAGGCAAAAAGTGAGCAGTGTCATATTCTATAGTTGGCAGGGACTGAATGGAAAAGCGATGTGAAGAGAAAGATGGCACAGAATAAAGCCGAGTTCAGAGCAAAAATATAGAAAAGACAGAAAGATAAATGAAAAGCTAGATGAACTGTTAAAAATTTAAAAAGAAAATGCAAGCAGCTTACGGCGTAAATATATATAGAACAACTACGAAGGGACAAAAATCAATAGCAAATGCAGTTCACAGCTGAAGGAGGAATTTGTGCGAGTCAACAGAGGAATTTTATCTTTTTTTTTTAAAAAGCAATAAAATTTTACAAATGTTAACAATAGATACAAAAACACAATGCATACATACTTACATACATACATACATATTTTTTTTTATTTAACACTTTTTATTTTTTCTATTATTTTATTTTTATTAAAAACACAAGTTTTTACAACATTTTAACTCAAATAGTATAATTTACAAAATTGTTAAACAATAAATTTAATTAAAAATTGTAAACAAATACACAAAAGTAAACAACAGCTGATTGGACATTCGGTCTTGACACCAAACGAAACCAATACTGGGGGTAAATTCTGGTTCTGTGAAACAATGAAACGAAAAGTTTTTTATCATTTTCGTTTTCATGAGCACTTTTCGCATTATCATATCACAATTACACTATTTGCGATTCTTGTGCATGTTATGAAAAAATTGTTTCATTCCAACCGTAGTCGTGAAACTTTTGCTTGTATGTTATTGAATTTTGAAATGTCAAAGCAAGAGTACGAAGCCAACCAATTTAAGGAAGCGGCTTACCCGCCATATATTTTTTTAACTGCTTCGAATTTTACTAATACTGTTTTTAGATATTAATAAAATGATAATAATGTAACAAATAAATATGTATTTCATTGATACCACTTTCAGTTTTACACATTCGCAAATACCTGCGTTTATGTATATCACTTTCAAACGGAAAATAAATTAAATCAACACCGACTTGTAATGTGGACTTTTTTACCTGCACTAATTTATTAGCGTACATGAAATGATGATAAACTAAGAGACGATTTTTATGTACCTAAAAGTATAGTCGCACACTAAGAACATGTTCATAAAAAAATTTGCGATAATTGTTGCTATTCGCTCGTGGTACTCAAAGTATTTATCAAAATGTATAAGTATGTATATGTACATACAAGAAAAATTAAAATGACTTTGTGTTGCATAAACATATACTACAGATGTCCGCCGGGAACGTATATGACTTTGTTTTGCCGCCATTTTGGTAAAGACTAGTCTTGACAGTTCATATTTGGCAATCGTAAAGTAGAGACGTGGCAAATTTATTATGGAGAAATATGAGCTGGAGGACACCCTCTACATATGTATGTACATACTTAAGTTCGCTTTGAAACAATCTTTTTTTTTTTTTTTTGAAAAAGTTTGTAGTTGTATGTATGTCAATCTTTTTCAGTATGAAATGTGTATGTATGTATGTACATATACATATGTTTATTTTAACAACCGCAATTGCATACATATCATTTGTATATTTTTTCATCTAATTGTTACCATAAATATAAATTGAGAAGATATGTTTTGTACTGTTTTTTCTGTTAAAAAAAATTAATCAGATTTTTGCTGGATACAAAATTTATATTAAAAATAATTGCAACTACCGCCGATTCATTTTTTGTGCTGCCGTTTTCGCCGCTACAACCGTCAACTATTTTTATTTAGCTCTGTGTTCTAGTACAAACAAAACACCATACTTGTTTTAGTTTTTGATATAAATATACGATTATTAAATACTATATTAAAATAAAAATATGATTTATCGATTTTATTAAATATTCTTTTTTATTTTTGCTAGCACGCTTTCCTTTTGTTGGTTTTTTCATGGTTTTAAACCTCTATGTTATTTTTTCACATAAACATTTTCTGTGCAAACTTGTTACACATATGAAACAATTTTGACAGTTAATGTTACAGTTACACAAAACACGAATCAGTACTCTTGTGAAACTGTGAAAATATTTTGTTTCATTCCACTTGTTGTTACATGAAAAAATGATATGTATCTTTTAAGTTTTGCACAAAACAAGAATCAAAGACGCTTGTAACAGTGAAAAACCTCTCATTTCACCGTTTCACAGAACAAGAATTGACCCCCTGGTTTGCAAAACCGACAATCAGCAAAACCGACTTGGTTTCTATGACACCCCTGTATATTAGTTTTTATATGAGAAGTGTAAGCATTGTATCACAAAAAAAATTCCACGTTTTAATAATATCAAAAACTTTGTTTAAAGAAATGAGATACTATTGTAAACAAACCGTTGGTCATTGAACGATTACTCACTTGTGTTTTTCAACAGTTTACTGAACGAAGTGCAATGTTTTGCTAATATTGCAAAATATGCTTTTTTTGTAAAATATACGCGCCCAAAGTCTATCGGAAGCGTGTCAAATGAAATTTGAATAAGGAAATAAAGGCATTTAGAAACTATGATACAATGTTCAAATATTAAGTAATTTTTTTTTTTGTAAACATTTGTAAGTGTTTCAATTCTAGACTAGTAAAATTCTTCTCATAAATAGTGTATAGATGAAAACAAATTTGAATAAAAAAATTATTATTGATTCAATCATACAACAAACTCCGCTTTTGTTTTTCTATAAAGGGAATCATTACAATGCTGCTATTGGGCGAAAACTTAACTTAACAGCCTTCCGGTTGGATGGAAACACACCGGTACGATAAGCCCCACTGAATAGGTTAGCCAATGAACGCACAAATGTCGAAGAGCACTGCTTCAGGACGAGTGCTGGTATACCATCCAGCCTAGAAGACTTACGTTGTGGTCTCCAACAAACCTTTTGACAACACGGGCTCGAAACAATATGCTACTGATACTCTTTTCAGCTCGGGCAGCGGTTGAAGGCTATCCGGCTATCGCTTTTTCAAACGGATTCGTGAATGCTTGGTCATTTTGTATAAGAGTGGGAATAGAACTAATCTTAATCCTCTTGAAGAAAGAGCAAAAGCTGTTCCTTCCATGAGGACAAGAAAGAACTTTAGAAAGTAAAGCTTTTTCATGTCTAAGTACTTCGGCACATGAAGACCTTGCCTGTTTACGTAGGGAATCAGTATCTACGCACTTACTATTGTGTCAATTTCTGAACTCTTCCTCTCTGGATCTGACTGCCAATCTCCACGTCTAGTTAAACTAGGATTTGTCTCTTGGTTTAACCGAAATATTTTTAGACGGAATATAGATGTCCATCCGCAACTTTATTATATTCACTACCATTTCTGCCATGGCGTTGACATTCGAATCCAGAAAACAAAGTTTACAGTTGAAATGCCGAAAAAATTTGTTGAGCTTAGCCCAACGGGCTTTTCCGTAATTAAAAACAGAGCGTTTCATAGCCGTCGGTGAAACCTCATGAAGCCTGGAGAACGGAAAAGAGGCAGAAATGGTACAATGATCCGAATTGCCGAGAGGGGCAAGAATATGAACTTCGTACTTGTTAGGGTGTGAAGGGAGGAAAAGATCAAGTGAGTTGGTTCATTCACTAGTTGCACAAGATGACTGTGTGCACGATTATGTGTTACTTGTTTGGTCACAGTTATTGTTTTCATAATTTTGTTGTTCTTTGTCTTTCAGTTTTGCCTATTGATATGTATGTATATGCATATAAATAAAGTTAATTATTAAGTGAATTTTTATGGTCGAAATTTTTTTATGGGTTCAGTGTACCTTAAATCGAATTTAGTTAAACAAATTTTTAAAATTCTCTATAAAAAACAAGGACCGCGACAACACAAACTCAAGTTGACACGGCCGGCGACAAATCACTATCCTACATTAATTAATAATAATAACAATAATAAGTTAATAATGGATTTGTATATAACTAATAAACTAATGCTATATAATACAGGCATATGTATGTATATTCATAAACAAAATATTTTTATTGCGATTGTGTTTTTTGTTTATAGCTGCTGTGACGTAGATGCGCAGATCGAAGATATTTTTACAACAGAAATACGTTATCTTTATTTCTTTGTTTCATGGCGCATGACGGTAGTGCCTTCCTTGCGTTTCTTTCCCAAAATAAAAATAATTCAAAATAGACTCGAGCTTGCAGCATAACGTTCACCGCTTTAAAAAGATCTTATTCTCTAAGTTGTGATGGTTTTCAATACCCTCAATATATGAAAGTATGACTTCTCTCCAATCACTTGGATATGAAATGGACATCATATAATTCTTTCAGTTTACATTCGGGCACGAATTTCTTGTTTTTTTTCTTCATGATTTTAAAGAAGCATAATATTTTTAATATATATGTATATATACAATTTTAAATAATTCTAGTTAGTCTTTGCTATTGCAGTACTTACATTGTGCCTCCATTCTATTCGAAAAACTGGTGGATGTGAAGTTAACATGCAATCAAAGTAAACGTCTGTGCCTTCTCTAATTGAATTTTTATCCAGAGATGTTCCCAAACGAACATATGCTTCAGGAAGATCTAAAATAAAATAAATCCAATATAGTAGAAATAAAGAAAAATTACGACTTTATTTTTTCTTAAACAACAAAGAACTTTTAATTACAAATTAATAAACTATTATCCTAAAAAATAATGCCGTTACTCCGCAGACTTTATGCTGGACGTGTGCCAATCCTACCATTTAAAGTAAAGGCAATGATTTCACTGAAATTATTAGATTTTTCTTTTTATGCCAAAAAAGTAAAATATTTTTATACTAGTATATACTATCAACGAAAAAAAAAAAAAAACGAAATAAAATCCCAAACTGAAAGTAGTACACATCTACTACAAAACAACCACGAAAAGAGATATAAGTTAAAGTTGAACATTAAAACCAATATAAATTTCCAATGTGTGTTTCCAAACCAAGTTTAAACAAATTTAAACAATTTCTCTTATGTATACAGATTTTTCCTGACCATGTTCGAAATAAATTAAAAGCTTTTTTTTAAAGCTAACATAAAAAAACGGTTAACACTATTATTTCAGGATTATAATATTTAGCTATCGTAACTCCTACTATCGGTGTTTTTTCACTAGCATAATATTAAAGGGTGTTTTTTATTGAGGTATAGAACTTTAAGTTGGCATCACTTTTTTAACTGGCGGCCATTTTGTCAGCTGTCAAGTGATTAATATTTAGTTTGGTTTGCCATTTCATCATGAACAGGTTGGCAAAAGAACAACGCTTGCAAATCGTTCAAATTTATTTCGAAAATAATGGTTCAGTTCGCAAAGTTTACCGCAAGCTCCGTCCATTTTATGGTCGACATAATCGTCCATCAGAGCAATTAATTCGGTTAACCATGGATCGTTTTCGCACTACGTTTACTCTATGTGATAATACGCATCCGCAGAGATGTCGAACAGTGCGCACCGAAGAAACAATTGCCGCTGTAGAGCAAAGTGTTGAAGAGAACCCGAATGAATCGATTCGCCACCGTGCACAGCAATTGGAGCTTTGTCCATCAACTTTATGGAAGATTTTGCGCAAAGATCTTGGCTTGCGACCTTACAAGATCCAGCTTGTGCAAGAATTAAAGCCGCGAGACCATGCAATGCGTCGTGATTTTGGTGTATGGGCCGGAAATTAGATTGATCTCGATGCTGATTTTCATCGCAAAATTTTGTTCAGTGATGAGGCTCATTTTTGGTTGAATGGCTACGTCAACAAGCAAAATTGCCGCATTTGGAGTGAAGAGAATCCACATGAGACCCTTGAGACGCCATTACATACACCAAAAATTAACTGTTTGGTGTGCTGTATGGGCTGGTGGAGTCATTGGGCCATACTTCTTCCGAAATAATGCTGGAGAGTCAGTTACCGTTAATGGGGACCGGTATAGAGCCATGATAACCGACTATTTTGTTCCCGAATTGGATGGCATGAATGTGGATGAGTTGTGGTTCCAACAAGGCGGCGCTACATGCCACACAGCGCACGTCACAATCGATTTATTGAAGGAAACATTCGATGAGCGCATAATTTCGCGGAATGGACCTGTCAATTGGCCACCAAGATCGTGTGATTTGACACCATTGGATTATTTTCTTTGGGGATATGTGAAGTCGCTCGTCTACGCCAACAAACCAGAAACGTTAGGGGACTTGGAAGCCAACATTCGTGGCGTTATTGCCAACATACGGCCCCATATGCTCGAAAAAGTGGTTGAAAATTGGACCTGTAGAATTGGCTTTATTCGAGTTAGCCGCGGCGGCCACATGCCCGAAATCATATTTAAACATTAATGGCATGAAATTATCCTTCCAATAAAGCCAAATTGATGGACATTAAAACGATTTTCTTGTGTTTTATTTCAATTCGAAGTTCTATACCTCTAAAAAAACACCCTGTATTAATCAATAAACTGATTTTCATACAGACGGAACAATTCGTTACATTTTCGCAAATAATAAAATAATGGCAACTGTAGCATATGCGTCATTTTGTTTGCAACAAACTCTACTTTTTACTTACATTGAATATCCAGTTTCCAACCGTCCTCTAACGGCTCAGAGGGCACGGCATGATTGTATGCTTTGCATGTTAATAATTTATTAGCATCTGTTTTACTAAATGAAATTGATAAAGTACTTGTAGTTTGGTTTCCATCGCTCGATGTCTGAAAAGAATGACATTTAATTTACTCTGTAATATACATACATATGTACGCAATCATTTATACGTTAAATATTATTATAAAACACTTAAATGTATATATACACACATACAGGGTGCGCAAATTTAGGGTTAGGAAGTAAATTGGCTTAAAAACAAAGACCAATGACCAAAGGTCATTGATGTCAACATTAGCCAACTGTGGCCACAAAAATCGGTTATCATGGTTTGGTAGAACAAAAATTTTACGGTGACGGCGTTTTCTTTCTCATTTTCGAAAAAATACTCGTATGGACCAATAATGCCGCCTAACTACAAATCGCAATATACGATCACTTTCTTTTGATGTAATGGTTTTCCGAAAACTGTTTGTTTGTTTAAATAACCGCCTAATTGAAAATAGGTTTCATCATTAAAGATGATTGTGTTGAAAAATGTTTTCGGTCAGTTTTTCAATCAGCCAAACGCGAACAATGGTTGTTGTGAACGTCGACGATTTGATGTTCCAGAGTCATTCTCGACACTTTGCTGTGCAGCGGTTATGTTTGCATCACTTCGACAACAACAGTATCGTGAATAAATTACACACAGCTGTCTCCTCTTGATGGTAAATTCTTTAGTCAAGAGTGTAGCATTCCATGCCTAAAATTTCCCAGCTTTTTACTAAGTAATTGTCGAAGGATGACAGCTCAATTCTTGGCACTTTATCATTTGAGAACTAATTTCCTAACCTTAAATTTGCTCACCCTTTATGAACATACATACATATGTATATATAAGTATACACTATGTATGTGTGTAAATACTATATATTTGTATATATTATGAAATGTATTGCTTATGGCCATTTCGTCTCTGCTTCCCAAAGATGGAATTCAAAACAATAAATACTTATGTTAAAATAGCTATAGACTAAATGAGAATCATATCCCATTTTGTATGTAAAAATCAAACAAAATTTTTATTTTAGAACATTTGTTAAATTATAATCTATCAGGCATGTTCTGAAAATTACGTGATTTCAAATCACATGTAAGTTTGAAGTCACGCAAAAAATTTTTAGGTGTTCTGAAAATCACGAGCTTTTTAGTTTTTAGAAGTGATTTTCATTGTTCTAAACAACAAACTTTAAGCTCTTTTGTGTCGTTTATAGTGCTGCCAGATTCATTGCTGCCATTTGTATTAAAATCTCACATTTATATTTCAAAAATTAACGAATCTATGTAAACTATTTTACAATATATTAATTTTTATGAACAAATTTTATAAATTTTTGTTTTTAATAATTAATTTAATTGACAAATTTGACATAAAATAACATGACAAAATTGACATAATAACAGTCTGGCAACTCCAAAAATAGTTTTGAAAAATAAAAGCAAATTGTGAAAAATGTATCAAAAAAATTCAAATTCAAAAAATTTTTATGAAAATTGTAATGTATTTGAAAATTTGCAAATTTTGTAATGTTTCTGAATGAAATTATATTTTTTATTGTAAAAGTACAATAAATAAAGAACAAATGATGTTATATGTATGTGTTTAGGGTCAAACCTAAACATAAATGAAAACACGGTTCACTTTTATGTTTAATTTCAAACAAATGTTTTTATTTTGTCTTTAGTGTTAGTTTCAATTTCTATTTGTTTAACAATTTTTGTTTTCTTTAATATTTTGCTTTAAATTATTTGTATTTTATTTGTAATTTTGGTTTTTTTTAATATTTACCACCACTAGTTTTAATTTGCCCTAATTTGACGACTTCACAAAAGCGATTGATTTTACAAATTAATAATATAAAGAAGGAAGAGCAAAAAAAATATGAAGTGTCAACAAACAATGTTGATCACTTTAGCGTGTTTCTAAACATTCTGCCCTCTCCAAGTGTGTGTATATGGGGGTACAGCCTCTTTACGAGTCCTCTAGATGGTAGCTAAAACCATTTGATTGTATTCGATGCAACTTTAGTGATAGGATTGGCTGGATTGATGAGCGATACCTAAACGCTGGCAGTCGGCACGAAAACGCTGGACCATGAGAAGGGGTCACTGGTATCTATTTGAGTCATTTGAGTTTCAGTCTGTAAAGTTTTTTCATCCTTTTTGTTGATGGTTTTTTGCAGGCTGTTTTGATTGTGCTGTGTAATTTCGGGGAGTGTTGTGTCTTCTAGTACATACATGACGCCCAAATTTATTTTTACAATTCTGCACAAATTTTAAGCGTGTCAAACAATATATGTAATACTTTTGCATAAAAACAACATCGTACATCTCATCTGCATTAGCGTTGAAAAATGTGTAGCTGGTTTTGACTGCATAGTCTGTGTTGCATAGGCTGTAGGGCAACTGCCAATAAAAATACCTGAGGTGAAGATTTGAAGGCATAACTGCAACTAAGTTTTGAAAATATATTAATAAAGATCTTCTAAATATGAATAATACTACAAGTTGTATAATGTATTTTGAAACATTGTTCTTTCTGTTGTGTTTACGAAATTTCCATTTATATCTGCCATGTGTTTCGGTCAGATATCTATTTTTCAGTCTTTGACGAAATGATTGGTAGATGATTTTGATGCATTTCCTGTGGTTGTCAAGGGTCAAATTTTCATCTTTTAATTCCCGTTTGATTAAAGCCATTTTGAGATTGTCGACAGGATAGTGTTTATGAGTCAATGGGGTCGAATTAATAGGGTCATCGCTAGCAGGACTTAGGGGTCTAAAATTGAAGTATGTTTCAATGCAGGCCAGAATTGTACATCGTCCTTCGTATGTGAATTTCATCTTATGAAGTGTTTTTTGTAGATGTGTCTTGAATGATTTTAAGCCTGTTTGACGGAAACCTGTAATATGGTGGGTGTCGGGTGGCATAAGCTTCCATTCGATGTTTTTCTGCTTCTGCTGTTGAAAAATGTGTTTCTGTAGAGTTTTAAAAAATTCTAGACGTTCAGTTTTGATGAGTTCTGCTGCTCTGACGAAATTTGTCCCATTGTTCAAATGGATATAAGAGGGGTATCTACGTCTTCCAATGAAGCGTGAGAATGCTTGTGCTGTCAAATCATTTGCTGCTTTGAGAACTGTAAATAGTTTTATTATATTTTGATGTAGTATTTTTGATGCTGAGGGGTGTGTTGATTGTACCTCTTCAGCTAATGGTAAAAGTGTTCTTATGGCTAAGAACGGTGTGCAATTGACTCCGAATGTTACGGTAAGGAGCCCATAATCCTCAATAGGATCATTTGGTGTCTTACGAAACAATATTCGTTTGTAACTGGTTTGAGATGGGTCGATGAGTATTTGGCGATACGTTTTGGTAAAGTCCGCATTGGATACATAACGGAAGAATCTCCACTTTGCTATCAGAAGGACAAGATCTTGCTGAAGAATGGGTCCTGGGTATAAAATGTCATTAAGACTATTCTTACTTGACGTCGGGCTAGAGGCGTTGAAAACTACACGAAGCTTTGTAGTGAGCCTATCCGGTTTTATTACTGCGTGATGCGGCAGGTAATAATTTGGAGCCTTATTTATGACCAAGGGTGAGATTCTTTTCATATATCTTAACTTTATATATTTAAGAATGACCTGATTGTTCTGTTGACCAATTTCAGGTTTTCTACTGAGCCTTCGCTCCACTCTAAAATATTGTGCCATCTCAATGTGTTGTGAGGAGCCTATTTTCTCTTCTTTTTTGCAGGGTATGGTAACGATATACCTCCCTGTAGAATTTTTACGTGTTGTGGATTTGTTTTCGCATGTTGTGTCCTCATCTGACCTCAAAATCTGTTTTGTGGTTTCCTCCACCTCCCAAAAACGTGTGAGGATTTGGTCATGGGACGTTGTATTAAGTAGTGAAATTGTTGTTTTTGACTGAGTCGCCTTTGAAATTGGTCCAATCCAGCCAAATGCTGTTTTTTGTGTCAAAAGGGATCCAATTGATCTCATCGGAGTTTTCAGACAATATATGGATGGCCCTAAGTCAAGGCCTATTAGTAGGTCGATGGGTCGGCTCTTGTAGAAGTGAGGGTCTGCTAGTTGTAATTTAGCAGCCTCATTGATAATTTCTAAATTTGATATTTGCGATGGCAAAGTAGGTGGGAGAGTCTTGAGTACTGGTGCAAAGACTTCCAATTTAAACTTAGGGTCTACGCTAGAACAAGGGTTAAACAAGCACGCGTTTATTGAAGTTTCTGAAACTGTTTGATTCAACCCACTTACATGTACTACGTTTCGTTTAGTGGGTAAGTTTAATCGTTTTTGTAGTTTATGTGAGATAAATGTTGATTGTGATCCAGGGTCGATGATAGCTCTTGCCTGGTATCGTAGACCTTTAACTTCTATTTGAACTACTGCGGTAAATAATAAAGTGTCTCGGTTTTGTAATTCTGTAGATGAGTCAAAATTTTTTTGTAGGGTTAAGGACGTGTAGTGAGGATTGAGTTTATTTGGAGTGGACTGTATATTTTTGGTTAAAGCTGCAAAACTCGTGGATGATTGCTCCTCTGTATTTACCTGTGTAAGGTTTGCAGATTGAGTCGCAGCTGATTTGTGAAGCAAGGTATTATGTTTTTGTTTACATATTCTACAACTGTATTTGCTTGGGCAGTCCTTTACACTGTGAACTGCTGAGAGACAGTTGTAGCATGAGTGTCTTGTTTTTACTATGTGTATTCGATCACTGACATTTTTTTCTAAAAACGAAGGGCAGGATCGTAGTAGGTGTGTTTGGTCACAATATGGGCATTTTTCTCTTGTTGCAGAGGAGTTCTTTTGTATTTTGCAGTCAACTTGATTTGAAAAATTTTTCCGAAGTGAATTAATGGTATTTTTACTATAGACAGTTTTTGCGTATTCAGGACTGTTCTGAGTGGGTCTAGTTTTTGACATGATATTTTCAACTGATTCTAAAGCTTTGAATTTGTGTGTCAAAAACTTATCAAATTCGACCCATGTGGGAATTTCAGCACAATCTGTTCGTGAAATTTCAAATTCCAACAGTAGACTTCTGGGAAGATTTTGAGAACAAATAAATATTAGAAATGACTCCCATGTTGCTGTGTCGATGCCTAACATGTTAAGGGTTTGTCTAGAGTCATTTATAGTGCGCTGTAATTTTTTGATTGATGCACCTGAATTTGCCGATGCTTGAGGTAAATCTAAAATAATCTTATATTGTTCATTTACCTGCATCCATTTATTCTCATAAAACCATCATTTGTCAAGGGTACATGAGCAATTACTTCCCTCGCTTCGCCGCCTGTTTTTTGGGTCAAATAAAATAATCTTTCTACATTACTTAAATTTGAGTTTCGTATATATATGGCTGTAAATAAATCTCGAAAACTGGGCCATAATTTATAATCTCCAAAAAATGTGTCTGTGTCACAGGGCGGGAGCCTTATTGACAAAGTTTTACTTTCTTGAAAAATCGATGATTGTTGTTCTATTTTTTCAACGGGTTCCGAAAGTGCGCTAATTTCTGCATTAATAGACGAAAGACATACCTTATATGCTGACAGGGTTTTTTGGTACCGTTCCCGAAGTTTATTTCTTTCGATTGGATGGTCACCCTCCTTCTCTATATCTCTACATTCTTCATAAGACCGCTTTACCTGGGTCCAGAGTGAATCTAACTCTACGCGAAGAATTTCCAGCGCATGAATATTGTTCTCTGCAAGGCTGGCGGAATATGTTTTTTCAAATTCAATTAAATCATTTGAACAATTTATAAATCTTCTTAGAGACATTTTTATTTTTTGTATTTTGAGTCGTTAATTTAAGGAGAGGTGTGTAATAAATTCGGGTCAAGAACTGCCTGCTAGCGATTTAACAACAAGTAATATTGAAAAAATATGAATATTTTTAAATCCTATTTTAGATTTAAGGTTACCCGAAACTTAATCAATTTTGGCCCGTTGGTAACCCTTTTTCAATTTCTCTGTTATTTGTTACACCAAGTGTTGTTTTTGTTATTAATTTTAATGTTTGTGTCTCATTTGAATATAATAATATTTTTCAGTACTCACTGTTGTTGTTGTTGGGTCTTTTACTTTCTTGTTTAATGTATTAACACTTCTTTCTGCTTTGTATTTTTGTTGCTGTCGAAAAAACATTTTGTAACTGCACTTTTAATATGTACTTTTTATTTTTATGTTTGTTGTTTTTCACTGCAGTCGCTGTTGTTTTGGTGGCGTTCGCTGCCGCTGATGATGGATCTGTTGACTTGCTGCTGGTGCCGCTGTATTTTTGTTGTTTGATTTATTTGAAAAGAATTTATAACTGTTATAAATTCCAAAACAAAATATTTTTTAATTTTTGCTTGCCCTGTTCAGGGTCAACTCAATGTCACTAATTTTGTCTATTTTTTGTTTATTGTTGTTGCTTGCAATTTTACTTTTTGCGTTAATTTTTTGTTTTCAAGGTTTTTTGAAATTTGTTAATTGTTGTAACTGTTGTTTGTTTTTTGTTGAATCTGTGTCTGTCCTTTTTGTATTAACTTTTTGTTGTACTTATTTCAATAATTTTGTGTCTCGAGAACTTTTTTTTTTAATAACTAATGTTTTTTGTTGTTTGGAGTATGTGTCTTTTTTCTAATTATCACAAATGTTCTGTTAAAGTTTTTTTTTTTTTTTTTGTTAAAATTATCCGGTTCGAATGTTTAGGGTCAAACCTAAACATAAATGAAAACACGGTTCACTTTTATGTTTAATTTCAAACAAATGTTTTTATTTTGTCTTTAGTGTTAGTTTCAATTTCTATTTGTTTAACAATTTTTGTTTTCTTTAATATTTTGCTTTAAATTATTTGTATTTTATTTGTAATTTTGGTTTATTTTAATATTCACCGCCACTAGTTTTAATTTGCCTTAATTTGACGACTTCACAAAAGCGATTGATTTTACAAATTAATAATATAAAGAAGGAAGAGCAAAAAAAATATGAAGTGTCAACAAACAATGTTGATCACTTTAGCGTGTTTCTAAACAGTATGTTTGTTTTCCGTTTTTCTCAGAATTGCAAGTAAAATAGTATTTAAAAAGGAAAGTGATTTAATATCGACAAGAATTTACCTGACGATTTCAAATCACAAAATTTCAAAAAATTTTGTGCTAGATTCTCATGATTTGAAGTCACTCCTACAAAAAGTGAGTTTCAGAACATGCCTGTATAAATATAAACGTAATGGTAAAACAATATTGTATTCGTATAGGCAAATTTAATTTTGTATAGTTTTGCAGATTTTTTGCGCTAAATCATTAAAAACTCTTCAGCTGTGAATATAACTGTTTTTATCTACCCCATTGTACGGTACTCAAACTAGAAAGTTTTAGAACAAGCTCTAAAATTTTCTCTGAATTACACCTCATATACAGATCCAGCACTGCCAGCTGATTTGATGCAGAGGAAGTGAAGTGGCGTCAAGATATATTCAATGACGGTATAGAGAGAACGTACCGTCAGGTTCTCGTTCATCTCATGTTCTTATGAAGTGCATGTGTGTGGATTGTATATTAGAGGCTTATATGATATACCATTGTAATTTCATGCTTACATCAGGTAGCCTTAGTACTTAAATCCATAAGATTTACTTTGAACAAGATAATTCCAAATTACACCCATATAATGGTTTCGGTTCCAGGTGAAAATATTTTAGGTCCGATTTGTTTAAGTTTGATGAAGCAAGTGCTACGAAAATGCAAGGAATTTAATAAAATGCTCTTTGAGATTGTTTTTCTTTTACACCTTTTCTCCCCCACTTCACCTGCTGATTCAATAACTTAGAGAAAAATTCACACAAAGGAGTGTTCGATTCCGCTGGTGAAAATGCTGCTCCAGAAAAGTAAAGAGATTATTAACTCTCACCTTTCCATCAGCCTACCATGTTTTGAGCTCTGTGGAGCTATTTTTCTGTCCAAATTCATTACGCTGCTTAGAAAAAATTTACTCATTGATATATACTTATATCTTTGAAACGTTTCCTCAGTCTTTACTGGATGCCTGGGAAAACCTCCCAGAGGCAAGATGTATGTTATTAACTCCACAGGTTATAAAAAATGGAGAAAATGTCTTTTGAAGTCACGCTAGGGCTGTAGATAACACGCCAGATCTAGAGGATGCAATGTTACTCCATAATTTATTGTGGTAAAACACGCTAGTTAGGCTTTAGAAAAGCTAAGAAAAATGGCCAAAGGCCATGATAATTCCCGTACTATGGTAGAACAAAGAAATGTGAAGACATTTCTTATACTGGCTAACAGAAGCGCTTAAGATGAAATGTTTGATGATATGCAATTTGAAAGTTTATTAAATCTATTTTCAAAATGAGATAAAGCTGTTTTTGTTTAAAATCTATCCGCATAAGGATAATAAGTAAATTTGATATAATAAAATACCATTATTTGTTGGTCTCCATTGAGATCAATAAAATTTTAATACAATTTCTGTATCGATAACATTACAAAGACAACAGAGTTTCAGACTTATACCTTTGCAGTATTTCAATATTAGAATTACTAGCTCTTCCCTAAAATTGTATTCCATAAGTCCAATCTGGTTTTAAGATTGTTTTGTAATTCATACCTTTGTTCCATAGACTTAAACGGGATTTTGGACCTAGTAGCCAAAATGGCCTTTCTGTTTTTAAAGTAAAATTATGCTTTTCCGGTTTAAAATTAAATTTAGCTCAGTTTGGAGAAGATTTGATACAGTATTTGGACAACTACCAGATGTTAAAATAGCAGTATCATATGCAAAGGTTGCAACTAATTAAGACTTTTTAGATAACAGGTATTCTGAGATGAAAATTGTGTATAAAATTGGTCAAAGTATTCTGCCCTGAGGTACACCTGCCTTAACAGAATATATTTTAGAGAGCGTGGAACTTACTTTCACATAATATTCTCTATCTGTCAAATATGATTTCAATAGTAAATAAAAGAGTGTTGGGAGTGTTTTTTTTTCCATTTAAAATATAACCCATTAACCCAGAAAAACTCCTGAACAATATTTTTTGGTTTGAAGTGTATCTCTTATAAATGTATCGATACGGTGACATTTTTCTGGAGTGCCATGTTTATTTCTGAACCCAAATTCGTTGTCAAGAATGATGTCAGACTTTTCTTATATTGGTAGTAATCTCTTCATAAATATTCTTTCAAATATTTTGGAGAATAAAAGCAGTAAATTTATGTTAGAATGTTTTCAGGTTTGTTAGATTTATTTATCATCTCTGCATACTTCCATTGTGAAGGAAAGTAATTTAGTCTAAGCATGGAATTATAGTACGTTTCCACTTACTTGTTTTGCGGCATAAAACTAGTTTTGGTTACTTGTTTTGCCATAAATTTTTCATGTTCTAATACTAGTTTTGCTCCAAAACATGTTGAAAATTGTCTGTGCAACATTGTGTTGCTCCTGTGATTACAAATGCAACTATGGATCATCCATTCAATGTGATTAACAAATTCGAAAACGTGACATTCAGTTCTTAAAAAGAGTTAGCAAAATTAAAAAAACAAATATGTTATTAAATATATATTGCGAGTATCAAAGACTTCATATATCGAATTATTGTTATAAATAATATAATTTAACAAAAATTCTCTTGTATTTTGCATTTTAAATAAAAATATTCACATTTTTTTTAATTGTAACGAAGTTTTCGTTACATCATGTAATTTTATTATTATAGTAGTCCACGGTGTGTTGAAATATATTTCATTTGCTGATATCAAAGTCTAACATGTATGTTGTGTTGTCCTTCTATCTTTTGGACTTTAACGTCGTTTGCTTGCTCAACGGATTGACTACCCACTTGGCCTGGATCAATACTCCACGCAAACAAGGTGGTTTGGGTGAAATGGATAATCCTTTGTTGGCCGATAAGGCAATGAAAATCGTTATTATGTCATTTTTGACGAAGAAAGCGGTACCCTCTCTCGTGGCTTGTTCATCATTGATAAAAATGAATATGTACTTGCCCCAGATGACAATCAATGATTTGCCTGTTGGTCGTAATGTTGATGAAACCCTAGGCTTGGTACAGGCCAGAGGAACATAGTGAAGTGTAGAACACTGGACAGGAAACTATGGTCGCCGATTCCAAGAAATCTAAGGAATATTTTGCTGCCGCTTTAAAAATGCTGTTTCAATAATAGCGTTTTTGATTAACATAAATCGGAAAGAAGTTAAAAAAGAAGTCCTGCGTGCAATTAATTATTATTACTAATAATAATAATGTTGTAAAATATGATAAAACTATCGTAATTTATTAAAAAGTTACAAAGAATATTCACAAATAAAAATAAGAGTATTTGAAAACAAAGAAAGAGAAGTCTCGCTCTTGTCCTCATCGAAATGCGTTTGTAATTGTCTACCACTTAACTATAATATATAAATAAAATGAACCAGGCTCTGTGATTTAATTTATAATGCTCTACTATGACGGTGTTGTTTCCTCTACTACAACAGATGGTGGCGATGAAGAAGCAACTGCCTTTATTCAAGTGATACTCCTTGAGATTGCTTGATTTCCCAGCAGAAATGAGTGCTTACCAATATGCAATTTTGTAAGGGATCATCATCAATAATGCATGATTTTTATATGAAATGAGCCGCTAAAATGCAATAGAAATTCAAAATGATTGCAACAAGTAAGCAAATAGTACAAAAAATCAAAAATAATACCTTATCCTGTAGCATACGTGGAAGCTTTAATGTATAAAAAACAATATAATGCTTCCATTATTATTTGCAATTTTATTTATTGATTCCAAATTTGAAAAATTTTCTGCTGGGTTGTTTGTTGATTTAACCGAATATAACTGATGTAAGTGAAGAGGAAATATGTTGGCTTGGATGTTATAAATGACCAGTGGTTGTTGAAATTGGACAATGCCCATGCCCAGAAAC
The DNA here is from genome assembly GCA_963576795.1 of Metopia argyrocephala. NCBI lineage: Eukaryota > Metazoa > Arthropoda > Insecta > Diptera > Sarcophagidae > Metopia > Metopia argyrocephala. The sequence continues at coordinate 90,789,849 of OY756209.1, forward strand.
CCAACAAAGGCATATTGTGTTTAAATCAGAGTAGGAAATAAACAAAACTGAATGTTTGAACTCATTTTGTTGTATTCTTTACAATGAGTAAAACAAAAATAAAACAGAAACAGTGAGAAAGATTGTCCCATTTAATTTTGTATATTGTTTTTGTTTTGAGTACTACAAATACACTAACTCAAATGTGAGTAGGTACAACAAAAAATGGATGAGAAGAAAAAGGAAAGAAGATGAGAAAAAGAAAAGAAGAAGAGAAAAAAAAGAGCAAATTATACGAATGTGACCAGTGTTGCCACAGCCTTTATTATTTTGTAACCAAACTTTAAAAAAAAATTGGAAAAAAAGTAACCAAAAATATTAAAACCATTCGTAAAACAATTTTTTGCTTTTTTTCAGTTTAACGTTCGCATTTAAATTTACCAAAATTGATCAATTAATTTACTAGAATGTGTAAAAAATTACTAACAAAAAATAATGCTACATGTTTCAGATTAAATTAAAATATATATTGGGGTTCAAAACGGCACCTTGTGCTAATTGTGGTTGATCACGTTTTTTGGATTAACTGGCCACTTGACCTACCTTGATCACATATTGTATTGTAATATGTTTTAAAGGAACTGTATCAATGGTTTTAAGAATTGTGCTGAACTTCAGTCTGACATTAACAAACCATTGTAAAATACGTATCAAGAACTATTTGTGGATGACGACGCTTCCCGAGAAAATAAACAACCATTTCATATATTTATAGCACATGTACTATATTTATTATTCCTTTAAAATATGCTATACTTATTAAATAGAAACTATATTCTTTAATCGCATTTGAACATTTTGAGCAAGTGGACATTTTAATCAGAATATTACATTTCTAAGCAGTTTTCCTTTCGTTAGTCGATTATACGGATACTACGCTAGACAAAAAAGTATCCCAGAAGTGTACCAACATAGTTAGATATTGTGTCTTTAACCAATAAATAATTACAGTTTTACATCTGTTTTATTTTGTATATCTACAATTGTCTTTAACTTTATGCCACCATATATCCTAATAATAAATATTAAGGGAAATAAATACTTATGTTTGTTGAAGAGGATTTATATTTATTAATACTTCGAGCATTCCTCTAAATATTTAATTGTACACTTTGAAGAAAAAAGTAACCAATTTTGGTTAAAAATAACCAAAACGGCAACACTGAATGTGACGGAATAACAAAGCAAGCACAAGAGCGAAAAGCTAATTGTTTCATTTGCGCTCTTTCTCATTTAGAAAGTATTTGTTTTGGTTTTGCTTATGTACAACACCATTAAAAAAATTTTGAAAAACGTATGACTTTGTTGTAACTTTTGCGAAATGTTTTGTTTGTTTGCCCACTCTGGTTTGAATTTAATTTTATAAAAGACTATTGGATTCGAAAAGATTTATAGCAATGATTTTGAAAATATTATTGGTAGTATTTTATTTATTTTAAGCACCATTATGCAAGCATGTAATTTCATCCATTTAGGCCGATGGTTTTTATTTTGTTTTGTTTTAATCTTTTTTTTTTAATTTTATCCTAATTCGAATTGTAAATGAAAATTTTCAGAATTTAATATATTTAATGTATGAAACTTAATAGCCTAAGATCCTAATACTGGTATTCTTATGAGAATTAACATCCATCATAACATAATATCAACACTAGCAGTGTTTGTACATAGTCCTGAACGGATGTTCAGATTCTAAAGATATGGTGATCTTACCACATCTAACAGTTCGGGATGATTTGCTGTTATTAATTCATATCCTTTTATTTTGAAAAACGATCTTGTAGTAAAATGTGTCTCTGACACCAACATTACATTGATAAATTTTAATTTAAGAAATGAATTTGCTTCTTGTGTGTGTTTAGAAAGTCCGTTAGCGTCCCATATTACAATTTTCATATTTAATTGAGTAGTTTAGTAATTAATACCGTCATCATATTAATTCATTTGTTAGTTAACTCTATTTGATTTTATATTAACTTTTCTAATTTTTCTAAAGAATTTTGTTGGTTATTTTTTACCACATCAGAATGAGACATATTGTTCTGGTTTAAATTTTGGTTATGCATATTGTTTGGATAATCTTCATTAGTATGATTATAAGTTAAATTGTATCTTGTGTTGAACTTTTTTCCTTAAGAGTTGTTTGTAAACAATACAGACCTTGTAGCTTGCTGGATGGCTTACGCACTAGAGAACTGCATGATTCCGAATCAAAAAGCATAATTTTGCTTTTTTTTAATGAATATTGAGCTAGTATTTAACATTAAAACAATGAATCATGCCAAAACTTCTGTTTATAACTGCATACTGTTGCTTGCAATGGCAAAAGTACTACCATCTTCTTTTTCAACCTGGCAAAAAATTGCCATATTTTGCTTTTGCTATTTTTGTTTTTTATTAGACGATAACATCCATTTTCCACATTTTTTATTATATATGAATTCATCGTTAAATTTTTTAAAAACTTTGAAAATAATTTATTTAAAAAATGTATAAAAATATAATCTTATGCACACGTATTATTTTATTCACTTGAACTTCATATATTCAACTTGCTTATGCGAGTTATTTGATTATTTTAAAAAATAATCAAACAGCAGTAAGAACTTTTTATTTACCTTTGCTAACAGTACCTAAAAAACAAGAGTGGGTTAATGTCAGTCAGTTGTTAATGAGTTAATAGTGCAAGCTATAGCATTAGTACGTAGTGTTCTTATAAAGCATAACAAAAACATTGGCCCATAATCATAGTCAACAATAAAGTACACTTTAAGAAATAAAAAGTTTACTTTTGTTAAAAGTAACAATTCTGTTAACTAGACAAGTAAAAGTATACTTTTAACTCAAAAGCATGTTTTAAAATTAAAACAAGCTGAAGTTCTTTTTAACCAATTAAGCATCACTCTAAATCACACAGCTGATTGCCGCATAAAACAAAAACAAAAAAAGTAATATTTAGAAAAATTGTTAATTGTGTTTTTTTATTTAATAAAAAAAGTGAAAAATGGAAAATATTTTATAAGATTTTGCAATACTTGAGGATTTAGAGGAGATAAGGAAGCCCAAAATTTATATTTATACATTGCCGCAAATATTCTTTTTCAGCTGAGCTCTAGTTTGCCTCTCTTTTTCGTGGCTGCTTTTGCTCCTACTATAAACTCGTAATGTAATTAATTCTACTAACATGAAATATCAAATAATTGACCGAGCTTTTCCTGTATATCCATTTCCTTAATTTTAGTTATTGTTTTATTTAATTTTACAATATATGTAAATAATAAAAAACAAAAAGTAAAAAAATTTTTACGGCCTTTTTTTCTGTTTTTTCTTTTTTGTTTAGAGATGCCATCTGCTTGTATTTTTTTGCAGATTGTATGAAAACATTTCTAACTTTTCATGTGGTACCCACTTAAAGTTGGTGTAAGTTAAATTATGCTTTAATTTTGACTATAGTTCCCAACGTATTTAAAGCAGTTCTTAAATTTAATGTTATTTTTTAAAAGAACCGACTTTAGTGTTTGATTATGATTATGGGCCATTGTAATTAGACTGGAGAGCGAATGTGAATCAACTCATGCAGTTCTCTGTTACGCACCTATAGTTATAAAACAATATAACATATTGTTTTATTTTGTAAAAAGAATTATTTATTTGTTTTTAAATAAATTTTATTAATTTTTTTTTATTTCAAAACTTTCTTTTTTCAAATCAAAATAATTCTACTGAAAACGTGATCGTAAAACTAAAAAGATACAAGTTTGTTACTTATAAAGTAGAATAAATACAGAGAAATAGAATTTGAATTTTTTGAAAAACAGAAATGTATTGCTTTGTACATACACTCCGGTTCACTTATTTGAAGGCACAAAAAATCCCATATTCAGGAGCCGGTATCTTTTGCAATTTTTAACCGATTCCAGAATTTTAAAATAGAAATGGAAGTTAGACATCTTCAGATATAAACAAAATCATGACAATGGTAGGTTCTTAACTAAGAAACCTTTTTTTGAGGAATTTATTAAAAAAAAATATAAAAATGTGGTACCGGCTCCTGAATATGGGATTTTTTGTGCTTTTAAATAAGTGAACCGGAGTGTACTTTTGTTTGGTTTTTATATACTAAAGAAAAAGTTTTTATATACTAAAAATGGCCATAGAGACATGCTTATCCCCAAAAGCATACATTTCATATTATATTCAAAGTTATAATATTTTTTTTTAATAATTCAATAAATTTATTATCCTTTTTAATTTTGTCCATTACATACATTCGTATAATGATTACAACTTAAATTGCCTACTAAGCCATACGGCTTTGTCAGCAGTAAGAAGTTTAAGGTAATCATACAATACAAAAGTTAAAAAATATGTAAATAATAATTTAAATAATTTATTGCAGCATTTTTATATGTGCTTAATTTTTAAGCAGTTTTAAAATCAACCGCTTATATAAGCGGATATAAACAAAAATTTGTATGGAATATTTATATTCGGTTCGAAAAAAAACACCACTAAAGTTAATCATATACATATATAAAATCATTACAGCTTTTGACTTGAATAGAATGACTTTTTAAACGTTAATAATTTTGCACGGAAAAAGTAGTCATTTGACATAATGTGCAATACTATAAATTGCAATTTGTTTATAATGCGGTTTATGGTTACTACAAAACGGGTAAAATTTAGACGAATTGCTCGAATGTTCATATAAAATAGCGTAAAGGGATAATAATAAGAGATTATTATATATTAATACCAAAAAGGGGCATATACATTAGTGGCGGTCGATTTGTATGGAAGGACAAAAGTCAACAAAGCGTATAGCAAAAACGAAATCTAGGGAAAATTCTAAGAAAAATTCTCAAAGAAACCATGGGTCTAAAATAAATTCGTAGCTCCCAAAAATCGATTTGAAAATTTTGTCACGTTTTACACAAAAAATCCTTTAGTTTTTGAATATCTTATGATACATTCTTATTTGTTTTATTTGTTTATTATTATATAAATTATGTATACAATGGTAGCATGTATTACTTATTATAGGGTTATTCAATTATACATATTATAATACGATTTATGTATAATAATTGATCAGTTGTCTGTTTGGTCATACTTTAAAAAATAATTGAAAAAAGTAGTGTTTTTACGACAATTTTATACGCTGTCTTACCCTTTGAAATTATAGGAAAATTCTAATTACTGGTTTTTAATAGAAAATAGGGTTCATTACAGAATAGAAAAAGGATGTTTTTTTGACAAGTTGTGAAATTAATGCTTTTTTAGAATTAAAGAGTGTAAGAAAAATATAATACTTTAGTTGTAATAGGTTATTGTACATCACTAGTTAGGTCATTTTATCAGCTTTACATTGAAATAAATAATGCTTTAATCGGTTGTGCCGTTTGATTATATTTAAAAAAAGAATTGCAAACGGTAGGGGTTTTACGACAATTTTTCACGCTATCTTACCTTTTGAAATTATAGGAAAATTCCAATTACTGGTTTATAATAGAAAATTGTATATCACCGTTTAGGTTAGAATCTCAGTTTTCTTTTTATTGCTCTTAGGCTCTGCAAGAACCACTGAGTGCGATTCTTTTACAATTCTCGGATGATATCTACCATTTTCTTCTTCTCTCGTCAGAGAGTTGTTGTTTCTGCCATCAAATGAGAATGCTACTAAAACATAATCATTGCGTTGCTTTCTATGAAAAGCAACCCTACATTTTTTTTCACGTGAAAGCTTAGATTTGCCCATAATTATTGGTTCCCCATTTTCTTCGTTAAAACCAATGTCTTTGAAAAGTGATGTGGCTAAAAAAGAAGCAAGCTTATTCCCGATAACAAACCTATCGCACGCCATAGAATAGAAGTATTTTTTTTTTAATAAAACCGAAATATATTTTCCAGATCAACTTTATTCAACCTTTTTTTCATATGTATTCCATTTTAACAAAACAACTTGTCTTGACTTATGCGATTAAGACAATTTTCAAATTTAATCAAAAACATTTTGACAAAGCAACTTGTATGGTGGAAGTTAATTTCTTTCTTTAAAATCTATTTAACAAAAAGTCTTAAATTAATTTTTTGTGGTTTTAAAGAAAACTATTGCTTCTAGAGGGATAAAAAAAGTTCGTTAAGTATTTGTGTATAATATTCAAGTTCAAAATTTCTTTAATGTTCTAAACAATAACTTCTATTAGCCTTTTTAACTGTTTTTTTGCTCTACTGAAAAGTTGTTGATTTAGAAAGAAGACGTGTTGTCAATTGTCCACAGATATGTATACAGAGAAATTAATTTGTAGTAGATGTGATTAATTTTATATTGAAGGAATTATTATTGTTTACATTTGTAATTTCAATATTTCTAGCTAATATTTGTTGCTCTAATTTATTAATCCGTGTATCCATCTGAGAAAGGAACGAATGGTTCGTAAGAGTATGATACATACTATTACAGTTGGATATCCTACTGTCATTTATAATTATAATTCTAAATTATTATAGAGACATTCGAATGTCTTGGAATGTCTTGAATGTCTTGAATTTCCTTTGTGAATGAAAGCATGTATTGAAGTAAACGCGATAGTTTGTAATACAAACAAGCGAATGAAAACAAACAAATTGAAATCTAGCAAGAAGAATAGTGTGTGTATATTAAAGCATTTAAAGGCAAAAAAAAATTAATCACTTTTTGAATATGTAATTTATTTATAATTTTTTTTAAGTTTTTGTAAATATGTATGTATGTATTTTTAAAAATTAAGCCAAAAATATAAAAAAATAAAGAAAAATAACATGAAAAATTATTTAGTTCATTACTTTTATTATTCAGTTCTTTAGTACTTATAATACCAGTACAAGAAATTCTTTTCTATCATATTACAAACAAGACATTCTATTCACTCTATTCATTCCATTCTAACTCTTATGTTTCATGTCTCTCATGTCTCCATACTCTCTTGTCTCTATTCTCTCATTATTTACATTCTAACGACAACAACCACTTTTTATATTTGTTTTATTCGTTTCGCTTTTACGAATTGGAGTTGGAAGTGTGTTTGAAATTTTTTGAATGTCTTGAATATCGTTTCAAACATACCCGTGCAGACCTTTAGTACATACATATGTAATGCTTAAATAACTGTGAATTATTTGGAAATCATTTGGTTTGAATGCATTATTAAATTGTTAAGATCATTGTGAATTTTTTATTTATCTTAACGAATACTGAATATTGCAGAAAGGTAACCGGTTTATATTTAGTTTCACTTTATATTGATCTATTTTATCCTTCTAACCAGTCCATGATTATTATCAATTTGTATTTCTAAACAGACACTTCTTCCTCTCTATATAATCGAATTTTATACAACACACCGATTAGACACACATTTTTTATTTTAACATTTGCTCCAAAATTATAATAAAATATAGTCTTATATAAGTCATTCTCTGAGGCTAACTTTCCCTGCTTTCGAAATTAGAAGTACTAGATCGTTGTTATGTCAATAAATTATTTAAAAAGAGACTTTTAACTGTTCTATGAAAATATAATAAGTAATGTGTTTTTTAGACATTTTATTTATTTATTTTTATTACAATACGTATTCCTCACCTAAAAACCTAAACATGAACATAAACAATATTTTACTGTTGCTCTGCCGATGTTGGTTCTTATGTTAGGACATAATTACACCCCGTCTATATGAACCATAGATGTGGTATGTCATGAACAAATTTTTGGTCGATCATCGATTTGGCTCGTGTAGACTCTCTAAATCTATGTCATATACTTTGTCGACCATCGTTGGTAAAAGAATTGTTCGAACAACTATGTGCTACCATCAACTGTCATTTTTAACTTACGCCATCTTTTTTATATTCGCAACCGCAGAAATAAATGAAATGCACTTGATGAAAAATTATAAATTATGATTTGGTAAACCATACGTAGTCACGACATATACTAATTAGAACAAAATTTTGACATTTGTGCTGCCGACGTTTTGTTTCTGATATACCAAATCGATGGCTCGTATAGACGGGGTATTATTATACATGTAGACGGGGGGTAAACTGCTTCGAAAAAAACGACATAAGTGTTTAAGAAATTAAATTGGGCATTACTCACAATTTTTATAAAAAAGTATGTAATTATTTTTTTAAAAACAATTCAAACAATATAGAAATAATTATATTCCTTCGCCTCAGCCACATTTACAACATTTATGCTTTTATTAATTTATGAAATGTCGTAGAATTTTAAAAAGATAACGTCAAGATAAAAAATCCAACTTGGCAGCATTTTTATATGTGCTTAATTTTTAAGCAGTTTTAAAATTAGACGCTTATACATATAAGCGGATATAAATGTAAATTTGTATGGAATATTTAAATTCGGCTCGAAAAAACACCACTAAGGCTAAACTTTTGTAAGCTATCTTTTTCTTAATACATTTCATTATCTTTTCTTGATTGATTTTGTAAATTTATTGTTATTCTACTTCATAATAATTTATAATTATTTTGTTTATGTAAATATGCATTTAAGGAAAGTATTATTACATTTTAAAATAAATATTAATAAACTTTTTTTTATAAATTTATAGATGAAAAACCTAATTTAACATACAGACATACATATGTATAACAAGTAGGGTATTCAATTATTCCTCTTTTTTTTATCGAGTAATTATTCAAGTTTTTTCTTGACGGATTAATCGAATAAAATTTCAAAATTGATCGGTTAATCGCATTTTGTTTTATATAAAATAACATACCAATCTAAATATATAAAATTGAATGTGTGTTTGTTTATTTGTTTGCTTGTTGGTTTCTACCTTATAGGAGACCATACCTCTGGACCGATCTTCCTGAAATTTTCACACCACTTAACTGGGACTCTGGTATGATTAATAGGGTACTTTTTTCCGGCCACGCCTACTTTTTTAAAATTATGTAATTGCTCCGATATAGTTTTTAACAGATTTACTTCAAATTGTATACACGTTATACATACTCCAGGTGAGGTATACATAAACATTTCTTACGTCACGCCCCCTTCACACGCAAAATTTTGTTTGAAAGATTTAAACTTTTTGTTCTCTGTACAAATTTGTTCCTTCCAACGGATTTTTTTTATTTGGTAGTATATTGCTCTTAATACTGTTAACGTTGCCATATAGCTATGAACCACACCACCTCACCGCCTCCGTTTTGTTTAAATCATATAAATCATATACCTCAACCTCAAGAGCTGCAACTCATCGCTCTCTAACTTCAACCTTAAGAGCTGCAGAGACTTCAGAGCAACACGATGCACGTTTAGCAAGTCAGCGTTCTCTAACTGTAACCTTAAGAGCTGCAGAGACTTCAGGGCAACAGGATGTACGCTTAGAAATTCAGCGTTTACGAAACTCAACCTTAAGAGCTGCAGAGACTTCAGGGCAACACGATACACGCTTAGAAATTCAGCGTTTACGAACCTCATCATCAATATCTTCCGAGACGTGAAATACGTTTACGAAGCGCCCGATAGCGATTATTAACATCAAGACTAGCTGAAACAATTCTTCAACGCGAAGCACGCCAAACAACTGAACGATCTCGATCCTCATTATCAAGAGCTTCCGAGAACCCAGAGAAAAGTGATGCACGTCGTATACAAAATCTATCTCGAATGGCTCAATTTCGCCGAAACCCTACATCATATGAGCGAATCGCATTCCAATACACACCGGAAATCAACTACACTCAAGATGAATTAGTTGCAATTGGAAACGAAGCACCAGGAATGTGCTGCGCAAATGGAAAAATTGCTTTGCCCTAACTTCTTCCACCACCAGAACCACTGCTATCATTACTTTCAGGTAAGACAAAACAAATATATTCCACTTCTTGATTATTCAAAACTATAACATTCGGCATGATAGGAACAACACCAGATTTGCGACATTTTTTGACCAACATACGAAAATATAATTCATGTTTCCAAATGACGTCGTTTGGTGCTACTAAAGTAGTCCGAGCCAACTTTATACCAACGTTTCAAGTTTAAGGTCAAATATATCATCAAATGTCCTCAATACTCCCAATGCCAGATGAAGATCCTAAATTCTTACAAATTTATTTCATCGGACAAGCGGATGACAACAATCAAGTGCAACAGCGTCAACATTACAATCCAGATACAAAACAGCAAATCGTAGCCGATTTGCAAATAATGCTTCATGCAAACAACCAGTTAGTAAGAACATTCAAACAAGCAAAATATGATTCCCGAATATATTCAGATGACTACTTCATTGGAATTCAAGCTGATAAAACGCCTGCTGGGAAACACCAAGGACGTTACAACACCCCTACAGTTGCTGATGTAGCAATATTGATGATTAGTGATCCTGTTGCACCACGTGATATTATTATTATTCGCCGTCGTAATGGGAGAGCTACCAGAATACCCGAAACACATCACTCATATGACTCACTTCAGTATCCTATTATTTTCCCATACGGCGAAGATGGGAAAATAAATATAAATACGGCAAATCAACTAAACAACACGTAAGCTAAAAATATTATTTTTATAATACAGGGTGTTTTTTTAGAGGTATAGAACTTCGAATTGAAATAAAGCATAAGAAAATCGTTTTAATGTCCATCAATTTGGCTTTATTGGAAGGATAATTTTATGCCATTAATGTTTAAATATGATTTCGGGCATGTGGCCGCCGCGGCTAACTCGAATAAAGCCAATTCTACAGGTCCAATTTTCAACCACTTTTTCGAGCATATGGGGCCGTATGTTGGCAATAACGCCACGAATGTTGGCTTCCAAGTCCCCTAACGTTTCTGGTTTGTTGGCGTAGACGAGCGATCACATATCCCTAAAGAAAATAATCCAATGGTGTCAAATCACACGATCTTGGTGGCCAATTGACAGGTCCGTTCCGCGAAATTATGCACTCATCGAATGTTTCCTTCAATAAATCGATTGTGATGTGCGCTGTGTGGCATGTAGCGCCGTCTTGTTGGAACCAGAACTCATCCACATTCATGCCATCCAATTCGGGAACAAAATAGTCGGTTATCATGGCTCTATACCGGTCTCCATTAACGGTAACTGACTCTCCAGCATTATTTCGGAAGAAGTATGGCCCAATGACTTCACCAGCCCATAGAGCACACCAAACAGTCAGTTTTTGTGGATGTAATGGCGTCTCAAGGGTCTCATGTGGATTCTCTTCACTCCAAATGCGGCAATTTTGCTTGTTGACGTAGCCATTCAACCAAAAATTAGCCTCATCACTGAACAAAATTTTGCGATGAAAATCAGCATCGAGATCAATCTAATTTCCGGCCCATACACCAAAATCACGACGCATTGCATGGTCTCGCGGCTTTAATTCTTGCACAAGCTGGATCTTGTAAGGTCGCAAGCCAAGATCTTTGCGCAAAATCTTCCATAAAGTTGATGGACAAAGCTCCAATTGCTGTGCACGGTGGCGAATCGATTCATTCGGGTTCTCTTCAACACTTTGCTCTACAGCGGCAATTGTTTCTTCGGTGCGCACTGTTCGACATCTCTGCGGATGCGTATTATCACATAGAGTAAACGTAGTGCGAAAACGATCCATGGTTAACCGAATTAATTGCTCTGATGGACGATTATGTCGACCATAAAATGGACGGAGCTTGCGGTAAACTTCGCGAATTGAACCATTATTTTCGAAATAAATTTGCACGATTTGCAAGCGTTGTTCTTTTGTCAACCTGTTCATGATGAAATGGCAAAACAAACTAAATATTAATCACTTGACAGCTGACAAAATGGCCGCCAGTTAAAAAAGTGATGCCAACTTAAAGGTCTATACCTCAATAAAAAACACCCTATACTTTTTTGCATTAAATTTTAGCCATAAAAGTAAGTTACCATTTCCCAACATTTTATTTCTTACATACTTTAGATGAACAAACGAATAAAAAAGATTCGTCAAAACGTTGACAATCACATTCTGAACTGTCGCGAATTATTTCACCAGTATATCATCGACATGTACACCAAAATTGAAATGGAAAGTTTGTCATACATACGGTATAATCAATCCAAATTACGAGTACATAATTACATTCATCTTCGTGATGCACTCAACTTGGACAATCTATCATACTACAAGCAACATTTACAGGCAGCCCACGTCATATGCAAGAATATTCACAAGACGCAATGACATATGTGCGATCATACGCCCGGCCAGATATGTTTATCACATTCACATGTAACCCGAAGTGGGAGAAAATTTCAAAATTTTTTTAATGGTATTGTACATGAGCAAAACCAAAAGAAATACTTTCTAAATGAGAAAGAGCGCAAGTGAAACAATTAGCTTTTCGCTCTTGTGCTTGCTTTGTTATTCCGTTACATTAGTATAATTTGCCCTATTTTCTCTTCTTCTTTTCTTTTTCTCTTCTTTTCTTTTTCTCTTCTTTTCTTTTTCTTCTCATTCATTTTTTGTTGTACCTACACACATTTCAGTTAGTGTATTTGTAGTACTCCAAACAAAAACAATATACAAAATTAAATGGAACAATCGTTCTCACTGTTTCTGTTTTATTTTTGTTTTACTCATTGTAAAGAACACAACAAAATGAGATCAAACTTTCAGTTTTGTTTATTTTTCTACTCTGGTATTTAAACAAAAATTAAAATCACTAATGGATTTTATTGTTAACTTACGTGTTTTTGGACAAACGCGGTGCTGGATGTATTCTGTCGAATGGAAGAAACGTGGATTGCCCCATGCTCACATTCTTATATGGTTGGTTGACAAAATTACGTCCGATAAAATAGATGACATTATTTCTGCAGAAATACCATTGATCCACATTTACATGAAGCCATGTGGAAGTATCAATACAAATTCACCATGCATGGCCTATGGGAAATGTACGAAAAGGTATCCAAGAAAATTACTTCAAGAAACAATCACTGGAATTGATGGCTATCCGCTGTATCGTCGTAGATCAACGGATGATGGTGGACAATCAATAACACTAAAGGTGCAAAACAATGAATTCAAATTTAATACAGTTTCGTTTTCTACTCTGTTCTATTGAAATATGGCAACGTTAAGGTGTGATGGAAAACGAATTTTTGTTTTTTCGTTTTTAAATCGAATAAGTGGGAAAGAACGGTTTCAAAGTTTTTTGCATTTGTGAAAAATATTCTTAAAATAATTTGTACAAAATGTAAGTAAAATTTGTAAAAATTAATACTTAATCATATTTATTCACATACCAACATATATATAATTTTATTCTCAGACAGGAAGAAATGATTATTGATTTTATGAAAAAGCACCCAGCTTTGGTCAGAGGATTTACCAAACGAGATTGAACTGAAGTCGATGATCTTTGGCAAACCCTTACAAATAACTTAAATAGTATTGACCCACCAATTAAAAAAACAGAAGCTTGGAAAGAGGTAATCGTTATCAACTATTAAATATAATTTAGCTTTTAAATAATTGTATTAAAAATATAGGCATAGAGTGATAAAAAAGCACAAATTAAAAAAAATTTGCGATTAACAAAAAAGAATCTCGTGCAGCTGGAGGAGGCCCATACAATCTGAAATATATATCTATCAAGACGAAGTAATTGGAAAAATATGTGGCCTTTATGATATCGAAAACATTTGGGTTTCAAAGTCTTAATGAATTTGAAGGACTGCCATTGAATTCTTCAAGTACATCTGACATAGAGCAGAATATCCAGGAATTGCAAATTCCTAGCCCAAGCCAGCCAAGAAAAAGTGAAGAACAGAGTTTGCAAACAAACTTAAAAAAGTTTATAAACGATGAGACGAATATATACTCTGAAATATTAAAAACTTTAATTAAATTACAAAGTAATGTGTAAACAATGTTGAAGCACTAAAAGTCTAGAAGTTAATAACCGTAAAATTTACAAAACACTGGATAAAATGTCTGACCGTATAAAGAAACAAACAGAAGCACTAACTAAGCAAAGAATAGAAAGCGAGAGACATCATAAAGAAATTGAAAAACTAGCCTACGAAAAAAACATTCTAAAAAAGTACCATTTTGTCCATTGCTTTCAAAAACGTACAAAACGCATATTAATGTCGAGTATTGCAATTCGGTCAAATCAATTAAATACATCTGCATATACGTAACCAAGGGATCGGATATGGCAGTGTTTTCGTTGAGAAATCCAAACGATGAAATTATACAATATCAAATGGCCCGATACATCAGCAGCAATGAAGCTGTTTGGCGAATGTTAGGATTTTCAATTCATGAACGCCATCCGACTGTTGTGCATTTATCTGTTGACCTCGAAAATGGACAACGCGTTTATTTTACAGAAGTTAATGCACAACAAAGGGCTGCAGCGGCACCAGCTACAACGTTAATTTCTTTTTTCGATGTATGTACAAATGATACCTTTGCTCAAACTAAAATTAAATTTATTAGAAAACGATTCGCATTGGGAAACAACACTAGCAGATGCATCAATATCTAATCATCCATTCCAGATAAGAGCATTATTTGCTATCATATTTTTAACTTGCTTTCCATCCCACCCGAAACAACTTTGGAATACATTTAAAGCAAATATGAGTGAAGACATACTGCATCGAAAGAGAATTAACTGCAACGACAAAACAATTGAATTCTCAGACGCAATTTATAATGAGGCTGTGATTCTACTAGAAGACAAGTGCTTGCAAATAAACAACAAGACCCCCTTGCAAGTTGTTATGATTAGTCCTTAACGATCAGGCGATGATACGTCTGACCAAGATGTGCAACGAGAAAGCAATTACAATCCACAAGAGTTAGAATTATTTATGCCTGCAAACCTACCACATTTACAGCAGGAGCAACTCTCGGCATACAACACTTTAATGACAGCAATTACTAATGAAAGTGGTGGATTGTACTTTATTGATGCACCAGGCAGAACTGGAAAAACGTTTTAGATTTCGTTGATTTTGGCTAAAGTTCGATCACAAAATAATATTGCACTAGCCATTGCATCGTCCGGTATAGCAGAAACACTTTTGGATGGTGGCAGAACAGCGCATTCGACACTTAAATTACCTCCCAAACCGCAATTGTATGAGACGCATACATGGAATATTAAAAAACAATCCTCCATGGGTAAAGTCCTGCAAACATGTAAGATCGTACTATGGGATGAATGCACAATGACCCACAAAAATTCTTTAGAGGCCCTTGATCGCACGTTACAGGATTTTATAAGCAACAAAAGATTATTTGGAGGAGCACTAATAGTGTTAGCCGGTAATTTCCGCCAAACATTGCCTGTACTCCCAAGTGCAACCCCAGCTGACGAGCTTAATGCGTGTCTTAAATCATCTGTTCTTTGGCACCACGTTCGCACACTGAAACTAACAACAAATATGCGAGTGCAGCTGCAACGCGATGCATCAGCTACTCGATTGGAATTTGGAAATGGAAAAATACCAACGGATCCAACTACAAATTGCATTACGTTTCCACCTGACTTTTGCATAATGACACAATCCATTGAAGAGTTAATCGATAGTGTATTCCCAAACATCGAACGTAATTTCAAAAACGAGCAATATTTATCTTAACGAGCGTTACTTGCAGCGAAAAACCTTGATGTTATTCTTAATAAAATCAGCGAAACTGCAGCAACATACAAATCTATCGATACCGTTATGAGAGATGAGGATGCTGTCAATTATCCTGTTGAGTTTTTAAACTAACGTGATGTTCCAGGTTTTCCACCACATTTTCTGAAACTCAAAATTGGAGTTCCCATTATTTTATTGCGGAACATCGACCCACCACGGCTTTGCAATGGCACTCGACTTGCAGTAAAAAAAATGCGAAACAATTTAATCGAAGCGACCATTATAACGGGCAAATATAAAGGAACAAATGTACTGTTGCCACGCATTCCTATGATACCAACAGACTTGCCATTTGATTTCAAAAGATTACAGTTTCCTGTTCGGTTAGCGTTTGCGATGACAACTAATAATGCTCAAGGTCAATCTCTACAAGTTTGTGGCTTAAATTTGTCAAATCCATGTTTTTCCCATGGACAGCTTTACGTTGCATGCTCCCGTGTTGGAAAACCCAACGATTTGTTTGTTTATGCTCCGAATGGACGAACTAAAAACATTGTATATCCTAGAGCGTTACAATAGTTAATCTTCTAAATATATAAAATGGAATGTGTGTTTGTTTATTTGTTAATTTGTTTGTTTATATGTTTGTTTGTACCTTATAGGAGACCAAACCTCTGGACCGATCTTCCTGAAATTTTCATAGCATTTAACTGGGACTTTGGCATGATTAATAGGGTACTTTTTTTTCGACCACGCCCACTTTTACGCCCACTTTTTTTAAATTATGTAATTGCTCCCATATAGTTTTCAACAGATTTACTTCAAATTGTATACACATTATAATACAGGCGAGCTATAAATAAACATTTCTTACGCCACGCCCCCTTTCACGCAAAATTTTATTTGAAAGTTTTAAACGTTTTGTTCTCTGTATAAAATTGTTCCTTCCAGCGGATTTTTTTTATTTGGTAGTATATTGCTCTTAATACTGTTAACGTCACCATATAACTATGAACCTGTCACCGCCGTTAATCTTATTCTATAACGAGGGGGTAGCGAAGCACACCGGGTTCAGCTAGTATTTTCTAAAAACATGTTTAAAAACAATTTGTTTGCAAAATCGTTTATTTTAGATTTTGTGCAATATTTTAAAAAATCAGTACTAGTTGGAAATGTAACACGTCTTTCATTTATCCAAATCTTAAGCCTTTCTAATAACTCCTTTGCAAAAGGATTGATAGATTTTCCAATGTATTAATAACAAATTATATAATGTCTTCTAAATCTATCAATGTAGTAGAATCTTTTCTGAGCTCCTTAATAGTGACATCAAGGGTTTTATTATTCCTTATCTGTAAAAGTCGTCAAACCAAATAAATATGAAGAAAATTTTCAATCATGGCAGATAAAGACGACTATCGATGCTTTACATCATGTATTTCTTCTTTAAGTTGTAACTGATTGTTTATCTTAAAATCATAATTATAAAGATCAGTTTCATAATCGTCATCATCGTCGTCATCATTATCATCTATATACATATTCCTCACATACATATACTTCAGAATTTTTTCACTTTCTGTCACCGTTCTTTTTCATTGCGACTGCTCCATCATGAGTGGATTTCTCCTTTATTTCAAAACAAATATTTGCAGCATTGCCTTTTTTATGCATTTCTTTAAGGACCAAATTTAAATTAATCGATAAACGATTAATCGTTTAAATACCCTAACAACAGGGAAAGAAATTGACGAGGAAATATTTCTTCCCAAAATGTAAAAGATTATCGTTTAATTTGATTGATCAAAATTTTAAATAATTATTATGTATATAGGCTTGTTGAGTTGCTTACCGTTTCTATAGTTTTTTCCAGTCTCACACCATCCAACCACCACGTAATAACGGCTGGCGGGCGAGAACCTGAGCTCTGGCACAGAAGATCATAGCGTCGTCCAGCTGATAAAGGTTGGTAGGCTCCCAACAGTCTTATATCCAAAGGCGAAACTTAAACAAAATAATACAAAAACTTTACAATTAATACACCTAAGGTTTTTCGTATTATCCATTAATTTGAGACTATCGACAACAGTGGTCTTACAAAAAGAAACACACATTTAAAATCAGAGAACTACACTGATATAAGATATTTGTTTTTCTGTTAGTAATTTTTACAAACGTTAATTAAATTTTAAATTATTTGTTATTTTTCCTTTTACTATATTCCAATACATAATAATAATAAAATTCCAATATAATATTAAATTATATTCTAATTAATTATTACGAGCTCACTGAGAAGCTCGGTGTAGTGCCGCAGACTAGAGTCTCTGGTGGGAATCGAACCCATAACCTTTAGATTAGCACTCAGCTAGGGTATTCAATTATTCTACTTTTTTTTTTGGTCGATTAATCGAGTGAGTAATTATTCGGGTTTTTTTCTTGATCGATTAATCGAATAAAATTTCAAAATTGTTCGATTAATCGCATATTGTTTTATATAAAATAACATACCAATTTTTTAAAACATTTTATTAAAAAAAAACAAATAATAATTTCCAAAAACAGTAATGTAATAACTTTTTAAAAATTTAATTATTATAGCTAACAAACAAAAAATATTTTTCACCTTATTGGCAAGATACATTTCAAATTATATTATAGCTAACTATAGTGTAGAAAATGTAATGAGATGGTATATTTTACTTTCAAACATATTATTGAAAAACTAAACCATAAATAATTCATTAATTAATTTTAATATTTGAGATCATATACTCGTATATAACGATTTAATGTATAAAAGTAATAATTTACTACTTCGTATGCAATAAAAATATTAAATAAGTAATTAAAAATAATTCATATTATGAGTTAAAAATGCGTTAAAAAAAATTATGCACTTCTATTAAAGTAGTCTTGTAATGTAATTTATATGTTTAGCCTTCAACCGATTGTTTTCTTTAGTTTTAATAAAACTCGATTTTGAGAACACTCTCTCGCTGATTGTAGATGTTTTAGAAATCGAGAGAAGTGCATGGAAAAGAATATATAATTTTTCGGTTCTGTTTTTGGTTTTTTCTAAATATAAGATATTATCCATTAAATCATTGCAGCCTCTTTTAGGTTTTTTGAAATTTTGTACACTTTTAATTTCTTCATTTAATTGTGAAAATAGATTATTTTCGTTTATTTCAATTAAATCTTCTGCAATCATATCATCATCTGCCAAATTTTGTTCCATATTTTCTAAAAACATTCTCAAAAACAATTTGTTTGCAAAATCTTTTGTTTCAGATTTTGTGCAATATTTTAAAAATGTGACAATGTACCAGAATTTAGATATAAAATAAGTGTACTAAGTAGTTTTACATGTCTTTCATTTATTCGAATCCTAAGCCTTTCTAATAACTAATTTGAAAAAGGATTGTTTGCATTTTCCATTGTATTAATAAAAAATTGTATAATGCCTTCTAAATCTATCAATGTAGCATAATCCTTGCCGAGCTCCTTAATAGCGACATCAAGTGGTTTAAGGGCTTTATTCAAATTTGATAAAACTTTAACTTCCATATCTGTAAAAGTCGTCAAACTAAAATCAGATAGACCGTAATTTACGTATTTATAAATACGAAGACAATTTTCAATCATGGTAGATAAAGACGACCATCGATGCTTTACATCATGTACAAGACGAATTTCTTTTTCTTTTCTTGCAGCATAACATGTGTTTGCAATTTCTTTTGTTTTTCATTAGATTTATTAAATATTTTACAACACTTAGGACGTTTATTAATACCATTTATTATTTCTATAAATAAAGTATTTTTTTATATGGATTAATCGATTAATTGTAGGAAATTATTCGAGTTATTCGTTATTCGAAATTTGACCATTTTTAATTGTTCGAACAATTATTTGAACACAATTGTTCGATTAGTCGATTAACGATTAATCGTTTGAATACCCTACACTCAGCCCACTGAGGCACCTAATTTTAAATCAATTTATTCTAAAAATAGGTGTGTTTCTTTACTTTTAGGGTAAAATTCGGTAAATAGCGAGAATACAATAATATCTCTCTATAAGAGAGGAAAATGTCCAAAGGTACGGGAACGCAAAAAAATCAAATACGATTTTACACCAAAGATTGCTTTACATATAACATATGTTTAAATTTTAATAAATTATGCCTGAATTGAAATAATTAAAATTACAAAAATTTTTGTTTAAGATAAAAAACAAAAATTAATAACTTTTAATTTTTTTATATATATGTAAATAATTCTAATGAAGCCGATAACTGTTTAGGACTAAATGATTAAACAGAACTGGGGCATGACGTTTTTTTCTATACAAATTGACAGATAAAAACGCTGGAGAATGCAGTCGTGAAATAGAATCTGTTTTATTTTGACGGCGATTTTTCTTATGCTCTCATTTTTAGAAACAAATTCTCTCAACAATGTTACCACACTTTTATTAAATTTCATACATAAACAAACCCATTGGTTTTTGTTGTTGGCACAAAGAAAAATAAGAACAAAAGAAAATCGAAAAAACATTTGAAAGTTTAAATAAATTAATAAATTTTGGAATTTGATAAATAAAATGAGTGATATTTTAGTAAAAACAATAGACAAAGTGTGTAAAGATGATTAAATTATAAAATATAAGTTCAATTCTTTGCAAAAACTCTCATAAACTTAAATTTTAATAGCTTTACATGCAAGAAATGTAAAAACAAAAAATTACAGTTCGTGAAGTTGCGGCCGTCGTTTTAATTTTGGGCACGTTTTCTCTGAGAGACGTTTTTGCCTGAAGTTGCGGTCGTATTCTGATTAATCATTAAGTCCTAAGAGATGTTAAGGTGTTGACGAAACTCTTGATTACTGTATAAAGAATCAACTTTGTGCAAGGAATGTGGAATGCTCATCCTTTTATGGAGTTTAAAATATAAAGAAATTCTTTCAATAATGTCTAAAATGTGATCATAATCATTTGATTAGAGCTCTGCAACAATGGTTTTTAACATACCTTCGTCAGATATTTTGTTAATACTATCAACAATAAAAAATAAAATAAACACGTATGTATGTATGTGTTTAAATAAATATCAGTTTTTTATTAATTATTATTTGTCGACCACAACTTTTTTTCCTTCTTAAGGGTGGTTTAGACGATAATACAAGTCGTACGACATGACAAATTTTTGTGGAGTAGAGAATGAATAGTATCGTGTAAATTTGATATGTAATGAGGGCGTACGACATTGAGAGAAAATACGGATGAAAATTTGACAGTCGTACGGCTCTCTTTGTTTTTTGATCAGGGATGCATTTTTATGTTTTTGTTTGTTCATGTTAAACGTATTCAAAATGCATGAACATTTTGTGTGCATATGTATGTGCATGTGTATGTGCATTTTATGTTTTAACTTTGCATTGCTTTGATATTTTACCAACCGTGTAAACGCAAAAAATATCTGTCGTAAGATTTTAATTCTCATTTTTAAAATTCGGATGGAATTTCATAATATTTTCTCTTTGATTTTACGTACGATTTGTATTACCGTCTAAAAAAAAATTCACCAACTCCAAAGTATAGGTTCGATTCAACTACCAAAAGTTAGTTAAACCCTCGATTTGGTCAGATTGACCACCAATTTTTTTTTTTTTTGAAAATCACTGCATCACTCAAAAAATGGTGTCCTCAGTTTTTGGCAGCTTACTCAAACTTAAAGATACTGCTTAACTATGTTTGGCAATAAAGTAGTGAAGACTCTACTGAATAAACATAAAAATATTTTTTGTACAAATTTTTACTTTTTTGCTTTTTTCAGGATAATTTACAGGGACTAGTAATGGCTGACTTCCAAAATGTTAATTGCTTTGTATTCGAACAAAGTATATTGTTTCATAAAGTCGCTATACAAAATATTTACAATGTATACGATTTCAAAATGTCGCCAATAAGTATTTTTAACCCAGTAAAAAAGCAATCAAGCATCGGTTTTATAACTGATGCTTTGTTTGCTATTGGTTTGTTTACAAACATTAAAACGTTTGTGTTATAAAAAATATATATAAAAACAAAAATTACAAATAATGACCGAATTACAAAGGTAAATTTATTTGTTTTTAATAAAAAATATATTAAAAAAAACAGTAAATGATTATTTTTTTAACATATTTCAGCGAAAAGAACCCGACTTTTGCGCAAAACGCAAGAAGCGCACCATTTTGTGGGAAAAGGTCTTGAGAGAAATTAAGGAGGTGGATTACACCTTTCCTTTCTCTCGGGATGATATCATGATAATCATTTCTGATAATTTAAAATAATTATCAAATAAAAGTTTTACAACCGCCGTTTCCATTTACTTGTTTATCAGTAATAAAAATGGTGCATTGCAACATTTCTGTTTCACAATGAAAATGTAAACAAAGCACATAGTAGCATTGTTTCGGAACTTTGCATATGTAAAAAGTTTATATACCGCAGTAGAACTGTATACAAACTTTGTATTCATACATTTTGGAAGTCAGCCAATTTTTCACTAACAATATATGACAAAATTGTAGTCATTGTAAATCTGAACAACTTTTGTGGACATATCAATACAATCTGAATGTGTCTGGGCATCCAAAATAGCTTGCGAAGACTAATTTGTACCCTAAAAAAAATTCTCAGTCTTTCATACAAAAATTTAGCTTTCTTTCTTTAAAATTTTAAAACGAAAAAAAGAAACATCTGTTATATCTACTCCAGTGTTGCCACTGGATAATAAAAATTAAAAATACCAAAATTTCTCTCAAGATCTACCAAAATTGATCAAAATTACCAAAAACCATTTCGTCCTGCGGGAGTTTATCTGTTCTATCCGCCATATCATATTTTTTATATATCTCGAGTTAATGATGCCACTTTAGCTTTTCGATCCCAAATTTTTTAAGTCTGCAATCCGTATTCGGATATCTCGTGCAGTTTTGAAGGTAAATAGTCGAAAACAGATCGCAGATTTTAAAAATTTTGGTGTCAAAAACCTACAGTGGCATCATATTGTTACGTTTTTACCTTTTAAAAAAGTTTTATAGAAATATTTAAATATTTTTATTATGTGGACTCTTAATTACAATAATAAACACTTGACTTGATTGTGTATTTACTAATTTACTTTATTTACACTTAATACACATTACAAGATATACGCTGTCAAACAATACCACACGTAGAGTCTCACTGGTGATCTTTACACTGTCGTAGCTAAATCACAATAACTTGATTCCCAATCTCTGCTCTGCCTTTTTATTTAAATTTCAATGTGTCTAGATTTTTCTTTCAGTTTCGAGATCACTGCATATGGCAAAATACTTGTGTGTCAACATGTTAATTTATTTTTGTATGTATATGCGTGTGTATATCTGTAGCACATGTAGAAGTTTGTAGAACAGAGCATGTCATATGTTATTGTTGTTAAAATGTTTTCGTAGTTATTTTTGCAGCACCAATATAAAGATATATATGTGCATGTGTGTTTTTGTTTTTACTGGTAACAGCACAAGACAAAATTACGTGGTTGTTGTTGTTACTTTTTTTACTCTAAAATGTTACCATAATACGCGTTTTTCTTTTATTTTAGCTGTAATTTTTGGCGCTTTTTTACTTAATTTATTTTTCGTAACAATATGTATAAAATGGCGAATAGTACACATAAACTCTCGCACGACGATTTATGAACAAATTTTTAAGATAGAAAACAGTTTTTATTAACGCCTTTACATGTATTGGCACTAGGGATGCCAATCGTGACTGGTTTTTGCCAATCCCGGGATTCGGGATTTTGAAAATTCAAATCCCGGGATATTTCGGGATCCGGGGTTTTTCAGGATATCGGAATTTTTCGGGATTTTGGGATTTTTTGAAAAATAAAAATTAACAGCCAGGCCCACGATATCGAAAGAAAACTTAAGCGAAAGAAACTCAGTCACTCACTGTGAATCTAAACTGCGGCCCACTAATTGTCACTTTATCGTTCGCTTTGCTTTACGTTACCAACGTAATGCAAATAAACAACAAAGCTGCCATATTAACATATCAAAAAATAATCGCGAATATACACGAAAAAAGCGCTGAAATACTTAACAAACATATTCCGATTTTGTTTATTTATGTATATGTGTGTAAAAAAATTTTGTGTTACCAATCGCATTTATTTTTGGCGACACAAAAATTAGTGTGCCGCAAATCAGCTGTTTGTCGCTTAAAACTACACGATTCGATATCGTGCGTCTGGCTGTAAAACTATGTATATTAATTTCTATATAAGTTTAGTACAATTTTTATCAAAGAAAGACCTTTTAAATGGTATAAAACAAAAGCTTTGATTTTCATTACAAAAAACAAAACAAATTGTCAAAAAAAAAACAGAGTACCAAATAAATTATTAAAGTATTCGGTATTTCAAGATTACGACTAATATTTAAAGCTTTAAAATGTACATACACATCGAATTTGATCTACAAGAAGGTATTACTCAAAATTTTTTAAATTTTAGTAGAGGCCAATTTGTGGTTACATTTTTAAAGAATTCGAAAATCCGAATACATCATAGTAAGCAAAAACATTGCAAAAACAACCAATTTTTCGAGTTAATAATATATCTGAAATATTTCGATTTTTTTCTTTTTGTTATTTGAATAGCAAAACTGAAATTGCAACCAAATTAAAATAAAGAAATTTGATTATTTTTTAACATGAATAAAAAATAATACCTTTTAAGAAAGTATACGATACATTTCTATTTCAACTATTGTTTTAACTTAAAAGACTACCGTCTTGTTGATAAAAGGGTAGTCAATACTTTATCACAGAAATGATCTTTATTGTGGTTTCAAAGATGAAAGAGTAATCGGAATATATTGAAATTTTCACATCGATGATGTTATTTGATTTCTTGCAAAAAATAAAATTTAAAATATTTTTAGTTAATTCCCATATTGTTGATCAATTACGATATGGATATATGTTCATGCGTATACATTTTTAAAGCTTTAAAGAAAATACATACATACATACATACTAGAGGGCTGCGCAAGACCATTTGAAAGTCAGACGACACTATTATGCAATTTAACGTATAACAAAATTTAGTTCAATCTCTTCATTAAAAACAAAAGTTTTGTGGTTTTGTGTCTTAAGAGACAAGCTCTTGTAAAATTTGAAATTTTTTCAAGAGAATATTGTCTTTGTCGTTCAAAAGCATATTGACAATATGAAGTAAAGCAAAACTATATATTTAAGAGAAATTAGGCCAAACGATACCATGAATAATATATACAACATTCATTTTCTCTTATTCTCCTACTCACGTTATATTATTACAGGCCTGTGTGAAAGAAAAAATGTAGTTGTGTTGGTGAGAAAATGAGCATTACACTGCTGAACGTGTAAGTAGCAGTACCAGCAACTATATGAATTTTTTTTAATTAAAATTTGTACGTAACATTTTATCTAAAAATTTAATTACTTTAAGAACAATTTATAAATACTATACTGCTATATAGGATAAAAAGAACTTTTAATTTTTTAACAAAAAAAAAAAAAATTTAAGTGTTGTTTTTTGTATTCAATTTATTAAAAAAAAATTGTTAAAAAAATAATGAAAATATCACTGAAAAACTTTTAAATTATATTTTTAAATGTTTTATGATAAATAAGATATTGGTGATTACCAAACGCATTTATAATAATAAAATATTTAAGTGCATTGCTATTAATTTTCTTCTCACTGTAAACAATAAATCAGCGTACATCCACTACGCATGTTAACTCATTGCTGTTTCAGTGGCGCCTGAAAGCAAGAGCGTTGTGTATGAAATTTTTATTTTTGCACAGGCCTGTATTATTATATTAGCAACAAAGAAAACAAAAACAATTTTCTGTTGTTCACAACGTATCGTCCCCTTAATAAAACAAAAGTGTATAATTTTTTGCCATTTCGAGATAATGAAGTTTAAAATTTTATTAATATTAGAGATGTGGGAACACAATAATATTTCAGAAAATAATCGGTGTTTTTAAGCTGTGGCCATTTAAATATTCAGTGGAATAATCAGGCTACTAGTTGATGATATTTCATTAATTTACAAGTGCTTTAATTACAAAGAAATGCGATTCAAAGTACCATGATGTCACTTAGGCTATTTTATTTGTTTTACAATATGTATGAAAATTATTATCAATTTCCTATTTTGTACGGTATACACTATTTTATTTGAATCATTTACACCATTTATCTATATTATAAAAAAATTGTGTATATCAATATATTTTATTTTGTTATGAAATAATAAAAATAGTATAAAAAAGGTGTGATTTTTATACACTATTTTTCTTTGAAATAATGTCCAGAGCAACAACTAATTAAAACACAATACCTGAACTTACACAATTATTAATGAACAATTTCAAACACCCAATTATACGCTAATATTTCAATTGATTTTTTGGTCTAATTTGTAGAAGTAGAATTTCACCAAATTTTGACCACATTTAGAATCAATTATGTAGATACTTATTATAAAATAAGAAATTAATGGTATATGTGTATACATTATTGTTTGAGGGGACGATATAATCCATAAGCAACAATCTAAACAAAAACAATTTTGTGTTGTTCACATCAGATATACACACATACGTATAATGTACGACATTACTCTCATTCTCCTACTCCTGTTATATTATTATCAGTGTTGCCACGAATTTTAATTTTCTGTAACCGTATTTCAACAAATATGTAACCGAAATGGAATAAAAATAACCAAAATTAAATACGATGTTGCAAATTATTTAACAAATAATGAAATTATTATTTTGAATTTAATTCGTTGAAATAAGTAGTGATTTTCTTTTGCTTCAAAGGAAAAAGTAAGCAAAACAAAAAAAAAATGTCCACATGTACACACTGCAGAAAATAACAACCAATTTTAGCTAGAAATAACTATACATGTGAACTTTTTTCTTGTTTTGGTTCCTTTTTTCTCAAAGGAGAAATAAAATATTTCGAGAAATAGTATTAATAAATATAAATACCAATCTACAAAAATATTTATTCCTGTTACCATCTATTATTAGGATTTATAGTATCGTTAAGTTACAGATAAATGTAAAAGTAGAAAGTAAAGCAGATGTAAAACTGTGTTTATTTACTGGTTAAAAATATACATACATACATACATACATAACTGGCCTTTACAACCCTGTGTCAGGATTACGGCCTAGCTTCTCGCAGCTCTCATGTTGTGTGTGTCAATTTTTATCCATGAGTACCGGGACCTACAGTTTAATGTCGACTCCGAACGACAGACTTGAGAAGCTTGTTCATGGCAATTAATTACTCTCAGAGCTTTTGCCAGAAGACTGCTGAGAGGTAGTCGCCGAAAGAAATATTTTTTTTTCATATATCTTTTTTTGAAGATGTCGGAGCCTGGAGTCGAACCCAGGGTCTTAGTCTTAGTAAGCCAACACACTAACCACTAGACCACGGCGACTAAAATGACCACTTGCTCAAAATTTTTATATGTGATTTAAAATAAATAGTTTCTAGTTAATATGTATAGAACAGGATTACAGAATTCACATGTGTATACTATACATACATGTATGAAATGGTTATTACCATTATTTATTATTTCATTAATCAACATTTCTCAACCAGACTATTTTCTTGGAAAGCGTTGCCATCAACAAATATTGTAGTTCTTGATACATATTTTGCAATGGTTTGTTAATGTTACACTAAAGTGCAGCACAATTCTTAAAAATACTGATAAAATCCTAATGAAAATCTTACCCTACAATACGTATTTTAATTTAAATTCAAATATGGTATAAGTGTAGCTTTATTTTTGTAAGTAATTTTTTACACGATCTAGAAAAACTAATTAATTAATTTTGGTAAAGTTCAATACAGACGTTAAACTGGAAATAACACAAATATTCCTTCAAATTCCAAGCAGTACCCCTGAACTATTTAGAACAGTAGACTCTTTTATACCGTTTGTGCTGTACTAGTAATTATACTAGTAACTTTAAAAGAATTAACGTTTCCCCTAGTACAATGTAATTAATAGACATGTATAAAAATATTTAAGTATTAAAAAGATATATGAACG
The DNA here is from genome assembly GCA_963576795.1 of Metopia argyrocephala. Lineage (NCBI taxonomy): Eukaryota > Metazoa > Arthropoda > Insecta > Diptera > Sarcophagidae > Metopia > Metopia argyrocephala. The sequence continues at coordinate 90,817,722 of OY756209.1, forward strand.
CATAAGTATGGTCTTAAATAATAACATAAATATTATATCCTTTACATTTTAAATAATAAATTTATTTTGTGTAATTTATAAAATTGTGGATAATGTAAGCTTTGTATGTGTAAAATCCAACTTTAACTCTGGCAACACTGGTATACAGTTAACAAAAAAAAAAACAAATAACAAGAAATATATGCATGTCGCCACTACAAGGTTCTCTTTAGCGTTGTCAACTTTGAAATTTCAAAAGCGGAGAAAAAATCGCACCATTTAAATTTTAATATTGCATAAAAAAGTATAATAATTTTGTATAAAAAGTATTACAATATTTTACAGTTCAGGGGTTTTAGAAAATAAAATATAAAGTAAAAAATTAAAAAACTAACCAAATTCGTTCTAGATATTTTTTGTAATATCCAACTTATATGTTTTAAAACGATATGTATCAACCTTTAATAACAAGGTTTTGAATAGTTCAGTATTTATTCTTTTATTATAATATTTTAAAACACTTTTTTTATTTTAGTTTAATATTTTTATATTAAATATTTACAAATAAAACAGCCTTTTACAATATAATTAAGAAAAACATAACAGAGGAGAATATTTACAAAATGTGTACCTTATTTATTTAAAAAACGCACCGAAATGCGAATCGCACCAAGTCGACAACGCTGATGTTATTGCATAGATCGGCATTTCATAGCTCAGTTGAGCTGAGAGAGTTCACATGCAGTGATGTAAGCTTTTTTGGAACAAAAAGCACATATAAATAAAAAAAAGTAATAAAAAGTGTAATTTCGAACTGACAAAGGCATAAAAGAGCACAAGGTTTATTTTATTTGATCATTGTGAACAACAACAATACAAAAGTAACATTTTAAGCTATTTCTATTTTAGATATAGTATCGACACATTGAATTGTTTTACGAAACTAATAATATAATTTTTATTGTTATTATCGAATATATTAGCAATACTTAAAAGATCAACCATTTGCGAAATTTAAAAAAAAATTTGACAGTCGCTCTAATTTTCTGTAAGATTTTTTGTAAAGCGGACACAATTATTTTTTATCTCCTTTGCTTTTTCCGTCTTTAAATTTCTTTTCAAAATTCTGTCCCAAAAAATTATGTCTTACAAATGATTTACCAATACAAAAAAAAAAATATTTTACAAAGATAAAGTAAAAGAGCTGCAAAAAGTCTTTGTTAGACAATGTAAAAATATTAAAATTTATAAAAAGCACTAAAGGCACCATTGGAAAATTTGAAAAGCACCAAGCTAGTGCCTTTTCTTTTTTTGGCATCAGAGCTGAAAATTTGCCGTTTTGGAACATAAAAAAGCACTAAAATTAGTACCTAAAGCATTAAATTGGCATCACTGTTTACATGTAGTCTCCTTTAAGCTCACTAACACAATTACAAATCAATTTTGCCGACCAATGTTTTATTGGCTGTGTTTGAATTATGTATCATTTCTTTATATTATATAGCAATTTTGCCTTATTTCATTTTTCTCTTAAATCCTTTGTATTTTTTTTTTATAAGAGTTTTGATGTTTTTGATTTTGTTTGCAGTTCAAAATATTTTCTCTTTATTAACAATTTTATAAGAAAGAAAAAGTACTTGACATGAAATATTTAAAAAATGGATGGATTGCTTGTAAGCCATTTAAGCTATGCTTGCGCAGCCCTCTAATACATACATAACTGGCCTTTACAACCCTGTCAGGATTACGGCCTAGCTTCTCGCAGCACTCATGTTGTGTGTGTCAATTTTTACCCATGAGTACCGGGACCTACAGTTTAATGTCGACTCCGAACGACAGACTTGTGGAGCTTGTTCATGGCAATTAGTTACTCTCAGAGCTTTTGCCAGAAGACTGCTGAGAGGTAGTCGCCGAAAGAAATATTTTTTTCATATTTCTTTTTTTGAAGATGCCAGAGCCTGGAGTCGAACCCAGGACCCATGTCTTAGTAAGCCAACACACTAACCAGAAAAGAAAATATCTATAAAATATTGTTACGAAAAAAATAAATTAAGTAAAAAAAGCGCCAAAGATTACAGCTAAAATAAAAGAAAAACGCGTATTATGGTAACACTTAAGAGTAAAAAAAGTAATAACAACAACCACGTAATTTTGTCTTGTGCTGTTACCAGTAAAAACAAAAACACACACGCACACATATATCTTTATATTAGTGCTGCAAAAATTACTACGAAATCATTTCATCATCAACAATAGAAGAGATGCTCTGTCTACAAACTTCTACATGTACTACAGATACACACACACATATACATGCAAAAGTAAATTAACATGTTGACACACAAATATTTTGCGATAAGCAGTGATCTCGAAACTGAAAGAAAAATCTAGACACATAGAAATTTAAATAAAAGGCAGAGCAGAGATTGGGAATCAAGTTAATTGTGATTTAGCTGCGACAGAGTAAAGATCATCAGTGGATCCCTACGTGTGGTATTGTTCGACGGAGTATATCTAGTAAAGTGTATTAAGTGTAAATAAAGTAAATTTGTAAATACACAAACAAATCAAGTGCTTATTATTTGTAATTAGGAATCCACATAATAAAAATTATTTCTATAGAAAAGGTCTGTAGAAACAAAACGTTTTTAAAAGGTAAAAACGTAACAATTGGTGTCAGAAGTGAGATTACAAAATAATAAGCATGAAGTTTCAAGATCTGAAAGTTGACCGGCTTAAACGTGAATTAAGTAAAATGGAATTGCCGACTACTGGTAATAAGGCGGAGCTGCAAAAGAGACTATTGGAAGAATTCAAGCAGCGTGGCATTGACATCGACGCCTATGAGTTTGAAGATGACGAAATAGAGATATATGAACCTGCAAAGACCAGCAGTTTTGACATAAATTCTTTGCTGGCTGCCATAATGGAAGTAAAAGAAACAACAAAGGCGAATATGGAAATATCTAGAGCTCAAAATCAGGCATTGCTGGCAGAGGTAAAAGAAACATCCAGAGCTCAAAATCAAGCATTGCTGGCTCAAGTTGAAGAACGATCTAGAGCTCAAAACCAAGCATTGCTGGCTCAAGTTGAAGAACGATCTAGAGCTCAAAACCAAGCACTATTGTCAGAAGTAAAAGAAACAGCTAGAGCTCAAAACCAAGCATTGGCAGAGGTAAAAGAAACAACCAGAGCTCAAAACCAAGCATTATTGGCAGAGGTAAAAGAGACATCTAAAGCAACAAATGAGAAGTTAGTGGAAATTTCAGAAACATTCAGTAAGAGGGTAGAAGGCATGGAAGCAAGAATGGCTGACTTAGATGATAGAATGAATGAAATGGAAGAAAAGTTCAACAGCATTCAATACCAACAAGCTGGACCAGTACGTGTTGTTCCAGAATTTACCAGCAAAATAAATACCCCTTGCTTTGATGGTAACACACCACTTTCTGTATTTAGACTTCAGTTTGAAACTGTTGCAAGCAAAAATGGATGGGACAACGAAGAGAAGGCTCTAGAACTAATTTTGGCCTTAAAGGGTGCAGCCGCAGAAGTCCTGGAGACAATTCCAGCCAGCTCCAGAAATAATTACGAAGACCTAATGGTGGCGTTGCAGCGTAAGTTCGGTAATGAGCACAAGCGAGAATTGTACCAAATGGAGTTGAGATGCAGAACGCAAAAGCCCAATGAGTCACTACAGGCCTTCGCCATGGAGATTGAAAAATTGGTACAATTAACATACCCAGGCGAAAATCATCCATTGGTAGATCGTTTTAAAACCGAAGCGTTCGTCAATGGCATACGTGACCCTGACTTGAAGCTCGCGGTATGCAGCACTCAGAAGAACACCTTCGCTGAAACAGTAGCATTTGCATTGGGGCAGGAAACCGCTAGAGCTATATCTAGGCCACAGATACATAAAGTGCGTGCTTTGGATGTCGAGCCAGAAACAAATGACGTGCTAAACGACCTTAAGACTATGATGAAGGAAATTTGTGCCGGCATGCACCAGAAGACGAACGCAAAGTGCTTCAATTGTGGTAAGAGTGGCCATTTCCAAAGAAACTGTAAAGCGCCACGAAAAAGAGCAAGGTCTATCTCCCCATCCAGAAGTAACAAACGGGTGAACCACCAGCAACCATCACAAGAGTCCCCGTTAAACTAAAACGAGCTAGCACTAAGGGGCAAGAGCTAGCTCCCACAAGCGAGTGCCCCACGATCTCCATATCAGTGATGCAGCAAAAGAACAGCAACTTTACAGTTAGTGGGTACATAAATGGCAGAAGACACATCTACACTATTGACACTGGCGCAACACAGTCGATCATCAGGCCCGATATAGTCAACGGAAGATGTGAGTCACTACAAAACGTTAGACTACGAACAGCTACGGGAGAATCTGCCACTATCCACGGGAAGATAGAGGCTAAGGTGACTATGGCCAACATTAGCGTAAGACATGTGTTTATTGTTGCCGATATTGTTGATGAGGTTATCATTGGTGCCGATTTTATGATAACCCATGGCATCAACCTGAATATGGGGCAACAAGTTATGAGTTGGCATAATGTCGAGATACCGCTTGATGTGGGTTATGATGACAATACTCACGCTAGAAAACTAGTTGCTGTTGGACGACAAAAATTACCACCACAAGCAGAAACATTGATATGGGCGCGTGCGGAGGGAGATTGTGTGGACAACCGCTTGTGGGTAGTAGAACCAGAAGAAATAAAGGCAGAATTATTAACAGCAAAAGCCCTTATTAAAGCTAATAAAGAAGGCATAGTACCAGTGAGAGTGCTCAACCTATCGGCCCAAGAAAAAATCATCACAGAAAGATCCGATGTAGGCCGATGTGTTCCAGTAGAAGCGGTAATAAATCATGAGAGCACGGGGGATCCTGAAAATATACCTGCCAAGGACCAAGCCCTATTTAAGGACTATGTGGAGAAATGGGTGAAAGATTTAGCAGCTTCGGATAAAAATAAAGCAAAACAGCTGCTTAAGAAGCATGCCAGCGTCTTCGCCGTAAAAGATCACTGTCAAGGTAGAACGGCCATTGTTAAGCACGTAATCAACACCGGCGAAGCGAGACCTATTAAACAGGCACCCAGAAGCGTACCCTTGGCCAAGAGAAATGAGGTAAAGGACCTGGTCAAAGAAATGGAAAAGAGCGGTGTAATAGAGCCATCATTCAGTCCGTGGAGCTCACCTGTAGTCCTAGTGAAGAAGAAAGATGGCGGTACAAGATTCTGTGTGGACTACAGAAAACTTAATGATGTCACCGTTAAAGATAGTTACCCGCTACCAAGGATTGACGATACTCTGGACACGCTAGCAGGAACAAAATGGTTCTCCACATTAGACTTGCAAAGTGGCTATTGGCAGGTGGAGATTGCAGAGAAAGATAAAGAGAAAACCGCTTTTAGTGCGAACGGTGGTTTATGGCAATTCAAGGTGATGCCGTTTGGGCTCTGCAATGCGCCGGCCACATTTGAGCGTCTTATGGAGCGAGTATTGAAAGGACTGCACTGGAGAACTTGCTTGGTGTATCTCGATGACATAATAGTGATGGGTAGAACTTTCGACGAACATCTCAGAAACTTGGGAGAAGTTTTACAGCGGATATCTGTGGCCGGTCTAAAGTTAAGTGCAAAGAAATGTGCATTGTTCCAAAAAGAGGTAAAATATCTGGGACACCTTGTCACGGCAGATGGCATTACTACAGATGAAGATAAAACACGAGCAGTAAAGAACTGGCCTCGACCACAGAATCTTCACGAGTTACGTAGCTTTTTAGGACTCTGCACATATTACAGACGTTTTGTGCCGAATTTCGCGAGCGTAGCAGCAAGTCTACATGAGCTGACCAAGAAATCAAGGCCGTACCACTGGGGCGAACCACAAGAGAAGGCATTTCAAACATTGAAAAATCTATTATGTGCAGCACCCGTTTTATCCTATCCTGTGCCGGGTGAAAAATTTGTCTTAGACAGTGATGCTAGTGGACATGCTATAGGTGGTGTACTCTCACAGGTAGTTAATGGAATAGAAAAGGTTGTGGGCTATTACAGTCGAACACTCTCAAAGCCTGAAAAGAACTATTGTGTAACACGACGTGAATTATTAGCGGATTAGAGTGCATAAAACATTACCACAAGTACTTATATGGCCAACATTTTCTCCTGAGGACTGACCACTCTGCACTCAGATGGCTGTTGCAGTTTAAGAACCCTGAAGGGCAGCTGGCTCGCGGGATCGAACGTCTCCAAAGCTACGATTTTAGCATAGAGCACAGAAGAGGCGCCAAGCATGGTAATGCAGATGCTCTATCGCGGCGGCCATGTAGCATAGAGTGTAAACATTGTACTAAGGCTGAGGGCAAGGAATCTATCGTCGACATTCGGCTAACTCACATAGAGGCGGACAAAGACTGGGCAACAGCGCAAAGGAAGGATCCGGTGTTATCAAAAATTATAACAGCTAAAGAAAAGGATCAACGACCAACCCGAAACGATATATCAGCAGAAGGTCCTATAGTAAAGGCTTATTGGGCTCAGTGGAATAGTTTAAAGCTGATTAATGGCTGCTTATATCGTACCTGGGAGAGTGCAGATGGCAAATCAACAACCGACTTAATAGTAGTGCCATCCTCCAAGATAAGTGAAATCCTTAATGAATTTCACAATGGTCCTAGTGGAGGTCATCTTGGAGTAACTAAAACTTTAGAAAAACTTAAACAAAGGTTTTATTGGGTTGGTTGTCAACAAGCTGTCACCGATTGGATAGCAAACTGTGCGCAATGTATAGCAGCAAAAGGACCAGTGAGAAGAAGCCGAGGGCAGCTACAGCAGTATAATTCAGGCGCACCATTCGAGCGGATAGCGATGGATGTGGCAGGTCCCTTTCCTATCAGTAACAAGGGTAATCGATTCGTTCTCGTAGTGATGGATTATTTCAGCAAGTGGCCAGAGGTGTACACCATACCCAATCAAGAAGCAACAACAATTGTGGACGCATTTGTGAACAACTGGGTTTGTCGCTATGGTGTACCAATTGAACTGCACTCCGATCAAGGCAGAAATTTTGAGTCCATGGTGTTTAAAGAAATGTGCGAAATCTATGGAATAAAGAAGACCAGGACGACACCACTACACCCCCAATCTGATGGAATGGTAGAGCGATTTAATAGAACACTTGAAGAATACCTACGTAAAGTGGTGAGTGAGCATCAAAAAGATTGGGACGAGCACATACCAAAATTTCTGTTAGCATACCGATCAGCTGTGCATGATTCGACATCAAAAACACCTGCCAAAATTATTTATGGCACTGAGTTGAGATTACCTGGTGACTTGGAATTTGGCGCCAAACCAACAGCGGACGCAGATGAGAGTTATGCCGTAAAACAAGAAAACCTCAACGAATTACATGGTCGAATAAAGATGGTCAGTGACAAAATGAAAGCGAGATACGATAAGGCAGCAAATAGTGAGGGTTACCATGAAGGACAACTGGTTCTACTTTACAACCCACAGCGGAAGAAAGGATTATCTCCCAAATTGCAGACTAACTGGGAAGGACCTTATAAGGTAATTAAAAGGCTTAATGATGTTGTCTACAGAATTCAAAAGTACAACAGTCCGAGGTCCAAAATGAAAGTCGTACACTTAGAGCGACTGGCAAACTATGGGAAAGTAGTTAAGGAGCCTATTCGGGACGAACAGGCTTAAGTGGGAGGCAGTGTTACGAAAAAAATAAATTAAGTAAAAAAAGCGCCAAAGATTACAGCTAAAATAAAAGAAAAACGCGTATTATGGTAACACTTAAGAGTAAAAAAAGTAATAACAACAACCACGTAATTTTGTCTTGTGCTGTTACCAGTAAAAACAAAAACACACACGCACACATATATCTTTATATTAGTGCTGCAAAAATTACTACGAAATCATTTCATCATCAACAATAGAAGAGATGCTCTGTCTACAAACTTCTACATGTACTACAGATACACACACACATATACATGCAAAAGTAAATTAACATGTTGACACACAAATATTTTGCGATAAGCAGTGATCTCGAAACTGAAAGAAAAATCTGGACACATAGAAATTTAAATAAAAGGCAGAGCAGAGATTGGGAATCAAGTTAATTGTGATTTAGCTGCGACAGAGTAAAGATCATCAGTGGATCCCTACGTGTGGTATTGTTCGACGGAGTATATCTAGTAAAGTGTAAATAAAGTAAATTTGTAAATACACAAACAAATCAAGTGCTTATTATTTGTAATTAGGAATCCACATAATAAAAATTATTTCTATAGAAAAGGTCTGTAGAAACAAAACGTTTTTAAAAGGTAAAAACGTAACAATATTTAGTCTTCTTTTTCAGTTTTCGATTTATAGCATTTTGTCTTCTCTTAAAAACTTTTGAGAAAAATTAAAGCATCCAGTATGTCATCTGAAAGGCTTGGATTTTATTGCCAATATATTATGCCACAAAAGAGAAACAGCATTCAAAGTCAATGATGTTGAAAGAATTGTCAACAATCTGTTTCGAAATACTTCTCTCTATCTTAACTTAAAATAAACACTTTTATTTCGTTATCAATATATGTCTCCATTTCATCATTGTAACCTTTTGCACTTTTCGATCACTTTAATAAATTTTTTTATTTAGAGATAGATATGAGTATATATAGTTTTCAAAAAGATTTTGTAAATGTTCTTTGACATGAAATTTCAAAATAAACTTGTTTAGTTCACCTTTTATAAAAAGAATAAAACTAAAAATTTAGTATATATTTATTTTCGGGATTTCGGGATCCCGAATAAAAATCCCGGGATTTGGCTAATCCCGTAAATCCCGGGATTTTTCGGGATCGGGATTTCGGGACTGGCATCCCTAATTGGCACATATAAATAACGATAAAAATATAAATTAATAACACATAAATATAACGAAAAGAATTCAGTTCTTTAAAAATACATATATCAAAAACAATTCAATTTCTTAACAATACAATCGAAAATACATAAATAGATACAAGAAATATAAAAAAACAACTAGATTTCTCAAAAATAATCTAAATGCATATGTAGGTACAAAAATTAAAAACCTTATTTTAAAATTATTATTTATGTACTACATACAATATACTTATGTATTTATGTAATTATTATCATAAAAAATTTAATATTTTTACAAATATTTTTATTTATTTACATAAGTATGTATAATTTATTGTACATGTTAATTTAACCTTTTGTAAAATAATAAAAATAAAGATATGCAGGTATGTGGTAGAAATCGATTTCGGTCGAAATTTAAATCAATAATATTTTTAAAGCCTTATAAATCTCGCAAGTCCTTATTTTTTATGGCTTTTATTAATCAAGGCAGTTATGTTAATAATTATTAATACGCATAAGAAAAAAAGAATTAAAAGAAAAATATATTCTAATTATAAAAATATGCATATAATAAAAAGTCAATGCTATGTCCATTTCAATAAATGGGTTAACTCTAACAATTTTCATTGCTTCTTACAAAAATCTCTTTTTGCTGACCACACATAGTGGTCATAATTATTTTTTACAAGCTCCTTACAGAGCATTATGTTATTAATTGTATTTATTTCGATTTTGTTATCATCAATATGGTTTTGATGGAAGGAATGTGTTGAAAATTTACGTTCAACTGTTGCAGAGCTATGCGGAAGAGAAAGTAAATTAAAAACAATTAAACCGTTTCTAATTGAACTAATTCAATGTTTAATTCCGTTTAAAGATTTGTTTCTGTTAATCGCAACAGATTCCACTGTGTGATAATAATATTAGGATCACAGTCTATATTAGATTAGAAATTTTAAAACAAGGGACAATATAGGCAAGTCTTCTTTTGACAATACTTTCTCAGGAGTAATTATTTGTAATAATTTATTAACTTTTCAATTCAATTTCTAAGATTTTTAGTAGGATACATTTCGGCATTTGTACCGATAACAATTTGTGAAACATCACTTAACAGTATTTTTAAAATCAGTTTCAGTGTATTAATTTTTTTTTTATAAAATTGCTTAATATGAGCAATAAGTCAGCTTTTATGCTTAAATATAAATACGGCAATCTTGAACTTTCCGACTGAAATTCCTTAGTAAGATAGTTTATAGTGGGCAATACATAAGACAAAAATAAAAAGTAGCATTTAATTGTATTTGCTATACTTCTTTTAGCTTGTGCAAAGGTCTACCATAATCATATTCAGCCTAGCATCCTACCAAACGAAAAATTTTCAACCAAGATTGGTAGAATTCTACCAATAGTGGCAACGCTGATGTACTCCAACTTTGTTGAAAGCTAACCCTGCCACTACACATGAAAGTACTTTCATGAAAATTTTAAAACACTCTCAATTTTTTACTAATACATAAAAATTTTTTTCATTTTTGTTTTTGTATTTTAGTTTTTTTATTTTTTATTTATTATACGTATACGGAACTTTCATGAAAGTACTTTCATGTGTAATAGCAGGGTAACGAACTACTGAATCAGTGTTGTCAATCTATACGGACAAAGATTCATAAATGAAGAAAAATCAATCACTAAATTTCAATGGAATAATAATAATATTGTATCAATAACACAGGTTTACAAATTTTTAATTTGGAAAAATACCAAGAATGCCACATGCCTAGATAAGTTAATTGAGCACGAAAAACGCAATTATTATTTTTTCCTAAGTACCGTTTTTAGTTAACGGTAATTTTGTGTTTTTTGGTGTATGACCCCACTCAAACCCTTGTGGTGTCCAACGGAAAAGTTCAATCGAGATAAGTGTCATATCGATGGAAAGGTAACTAAATGCCTTTTCCGTTGATATGGAAAATGTCCGTGCGTACGTCCATTTCGTCCGGGCCACGGGCTGTCCCATAGACATAGAAACTTCGTGTTACCCCCTTGTACTTCTTATTCAGTTATTTGGAAATTTTTCCCACGAACTTGGGCTCCGAAAGTGATGAACAAGGTGAAAGATTTCACCAGGAAACGGAAGAAATCGAGAGATGAAGTTCAAGTCGCTCGTCATTTTAATTTAAATTTTTTGAATTTACGCCGAATATACTGTGTGAGCAATGAAAATGAAAATATTATCGTTCCACAAAATCCTTACTAAAAACTTACTAAAAAAACTGCGGCCCACTAATTGTAAACTTATCGTTCGCTTTGCTTTACGTTACCAACGTAATGCAAATAAACAACAAAGCATATCAACAAATCAAAAAATAATTGCCAATATACAAGAAAAAAAAAGCGTTGAAATGTTTAAATTGTACAGTAAAAATGCAACTTGACAGCAATGTAATAAACAAACTTATAGTGATTTCTTTTCTACCATAAAAGTGCCGCCCTGTTAAAAGGGAAACTTAAAAAAGGTTTAACCAACCCTGTAATAATGGCGTTTATTATTTGGCGAGAAAAAAAAAACACAAATAAGAAAACAAGGGAGCAGCATTGTTTTGATTGATGACTTCGTTGAAATAAAATAATTAAATCGTCTTCATCAGACGAAGAAGATGAATCTAGCAAATGATTCAGTTCAATCTTTGTACACAAAATTGAGGCTGCAATATACCTATTTTGATTTTTATTAAAATTCTTATAAATGCTTCTTAAATTCTGCTGTTTCTTTAAAAAATTTAAACAAAACAATAGCGTTGCCAGACTGCTGATTTGATGGCTTAACATTTATAACGCTTTTTTTACAGGAAATTTAATTTGTTTTATAACAAAGATCATCTGGCTTTTCCGATATAATGTTTATTTTATAGAATAATGAAAAAATTAACAGCCAGGCCCACGATATCGAAAGAAAACTTAAGCGAAAGAAACTCAGTCACTCACTGTGAATCTAAACTGCGGCCCACTAATTGTCACTTTATCGTTCGCTTTGCTTTGCGTTACCAACGTAATGCAAATAAACAACAAAGCACCCATATCAACATATCAAAAAATAATCGCGAATATACACGAAAAAAGCGCTGAAATGTTTAAATTGTACAGTAAAAAATGCAACCGTGTGCTAGTTTAACTTGAGAGAAATTTAGTATTCCGATTTTGTTTATTTATGTATATGTGTGTAAAAAAATTTTGTGTTACCAATCGCATTTATTTTTGGCGACACAAAAATTAGTGTGCCGCAAATCAGCTGTTTGTCGCTTGAAACTATACGATTCGATATCGTGGGCCTGGCTGTAACTTTAAAATTTAAAAAAGATTTATAGCGATTTTTTCCAAACTCTGTATGGTAGCCTTATAAGTAAATAAAAATCATCTGTTTCATAGGGCAATACCAACACTGTCGCTTTATGTTATAAACACAACAAAGGCTATCGAACACTGAACACACGACTACAAAAATCGCTGGCTACGAAAGTAGCCAAGTAGCCAGCTACTTAATTTTAATAAAGACTACAGCTACAAAATAAACATCTGTTTTGGCACGTTGAACATAACCTAAACAAAATATAATTTTTGTAAGTGAAATTGTGAGGAAACAAAAAACAACAAATGTCTCAAGAAAACTTATAAAAATTTAAGAAAACTAAAAAGGTGATTAAATAATAAATTAAAAATGAAACTAAAACTGATGTAAATTAATGAAATAAGTAAATGAAAACTAAACAAAAAGTGTAAACAAATGATTATTTTTTTTCAGTGGTGCAACTTAAACTTTTTTCGCATTTTTTATCTATATATTTCATGTATTGCGTTTTTTAAACACCTTTTTCATGCATCTTATTGTATTGGCAGCACTAAACTGTTTATTGTCGCCAAGAAAAATAGAAATTAGCCTAAGTTGGCTACGGGCTACAAAAGTAGTCGTGTGGTCGGTAGTCGTGTTGCCACTAAAATAATTATTCTCAGATGCACACATGTATTCTATTTTTGACAGCTTGTAGTCGATGGTCGGTAGCCTTTGTTGTGTTTATAGCATTATACAGGGCGTAAAATGCAATGCCTTTCGCCATTAGTAAGTGTGAATTTTGTAGAATAAAACATGAAACCCTTTCAGAGAGCAAAACATTTTTGAGAAACAAACACAAAATTGCAAATTTTAAATAAAATGACGCACTTTTTGGTGGAAAAGAAAACACTATTAAAGTTTTTGATATTCGTTTTTTATATGTGAAACAACAACAAAACCAAATTTGCCGGTTATTCTGATTTTGTTTATTTATGTACATATGTATATGTAGTAGATATATATGTAAAAAAAAAATTTGTGAAAACAAAAATTTGTTTTTAAAATATAATACACAAATATTGTGATAAGTAGATAGGACTGAACAAATTCAATATATTTTTAAATACATTTTACTAGTATTATCTTACGATCTGGGGCCTTATTCTGTAATTCTCTTATGCTAAAATGCTAAAATTTTGGGTTTTTGAAACAGGCTGGGCGTTAGAATATACAAAATTAAAAAGTTAAGGGGTATAAGGAAATGAAGTTTTTAAATTGCAATCAGCGTTCAAGAATTCTATTCTTAGCCAAAAAGTCCTAAATAAAGTTTATACATTTTTAGCGATAAACTTTTAGCTTAATAGAGTTACAAAATAAGGCCTCTGTTCCTTAGTTGCCACTTTATTGCTCCCTTAAACCACACTTCTTTGAGCGAAGTTAGGATGCTCCTCCATGTATTCCACATGTTCACAGCGCATTTTACAAACCATTTGAAGAATCCACGGAATATTTTCATCCTTAATTTTTAAATTAAAATAAGAACAATAAGCACTTTTTGTAAAATCTGTTATAGGTTTTCTAAACTTTTTAACCGTGTTGGCCCCACAAATGTAACAAACCACATGTGGATCATTGAGACAACTTCTTCGGAACGACGGCATGTTATTAAAATAAATTTATTAAACAAAATTACCGACAGGACTTCAAACCGGGCCAAAAGAAGTACGTGTGACAGTCACTATTAAAAATTGACATTATATCCAAAACTACACGTAGCAAAAAATTTTTTTCACATTTTTGGTATTACCAGTGTCAACTTATTACAGAACCACTAGCTTATTACAGAACCACTTTTATTAATTTGTTGACTTGTGTAATTTATACCACAGTTTTCACATGTGTTATTTTTTTGTTTTTTGAGGTTTTGGGCAGTAAGAGTTAGTACTTTATACAACTTATTTATTTATTTATTTATTTATTTCGGTTGGATTTACAATATATCCTTACAGGCTAGAGATATCTTAAAATTAAATTATCTTAAAAATAAATTATTTACAACCTTATTTTCTAAATATTGTTTAAAATTTTCACGGGACCATGACAAATCTATATTTAATGCAGCATTCATACAATTTAACGTAATCAATGATCGTACAAGAGGCTCGTTCATAGCATAGTTAGTATTATAAGTAGACACATAAAACAAGTTATAAGATCTTAGTGATCTAAACGGAATACAAAAACAGATAGAATTAAGCAGATAAATACAGTCAGTAATACCATTAATTAGATTAAATATTGTCATCGCAGAATGGGTAATTCGTCTCATATAAAGTGGTTTCAATCCCAAAAGCAAGCAGCGAGCATAATATGAGGAATGTACTAAAAGTTCACGCTCACCACGAAGAGCATACTTTACAAATTTCCTCTGAACTCTCTCAATCCGATCAGAATGCACAGTATAATATGGGTTCCAAACAAATGAACAATATTCTAACTTAGAACGAACGAAACTAATATACAATAATCTCAATGTAGAGGGATCAGAAAAGTCTTTGCAGTTTCTTCTTATAAATAAAGACGCAGAATAAGCTTTAGGAATTATATAGTCCAAATGAGCATGAAAATTCAATTCGCTATCAAGAACAATGCCAAGATTTAATATACGGTCAACAGCCTTCAAATTTTCATTTAGTAGTTTATATTGAATATATTTACGGTTACTAATATGAGGTTTGCAAAAAGTCATTTGAAAGCATTTATTTATATTTAAGGATAGATTGTTCAAACGACACCAGGTAGATATACCATGGATACAATTTTGTAAAATATAGGCATCAGACTCAGTACGTATCTCTTGAAGATTTTAATATCATCAGCATATAACAAAAACTGAGATCCCGTTATAAAGTGACCAATATCATTTATAAAAATAAGAAACAACAGAGGGCCTAAGATACTACCCTGAGGTACTCCCGAGGTGGCAATATATGGTGAGGAAGCAGTTTTACCCACTCCTATCAAAAGAATTTTAAAATTGGACATTGAAACCGCCATTTGAATTTAGAAAATTTTACGGCTCATTCAAAATCAGCAATCTCAAAAATCACCGTATTTCATGTATATCTGAAGAAAATGTAGGCCTCCATGCTGAATTCACCGTTTTGAATTTGAAAAATTTTACTTCTAGGCCCGCTTCGATAACGCATAACCCACTGAAATATCCGGTATCCATAAGGTGCTGTCCAAAGATCTTCCTCCTAAAACCAGATACTCCAGGAATAAATGTCTCTTAGTTACGACTTCCTCCTCTATAAGCTACATAAATTAGCGCTACCATATCCCAGACGGACAGCATGTCTACCCACTAGCCAGTAACCAGAAAAAATGCCCACTACATCCGAAATCCTTCGCCGAGGTAAGCCCAATAGTTGACCACTTCGGTCAACAGTTGGCCACAATTTTCTCGCCTATATACCTGAGGGACCCTGTCTCCATCTTCTGGAGAATAAATGTCGGGGAGAAGAACTTACGCCGTCGTACCCTGTCTAGCCAATTGATCCGCCATACAGTTACCGGATATAGCGGTATATATCACAGTACCGAAATTTCAAGATATTCCTCCACCAGCCTTCGTGACAAGTGGCATTCCAACACCGTCCGTGAAGTAGTGAAAAGAGATTCCAGAGGCTTAATAGCCTGGCTATCCTAATCGTGGTCACGTTCAGGGCAAGCCACTTCACAACCTCCAGTGATTCGGAAATCTGTGCTATAACCTTATACCAAGATCCGGAAAGAAGACTCCGTAATCCACCTTGTTGCCCATTTTCAAGCTATTGGTGAAGAAACGTAGACTCGTACTGTTCCCCTCCAACGAATTTACCAATATTCCTCCTAAGAATATTCGTTCCATAACTTTCCGCTGACAGCAAAGACGATGAACAGTAATCCGTTCTGTCCGGGATTACATCACTAAGTTTCAAATGTCCGGCATAATGAGATATTCTACAGCCCCCATCCCTCACCCTTAAGCTCTGTTTACACAATTGTCAGATCTAACAATATCGTCAGAACGAGCAATTTGCTGTCAACTACCAGACAATGTAAACTTTGCCTGAAAGTCTGACAATATATTGTAAAACAATTGTCTTACAATAACTTTTTCTGACAACGTTAAAGGAAAAAATTTGTCAGTTTACACGGTAGTCAGATTTGCTATGTAGTAAAAATTGTAAAATTTGTGTGAGAGAAGTTGAAAACTGTGATTTAAGTACATATTTTGTTAAGAAGGCTCTGAGTGGAAGTTAAAATCGGATATAACCACTTATTCCGGCTTGCAGGGTGTTTGCCCTGAATGTTTACTACACAAAAATAACAATCATCATGATGGCTACTTGGTTCCCGCCAAGGCAAGGATAGTTTGAGGGCAGTCTTGCTTCATAAAGGGAATACGAAACCATCAATTCCAATCGGATATGGAAAATATATAAAAGAAACATAGCAATGAAGAACTTCTTGATCTCATACATTACGACCAACATCAATGGAAAGTTTGCTCTGATTTTAAAATAGTTGCCATACTATCTGGATTGCAAGGGGGCAATACAAAGTTTCCCTGTTTTCTATGTCTATGGGACAGCCGTGACCTTCAGAATCACTACACCCAAAAAGTTTGGCCCGAGCGAAATGGACGTACGCACGGAGAGTACAATATCAAAAATAACCCACTCATTCCTCAGGAGAAGAAAATACTTCCTCCATTACATATTAAGCTTGGGCTATTTACAAATAATGTGAAAAAGTTTCCAAAAGACAGTCTTGACATGAATTACCTTAAACAAAAATTTCCGAGAGCCACAGCGAGCAAAATTGAAGCTGGTATATTTGATGGGCCTCAAATTCGGGGTCTGTACGGTGACCAAGCATTTAATGAGTGTTTAGGTCCAGCTCATTTGGAGGCATGGGAAGCATTCCAGGACATCGTTTTTAGGAAACTACAGAAGTCCTGATTACAATGAGAAGATCTAAACACTGCAAAAATTCAATGCCATTGGTAAGCGTTGAATGAGAACATGTATAACAAAAAGGAAGTTATCATTTGAAATTTTATTCTTTTTAAGGTTCAAATATAGCACCTAAATTACACTTCTTACTCAGTCATTTGGATATTTTTATTTTGGTGAAAGATTTCACCAGAAAGTGGAAGAAATCGAGAGACGTTACAAAGGCTGGTGGGATAAACAAATGATGGCGGATTATTGTTGGTTCCTCATTCGCGAAGATCCATCCGAAAAACACACAAAAGTTCAACTCGCTCGTCATTTTAATTTAATTTTTTTTAATTTACGCCGAATATAGTGTGTGAGCAATGAGAATATTGTTGTTCTACAAAATCCTTAATAAAAACTTTATTTTTCATCAGATGTTTTCAAAATACGCTTAAAATTGTTAATTAAATAAACTAAGTATTTGGTAAAAAAAATAAATCATTCCAGATCTCCAATATAACGTAGAAAAAAATAAAAGAAAAATTAAAAAAAAACGTAAAAAATAGGCAAATTTTGAATTTTGAGGTGCCATATCTCAGCCATTTCTTATCAGATAGAATTTTCCAACATATCGACGGAAAAGGCATTCAATTACCTTTTCATCGATAAATTTTTTGGACACGAAAAAAAATTTTTTTTTAATATCTTTATTCAAGTTTCGAAAAAAAAAAACACGAATGGAACAGCCAATCTCTTTTTCAGTATAGTTCTCCGATTTTTACTCTGTTTATGATGACCACAAACTTAAACCCATTAATGAGGATAACAATTACAACCAGTTAAGGGGACTGAATTAAAAAATATGAATATGAAAAAAAAAACTTAAAGTTGCACTTACAATTCATGTCTATTTGTACCACAGATTCCACGGGCGGAGCTCGTGGATGATTATTTGCTCTGCAAGTTATTCTGGAATTCAAATCTGCCCTGCTTAGAGGTCCTATTGTTATTTCACTTTTGACATATCGTCCATCTGGAACGTAATGCATTTGTGGTTTTAGCTTAGCTTCATCTCGATACCAACTTATTTGTGGTGTTGGTTTACCTGCAATTAAATTAATGTGAACAATATTATAAACAAATGTGTTAATCTATTAAATAAAATTGTATTAACATATGTTTTGCATATGAGGTCTAACTCCAAATTCACACATTTTCAGTAGACGCAAAAAACGGTTTTACGAAAATCAGTAGTAATTTTATAATCAAATTGAATTCTATACTAATGAAAACACTTAAAAAAAAGGTTTACTAAATTTTTTTTAATTGGTACTGCAATTTTGGTAATAAAAGGTAATTTTGAGTTGTGACTCTTAATTTGACAAATTTTCATTTAACCCTTATCGGTCGTAAGTCACCTCTGACGTGACAACAGTACTTTTCTGCAACGGTCGTATGGCACGTGTGAAGTGACAAGGCGAATTATGTCGAAACATACTGTCTATTGATGAGATTTGTTTTTAAAATGCATTCATTTCTTCAATTTACCGTTACCATTTGAAAATACGTATTTACCGTTACTTTCAATTTACCGTTACCGTTTGAGCATAAGAATCTTTTCAGTTTGTCGTTATCAGCAGAGCATTTAACTTGTGCAATAAACTTTCAATTCTTTTTTTTAATGTCTGAATTTATTTTTTGCCCATAAAATGAATAAAGAAAATATTATAAATAAATATATATATATAAATATATATATATATAAATAGGAAAACAACAGTATACTTTTGCGAAACATGCCAGAGAAAACCATTTCTTCATGTTAGAGATTGCTTCAAAAAATACCATACCTTACAAGTATATAAATAATTATCAGAAACTCAGACATGTAGTAGTTGTACAAAAAATAAATAATTTGTAACAAAACTGAAAAGAAATGAATATAAATGTATAATAACATACTATTGTTTTTTTTTCATATTTGTTAAAAATAACTACAACCTGGTGAGAATCAAACGTGTGAAAAGTCGCGTCCGATAAGGGTTAATAATGTGTAGTACCTGAGCGGAACATTTATCACAACAAAGTGGATTTTACAAATTAAAGTTTGCATTAACCATAATTTTATTTGTAAATGAATGTATCTTAATTTATTTATTTATTTTATTTATAATGTACGTAATGAAAATTATGTAGAATTCAAAATAATGTAGGAGGCGATAATGCTCACTTTTTTCAATTTAATAGGCACAACTCTAAATAATACGACTTATGTGAAAGAAAACGACTGAATAATTTATAATCGCACTGGAACATCTAAAAATAATACCAAACAATATAAAACATCATCATCTCATCAAGAATCCATATTTTTTAAAAATTCTATTGAGGTTGCTACAAACGAAGGAAAATTACTGATTGGTTGTATTTACAGGCCTAGTAGCACTATTCCGTATGGTCTGTTATTAACTGAGTTGGAAAATCTTACTGTTCATTACAATGATGTAGTTATTGCAAGTGATTTCAATGAGAACATTCTAGAAGGAACTAATTTGGTTGATTCACTTGGATCAATGGGTTTATATGTGGTAAATACTGTTACGCCAACTGATTTTACCTCTACAAATAGTACACTCCTGGACATTTTTATTGTGAGCAATGAGTCAAATATCTTGTTTTTTAACCAACTTAGTACGTCATGTTTCTCTAAGCATGACTTAATTTTTATGTGTTATGACTTTAAAACTACTTCAACTCAATCTTTAATAAGTTACCGCGATTTTCGCCATCTAAATCTCCGCAGTCTAGACTATTTCTTTGATAGTATTTATTGGAACAGCATATACTTCATGCCCTCTGCTGATGAACAGCTAAATTTTTTGAATACGAACATTAACAGCATTTTTAATAATGTAGTACCTATGCGTCTTGCTCGCGGAAATAAGCAGAATAATCGCTGGTTTAACACTACAATACAAACCCTTATCAGAAACAGAGATGAACTTTATTTACGTTGGAAGAGATACAGAACAAATGAGCTTTATGGTGACTATCGCACTGCCCGGCGTAACGTTAATAAAATGATTAGAGATGCTAAATCTGCGTATTATGCTGATCGTTTCAGAACTGCTACTGATTCAAAAAGGAAATGGCAAACAATAAAAGGAATTGGTATAGGGTACAAAGCTAATGATGTGACTAACATTGATGTTAATAAATTGAATAATGAATTTACATGCTTTCCAAACGTTTCAGTAACTTCAACTCAATATGTACTCTCAAATACTACTGAATCATCTGATGTCCAATTCCATTTTGCCAGCGTGCTTCCTCCTGATGTTCTATCGAGTTGCTTATCCATAAAATCAAATGCTGTAGGTTACGATGAAATGCATCCTAAGTTTTTGAAACTTCTTTTACCAAAATTATTATTAATCATCACTCATATATTTAACACTATCATAACAACGAGTATTTTTCCTAACTGTTGGAAGCATGCTAAAATTATTCCAGTCCCAAAATCTAGAACTGAATATCGACCAATATCAATTCTTCCTTTTCTCTCTAAAGCATTTGAAAAAATCCTGCACAAACAAATGAGCGAATATCTTTCACTAAATAATATGATCACAGAATATCAATCTGGCTTTAGAAGCAAACACAGTTGTATTACTGCTCTAATCGACGTATCTGATAATATTTGGCGTAATCTTGATATTGGTCATGTAACTTTTTTAGTGCTTCTTGATCATACGAAAGCATTTGATTGTGTAAACCATAATGTATTATGTAGCAAACTGGCTGAAAAATTTAACTTTTCTAGCACAGTTTGTAAATTATTGTCATCATATTTAGTCAACCGTAGTCAGTCAGTAACTGTTGGAAATTCAACATCATCACCTCTGCCTGTTAAATCTGGAGTTCCACAGGGATCAATTTTAGGACCTCTGCTGTTTAGTTTATACATAAATGAACTTCCTAGCCAAATTAAGTATAGTAAACTTCAGATTTATGCTGATGATGTGCAGATGTACATTAACTGTAACATTAATTCTATTAACGTGTGCATAAGTGAACTGAATGATAACCTCAAGACTGTGTATGAATGGGCATTATCGAATGGGCTACGCCTAAACCCCAAAAAATCAAAATGCATAATAATTTCAAAAAGACGGCAATGGATACCAGATGGAGTTTCAATCAAGCTAGGTCCTCAAGCAATTGAAATTGTGGAATCAGCTAGGAACCTTGGCATAATTTTTAACAAGGAGCTTACATGGAATACTCATATTAATGCAGCTACAGGAAGTACGTTTGCTATGCTAAGAACTTTGTACCCAACTCAACATTTGACCCCAGTTACAATACGAGAACTATTAGCCAAAACTTACATTATGCCGAAGTTATTATATGGCTGTGAGATATTTGCTTCTTGTGATATGGTTAGTAAAAATCGACTTAATGTGGCATACAATGCTGTCTTGCGATACGTCTATGGAATTAAAAGATATGATGGTACTTCAGCTTATTCAAAGTCCTTGTTTAATGTAACGTTTGATAATTTGCTTAAAATACGTACGCTCATTTTGTTACATAAAATAATATATTCAAAGGAACCTGATTACCTTTATAGAAGACTTCGTTTTGCTAATTCTGGAAGAGGACTGATGTTAATTTATACCCGTCATCTTTCTTTAAACTCTGATTGGCAGTTTTTAATAAGTGCGGAACGTTATTGGAACTCTCTACCTCATAGTGTACAGTTGATAGGCAACGCAATGCAATTCAAAAATAAATTATTTTCAATGTTTTAATATAAACACTTCTTTACATTTTTATCATTTTCTTTGTTCTTAAATAAATTTACATACATACAGGTGTACTATTCTATTTCTTTATTTTTTACTATTATTATTATTTTTTTTCCTTGATTTTTTTTTTTCTTTTATTTTTTGCTATTGTTATTATTATTAT
Source organism: Metopia argyrocephala (assembly GCA_963576795.1). Classification (NCBI taxonomy): domain Eukaryota; kingdom Metazoa; phylum Arthropoda; class Insecta; order Diptera; family Sarcophagidae; genus Metopia; species Metopia argyrocephala. Next base: position 90,839,912 of record OY756209.1, read on the forward strand.
CATTATTACTATTATTATTATTGGTACTATTATTATTATAAATCTTCCCTTTTTATAACATTTGACTTTAAGTGTGGATTATATCATTGTAAAGTCATATACTGTAATTATAAGATTTTGATCTTGTTGTATATGAAATACCGAAATAAATAAATAAATAAATGATGCGGGAAGGAAAGGCAAAACAAAAGAAATGAGCGTAACAACACAAGAGAAACCAAAGAGAAACTAATGTGTGTTTTATTTCTTTTCCATTGTGGTTTAGTTTTTTTTATTCTGCTTTGATCATTTTTATTATTATTCTTTTTAACACACTATTGCTTATTCTGTTGTTTTTTTTTCTTATTTAAATAATCTTTTAAATAAATATAAAATTATTTGTTGAGCTTAAATAAATTATAATAATGAAAGAAGAAGAAGAGTTCTGTGTGCTGTGTTGCTTTTTTTGCCGCTCCGTATTATTTATTGTTTTAAGTGGTTATAACAATTGTTTTAATATATTTATTGGTTTTAATGTGACCAGTGAGCTTTGATATTGTTGGCGACAAACATTTTATCCTGTTTTATATGGTTTTATTTGGATAATTAGCAAATATTTTTTGCATTGTTTGCTATCATATACATATTTATACATATATATTATTTGTTTGGTGAATATACTGAAATTTGCATTTCTGGAAGCAGCTGATCGTTTTTAGTACTCTTAGTTACATCTGCTATTTTACAAAGTTGCTGTTTTGGAGTTTTATATTCAAGCTGGTTTGTGCACTTGATAAAGCTTTTTAGTTTCGCCCTATACCATAAATTTATTTAGCTGAATAATATCAACCCAGCGAACATTTTTTTTCACGTCATAAATTTTTGTAATTTCTTTTACTAATATGGATTGCTTGAGCCCAAATTGTAATATTACGGCAAATGATAGAATGATTTCTTGTTGGTTGTGCTTAGGCAATTTCCACGTAAAATGTACGGCACTTAAACCACGTGATGCAGATGCACTTTTGGATCCAGTAAAGTCACTACACTGGACTTGTTTTAATTGCAAGAAAATCAGTATCGAATTTTATAAATTTTTTAGAAGCCAAAAGAGTGAATTTGATCAACTGCATAAGGAGTTTTTGTCTGTACAATCTAAACTGGCGAAATTTGGGGATTTATTTAATAATTTCCAAGGCTTGGAAAAATTTATTAATTTAGATTGTAACAAATTAAAAAAAAAAGAAAAAGAGCAAAAAAAAAAAGGAAAAGAGCAAATAAGTTACCCGAAATTCCCTCTTTAAACATTGTATCTGTCCCTACTTCTGCAAATTCAGTTGCTAGTCCTGGTTGTCCTGCTTCATCAATATCATTAAATAATTTACCCATAATTCAGTCTTTAAATAATATATCCATTCCTACTCCTGCTAATTCGATTGCTCTTAGTGCTGGTCGTTCTACATCTTCACCATCAAATGTCGTCCAGTTAAACTCTCCATCAGGTAATATAAATAAGGAGTCTTCTACCACAAATTCCTCTATATATACTACCAAACCAAATGACGGTACATTAGATAACCAAATTAGTCATAAACCGCTACAAGCTATCCCACCACGGAAAACTGTATTTGTTTCAAGGTTGACATGTGAGACAACGGCAGAGGATGTTGATTATTATATTAGATCTAAATTTGGTCGAAATATTGATATTCGCATACAAAAATTTTCATTTTCTACACCCAGGTCCATTTCATCGTTTAAAATATCCACCTCACATGTTGATTTCAATGTTATTGTCGACTCTAACTTTTGGCCTGATAATACTTTGGTTCGCGAGTATATATATAAAGAAAAAAATATGTCTAATAAAATTGGTGTACTTCCTTATCATGAACAAAATGCTTCAAAAAACTAAATTTAATATCAACTGACTCAATATCATTACTCTACCAAAATGTTCGCGGCTTAAGAACAAAACTGTCAAATTTATATTTGGAAAGTTTTGACTGCAATTATCATATCTTGGCATTTACTGAAACTTGGCTTGATTGTTCATTTTTAAATACTGAAATACTTTGTAATAAATATTGTATTTATCGTCGTGATCGTGGCTCTTATGGTGGTGGTGTCCTCATAGCTGTTTCTAGTACTATTTCATCTGAACTTTTTATATTTGATTCATTACCTAATATCGAGTTTATAGCTGTTATTATTAAACTTAAGAGTCGAAGAATATTCATAACATGCTCATACATTCCCCCCTCATCACCGCAAGACTTATACATCCAGCATGCTGAAGCTGTTAGAATAGTTGCCTGCTCTGCCAGTGAAAATGACTCCCTGATTATTATTGGTGATTTCAATATTCCTTCCATATGTTGGAATTTTGAGAATGGATACTATATTCAATCAACGATTAATGATAGATTCACTGATTTTTTCAATATTTTGTATGATATGAGTTTATTTCAAATTAATGGAATACTTAATGACTATTCTAGAATTCTTGATTTAATATTTGTGAATAATACGGACGAATGCTCTATTAACCGTTGTGATCCTATTTGCATTCCTGAAGATCGTTTCCATCCTACCATTGCATTGAATATCTATGTACCAGCTGAACTACGTAAAACACATCGTAATAAAGTCTTTTCTTTCCATCGTACGGATTACAATAAATTCAACAACTTATTGTCAAATGTTGCTTGGGATTCAATAATTTCTGGAAATAACCTTGATGACATTATATCAAATTTCTATGCTGTATTACATCACTGCATTTCTGAATCGGTTCCTATAACATTCGCTCTTAATAATAAGAGTCCACCATGGAATAGCTTATACTTAACTAATATTAAAAACAGGAAGAATAAACTTTATAAAAAATTTAAATTATCTGGCTCTTCTCGTGATTACCTAAATTATTCAATTGCACGATCTAATTATATCACTGCTAATAAATTGGCCTACAATAGCTACATACACCGAATGAGAAGAAATATAAAGAAAAACCCAAAGGCTTTTTATAAATTTATTAATTCTAAACGTCGTGCCAATACATATCCCAAGTATTTAAAATTTGGTTCTCGTAGAGCTGAAGATGATATGTCCATAAGCAACTTGTTTGCTGAATTTTTTGCTACAACTTATTCTAAAAAATCATTTAATAATCAAACCTGTTATCCGTATTCTTTATCTCAATCATCAAATATACATCTTTCGAATATCTCTTCTGAAACTGTTCTATCTAATCTACTGTCAATTAAAAGTTCACCTACCCCTGGTCCTGATGGTATACCTACCTGTATTCTTAAGCATTGTTCTGAAAATCTTTGTGGTCCCCTAACGGCAATTTTCAACAAATCTATTGATTTGGGTTATTTTCCATCTGATTGGAAGAAGTCACACATAATTCCTTTGTTTAAAGCTGGCAGTAAACTGGAAGTTTCAAACTACAGAGGCATAGCAAAATTAAATGCGATTCCAAAACTCTTTGAAAAAATTTTGACTGACTCTTTATATTATCAAATATCGTCACTCTTAACTTCATATCAACATGGCTTTCGTAAATTTTGTTCAAGTTATACTAATATCCTGGAATTAACAACTAAAGTTAATGAAGGCTTCGTCAATAATCATCAAACTGATGTTATCTACACAGATTTTAGTAAAGCGTTTGATAAAGTTAACCACGATCTTTTGCTCTATAAACTATCTTCCATGGGCTTTAGCAACAATGCTGTACGTTGGCTAAAATCTTATCTTTCTGGAAGAACTCAACAAGTGAAATTTGAGAATATTCTGTCTAAAATTATTGATGTTCACTCCGGAGTACCTCAAGGGAGCCATCTTGGTCCAGTTTTATTCTCATTATTTATTAACGATCTTCCATCTGCTATTTTTCATTCTAATATTCTCATGTATGCTGATGATGTTAAGATTTTTAATTCGTTCGATAGCATATCTGCTCAGTCAGCACTTCAAGGAGATATTGACAATTTTTTACAATGGTGTGATGTCAACTTATTGGATTTAAATATTAATAAATGTAAACACATGTCATTTTATCGTTCACTGAAACTTGATACGTCATATCATTTTAAGGATAAAATCCTGGACAAGGTGTTAAGCGTTAATGATCTTGGGATCTTATTAGATCATAGACTTAAGTTTTGTGAACATATTTCAATGATGGTGAACAAAGCAAATGGAGTTTTAGGATTTATAAAGCGTTGGTCAAAAGAATTTACTGACCCCTACGTAACAAAACAACTATACACTTCTTTGGTACGCCCTATTCTTGAATACGGGTCTATTATATGGGATCCATACTTCCTCACTTACGTTAACCTTATTGAATCTATACAAATATGAGAGGTCTAGGATGGAACTCATTCGCTCTTCCTTCATATGAGAACAGACTCGCTCTTATAAAACTGCCTACCCTGAAAAGTCGAAGAACAATGCTAAGTGTATCTTTTCTATTAAGATTAATACGTGGTGAAGTCCGTTCTGAGTATTTGTTAAGTAAAATTATTTTTATTGTTCCAATTAGACCGTCCCGTAACTTCCATTTATTGTATTTAAAATATCACCGTACTGTATATGCCAACAATGACCCCCTTCGTCAAATATGTTTGAAGTTTAATAATCTTTATCATTTAATTGATCTTTCTGAGAGTAATGATTCCTTGAAAAGAAAAATTATTTTGTATTTAAATCATTATTATTAAATATTTACTTATATATTGTTTGTAAATTGTACTCTAGTCTGTAAGGAACTATTATCCATAGACATAATTAAATAAATAAATAAATAAATAAATATTTCTAACTACACTTTTATTACGATAATCAAAAGGGCGCCATATATTCGATATAGATTAATTTATTTTCCTTCGCGCAAGTACAAATTAAGTATGCTTTGCCCAACACTAGCTTACATAGTCGTATCGGAGCACTGTATTCTTTATTACAAAAAATATTTGAAACAACAACATTCTTTAAGTTTTAAAAATTAAAAATAATGAATAAGAAACACAAAACACATGCATTTTATTGTATGTGAACATTGTTGTTAGCATGAAACCGTTTCTGTACTTAAGCAAAAAAGAAACGCAAAGTAAATTGTCTTTGCACATTTTTAGTGAGAGTAAACGAAATGTCTTTGCTGAGTAAGAGTGAGTAACAATTCTTATATTTTTTTGCGGGTTCCAACATTACAACCCGCCATAAGAAATTGTACTTGTACGTGATGCACATTCTTTGTGATTTATATTCTTTGATAATACTCTTTAGGTGATAAAATAAGCAAAACGAGTTATATAAAAAATATAAAATGAATATAAAATATATAAAAAATATAAAATAAATAAAGATGAAAACTGTTATCTTTATAAAGATATAAACTGTCGTATTTATAAAGAAATTAGAAAGAGTTCTTTTGGTAAATTCTATCTATGTATGGATGATGTCCTGAACATTCTTAATGGTCAAAATTTGTATTCTCTTAAAAGTTATTAAAAACAGTACTTGCAATATCGCAAATTAATCATTAATGAATTTTTTTAACTAATCTTGAATATTATATTTTTGTATAAAACTATTTTTCAGAATTACATATATATACGAATTTTTATATTATAGTAAGATGCTAATCTGGCTCAAAACCAACGTCATGCCAAATTTATGTATGATTGGTCATTATTTCCCAAAATCAAAATATTTTAATGAGGAAACTCTTACAGCCTATTTTAGATCACGAATGGTGTTTGACATTCGTCTTTTTATATGTGAAACAACAACAAATTTGAGTGTCAAATACCATTCGTGATCTAAAAACAGGCTGTTAAAGTGTTCTTTTTGGTAAAAAAATGTACTCTAAAGTATTTTAAATTGATATCTTAATTTTACCACGTTCCGCATTGAAGTTGAACTTTATACAATGTACGCACATTGCATGTACATATATATTTACTAGAGGTGAGCACAAGACGCTAAAATTTTACAGTATTGTATTTTTCTCATGTGCGAATATTGATTGTAGTTGCAAAGCAAAAACAGAGAGCACAAAAGCCAATGTACAACACATTAAAATACAGTAAGTTCAGAGTACAATAAAAATATTGTGTGACAACATGCATTTGTTTTTAGTAGTTAATGGAAAACAGTGTTGCCACGACTAAAAATATTTGTAAAAAAATTTTAGTAAAAATCTAACCAAACTCGTCCTAATTCTGATAGAAATAATTAAGAACATTTTGTTAAATTAATTATATATGCAATTTAATGTAATAAATATATATATATATATGTAATAATTTGTGAGAAGAGTGGCATAACTCAAAAAAAGCTATTCTGATATATGTAAATGCATATAAACATTTTAATTTAGCCAAAGTGATGGGAAAACTACAAGACACTTTTGGTCAATTCAAATGAATTAGAAATGAATTGCGATTCTTTTTACCAATTCTTTTGAATTAAAAAATGAATTGCAATTCATTTTGCCTAATTCAAATGAATTGCAACTCATTCTGCCCAATTCATTTGAATTGGAAATGAATTGCAATTCATGTTCGTTAAATTCAAATGAATTGATTCAAATTTAATTCAATTCGTTTTTTGGAGAAAAGAATTAATTCAAAATTTAGCTAATTCATAATGCATTGAAATCAAAAAAGAATGATTCATTTACAACTCTGGTACAAATTCTTCAATGTAAGCACTACTGAAAATCATCTGACACTACTGTAAATTTAGTGACACTAGTTATATGTATGTATGTATATGCTCTGACCATGAAACAAAGAAATAAAGACAGTGCTTTGAGCAGGTCCGTTATAAATTCTCTCACTTTGTGATGCCATCGTAATCAAAAAATAAAGTGTAAACAAAATTTTCCCATATAAAATACGAATGTGTTCATTGTTTATGGTAGGTGTAACGTAGATGCGCAGAAAAAAAACTTTTTACAACCGGAATGCGTTATCTTTATTTCTTTGTATCATGTGCTCTGACAATGAATGCTGTTGTACACATTTAACATATTTCAGTGTTCTCTTAAAATCAGGAACAACAAAAAGAGAACAATTCAGTACAGCACATTATGAAGAGTAAGTAAGTAAGTCTTGAGCTCACGTTTATATACATATATATATATATATATATATACTGACTCCGAATTTCGGTACTAAATTTTAAAAATTTCGACTCGTTGGTGGCTTGTATATCTTTCCCTCATATCACATTTAGTATAGTAAAACCAAACAAAAGTATTTACAAAGCAATACATTTCTGTTTTTCAAAAAATTCAATTTCTACTTTTCTGTCACCTTGACGAGTCTCTTAAGCAGAGGCGAAATGGCCATAGAAACATGCTTATACATAAAGCAATACATTTCATGATGTATTTGCCTATATGGCAAAACTATATTTTTGTTTAAAAAAAAATATTCTGTAAAAATTTGAAATCGATATTTTAATTTTAACACATGCCCCATTAAGGTGAACTTTATATCTGTAGGTGCAATGTACGCACGTTGCATGTATGTACAGCGTTTTTCAAAAGGGACGCTACAAAAGTAGAGCGACAGGGACAGCACACAAAATCATATTTATTGCCGCTCTTTTGACACTTCTCTTCAGTAAGGTTTGCCATTTCAAGATGGAAAGATATACATATAGTTAAAATACATTATACATATAGTTAAAATAAATTTTTAATAATAAAAATATCGCTAAATTACAAATAATTGTAAATAAATGCTGGTTTTTTTTAATGTGCAAACTCATTATTGACTATATACTACGTGTATTATTACTTATTTAAGTTTAAATGTTTTTTTTTTACAAAAATTTTATATATTTTTTTAAAAGAAAACCAAGTACAGACAAATTTGCAAATCCCAAAACAAACACAAAATGTTTTTCTCACAATCCAATCATAAAACCACAATTAATTCTTCTATATTTTTTAAACAATTTTTTTTCTACAAACAAACATTTTTATACGTGTTAGTGATTTTATTTTTTTTACATCGTCCAGCTGTCAACGCTGGTAAATCTCCATTTGTGGCACAGTGTTATTTGTTTTATTAACTTTCTTACTTACTGACTTAGATGTCCATAACAACCCGCTAACGGGTTTCGGCCTGACTTAACACTAGTCTCCAGGCGTCTCTGCTAAGCGCTCGCCTTTTCCAGTTGGTCACACCAATTGACGACAAGGTTTCATCAACTTGGTGCTTCCAACGTAAGCACGGTCGTCCTCTACGCCAACGTCCAGTGACCTTCACATCGAAAACTTTTCTCGTTGGAGCAGATTCTTCCATCCGAACAATATGGCCTAGCCAGTGTAGTCGCTGGATATTAATGCGCTGAACAACGCCCACAGCGCCGAGGAGCTCATACAGCTCATGGTTGGCTCTAATGCGAAACTCATCGCCATGTATTAGAGGAGCAAATATCTTACGAAGAACTTTTCTCTCGAACAGTCCCAAGACCGCTACATCGGCACAAGATAGAAGCACGAGAGAGGTCTCTATTACTAATCTGCCTACCGAGACCGCAGTAGCCCCTGTTGGCCAGTGTGATTCTTCGTTTGACCTCCAGACTGACATTATTCTTGCTGGTAATGGCGGCGCAAAAGTAGATGAACTCCTTGACCACATCTAATGTACTTATGTTGCCGACTGTAACCTGGAAGCCGATACGTTCAACATCGCAAAATACGCGGCAGATACGCTATCGGGCTATCAAACGCTGCCTAATAGTCGACAAAAAGATGGTGTGTGCCGACTTAACTTTCATGGGTCTTCTCCAGGATTTGGCGCATCGTAGACTTACCAGATCTGAAACCGCACTGATAAGGTCCAATTAGTGAGATGGCGAGTGGCTTCAGTCGTTCACACAATACGCTCGTAAGAACCTTATATGCGATGGGGAGAAGGCTTATACATCATCAATTTAACATCAATTTAATGTTAATTTGGTATTATATAAGAGTATTATGACGACGTTGCCTGTTTATCGATAATGGTAATAAAATACAGCACACATCTCTAATGTTAAAGACAGCCATTTCATTGTTTGGTAAAAAAATAGTTTCGTGAAAAAAAAAAAAAAAATTAAATAAAAATGTTTTCCTTTTCTGATTCAAACTCCAGTAAAAAAGAAATTAAAACCAATTTAGTAGTGGATAAAAAGACTGCAGAAGTCGTGAATTTTTTACTTGCCCAATGAGAAGTAAGAAGTAAATTTAAAATCATCATGTTCAAAGTTTTTTATTTAATTAATTTTTTTTAATTAAATAAAATTTAATTTAATTTTAATTTAAAAAAAGGAACTCTATCAACGTACTTTCCAAACAACATAAAATTGGCAGCGACATTACGATTCTTGGTCAGGGGTTGGAAACGATTATAACCTGGGACTTTCGCAGCCAATGGTGGCAAAGGTTTTGCCCGAAACACTGAACGCCATGGAGATAGCTCGTCCACAGTGGACAAAATTTAGCATGACAAAAGCTAAAAATAAGAAATTAAACTTTATTTTTTCGAAAAATAAAAACAGGATTTCCAGGTGTAATTAGTCGTGTGGACGGAACGCACATCGAGATTATAGCCAAAATAAACAGAACCGCCCATTAACTGAAATTTTTTAATTTAAATGTATTTTTTAACTACACTTTTTCTTATATGTAGGTATGCATCTATTTTTTAAAACAAAGAACAACACTAGGCAACACCAAAAATTACGACGACAAAATCGTTGGCAATTAAAGACAATAACGACGTCAATTTTGCTTACAGAATACCAAAAATATGTTAACAGTGATCAATAAACGGCAATATTGCCAACTGGAATACCGATCTGCAATAAAAGACTAAAAACGGCATTGCTTTCTATCGACGACGCCAAATAGAATAAGTGTGAATATATACAAGAACCTGTAATTGTAGAAATTGTAGTTTACAAGTACAAAAAGCTACAAGTGTTATGAAAATTTTAATGAAACACAATTCGTCAGCACTTGTAAAAATTAGACTTGTAATTGTAACTTGCAAACTTGTACAATTGTAGTTTAGTGATATAGGCCCCTGTTTGCACATATCTATTGTACAGTGTGGCATTATTTGTGTATACAACTATTTTGTGTTTTGCATCAAACGAAAGCAAAAAGGCAGGTGACTCATTTTGACATTAGCTTTCGCTGCATATGACATTGTGATATTGGTTTTTGTATGAAAATCTTTACGGTTTTTCTTTTTCTTATTCGTTTTGTTCGTACACAGTTCTTATGTAGAGAAACAAAAATTTTTTTTGCACGGCAAGCGAAAGACAGCACTCATTCGACATTGTGAAATAAGCTGTTGAGTTTGTATTTAATTGTGACAAAATTACGGTAGCACTATCAAATGTAAACAAATTTTCCATAATTCTTTTCAGAAACAGCTGTGATTGGCTTTAGCAAAATAAATCACAAAAATGTAATTAATAAATATTAATTTTATAATTTAAGGGCATGTTTTATTCATAATATGGCCATTAAAAAAAATAAAAAAACATTGTTGATTTTTATTTGCAAAACATATAAACAAGATAGCGGGAACATGTTCTTATATGTATGTATGTACATATGTAAAAATTAAATGGACAAGGTTGGTCATTTAAATGGCTTTTAAATTTAAAGAAAAAGCTCTTAAAATAAGGAAAATGAAACGAAACAGCTTTGCAATAACAAAAAACAACTCTTATGTATATCAATTTATAGACATGTCATTTTGGCGAAAAAATTTTGGTTTATGTTGTTATTGTAATTGATGTAATAAACAGAGTTCAGATTTTTCCATTTATGAATACTCATGGTATAATCATCATAAGGTAGTCCCGCTTTACCAAAATAATTACAGCTGCTTACTTGGGATTGTCAAAATCTTATTCTTCTTCTTTGTTATTTATTTTGACGTTAAACAAAATTTGAAATTAAAATTTTTTCTTTGACAACAATTAGAAATTAAGATTTAAAATAATGAAATGCAATACCAAATTATCCATACCAAATTTAGTTTTTTATTTTTGTTTTCAATAAAAATTGCAAAACGTTTATATTTTTATTTATTTATTTATATTTTTCGACATACACACACATATACACAATATAAATGATTTTTTTTTTAATACAAGTTGCATATTTAATAAAATATAAATTTTTACAATAAAATTTATCTATTCATTCAGAGCTACTGTTGATGCAAGCATCCAATGCGCCATGAGGTAGCCTCTGGATAATTATATTTTATAACGGCCGAATGTATTATATTGTTTATAAGCTATTTTTTACAGAACAAAACCAAAATTTTCAACTTTAAACAAAATTTTTCACAAAAAAAAAAGAAGAGGAAGAGCTTGTTTACAATAATATATTTATTTGTGTACAACGGTCAACCACAGTGTTGCTTTTATTTGACAATTCTAAGAGCAGCAGGGTTGCAAAACCACAGAGTTCTATGCTATTTCAAACTGGGACTACCTTATGATGATTATACCATGATGAATACTCAAAAACTAACATTTATGAATATTATCAAGAATGCGATTTTTAAAAACTGAATGCACACGAATTTTGTTATTTCTCTATGTTAGTTATTTTTTTTAAATAAAAACAAAGAAAATTTATGAATTTATGAAATCTTTATTTTTTATAAAAAATAGAGCAGCAAATGCTAAGAAACCAAAAGGAGTTTTAGAACGGTTCGGAACAACTGACTACTTTTCATCTTTTGGTTTTTCATATATATCATTGTGGTTTCTTAACAAATTACTTACAATTACAAAATTCATAATTTTGGTTTCTTAAAAAAAATATCATACAACTACAAAATGCATAATATTGGTTTCTTAAAAAAAATATCTTACAAATACAAAAGAATATCAATAAAAAATGTGACCGAAATTAGAATTAGTTTAATGACTCTGGCTTTGAATGTAAACAAAGCAAGAGTTTATTACTCTACTTGAGTTTGGTTTAATGTTCCAATTAATATTCTTGGAATTTGATACGGAAATTATTATTTTAGTGCTCCACTTATATTCTTGGAATTAAATAGGGAAACAATTTATTTTATTGTTCCACTTATATTTTTAAGAATTGAATAGGGAAACAAATTTATTACATTTAGTAAACAAAAAAAAACAAAGCAACATTGTAAATACAAAAGTAAACAAACTAAACAAAAAATTACAAAGCAACATTGTAGATACAAAACAATGTTTATTTACCAATTTCTTTAAGAAATTCATCTATGTTATCAGTATTATTGTTATATGTAACTACTCCCCCCTTTAAATTAGAATTCTCCTGAATTCTGTTATTTAGTTTTATAATTATGCTTTTGTGTTTTGTGCAAATTAATATTATGATAATTATTATTACAATTATAATCAAAATCCGTGTGTTATTTTAGTATGATACATTAATTCTTTTATATTTCTCACATTGTTTTGATTCGCTCTTTCGATTTCTTCAAATGTTATCTTATGAGTAAAATTTCTTATTACATTTATATTACTAATTATGGGTTTTTCTTCTATAGATTCTAAAATATTTGAAAAATAATAGTCTTTAATTTTGATTGTACAATTGTTAAAATTAATTAAATAATTTCCATTTAAGATAATTTTACTATTGTTACAAGTTTGGTTCATATTGACATTATTTGCGTTTTTAATTAGAATTGTACTTATATCTATTGAAAGGATTTCTAAATCTTTGTTTTCAATTAATTGACAATTATTTTTTAATATACAATGATTACTTACAGTCCAATTCATAATGAGATAAAACGTGCTTATAAGAGCCTTATAAGCAAAATCTCTTAATTTTGTATTCATAAAAAAGAAACAGTGTCATAACGTTCTCATAAACCATTTATAAATAAGAAATTTTTATTGCAGGTTTCTAGGTATTTTAACCGTACAATAACACGACATTTGTGAGTTAAATTGGAGATTTATTAATAAAAGTGGAATAATATAGTATTACAATGAATAAAACTTATATAGTTTATATATATATATATATAGTATAGATACATATGTACATATTTAAATTCATATAATTAAAAATTTTCGTATAATAGCAAATGATTGCAGTCTCTGTACAAAATTAAATTTCTAAATGGCCAAAAAATTGTTTTTATTTTGTATTACATATGCCATCTCTTTCCTTTACAGGCTCTGTCATCAGTGCCTGTAGAAATTACGAATGTAAATCTCTCTTTCTCTTTCTCTCCAGTTTACAATTCCATTTTACCAAATTTTGATATAAAAAAAATGTAAACAGAATAGTGATGCACAAACCAAAAAGAGAATGGTAGTATTCGATTACTTTATACATGAATTAAAAAACTGTGCTTCAAACGAATTTTTTTTTTTTATTTTTTCAGTTAATTTTAGTTATTTTTTAACAGCAGTAAATATTACTTCAATCACATCTATTTTATATATAATTATGTTACTATTACATTATTTTTATGACTATTAAAAAACTACCAAAGTAACCGATAGCTTTTATTGTGCATCACTATGCTGAAATAATATCATGGTATTGCCAGCATGACGTTAAAATTTATTATTAATTAATTTGCTCATATGAAAGGTTTATGAATAAGATTTTTTATTTTGAGCTTATAAGACAGATAACGTCTCATAACTAATGTATGGATAAAACCTAAATTAAGGAGTTATTATGAATTTGACCGTTAATTTTAACTCTTAAATGTTTATTTTCTTCGAACTTGTATGTTTTATTTTCAAATTCAAAAACACGTTCAATAACAAAATCTATCTCATTACTGTGATTATTTGGTAGTGGAACAATAGATCTTAACCTAACTGTTATAAATTTCTTTGGTATTTTGATTCCAAAAATCAAATTTGTATTATTCAAAAATGCTGTTCCGATCTGAATAAATTTTAATTTATTAAAATCAATGTCATATTTCTGTATTTCATTATGTGTTAAAATACTCGGATGTACGATTTCATACTTTGATGATACTACATTATCTTGTAAATGTTCTATCTTATTTTTTATTAATTGTATATTAGTTAATTGTTCTGGATACATTTGTTTTTCATTTTCTACTTCAATAAATTTATTTATAGAATTTATCTCATTTTCTAATTTCTTTCTATCATTTTTTATAACAGCTTTTAAATGATTTAAAGTATTATTAAAATAATCGTTAATTACAATTTGTTGATTATTATTTTCTATAATATTGTCAATATTAAAAAGATGTTTTTGTATATTCTGTCTGTCTTCGTCGTCCATAGTTCCAAACAACCATTTTGATACACTACATATTCCATTAATTAGTCCTCGTCTTTTTCTATGTTGACTTGGTAATAAAGTCATTAGTTTATTTCTAGCGTCTTCTATTTCTAAATTTAACATTTCTTTATTATCTATTCTCATTAAATTAATATTGTCTGTTATGTTATCCTAAATTATTTTAATTTCTTCTAGATTAATTATATGTAAAATTATGTCGGTTTCTTTAACAATTTCCTGATTTCCTGTATAAATGTCTATATATCCTTTTTGTTCTGTCAATGGATTAGTGGTCATTAGTCCTGTGATCTGTGGTGTCCATAGTAATATCGTCAGTAGTATTACAATCTGAAAATTTCAATGGTCTTTTGATATTGCATGGATGAATATTTTCTAATTTAGATTTCCTAAACTTTGGTTGTTCTTTATGTCTAACAGCCTTATAGTTTTTTATAAATCCTTCCTGTCTTGTTTTCTTATAATCTTCCCTTTTTAAATTAAATTTATCAATATATTTTCTTTAACATTCTTCTAAATTTTGTTTAATTTTTTCTAATTCCATTCGTTCATCTTGAACCTCTTTTGGTGTAAATTTAATACTTGAGTGGTACCTTTCATTATAATTTCTGATTGCTCGTTGGATTAATTGGTGTATAGATAAATTTTTATTAGTTTGATATAAGATTCTAAATTTTTCTGCTATCGTATTGTGGAATCGTTCTATATCGGCGTTCCCTGTATGACTGTTAGGTTTAGTCAAGAGCAATTCTATCCCTTGTTCTATCAAAAATTCTTTTATTCTCATTGTGTTAAATTCGTTATCCGCTATTATTTTACCTGGTTTTCCCATCTTTGTTATATGCTCTTCTAACTCTAATAGAGATTATATGATTTCTATCATTCAATGAATATGCACTTCCAAATTTTGAAAACTTATCCATTATTGACAGAATATGAAAACCTTTGATTACATATGTATCAATGTGTATAACCTGACCTTTATCTGAAGGGGTTTCTGTATAGTGAAATTTATTTCTAATTGGATGTCTATCATATTTTACTTGTTGGCAAACCTCGCACTGATTAATTACTATCTGAATTAGTTCCATAAGTTTTGGATAATAAATTTTGTTTTTAATTTGATTATATGTC
Organism: Metopia argyrocephala; assembly: GCA_963576795.1. Lineage (NCBI taxonomy): Eukaryota > Metazoa > Arthropoda > Insecta > Diptera > Sarcophagidae > Metopia > Metopia argyrocephala. Next base: position 90,855,384 of record OY756209.1, read on the forward strand.
TCAACTATTCCTGAATGTAAACTCTTCCTAACGTGATAAAGAGATATTTGTTTAATGGCTTCTACTTCTGTTTCTATATCCTGGGCTCTCAAGGTACATTTGATAAATTCTATTTGATTGTCATTTGAATACATCTCTATAAGTTTTTCTTGTACAATATTGTAACTATGTTCGGATAATTCTGAAAATATATCTATTTTCCCTTTTGTAATATATTTTCTAAATATATTTCCCATTTCATTAAAATCGGCCTCGGCTACAAAAATAATTCGTTTTCCATTTATCATTTTCATTTCTTCTATTTTATTGTTAGTTAATATATTTGAGTTTTGTATTTATTGACTATTTCTTCTTTAATATAAAAATGATCCTGTAGATTTTCTTCCGCTGAATGTATAGTTGCCATGGATACGTTTTCTTCTTCCATGTTATTTACTTCACTGAAATCTTTCGCATTTTCTTCTAAATTTTCATTGTTACTATGGTCTATTCTACTCAAAAAATCTGCTACCCGATTTTCCTTTCCTTTAATATAATCAATATCGAAATCATATTCACCTAACTTTAACAACCATCTTTGATGTCTTGGGAACATGTCTTTTTCTTGTTAATACTTAAGTTTAATTTTCTTTTAATCTTTAACTTCAATAGTTTTCTTTTAATTAGCCTTTAATTTCAATTTCTCTTAATTTTTTTTTTTTTTTTTAATCTTGAGTTTCAATAACTTTCTTTTACTTTTTTTAATAATTCTCTTTTAATTTTGATTTTCTTCTTTCTTTTTTTTTAATAATTTGCTTTTAATAATTTCTTTTCAATTTTAATTTTCTTTTAATTTCAATAATAATTTTTCTTTTAATAATTTCTTTTCAATTTTAATTTTCTTTTAATTTCAATAATAATTTTTCTTTTAATAATTTCTTTTCAATTTTAATTTTCTTTTAATTTCAATAATAATTTTCTTTTAATAATTTCTTTATTTATTTATATCTTATCTTTCTACCATAGTCAACGTGAGTTTCCCTTCGGTCTTGCCTGTCAGAGATTAAGCGATTTTGACCAATCTGTGGGTCAGGGTGACCTACCATCTGAAAGGGAGTGGGTATGTATCTGCAGGGCAACGTGTCTGACTGGCTTCAACCGGGCGAAGCGCAGCATTATCCTTGCAGACACATATCAAGCATCTCACGGCCTCCGAGTTTCATCTCAGGCACTCCCTGGGTACTGGTCCCCGGCGCCATGCTGGGGTCCTGCTAACGTGAGAAGGCGCCGCTGCTGGTTGCTGCAGTATTCTGTCACCTGAGTAGGCGGGAGTGAAATAAGGTTGAAATGGTTTTCGGGCTAATGCTGCAGCGCCTCCGTCCCGTTAAAACTTTGGCAAGCCTCCAGGTATGTTCCTAATGCGTCGCCGTTCAGTTGGTGGTGCAGGTTCAGTTGAGGAATCCTGATTAATTCCCGTCCTGGCTCTGAACTCTATTGCCCATGAAGCATAGAGTCAACCCTTGCGTGGCCTCCCTGCTTCGCATAGATAACCACGGGGACGTCATGGAGATACTGCACACTCGCATGTGTATAGCGGCCTGGAGTCGGGACCCAATTGCAATGAATCCTAATATTAGTGTGAAAGGCGGAAGTGTAGGTACGGATAGAGTTGGACCCAGTGGGGGTAGGATGGAGGGAATTTTAGGTGATCGAGGCGATGATGTCGTAACCTCGGGAGCTGCTTTTAAGAGAAGCAGCTTGATAGCGCGGTCCCCACCGCTTGTGCAATCTTCGGTTTCGAAAGGGACCGACGGTGGAGTGTCTCAGTTTCCATTGGGAGCTGCCGGGAAAGGACCCGGTTGTTATGGGCAGGTAGATACTGCGTGTGCTCGTGTGGGAGGCACTCTAAAGGAGGGAGCAGGAGCGACACGGTCGTTACGCGGACCGCCGCAGAATGCGCATGGGTCGCAGAAGGGGGACATCACTTCGGAGGCGACGGACGGTACGATAGTTACGGGGACCGCTACCCCAGTAGAGACCCTGGCGGGCATGCCTGCAGGGGCTTCTCCCAGACTGGAGCTTATACGAAGGATGAGGAAGCTGGAGGAGGATACGATCTCCCAGTGTAGGGTGGAGCTGGGCCGCATGCGGCGGGCAGCTGACCGCCAAAGGGGCATTAGTAATGATGTGAAAACGGGAATATCAAAAATGTCGGAACTGCTGGATGTAATCGCGAGCTATACGCGCACATGGAAGACCGCAGAGGGAGAGAGAACGCTCCTGAGCTTCTGTGAAACGGGTACCACGCAGCAGGTGACAGACGGGGCCACCCCAAGAACGGCAAATCTTGGGAGGATATCTAAGGGTGGAGGGGCGACCTCGGGTGCTCGCGGGAAGGTTGCTGCTCGACAATTGGCAGATATTCCCACCCCAACGGCGGCGAATCGGAAAAGGGCTGCTGGCAGTCCGGCTGCCTCCGAAGGCAGCAAAAGGCCCAGAGCGGGGGAAATTACCGTTACGGGGAAACCTGGAATTAATGGGATGGAGGTTTCCCAAGAGTTGAAGGAAGGGTGGAAGACGGTTACCACTAGACGTAGGAAAAGAGGACCCAGGAAGAAGCCAGCTGGGCCTGGTGGGGCTGATAAACCACGATTAGGGCGCGCAAAACCTGAGGCTATAATGGTCAAACCTGCAGCGGGCCGAAATTACTCCGAAGTGCTGAAGGATCTACGTCAGGGAATGTCGGCGAATGATTCGACAGGAATTAGGTCTGTAAGAAAACGATGTCTGGGGCCATCCTCCTGAAGCTTGGAAGAGGAGAGAGGGTTAAACCAGATTTAATCCAGCAAGTGAGGAATACCGTGCAGGGAATAGCCTCCGTCGCAGAGTTGAAGCCGACTTCCACGATTGAGGTACGGGACCTTGACTCTCTGACGAGTAGAGAGGAAGTGGAGACAGCCGTAAAGAAGCTCCTCGCTAATCAAGAGGAGCAGGTCCGCACGAAAATAACGGTACCAAATTCTCGGGATCAGGTACGGGCCTTTATTACACTGTCTTTGGAGAGTGCCGCGGAACTCGTGAATATCGGGGAGATAAAAATTGGCTGGATTCGTACGAAAATGCGGCCTTCTGGCTCTATAAAGCGGTGTTATCGCTGCCTGGGAGCGGGACACACTCAGACCAGATGCCCTGGTCCGGATAGAAGGGACGTTTGCATCAGATGCGGGCTCCCAGGACATAGAATGAAGGACTGCGGAGAGGCCCCCAGATGCGTCCTCTGCGCAGATGCAAACCGGGGCCAAACTGATTATCTGCTGGGTTCGGGGAGATGCCCTATGACCAGGAAAATATGAGGGTACTCTAGGCGAATGTGCACAGAAGCCGCACGGCAGACGCTTTACTTGAGCAAATCGCTGCCGAAAGGGGGATAGATCTGGCCATTATAAGCGAACAATATGGGCGGATATCACGGGGATCTTGGTCCGAGGATGAAACGGGCACAGCTGCGCTCTGGGTGCCTGACGACACAAGACTCGGGATTACTGAACACGGGACCGGTCGTGGCTACACACACTTTCGGGTCGGGCGGCTTACAGTAATGAGCTGCTACCTCACTCCTAGTGACAATATGGAACAGTTTCTGTTGAAACTTAATGGAATTGAGGATAAGGTTAACGAGATAGGCGGACCCTTTATAGTTGCTGGGGATTTTAATGCCAGAGCTGTCGAGTGGGGTGACGCGACGACGAACACAAGGGGAAGATACGTCCTGGACATGACTGCCAGGTTGGGTTTGATAGTGGCGAACACCGGAAATGCCACGACCTTCAGAAGACCGGGGTGTGAATACACACCGCCGGACATCACTCTGGTAACCGAGAGGTGGAACGGGTCCATTGGAGAGTGGTGCGTTCTGGAGGAGTACACTGGTAGCGATCACCAGTATATTACTTTCCGGATTGCGGAGGGAACGGATCTTATCAGGGCGCCGGTATTTAGGGGCACGCGTAAATGGAACGTGGCTAACCTGAACCCCGATACGTTTTTGGCACATTTTGATAGACTCTCTTCCACAGACACAGGGGGAAATGTGGAGACCCTGGTGGACGCAATGACACAACGCATTATTCAAAGCTGCAACGCATCTATGCCCCGCATGGCGCGTCATTCGTGAAGACGCCCTGTGTATTGGTGGACACCTGAGATCGCTGAACTCAGGCGAGTCTGCCTACGTGCGAGAAGAAGATACACCCGGGCTAGACGGAACGGCGATGCAGTTTTGGAAGCTGAAATTTTCAGACGATCCCGTAGCATCTTGAAGCGTGCTGTTATTGAGAGTAAGAAGGTGAATTGGGAGGAAGTTCGCAACGATCTGAACAACAATCCTTGGGGACGCGCCTATAGAATCGTAAAGAGGAATCTAAGTGTGAACTCTGCTGCGCCACACCTGAGCAGTGCGGTAATTGATGACATCGTGAGGAAGTTGTTCCCCTCACACCCACCTCTCAGCGCAGAGATGGAACTCCAGACTGATGAGCTGCCCCCGCCTTTCACTGAGCAGGAGCTAGGTACTGCTGCGGGGAGTCTTAAGGTGAACAAAGCTCCGGGCCCAGATGGGATACCGGCCGAAATATTGAGGCTATTGTCTGAGAAGCGTCCGAGTGTACTTCTGAAGGTATACAATGCCTGTATTGCCCAGAGTATCTTTCCTCGACAGTGGAAGATACAGGAGCTTACGCTGATCAGTAAGGGCAGAGGGGACCCGATGGAACCGACGGCATATCGCCCGCTTTGCATGCTTGACAGTGCCGGTAAGCTGTTTGAGAAGCTATTGCAGCGCAGGCTAGCATTCCCTGTATAGAGAGATGGACCCGAAGGAATTTCGGGGAGCTTAATTACTTCTTGACTCAGTTCCTCTCGGGCCCTGGTTATTTCCGGAAATACTTGTACAGAATGGGCAAGGTGGCTAACCCCTCCTGCATCTACTGCGGGACGTTTGATAACGATGCGGAACATACCTTTCTCCACTGCATTGAATGGCAGGATGAAAGAGACGCGCTGAGGGAGCAGATCGGGGATTTCAGTCCCGGCAACATAGTAGATAAGATGCTTGAATGCTAGAACCTATGGAGATCCATACGGGACTACGCCGAGCACATACTCCGGAGAAAGAAGAGAGATCTGGATATTTTCCAGCGAAATGAGATAAGAAGACGAGCCGGTAGCTCGATACTGGGTTCAATTCTGGCATCCCCAGACATGGGAGAGTAGATAATGGTCCTTATGAGGACGACGCTCTGGGCCTTCCCGAAGTAATGCGGAAAGCGGTTCCGGGAAGGTATTCTCACCAGAGGAGGAGGAGGGATTGTTTTAGTGGATTCACCACTCGGAGCAGCTGGTGATGATCAGCTGTAAGTGCGAAGGCATTTTAAACCCTACCTCACACGCCAAAAAAAAAAAAAAAAAAAACCATCTGAAGGTTACTCCTACTTGACTCAATATTTTCTATCTTTTCAAAACTTTGAAATTTACCTCTTTCTATATTATCTATTTCCATCGGTTCGCTTTGGTCTTGCCTGGGTTGATTCCAGCGATATTGTCCGGAATTTGGCCTAGGGTTTCCTACCTGTACCAACCTTTGGTTATTCCCTGTATTGTTTTGAACCTTATAACGTTCCGAATTATTAACTGGTCTATTCCAGTTATTGTTATCATTATAATTTCTGTTATTATTATTATAATTATTGTTATTGCTACTATTATTATTTCTTCTAAAATTATTAAAATTTTCAAAACGTCCTTGCGTATAACTGTTACTTTTATTTTTATAGTTTTGATTATACTTTCTATATTCTGGCCTTCGAATCTTCTCCTAGTCAATATCCTTAAAATATCATTAATATTTTTTTCTTCATAAATCTTATCTAGCAATACCCCCTGTGTCATCTCCTTCACTGTATTAACTAATAGGCTATCTATGTTTGATAAGTCAATGTAAGGTTCGTCCTTTTAATATATTATTAATTCATCGGACTTATATTTTATATTTTGTATTTCTACTATAAGTTCACTTACTGTGTGTACCTTTAAATTTGCTATCATTTTATATAGATGATGTGGTTCAATGCTGGGTCTGTATCTTAGTTTTAACGTTTCCTTAATTAATTGCCAGTTATCAGGTGTTGGTATGTTGATTAATACGTCTTTGGCTTGTCCTTGGATAACCTTGTAGAATATCATTCTGACAACTTCCTTCTTTAGGTTTTCGTCCATAACTGTTGAAAGCAAATATTCGGTGCTGCTGAAGAAGCTGTTTATTGTTACCTCTCCTGTTCCTGTGAAAGTAGGTAGGTGGTTGACTGTGTTAAAAAATATTGTCCCTTGTGCTGTTGGTTTGGTTGAAGTAAAGTTGATCATTTTGTTGCTGTTGTTGTTGTTGTTGGTCAGCTCTTCCGCCAGATTTATCTGAGTCTGTTCCTCCATTGCTGGTCTTCTTTGGTCAAAGCGGTTTGCTTTCCTCTGTTTTGTTGTTAACCCCAAAATTTTTGTAGATTTATTAAATTCACTTTACACTTTATATTTACTAAATTGTGTTCACTATGCTGTAGTGTTCACTAAATTAAGATTCTTTTTATTTTCTGGTCCTCTTCACTTTTCTTTTTACAAGTGCAGGATTCTCAGATTAAAAATTACATCGTTTCTTTTTTTCTAGTCCTGGTCACTTTTCTGTTTTAAGTGCAGGATTCTTAGAAATTTTTTTCACTGTCACTGTTAATTCTAGTCCTGTTCACTTATTTATTTTGAGTGCAGGATTCTAGATTTTTTTCTGACACTGTTTTTTTTTTTTTTTTTTTTTTTTTTTGTTCGTTATAATAATCCTGGAGGGTCCCGTAGGAATCGCAGAATTAATTTATTTATTATTACAAAAAAATTTTTTTTTTTCGTTCGAACACTGGATCCTTTTAACTACTAAGGATCCTACCGACTGCGCCAATTTTGTTATTTCTCTATGTTAGTTATTTTTTTTAAATAAAAACACAAAGAAAATTTATGAATTTATAAAATCTTTATTTTTTATAAAAAATAGAGCAGCAAATGCTAAGAAACCAAAAGGAGTTTTAGAACGGTTCGGAACAAGATCAAACAACAACTGACTACTTTTCATCTTTTGGTTTTTCATATATATCATTGTGGTTTCTTAACAAATTACTTACAATTACAAAATTCATAATTTTGGTTTCTTAAAAAAAATATCTTACAACTACAAAATGCATAATATTGGTTTCTTAAAAAAATATCTTACAAATACAAAAGAAAAAGAAAATCAATAAACAATGTGACCGAAATTAGTTTTAGTTTAATGACTCTGGCTTTGAATGTAAACAAAGCAAGAGTTTATTACTCTACCTGAGTTTGGTTTATGTTCCAATTAATATTCTTGTAATTTGATACGGAAATTATTATTTTAGTGCTCCACTTATATTCTTGGAATTAAATACAAAAGTAAACAAACGAAACAAAAAATTACAAAGCAACATTGTAGATACAAAACAATGTTTATTTACCAATTTCTTTAAGAAATTCATCTATGTTATCAGTATTATTGTTATATGTAACTCACGCCCACTCATAAGTGAAAAGTGAGTGAAAGATTTTGTACTCTGGTAATAAATGATGATAGTTTGTTTACTTCCTTTTCAACTACTATGATGACTGTTGTAATTGTTTTTAACAAATATTTCTTTTTAAATTTTATACATTCTCCAAATAGTTTGGATTTATTGTCATTTTATAAATGTTATGCAGAGTTATAATTTTTCATATGAAATAATTATTGAATTTCATAAATAATTTTAAATGTCAATTAAGTTTATATAATTATTAACTTTTGTATAAATATACTTAGATATTTTTAAGAAGGTTTGAAAAACACATCTACACGGTTCGGAATACATTCATGGCCCTAAAAAAATTAAGCTTTAAATCCATAAAAACATTCGCTTTACTTCCAGTCTGTTGGATGTTAACAAGCCACACACAAACACAAGGATCGTTCTCGAGGCCGCCAGGTTGACCCCAATCAGACTTTGCCTTATCCGAAGTATCCCATTGCATTACTCACAATTAAAGTAATATGTTGTATAAACTTTAGTTTAGGATTAAATAAGATTCCAAGATCAGGGAACGTATTAACGATATCCAGCTTAAAATTATTTAAGAAGTATTTCGCTTCTTAAATTTAGTTGCATTAAATTTCAATTACACCAGGAATAAAAGGAAACTTAATCATCTTGTAGATAAGTATTTGAAGCTATAAAATATTTTGACATCATCTGCATACATTTTTATTGCATGAGGTAAATTATTTATGAATAAAGAAAAAAGAAGTGATCCAAGATGACTCCCTTGAGGAACTCCATATGTAACAGCTATATTTTTAGATGTAATATTTTTAAATATTTGTAGTCGCCGTGGTCTAGTGTGTTGGCTTACTAAGACATGAGCCCTGGGTTCGACACCCAGCTCATACATCTTAGGAAAAAAAAGAAATATGAAAAAAATATTTCTTTCGGCGACTCTGAGAGTAATTAATTGCCAAGCTTCTCAAGTCTGTCGTTCGGACTCGACATTAAACTGTAGGCACAATGTATACAGTGATGAAACTCCAACAAGTATAGCAAGAACAACACACAGCAAGATAGCCACAACAAAATTTTTGCACACACAATATCACAGTGTATAACAAGATAGCTACAACAAAACTTTTAGCATACACACAACAGCACAGTGTATAACAAGATAGCCACAACAAAATAGCACACACAACATTACAGTGTATAATAAGATAGCCACAATAAAACACAGCTGATTTTAAACTTTTTGAGCTGTCATTTCCTTCACCACTGTATGCACTGTGCTGTAGGTCCCGGTACTCATGGATAAAAATTTACACACACAACATGAGTGCTGCGAGAAGCTCGGCCGTAATCCTGACACAGGGTTGTAAAGGCCAGCGTACACCCACCACGCATGTTAACTCGTCGATGTCTCAGTGACGACTGAAAGGAAGAGCGTAAGAATACATGTAAAGGCCTGGTTAGCCAAACGTTGCTGTATCGTAATGTAACGTCCCCTAACGTAGAAACGTAAGTGCACTTATAGAACATTTAAAAACGTGCCATATGTTTTGGACATAAACAACTAACAAAAAAACAAAACAGAAAATATATTGTGAAATAGTAATTTGTTTATAGTGTGTACTTAATAGTTTTTTATCAAATAATTAAAAGACAAATAGATAAATATGGATGCGGATTTGTGTGTTGGGCTACAGTTTTTTAATTTGCTAAAAATTTCTTAAATTTGCTTTTCTTTGTAATATTCTTGCTGAAAATTTGTATAATAAATGTAGGGTTGCCAAATATTGAATTGAAAAAAGTACATTGAGGGAAAAAAACGTACATTTTAGTAAAAGAATACATTGGATTTTTATTGAAAACTTTTGTTAAAATTCATTAGCAAAAATAAAATGGCAAATAATAATACAAATAATAAGATTGTAATTATTGTTTACAACAAAGTAATAGCCCTAAATTATTCGGATTTTATTTTTAAATTCTAGTCTATACTATTCAACTTTTCAGATGTAAAACAATTTGGTATAAATTTAAAAATAAATTTTATGCCCGTATTCATAAAAAATATTTTAGGTTTATTGACGATTTATTTGACAAGTATTGTATAGAAATATGTATTGTATATTTTATATATTCATTCATGTATTTGTAAAAACTTTTACAAGTTTTTAAGTTAGCGCTACACCCAAAATAAATACAATTTATTTTATATCTGGCAACTTCTTCAAAATCTTTTGTGATTGTAAAACTTGTACAAGCTTGACCACGTTTACTTCTAAGATAAAGAACACGCCATATTTGTTGAACGATACTTCCTGATTGAAGTCCATTATAGAAGACGTGGTCCTTTAAGTAAATTTAAGAAAATTTAATTTACCAGGTGGTTTTCAAAACCATAAGTATGTACATATTTATATACAATTACTTATTAAATAATATTTTATTAATTTGAAATTGTATAAATTTAGGAATTTTAATCGCTTTAAATACATATGTTGAATAAACACATTTTTAAGAAACATTTGTATTTTTGATTCAAAATCCAAGGAAAACTACCGGTCAAAGCGGCTGCCCTTGCCTTGTTGTTAACAATTTTAAAATTCTTTTGTGGTATCCTAGCCTATTCTTGGATTACAGCACCTACAAATTTACCGGCCATTTGCATACTGGATCACCATAATATTCTCGCTGACTAGCCAATCACAGAGTAAGTAATTCCAAATGTCATTACCTGAGGTAGAGGGTCAACGATCACCAACAACCCGTGATCAGAATTGTTCACTTTGTCAAAATCCTCCTGACGAGAGCATGGTAGGTTGTGTCGTGTGCCACAAAATATTGCACCAAAATTGTGCTTCTGGGACCGATAATAAAACCGCCAAATGCCTGCAGTGTTCTGCTATAAGGCCCAATTCACCTGTACTAAGTGTTACAAGTCATAATTCAAATCGCTCTAATCTGTCACAATCACGTAGAGTTCAATTACAACTTCAAAGGCTCGAAGAAGAGCGTGCATTGAACAAAGAGTATCTAAATAAAAAATATAAAATTTTAGACGAAGCCGAAGCTTTGTCTGAAAATTCTTCTAATAAATCCCATTCCGTCATTGAATGGCTAAAATCTACAGACCCTCAACATAACCTCAATCATAAAGAATATAATGCCAGCAAGAATAAAAATTCGGTGTCATTGCCTCTGCCAAAACAAACTGCGTACCATAATATTACCTCTTCATTAGAAAATTCAAATTCAAAATCTTATCAGATACAAAATAGCAGTAATTTAAATACAACGTCTCAAAACGATGACAAAATTGACCCCTCACTTATAACTAATGAAGCTATACGCATATCTACAGTACCAAATTGTACCACAACCGTACCTCTCTACAGCGGTCATCCTCAGCAATCTTTACCAACCGCATATCAACCCACGAATAATACTGAGAATTCTAATATAAATCAAAATTCACACTTTTTATATAATTTCGGTCAACGTCCTTTTATTCAAAATTATATAATTTCATCCACAACAAATTTTGTGCCAAATGCACAAACAAATGAAAATTCAACTAACCTACAGGATACTGTCACACTGCAAAAACTTTCACAAAGTCAAGTACACTCAAGGCAATCATTACCAAAAGATTTGCCTACATTCTCCGGTCAACCAAATCTTCAGTGGCCAATATTTCTTTCCACCTTTGAATGGTCTACAAAGGCGTGTGCTTTCACAGAGGCAGAAAACCTTGTTCGTCTCCAAAGTGCTCTAAAAGGCGAAGCATTAAACCGCGTTCAACATATGCTCATTCATCCATCCAACGTACAAAACGTAATGGAAGTACTTCGTATGCTCTACGGACAGCCTGAAAAAATATTGAATTCAATAAAAGAAAGAATTAAAATGACTCAAAATATAAATGATCATAACTTAAAAACACTTACCTCTTTTGCTATTGATGTAAGAAGTCTAATTTCAATTATTAACGCCAGTAATTTGTTCGATGAAATAAACAATTCTTCTCTTCTTTTTGAAATTACACAAAAATTACCACCCTATTACCAAATGCAATGGGCAAATAAAAAAACACAGCTGTTGCAAGAAAATAAAAAAGCAAATCTGTACGAATTTGACAAATGGTTTTTTGATATAGGTATAACAGCTAATAGTATAACAGTTAACAACTCTTTTCACATAATTAATAGAGAACGTACACCAAATACAACAGCAACAAATAGAAAAGCTTATATTCATTCTCATAGTGAACGAAAATGTTTTGTGTGTGACGACAACGGCAACAACAACAACAACAACTGCAAAAGTATTGCAAACTGTTCAACATATTTAGCAATGGATCGCGGCGAAAAATGGAATGTAATAAGAGAATACAAATTATGCAAATTCTGTTTGTCAAAACACATTGGAGACTGTAAGAGAAAGAAAAAATGTCGTATAGAAGGTTGCGAATATTTTCACCATACTTCTTTGCATCGATATTCAACAGAAAATACACAAATGTCAAACTACAATATGCAAAACAGAGAAGTTAAAAATGATATCATTGTAAACAATACGCACAGCAGTGAAATAACAAATATTTTATTTAAAATAATACCAATTAAAATTTATGGTAAAAATAAAGTGAAGAATTCCTTTGCATTTATTGACGAAGGATCGTCTGTAAGCCTAATAGACGAGTCGTTGGCAAATGAATTAGGTATAAATGGCATAGTAAGTCCCTTGTGTTTAAGGTGGACTGGTGGTGTTGAAAGAAACGAAAAAGGCTCAAGAAAAGTAAAGATTAATATTTCTGGTGGAGATAGACAACAGATTGCTGTTAATGCCTTTACTGTTAAATCGCTAAATTTGCCAATGCAGTCACTGGACTATAATTCTTTGTCACAGCGCTATCGCCACTTGCGAAACCTTCCTGTTGAAAGTTACACCAATGCTGTACCTCAGATATTAATTGGATTAAATCATGTTAACTTAGCAGTGTCAAATAAAATCCGTGAAGGAACACCACAGGAACCTGTAGCTGTGCGTACCAAGTTAGGATGGGTTATTTACGGTGCTGATTGCGGAAACAATTTTATGAATACAAATTTTAATTTTCATATTTGTGATTGCTCAATAAATGATAATAAATTGGATGAATTAGTTAAGAGTTTTTATGCTATTGAAAGTGTAGGCATTAGTGTTAAAGACCCGCTTATAGCTGATAATGATAAAAGAGCGTTAAATTTATTAGAAAAATTTACAAAACAGAAGCCAAGTGGGCACTATGAAGTTCCCCTGCTCTGGAAGTATGATTCCATAGATATGCCAGATAGTTATGAGATGGCGTTTAAAAGACTTATTTGTTTAGAAAAAAAAATTAAGGCAAAACAATGAGCATTTAAACTTATTCAAAGAAACAATTGATAAATACTTGACTAAAGGTTATATACGTAAATTGGGATCTGATATAATGTACACCGATAATAAAGATAATAAAAAGATTTGGTACCTTCCAATATTTTCGGTTTTTAATAAAAATAAACCAGGTAAACACCGTATTGTTTGGGACGCGGCTGCAAAATCAAACGGCGTCTCATTAAATTCATTTTTGTTAAAAGGCCCTGATTTTTTAAATTCTTTACCATCGATTCTGTTTAAATTTCGTTCAAGATCTGTGGCTGTGTGTGGAGACATCGAGGAGATGTTCCACCAAGTACACATAAGACCAGAAGATCGCGACGTCCAAAGATTTCTCTGGCGGGATTGTATAGAGGGCAGAAGCCCTGACGTTTACATAATGGATGTAATGATTTTCGGCGCTACATGCGCACCAAGTATTTCACAATATATTAAAAACATTAATGCCAGTAAATACGAAAATAAATTTCCAGAGGCATCTAAATCTATACAGGAAAATCACTATGTCGACGATCTACTTGATTCGGTAGATAGTTCACAAGAAGCACTAAAGCTTATTTCTGATGTGTCATATATACATCAAAAGGCTGGTTTTAAAATCCGAAATTGGGTATCAAACAATAAAATAGTAATGCAAAGTACTCCCCTTGCAAAAGATGATGTTAGTAAATGTTTAAATATAGGCGACGTAAAACTAATCGAAAAGGTTTTAGGCGTTTTTTGGGAGCATAAAGAAGATAAAATAACATTTAGAATTTCTTCATGGTTAAACGAAACTTGTATATTAAAAACGGAAAAAATACCAACAAAACGTGAAGTTTTAAGACTACTTATGTCAATATATGATCCACTTGGCTTAGTTGGTCATATAATAATGTATGTGAAAATACTTATGCAAAATGTATGGAGATTTAAAATAGATTGGGACGATAAAATTCCTGCAGAATTAAGGGCTAAATGGTATCAGTGGGTTCAGGTTTTACCAGATATAGAAAAATTAGGGATACCACGTTGTTATTTGAAACATTTTTTAAATTACGAAAATGTCAATGCTCAACTACATACCTTTGTTGACGCCAGCAGAGATGGTTACGCAGCGGTGTGTTACTTAAGATAATAAATAAATATAATGATGTAGTATGCTCAATAGTCGGCTCAAAAACTCGAGTCGCACCAATAAAAATAACATCCGTACCACGTTTAGAACTAATGGCGGCTCTAATATGAAGTCGCTTTGCTAAATATATCACAGATAATCACGAGATAAAAATTAATAAAAGGTATTTCTGGTCGGATTCTAAAACTGTCCTGAGCTGGCTTAACTCGGATCATCGAAAGTATAATCAATTTGTTGCCTTTCGTGTTACTGAAATTTTAGACCTTTCTTTAATAAAAGAATGGAGATGGATCCCTAGTAAGCAAAACGTAGCTGACGAAGCAACGAAGTGGTCGAAAATTCCTGAAATTTCAAAATCATCGAGATGGTTTAAAGGACCAGAATTTTTAACTCGTTCAGAAACTGAATGGCCACAAGAAGATACTATTCCCGACTCAACTGACGAAGAGCGTATACACCACTCATTTAGAATAACGCAACTTAATATGAATTTTGAAGTACACAGATTTTCAAAATGGTCCCGTCTTTTACGAACCAGTGCCTATTGTCTGCGGTTTATAAATAACTGCCGAAAAATCAGTAATAACAAGAACGAGTTAACTCAAGAGGAGTTACAAAATGCTGAAAATATTTTATATATACAAGCCCAGTTAGAAAAATATTCTCAAGAAATATCTTTGCTAAAATCAAATTTAGAGATACAAAAATCCAGCGATATTTATGGCAAAAATCCATACTTGGATAAAGGTGTATTAAGAGTTTATGGGCGAATAGATAACGCAGATGTTCCAGTAGAACAAAAACGTCCAATAATTTTGCCAAGGTCAAGCTACATCACAAAACTTATTTTAATTTATTATCATGAAAAATATCATCACATGAACCACGAAACGGCCATTAATGAAATTAGACAAAAATTCTGTATTTCAAAGCTTCGAGTTACATTCAAATCGGTTACTCGTACTTGCCAAATGTGCAAAGTCAAGAAAGCAGTACCTCAAAATCCACAAATGGGAGTTTTACCACGCGCACGTGTAGCAACGTATGTAGCACCATTCACATATACCGGTGTTGATTTCTTCGGACCAATATTCGTCACTGTAAATCGCTATAAAGAGAAACGCTATGGATGCTTGTTCACCTGCTTGACTGTCAGGGCAGTCCATATTGAAATATCCCATTCATTAACAACAAGCTCCTGTATATTAGCCATACGCAACTTTATGGCACGAAGGGGAATCCCACGCGAACTCTTTAGCGATAATGGAACAAATTTTATTGGAGCAGAGAGGGAGCTTCGAGAAACTCTGGCAGAGGTGGATAAAAATGAACTTATTAAAACGTTTACTACCACCACAACAAAGTGGAGTTTCAATCCTCCAGCCTCACCCCACATGGGCGGAGCTTGGGAGCGCCTGGTAAGGTCCATCAAAACAATTTTGTACAAAATTATGCCGCTAAGATGTCCTGGAGATGAACTTTTAGTAAATATGATGCTGGAAGTCGAAAATATTATAAACTCACGTCCACTTGCCTATGTCCCAATAGATACTGAAAATGAAGAGGCTTTAACACCAAATCACTTCTTGATTGGAAGCTCATCTGGATTAAAGCCGTTGGCTGCGTGCGACGATAGTGGTTTATTATTGAAACAAAGCTGGCTTACTTCGCAAAAATACGCAAATATATTCTGGAAAAAGTGGCTTATAGAGTTCCTGCCGTCATTAACCTGTAGAACAAAATGGCATGCTCGGCCAAAACCTTTATGTCAGGGGGATTTAGTAGTTGTAGTTGACCCTTCTCTTCCACGTAATATCTAGCTACGTGCCAAAGTCTTAGAAACCAGATTGGCTAGTGATGGTCAGGTGAGAAGCGCAAGGGTGCTCACTAAGCGAGCAATTATAGAAAGACCTGCTACAAAACTTGCTATTTTGGATGTTGCTCATCAACAGGAGTCTGGCTGCGAAAGAGCTTCTAGCCATACTGCGGGGGGAATGTTAGCGCTACACCCAAAATAAATACAATTTATTTTTATATCTGGCAACTTCTTCAAAATCTTTTGTGATTGTAAAACTTGTAAAAGCTTGACAAAACTTGTACAAGCTTGACCACGTTTACTTCTAAGATAAAGAACACGCCATATTTGTTGAACGATACTTCCTGATTGAAGTCCATTATAGAAGACGTGGTCCTTTAAGTAAATTTAAGAAAATTTAATTTACCAGGTGGTTTTCAAAACCAAAAGTATGTACATATTTATATACAATTACTTATTAAATAATATTTTATTAATTTGAAATTGTATAAATTTAGGAATTTTAATCGCTTTAAATACATATGTTGAATAAACACATTTTTAAGAAACATTTGTATTTTTGATTCAAAATCCAAAGAAAACTACCGGTCAAAGCGGCTGCCCTTGCCTTGTTGTTAACTTGTAAAAACTTTTACAAATACATACTTACTAGTTTTTTTGAACTTGGTTTACAATGCCATTTTTGCCAATGTAAGAAAATTGTAAAACTTGGCACAAGTGTGTTAAAATTAGTTTCAAATATCAATTCACATTACAAACTTTCTATTAAAAGTTTGTTTGTTCATTTCCTCCTTCCATTTGAATGCGGTATAGCCAATATAAACATACAAATTCTTTTCAAAATGTTGAAACAATCTATTATTTAACAATTCTACACATTTTCTTTTAATACTTTTTAAGTAAATAATTTTAATTAAATGAGAGTTGGGCTTATTGCATTGAATTTATAATGCATTACCGTTTCCACTACCCCTAAAGGCGGGTTTAGACGGTAATACATACAGGTCAAATTTTTGTGTAGAAGAGAATGAATAGTATCATGTAAACTTTATATGTAATAAGAACGTACGACATTGAGAGAAAATACGGATGAAAATTTGACAGTAGTAAGGCTCGCTTTGTTTTTTTTTTTTTTTTAATATTTGAAAAAAAAAACAATCACTTTCATTAGATCAGAGATGAACTTTTATATTATTTTTTATTTATGTTTAATTAGTTCACAATGTATTTAAAGTTTGTGTGGACGTATATGTGCATTTTATTCTTTCATTTGACTTTGATTTGATTTTTAAGCAACCGTGTAGACGTACAAAAATCTGCCGTAAGACTTTTATTTTTAAAATACGGATGGAATGTCATAATAATCTTTCTATGATTTTACGTACGTAAAGTAAATTCAGACGGAAATAATTAACCACTGAATTAAACCATTTTAGTGATAGTGGAAATTTAGTGCATTAAATTAGAGGCGATAATGCACTAATTTTCCACTACCACTAAATTTAGTGGAAAATTAAATCTATTGCAATAACCCCAATTCTGGAATAAATAAATTCATCAAACAGTAGATCCATATCAATGTTATTAACAAAAAATTATTCAATAACTTCTGTAGAATTACAAAATAAAATTTTTGAATTGAGACTGAAAACATAGACCTTTTCAAAATTATAGTACTTTGGTAGCAAATGTTCTTTAATATTATTTATGTTAGTTTCAAGTGTTCAGAACAAAAAAGAAATACAAAAGATTAAAAAAAGTACATTAGGGTACTTTTTTGGGTGTTATGCAGGAATAAGTACATTGAACTAAAAAAAATTACCCTTACTGCTTAAAAAAGTATGTTTGGCAAGCCTAAATAAACCAGCTGTTTGCTAATGTCCCGTAAAAATGTAGAGAATTTCTATTTTCTACAGATTGCTACGTGCCGTTACGTTACATTTTTTATTCGGTAAGTGCTGCCATTACTTTGCATGTAAAATAAATGATCAGCTGACTCGTCAACGTTAAGACACGCTACGTTACGTGTGGCTAATTCTACCTTAAGCTTAGCTAATACGCTTTTTACACTTGGTCACATATTTCATCTTTCATCAATTCACAAAGATGTTAACATCTTGTTATAAGAAGTATACGGGGCTGAATGTTCAATCTCATTCCTGATGTTCCTATCTCATTTTGTTTCATTCAATATCTTGCGATAATTTTTGTGTCATCACGAAAAACTTACTACCATCACTAAAAAAAAAACACACAAAAAAATATACAATGACCGTCGTGGGTTTACAATACGTTGGGCAAAAAGAAATATTTCATCATCATCGTCTTCGTCCTCGAACATGTTGTTCTCTAATTCTGCATATTGTAGTAATAATTGTCTTTGATTTTGCTGCAAAATTTTTAAATTCCATTTTATTTAATTTTTGTTTCTTCAAATGTTTTTGCTTATTCAAGTAGAAAAAAAATATGACAGATGAAAGATGTTGCAATGTAAACAAGTTTTTTCAATTTTTAACATTTTCCACGCGTTCCTCTAAGATGTGAGCAAGTGTAAAAAGCCTATAAGGCACAATTGTGTATGAAATTTATATTTTTGCACAGGCCTGTTGTAAAGTGATATTGTATATTTTGTTTCTCCAGGAACAGGGTTGTCAGATAGTTTTCAATTTTTATCCCCAATTTCGAAATTCATGTCCCCAAAAATCCCCAAAACCTTGATTTGTTCATCGCCAAAAATCCCCACATAAACTGCATAATAATTTTGCATGTATGTATGTACATATGTTTTATTTGATATATGTTTTTATTGAAATAATATTGGTACAGAGATAAATTATTTTATATTTTAAGAATTATTCGTAAGAGAATTGCCTTTTTATTTACGTATTATTTTCTGTTGGTTCTACACGCGTCTACTCTTGTTGAATGCTAAGGACAACTGCCCCACCCAATCGCCATTTTCGTTTTTTTTTCGTTACAAATATCAGTGCCTCGTTTCTGTATTACTCAACTCGAGTAATATCTCACATGAAACGAAAAAATTGAAACAAAAACTATGTGAATTGACACAAAAAGTGCTGTTTCTCACATACGTGTTTCTGTATGTAAAATAATGCGAGTACTATTTGTCATTTATGCCATTTTCCAATTATTATTGGAAAAATGTGAGTAAAAGTGTTTCTGTATCTCTTTTTTGTGAAAACTGAACCGAATGAAGTGCCAAAATAAGCCGCATATTAAAACGGTGCGAAGTGTTTTGCAAACAAAAAAAAAAAAACAATTTTTGTATTATGTGTCTTTTTTAAATAATATTGTGTGGCTTTTTTATTAAAAATAATATTGCGTAGCTTTTTTAATATATATATATGATATATATTTTTATAGTTTTGCATTTCTCTTCATATACTTTTTTTTATTGGTTTGTTTACATTTTTCACCAGGGTTGTCAGATAGTTTTCAATTTTCATCCCCGATTTTAAAATTCATATCCTCAAAAATCCCCACAGAAACTGTATCAATAATTTTGCATAGATACATATGCTTTGATATAGGTATAAATATATACTATTTTATTTGATATGTATTTCTTATTACAGTGGTGGTCTATAAAAAAGATTGACCATGATCTAGCATCATGACCAAAAAACTTTGGAACAATGTGATTAATATTTTTGTTTGTTTCTATATAAAATATCAATTATAAAGTAAATAAAATAAAAAACATTAAAATTTCCCAAGATCAAAACTTAAAAAACCATGTAAGTACATATTCAAAAATATTGTTAAAATTAACTAATTTTGCCTCTACATAAAAATATACACATCAAATTTGATGGCCTAAAAGAAACAGTTTTTTATTAATGGCACCAAATTACTACTATTCTGTAGTTAGTGGAATTACCCTGGTTTTAAATAAAGTCCCAAAAGCGTTTTGGCATTGAGTCCATAAGTCTTTAAAACATATTGATTGCAATGTTTTTGCACAAATCTTTAAAAGATTCCCACAAAGTACTTTATTAGAAGGGTTTTTTTCTCAAAGAGCCGCTTTGACAATTTTGCATTAATTTTCAAAAGGGTTTAACTCTGGAAACTGAGCAGATCAGCTTAAAATTTTGAAGCATATATTTTGAAAATAACTTTTTGCTCGCTTCGATGTCTGTTTTGGATTGTTAACTTGGTCGAACACCCATCGATGTGCCATTTCATATTCAGAATAAGACATCTTTATGCCGTTTAAAATATTTGTATAGTATACGGTATCTGTTGTACCTTCAATTCTACATAAATGTCCTGTGCCATAATATGAAAAACATTCCCATACCATTCAGTAGTAGTTTAACTAAAAGGCGACCCTCTAATACTAAATTCCTACGCAATAAAACCATTAAAATCGGTGGGGGAAATATAATAGTATAGAGATGTTTTTGTTTATATGAGAAAATAAACCAAACTAAAAAGCATGAGTTTTAAACAAGTCATGCTTATAAATTCATACTTTCATCGGAAATTCTTTCACTGTGTGTTCCGAATGAAAGAAATCTATAATATATAGTTAAATAAGCAACAAAATTGTAAAAATCGTCAAACATTTGTCGATTATCCACAATAAAATCCCCATTCCCAAATGAATTTTTTTTCCCATTTCAGAAAAAAAATCCCCATTTTAGTGATAAATCTCCTAATCTGACAACACTGTTTTTCACAATTAATATTTTTTTTGACGTTTTGCTTTCACACATTTAAACTGGAAATATTCCAGTTGGAAAAGAGTTTGTTTTGATTGTTTTCGCATGCAGATACAGAAACACTTTTTTAACGACGATTCGAAAAACGATGGGATTTTTTGTTTCAACACACATGTGAGTAATTTCTCGAGTCGAGTAATACAGAAACGAGGCACAGGTCACAGTTGCAAGTGGCATTGTTGCATTTTACAGTTGCAATTGCTAAAATTTACAGGGCTGCAATCTTGTGGCCTTACAGTCGGCCATCCGACCTAAACAATCGGCCTCGATTGGATGCTGTTGTAGCGCCTCTTCTTCCTCCCCGCTTTCACTGAAAGGTTCGTATACTAGGTCAGGTAATGTACACCAAGGCTTCATCCTGTCTGATGCATGAATGGACTTATAATGGCGTTGTTTACGACCAGAGCCGGGCAGATCTTCCAAGGACCTTAGTTATGATGAATGGACCTTTGTAGAGGGGTTCCAATTTTCTGGAAGTACCTATTGCTGATGGCTCATTACCGACCAAGACCAAATCGCCCACATTGTAATGTTGAGGTTGAGAGTGTTTGTCATCATAACGTTGCTTAGCTGTTTCACGTTGAGCGTCTATCTTTTCTGCTGTTTTGACTCGGATGTCTTGTAAAGTATCTTAATCCACTTTTTTGACCCAGGTGTGCGGTATGAAACGGGATCGGATTTATTTTTTTTAAATGTTATTCGTCTGCATGTTTTCCACCCGGACATTTGTTAAATGCACTTTCTACACAAGATTTGATATACGATTTTACAGCATTTCGCATTCGAGGAAACCAAAAGTGCTCTTGTAGGTTAATCAAAGTTTTCTCCACTCCCAGGTGTCCTGCGTTGTCGTGTTGTCCTTGTAATACGCGCCAACGTACCCCTTTTGGAACCACCCAAAGATACTTGTCTTGATGTTATACCAATCTACCATCTTTAATAACATAGTCCTTGCAGATGGACTTATCGCCTGATTTTACTTGCTCAATTATTTCACGAGTATACCCGTCCTGCAGCTGCATAGAAAATAACAAATCCTCTTCATTTATAGTTGTTTTTGCAATGCGTAAAGATGCCGTGTCCAAGTTGCGCGCTTCTTCATATGGTGCTCTACTCAAGGCAACGACGTGAGCCATTCGTAGACCAGACCGGTGTTCAATGTTGATGTCATAATCTTGAATTCGTAACCACCATCTCGCTATTCTCGGTATTAGCTCTTTTTTCTGCAGAGTTGTTTTGATCGAATTGCAGTCAGTAACAACGGTGACAGTTTTGCCATATACATAAAAACGAAAACGCTCCAGTGCTTCAACAACTGCGAGGGTCTCCAATTCGTAGCTATGATAATTACGCTCATCTTTAGTGGCCTATCTACTAAAAAATGCTACGGGTTTCCATCCATCTTTTTGTTTCTGTAGGAGTACACCTGCAAGACCTAATGAGCTTGCATCTGTATGCCCTTAATGTTCAGCATCAGTTCTGTTTCCTACAATTACTGGGCTTGTAGTAAGGCTTGCTTTCAACGTTTTAAAAGCGTTACGTTGGTCGTCGTTCCATTGAAACTGGATGTCTTTTCTCAAAAGCCTATGTAAAGGTTCAGAAATTAAAGCGTAGCCTGGCACAAACTTACGAAAATACCCGCTAAGACCCAGAAATTGTCTAACTTCTTTCACGTTAACTGGTGTTAGAAATTCCAAAATAGCATTTGTTTTTGCTTTTCCTGGACTCATGCCACCACTGTGCACTTGATGTCTCAGAAAATCAATTGTCTTCATAAAAAATTGACATTTGTTGATGTTGACCGTTAAGTTGAAATCGCGTAATACAGCAAAGACCCGTCTTAGTTTGTTGAACATTTCGTTAATTCCGTCACCACCTACTACAATATCATCCATATAATGGACTATATCGACTTCTTGTGTTTTGTCTCTAATTAACGCCATCAATCGCTGAAAAACTGCAGGTGCGTTTTTAAGCCCAAACGGCATACGTTTAAACTCGTACATCCCATCAGGGGTAATAAAGGCTGTAAATTTGCGACAATCTGCTTCAATTGGAATTTGGTAGTACCTGCTATTCTAGTCTAACACTGTGAAATAGGTGAATTTCATTTCTTCTTGTAGACGTTCTTCTACATTTGGTGTGGGAAAGATTTCACTCACTGTATGACGGTTTAAACGACGATAGTCAATACATAGGCGGTCACTACCGTCTTTCTTTTTAACCAATACGACCGGGCTAGCATATTCAGATGTTGATTTTGTTATAATATCGTGTGTCAGAAGTTCACTTATCATTTTTCTTACCGATTCTTTTTTCATTTCCGGAAGACGATACGGTTTTGTCACGATAGGTTCATTCGTCGCCAATTTAATGCCCATTTTGATTGCGCTCGTTAAACCGATTTCGCTAATTTCTCTACCGAACACGTCATAATACTCGTTAATTAGCTTGAACAAGTTTGCTTTTATCGTTTCATCATCTTCACCGTATTTTATTTCCGCTGTTATGTTACGATCACTAATTACCGTTTTAGCGACATTCAAATATTCAAACTGTTGCCCGTTATCGTTACAAATTAGGCGTATATTATTGTTCACAGAAAAGTCATTACCTAATATTAGGTCTGTCGCAAATGTATCGTCATTCGCCACATATAAAACAACCGATAGTTCAACACAATCAACCATAAGATTAACTTTTATAATTTCTTTCAAAACTTTTGTACCGCCACCAACACCACTTATACGTACGTCGCAAAATTTTCTACTGCCATTAATTTTAGCCGCATGTGATTTTCTTATTATACTGCATTCACTGCCAGTGTCAACTAGTGCATACATCTCTACCCCATTAATCATTACTTTCTTTCAGGGCAACGCTTCCACACACTATTTGCCATACAAGCTATTGGCTTACCACAGTTTACGGGGGAACCTTTCGGGTGAACTCGCTGGCAATCTTTGCACCTAATACGCCGCTGCGGTTTCGGGCACGCACTCGATATATGTCCTGGTTCGGAACAATTAAAACACACCATTGGTTTACGTTCATTTCCCGATTTGTCGTTGTTATTTTTAAAGTTCTTGTTGTTATAATCACTGCGTTTTGGTACTATGGTAGGTCTACTGTTCGATGAACAAGTTGCCATGTTGGTAAAATATTCATCTATGGCTTCACGCATTTCTTTCATTGATTTAAACCGGTTCGTCGCTATCGCCGTTTGCAACTCACGATGCTTCAGCCCCTCTCGAGTATATTTTATGATCGCTGATTCACTTATTCCATGTCGTCTACCTAAAGCATTCATTTTAAAGCAGTGTTCGTTGATCGGTTCTTCGTTTTTTCGCGTTGCGATTGACATTTTGAAATGTATGTCTGCTTCGTCTGGTACAATACCATACTCGTACTTTAATGAAGCTGCCAATTCGCGCCATGTTAAAAATATATCTGCTGATGCATCAAGCCACAATTTAGCTGACCCTTTTAACTTAGTATATACCGTCAACATCATACACCGTTCATCCCATTCGTATGCCTGCATGGACTTCTCAACCCTGTCGATAAACTGATCAACACTAAAGAGTGAATCCTTTGTGGGATCATACTCAGGGAGAGTATGTATGTGTTTCGCTGTCGGGGTTCACTTGATGATGGTGTTACTATTTGACGTTCTCTAATTTCACCTGGTGGCTGCATGTTTTGATTCGATTGACCCTGTACAACAGTCATCACATTCTGTATCATACAGCGTAACTCGTCAAGGTGTGTACGCACGTTTTCAACTATACGAGATTCATCAAACTCAATTTCGTCACAACCTTCAGCTTTTGTGAGACGATCAATTAATTCACATTTAGAGCCATAAGTCGGCAAGTCACGCTCTCGTAAAAGATCCTTAAGATCCATAATTCGCAAAGAGGATATTAGCGGCATTTTTTAACTTTTCTTCTTTGATACTTCTATGTTAATATTGTTCTTTTCTATTGTCCTTTCATTAAAGGTTCACCGTTTCGTTTTTAAACAATTATTATTTTTAAACAATACTTTTCTTTTTTTCGTTACGTTACGTTCTTTTTCATTAAATATTAATTATTACACGGTTGCCGTATATTAATGTTGTTAAACATCCGTTAGTACTTTGTATCGTCTGTTGTTCTGATTTCGTTACCGTTTTGTCTTATTACATAAGAAATTTCATTTTCATTCCGTACCGATTTTTAAAGAGTCTTTTCTCCTCAACCGTTCGCTTTAGTTTTTTCGTTTTTGACAATTCAATTATGTTCGTACGTTTTATCTATCTCGCCACGCATTCGCAAATTGTAACCTCCTTACACGATAATGATAATTAAATTTCAGACATTTCACAATACGTCATAATAGCAATTTACGTGTCCAATTATTATATATTATATATTATTGTCCTGTGAGTCTTAACCCTTAATTTATTTAAACTTACAATTTTCTAATTATTTAAACTTTCACGTTTTGGATGAGCTGTCTCACAACTTCCAAAGTCACTCTTTAGGTGAGCCTAATCCCACTTCTGAACTAAAGGAAATATGTTTTTATTGAAATAATATTGGTGCTGAGATAAATTATTTTATATTTTAAGAATTATTCGTAAGAGAATTGCCTTTTTATTTACGTATTATTTTCTGTTGGTTCTACACGCGTCTACTCTTGTTGAATGCTAAGGACAACTGCCCCAACCGATCGCCATTTTCGTTTTTTTTTTTCGTTACAAATATCAGGTCACAGTTGCAAGTGGCATTGTTGCATTTTATAGTTGCAATTGCTAAAATTTACAGGGCTGCAATCTTGTGGCCTTACATATGTAGATCAACTTCAAATCTTGACGACATTCTTTTTAAACCAACCTCTTGCTCGCTTCGATGCATGTTTCGGGTCGTTATTTTGTTGAAATACTGATCGCTGTGCCATTTCATATTCAGCATAAGACATCATGATGGCCGTTTGAAATATTTATATAGTATACGGCATCTGTTGCACCTCAATGGAAAACACACCCATACCAAAAAGTATAAGTGGAGAAGTAACTGTGGGCGGACGAAACTAAAAGTAGTTTGTTTATCTACGAAAGAAGTAATTTAGCTGTAAGAAGACCCTCTAATACTGAATTCCTCCGCAATAAAAACCATTAAAAAATTTGCCGAAACATAATGATATGGGGATGTTATTATTTATATGAGAAAATATCTTAAACTAAAACCACGTTGCAAAAATTTTATATGAAAGTGTGAGTTTTAAACAAGTTTAAAAGCAAAACTTGAAAATTGAAATTCTTTCATCGTGTGTTTCGAATGTAAGAAGTTTATAATATATAATTATGCAAGCAAACAAATTTTAAAAATTGCCGAAACTTGTCGATCATCCCCAATAAAATCCCCATCCCCAAATGAATATTTTTATCCCCATTTCAGAAAAAATCTCCACTTTGGGGATAAATCCCCTAATCTGACAACACTGTCCAGGAAGTCAATAAATAAGGGCGACTTAAACCCTCTTTCATTATCTAGCACGATATTTGTTGGTTTTTTAAACATTTTTCATTCTTGTATTGCTGGAAATACGTATTTCTTATATTTGTCTATTTTGTATTGCCTCTATAAATCCAAATTGTAATGATAGTATTCAAGATCTAACAAATAGTTGAATTTAAAAAATATATTCAGTTCATAAGGAAAAAAGACTGGTGAGAATAACATTCAAATATAATTCACATAATCTATGTTGACGCTGGCAAGAATAGTCTGCGTCAACGGTTTAGTGTTTTTATTTTTATGGATGGCAATGCCGTTGTTGTAGTATCGGCCTTGTTCGACTTTTCTTTTCTCACTTGTAATCATGGTATAATCATCTTAAGGTAGTCCCAGTTTGAAATAGCATAGAACCCTGTGGTTTTGCAACCCTGCTGCTCTTAGAATTGTCAAATAAAAGCACCACTGTAGTTGGCCGTTGTACACAAATAAATATATTATTGTAAACAAGCTCTTCCTCTTCTTTTTTTTATTTTGTGGAAATTTTTTTTTTAAGTTGAAAATTTTACTTTTGTTCTGTAAAAAATAGCTTATAAATAATATAATACATTCCCGTTGTAAAATATAATTATCCAGAGGCTACCTCATGACGCATTGGATGGTTGCATCAACAGTAGCCCTGAATGAAAAGATAAATTTCATTATAAGAATTTATATTTTATGCAACTTGTATTAAAAAAAATAATTTGTATTGCGTATGTGTGTGTGTATGTCGAAAAAAATAAATAAAAATATAAACGTTTTGCAATTTATTAAAATTGGTATTGATAATTTGGTATTGCATTTCATCATTTTAAATTTTAATTTCTAATTTGTGTCAAAGAAAAAAATTTAATTTCAAATTTGCTTAACGTCAAAATAAATAACAAAGAAGAAGAAGAAACTTTGACAATTCCAAGTAAGCAGCTGTAATTGTTTTGGTAAAGCGGGACTACCTTATGATGATTATACCATGCTTGTAATTGTGCGGCCGCTTAAAGAAGTTTATAAATTTTTAATTTTTTCTTGTGCTTACGGACAACCTTTTAACAAACTTTTATTCTTTTTTTATAAATATAAAATTTGTGAAGTAAACGTGTCAGAATAAAATAAAATTAATAAAATTGTGATCCGTGAAAATCGGATACTTAAATAAATTGAATTAAACCACATTGCATTTTATTTTAACTCGGCACGCTTTTTTTGCGTATCTCAACTGCAGCAAGGGTGGTAACCGGCATAAAGGCCAATATAACATCAGACGGAGTAGTCCCACATCCCCAATCAAACATTTGGTTCTTCGGAAAGCAAGGACGAGGTACGTGATAAAATTTTATTTTTTGTGTGATACAATATTCTGCAACAAAGTGTCTCAAAATTTGTGGGTCGGTTAAGGTGACCATAAACCAAAAAGTCAATACCGTTAGTTATCGGTAAATTTAAGTGCCAGTGACTGGACAAAATAATTTTGTTGTTGCCGTTTATTTCAACTATGCCTTTGTTGCTCGTTTTTTTTTATAAAATAAATTAAAGCGATAAATTAAAATAATTTTATTGTTCCCTTTTTTTGGTGTTTGCTGATACTCTTATTTTTATATAAAATACACAAGGGCCTGTTAATTTGCGTTGTACTAACAAGGTGTTGTTTTTGTGCTTTCAATTGCGAATTTAAGTGTCTCGGTGTTTTTGTAACTCGGTGACATTGATAATATATAAAAAGTTAACGGGAAAATAAAAAAAAACAAAATAAAAAGCGTGAAGTGCAGCAATAAATGAAACACTAATCGAGGCCGTTAGAATTTTTTTGACACATAGCATTTTTGTGTTTTTTAAATAAATTTGATCTATTATATACGAAACATTCTACAATTTTAACCCCTTG
The DNA here is from genome assembly GCA_963576795.1 of Metopia argyrocephala. Classification (NCBI taxonomy): domain Eukaryota; kingdom Metazoa; phylum Arthropoda; class Insecta; order Diptera; family Sarcophagidae; genus Metopia; species Metopia argyrocephala. Next base: position 90,883,518 of record OY756209.1, read on the forward strand.
CGGCACACACATATACTTGAAATTTATTTTTTGCTCCCGTGCCCTATTGTGTATTGCCCATATATTCATATTAAATATAAATTTCTGATAAGTAGCTCAACTTTTTTTTTTTGAAAATGACCACTTTTGAGAAATATATAAGAGCGGCAGATGATGTCATAAGTTTTGAAGCCATGTTGAAAGACCAAGACCTGTCGCAATATACTGAAGATGGTCTTGAATTTGAGAAGTTAGAGTTAGGGAAAATATGGGACAATTATACGAAACTTCATGATGAAACTTCCATCGAAACGGTTGAGAAAAAGAAAGAACTTTTAGTTATTCAGTCAAAACACCCACAAGTTCGCAAATGCTACGTACGGTGTATCAATATAATTGCAAGGGCTAGAAAAACCATAAGTAATGACAACGGTGAGAAAGTTACTCAAAATATCGGTGGTTCTTTAGTAGTGCCCCTTATGATACGAGCGTTTTTCAGGGTGATTATGTGTCATGGCCCACTTTTAGGGACATGTTTACGGCCATCTATATTAACAACAAGACTTGGTCCTGTCGAAAAGTTGTTTTATTTGTTTAAGAAAACTGATGGTGAGGCTCGTGATATTAATAGAAACGTAGCACTCACAAATGAAAACTTTGAAATAGCTTGGAATAATCGAAAGGCGCAATATGAAAATAAGCGTGTACTAGTAAATAGTCAATTAAAAGTGCTATTCAACCTGGCTCCATGTATGCAGAATACCGCAACGGAAATAAAGAGGCTCCAAAGGGAGATTAATAATTGTATATCTGTACTCAAGTTATACAATATAGACATTGCGTCATGGGACCCAATTTTTGTGTTTCAGTGTTCGTCTCGTCTCTCAGAGTGCACTCTCAATTTATGGGAACAGTCAGTAAAGAACAAAACAGAGGTTCACAAATGGGATGAATTAAATAACTTTCTTACTGACAGATTTCATGCTCTTGAAAGTGTCTCTGATATTTTAGCAACGAATACTTTTGTAAGTGGTTCCCAAATAGTAACGACTAGTCACATGCAAAATGCAACAAAGGCTAAATAATTTAAAACCCATCCTACCAAGGTTGACTCGTTCGAGTGTAGGCTATGTAAGCAGAATCATAAAATAAGTACTTGCAACAAATTTTTGAATATAGACTATAAAAATCGTGCTTCTACCCTTAAAAGGTTTCGATTTTGTTTCAACTGCCTTACTATAGGGCATTTATATAGTGAGTGCCGTAGTCCTAATGGGTATTCTAAATGCAATAAAAAACATCATACATTAATGCATAGAGAGTTTTTTAAGACTAATCAGAGTCATAGTAATCGAGTTGAAAGTCAAAATAGCACAAATCAAATACAGTCCGCTAATTTTACTACTCCCTAAAACGAAGTTCAGTCGCATCATACAGCGATTTCAAAAAAAGTTATGCTAGCTACGGTTTGGTTAAATATTACAAATTTTGGTGGTACATACAAAGTGCGAGCTCTAATAGATCCCTGTTCGGATGAAAGCTTTATTTCTGAAAAAATTCAAAGTTTGCTTCAGTTGCCCACATCGTCTCAGCAGAAGTTACTGGGTTAGGTGGAAATAGTATTAGCAGATCAAATAAAATAGCAGCTTTCGTAATAGTTTCTCGTTTTGATCCGAACGTTTCTCTGAAGGTGCAGGCTCTAGTAGTTCCACGTGTTACAGGCAATGTCCCAACACACTCTTTTATGCCCTCAAAATGCCTCTACCCTCTACCAGAACTTGAATATGCTGATCCTAGATTTTATGAAAGCGGTGAGGTAGATCTCTTGTTAGGGGGTAACCTTTATCCCTTATTACTTCGTGGAGGTGTTTAACATGGCATTCTTAGCTCTTTAGTAGCTCAAGAGACAATCTTCGGTTGGATTGTAACGGGTCCTACCGACAATACCCCACCAAATAATATTAGAACGGCTTATTTAACAAAAATCTCTATTAATGGCCAGTTGACAAAATTTTGGGAACTTGAAAAGGTTTCTCATAAAAATTTTTTATCAGAAGACGATAAAAGATGCGAAGAAATTTATCGTTCTACTACTACTAGAGATTCTAAGGAAAGATATATTGTCAGTCAGCCTTTTAAAAATAATCTTCTGTCGCTCGGTCCCAATCTTTATTGCGAAATCCTGATCGCAAAATTCAATATGATGAGGTGCTAAAAGAATATTTAGCTCTTGGCCATATGGAGAAGCTGAATGAGGCAGACAGTGGCTTAAGTTATTATTTACCCCATCATGGTGATTTTAAGCCAGAGAGTACGACAACGAAATTAAGGGTAGTTTTTAATGCTTCAAGCCCGTCTTCAAATGGAAAAAGCTTAAACGACATTTTGCATACCGGCCCTATTCTGCAAGCTGAAATAGTGAATTTAATATTAAAATGGCGATTTTTTCAGTTTGTCTTTAATGCGGACATTTCGAAAATGTACCGGCAGATTTTAGTAACCCCTGAGCATAGGCGTTTTCAGATAATTGTTTTTCGTAGTTCTGAAAACGATAAAATTGATGATTTTCAATTAAATACAGTCACCTTTGGTGTAAATTGCGCCCCTTATTTGGCCCTTAGAACGATTCTTCAGTTAGCTCAGGATGAAGAAGAAAGTTTTCCATTAGGTGCTCGAATTTTACGCGAATGCATGTATGTTGATGATGCCCTAGTTGGTGCGCATTCAATACCAGATGCTTTGGCGGCACGAGACCAATTAATTGGTATATTAGAAAAAGGTGGTTTTGAGTTACGAAAATGGACTTCTAACTCAAAACAAATTTTAAAAAATTTGCCCATAGAACATTTGCTCACGGCTGCCTTTTTGTCGCTCGATGATAAAAGCACTACAAAAATGTTAGGGATACGCTGGAATGCTATAGAAGATGTATTTTTCTTTACGGCAGAGAAAATTGTCTCTAAAACACCCTATATAAAGAGAGAAGTTCTGTCGACTATAGCTAGGTTGTTTGATCCAGCTGGGTGGTTGGCCCCAATAAAATTTTAATGCAGCAAATGTGGCTCGATAAATTAGATTGGGATGATAAAATTAAGCCCACAGTGTTACAAAAATGGCAGAAATTTGTAGAAAGTTATAAAGACATCGAAACGATAAAACTCGCTCGTTATGTTCGATATTCGACAGGGTGTGAGGTTCAGTTTCACGGTTTCTGTGACGCATCAGAACTTGCATATGCAGCAACGTTGTTTGCAAGAATCAGCTGTACAGACGAAGTTTATACTCAGTTGCTCGTAAGTAAAACAAAGGTTGCTCCAATTAAGAAAATATCTTTACCTCGTTTGGAGTTATGTGGCGCAGTTTTATTAGCAAATCTAATACATAGTATTCTCCCTGCTTTTGGACTCAGTTCATACTCTATATACTTGTGGTCCGACTCAACGATAGTCTTGTCATGGCCCCGCAAACCACCATGTAATTAGAAAACATTCGTTGCAAATAGGATGGCCACAATATTAGAAAAAGTGGGCAACAAAAACTGGTATCACATGTCCTCTGGCGACAACCCTGCCGATCTAGCAACCCGGGGGCTGACTCCTATGGAGTTACGTGAAAACAAACTTTGGTGGAATGGCCCAAGTTAGTTGCGTTTGGACAGCTCATTGTGGTCGGGACTGACCTCTTGTTTCGAGATTTCAGAGGAGGCAAAAACGGTTCAAACTTTTGTTGCTGGATCGTCTGAAAAAGACGATATTCTTGACCGCTTTTGAAATTTGTCAAGAGTGTATCATGTAATCGCCTATATGCTTCAATTTTGTAACCTGGCTCGTAAGAGTACACATAAACAGTTCAAATTGAACTCTGTACGAATTACTGCTAGTGAGCTACGCTTTGTCCGAAATCGACTATTTTTGCTCTCCCAACTACGTTACTTTCCGAATGAACACAATTGCCTAACATCTAATAAGAATATCGACTCCCATAGCTCCTTATTGACTCTTACGCCATTTTTAGATAATGAGGGTTTAATTCGTGCTAACGGCCGCCTCGCCTCTGCACCTTGTTTATCCTATGGGGAACGTCACCCTATCATTTTAGCTTATGGTAGTAGGTTAGCCCGACTCTATATTGAATTTATTCATAAATTAACATATCATGGGGGCCCCCGTTTGGTCCTGAATGTAGTTCGCCACGAATGTTGGATCATAAGAGTCAAAAACCTGATAGACTATAATTCGCAATTGCAAAGCCTGTGTACTATATCGAAAGCAGCTTCAAACTCAGATTATGGCAGCGTTACCTCCAGAAAGAACCACGTTAAGTCGCCCATTTTGGAATACAGGCGTTGATTTTGCTGGACCGTTCGAAATTAAAAGTTTCACTGGTCAATATTGCCGAATTACTAAGGGCTACGTGTGTCTCTTTGTTTGTTTCTCTACCAAGGCGATTCATCTTGAAGCTGTTAGCGATTTACCTACTCCTGCCTTTCTAGCGGCTTTCGACCGGTTTATTGCACGTCGTGGTTGCCCAAGTTGCATTTTTTCCGATAATGGGCGTAATTTTGTTGGCTCTGCACGAGAAATTAAGAAGAATTTTTCTCAACACGTTAAGGAATTACGTGACATTGCGGTGGACAAATGTGGTCACCAAAGTCTTGAATGGCGTTTTATACCTGCTTCAGCTCCTCATATGGTCGGTTTGTGGGAAGCAGGTGTTAAGAGTCTAAAAAGCATTTTAAAAAACTGCCGGTCAAATGAAATATACATTTGAAGAATTTTCCACATCATTGGCTAAAATCGAAGCGTGCTTCAATTCTCGCCCTTTGGCCCCTTTATGTGATGATCATGATAATATATCGGCTCTTACCCCGGGGCATTTCTTAATCGGTTCATCTTTTCTCTCCCCAGCTGAGCCTGAAGAGCTCGATTCACCTCTAAATATTGTTACACGATGGCGGAAAGTTAAGGCTATGTACGACGAAATGTGTCGACGCTGGAAGGAGGATTATTTAAAAGAGCTACATAAACGACATAAGTGGAAGGTCCCTCAAGTAGATCTGAAAGAAAACGACGTCGTTGTGTTAAAAAATGAATCTTCATGCCCCACGGAGTGGCGATTAGGTCGTATTAGAAAAGTTTACACGGGTTCGGATGGTAAAGTCCGAGTGGCAGAATTGAAGACTCAACATGGTACCATCACTCGACCGATCCACAAATTAGTAGTCTTACCCATTTGTAACATGTAAAAGTCTCAATCAAAATCAAACAGTTTTTTTTATTCATATAAATCCAAACATATATACATATAATCCAAACCTTAATTGCTTGCAGATCAACATGGCTCAACGTAGATTTAATGAAGAATATTTATGTCCGATATGTAAACGTTTCCATGCTATAAGACAGTGCACCAGGTTCCTCATTGTTCCGGTAGAAGAAAAGGTGCGTATCGTGGCACAAAAGGGATTATGCTATAATTGTTTAGCCCAATCGCATACCAGCAATACTTGCAATTGCATTGGTTGATGCCGACGATGTTCAAAACCACACCATAGCACCCTTCATCCAATGTCGTCTAGTAATATATGGGTTGCAATGACGACCAATATCAAAGTGAGACCTGCGCAACGAGCGACCAAGTATGTCTTGCGAGCCCTTATTGACCCCAATGCGGCAAGATCATCAATTTTAATATTGGCAGCAGAAAGAATTCACTGTGTCGAAAGAGAGGATAAGACCTTTGTGACTGTGTTTTACGACTCTGATAAAAAACATTTTGAGATGGAACTCACTATCGAGCCTAAATATTACTCAAGAACACCCTCTAAGGACGTGAAAAAGAGAACCATGTTCGACAACGAAGTAATCTCAGCAGATGCCAAATGGTTTAAGAGTCGACCATATCAAATTGTTTTGGGAGCAGATGTAACCAGTCGTCTATTGATTGGCTCTGCTGTGGGAAACCAGGTTCTGTTTATTCCCAGGATACAATTTTTGGATATGCCTTTTTTGGCGAAGCGGCTATAGATAGAGAGCTATAATGCGATGATTATTATATCCTCAGTAATTTTTTTTGCCACACTTTTGGACTTATATTATTGTTATATTATTATTATTTTTTTCTTTTTTTTTTTTAATTATATTTAAATTTAATTTTGAATTGATTGCTTTATATCTTGTATTTAAATTTTTTCGTTAGTTAGAGATTATACTGATGATTTGTAAAATTTAATACTGTACATATTACTGTAGGGTGACTGGGAATAATTGTAACCAGTCGTTTTTTCGGTTGCACTTATGGTGCGAGGCGGGCGCTATGTTGACGCCGGCAAGAATAGTCTGCGTCAACGGTTTAGTGTTTTTGTTTTTATGAATGGCAATGCCGTTGTTGTAGTATCGGCCTTTTTCGACTTTTCTTTTCTCACTTGTAATTGTGTGGCCGCTTAAAGCAGTTTATAAATTTTTAATTTTTTCTTGTGCTTACGGACAACCTTTTAACAAACTTTTATTCTTTTTTTATAAAAATAAAATTTGTAAAGTAAACGTGTCAGAATAAAATTAATAAAATTGTGATCCGTGAAAATCGGATACTTAAATAAATTGAATTAAACCACATTGCATTTTATTTTAACACGGCACGCTTTTTTTTTGGTATCTTAACTGCAGCAGGGGTGGCAACCGGCATAAAGGCCTTTATTAATCAGACGGAGTAGTCCCACATCCCCAATCAAACAATCTATTTCCAATAGATTGTGATATAAATATAAAAATATGAATATGTATAACACAAAGAACTCTGATGAGACCTTTCGTAGCTGGGTCGAAAACTAGTTCAGTTCTGCTAGTGTTGTTACACATACCAGATCTTGAATACTATCACTACAAATTGGATTTATAGAGGCATACAAAATAGACAAATAAAAGAAACATCTTCAAATAAACTCTGATCAATATTAAAGTAGTTTTTTCACGAATTTCTTCAATCATAGCATATTTGGTAAATTTGTCGATCGTAGTTACATACATATCTGAATGATATATTTGAAAAGGTCCTGTAGGAGTTTTTGTTTTTTTCAATTGGCAATTTAATTGGTTTTCTTTCAAATTTAAAGTTACAAATATGACAATTATTAATAAACTTAGTTATCTCTTTTTTTACGCTCGGATAATAATATAGCTTTCTTAAGTCCTCATAAGTTTTATTTATTCCAGGGTGATTGTTATCAGACCTGTGGTGTTTGGCTATTATTTCCAATATTTCTTCGTAATTCTTTTCTTCTATTATATTGTTAGTTATAAAGACCTCGGCTTCTATAACATTATTGGGGTTAGACTTTTTAATTTTAAATTCGTTTTGAATTTTTATTAGATCCTCTGTAATCCGCAGTGTAAGGCTATCACTTTATTTAAAAATATCTTATCTAATATTTGCGCTATTAAATCTGAATCAAGTTCTTCATAATTATATGTTCAGTGACTTTGAACAAGTCCAAGCTGTCCTCTTCCGCTGAATGTACAGTCTGATTATAGTCCTCAATAACTGGAATACCCTCCAAAATGCTCTTTCTACTAACTGTTTGTTTTTTGCTGAACGGTTTTCTAGGATTTTTTGTAAGATCTTCTCTAGAGTGTATTTCCCTTAAGAGCTTATTAAGTGCACTTATTGTGGCGTAAGTTTTTCCACACAAATCGCAGGTAGTTTTTCCTTCATGTGTCATCCTATGCTGGTTCTCACTCTTCCTATCCTTGTTAATTTTCCCACATATTTTACACTCTGAATATCCTTGGTTAACATTAGTTTCTCTTATTCTCGAAAGTGCATTTTATTATCTTTTCCTTGTACATGGGATACATATACCGAATTCATATTCATTTAGTTTTATCTTCCATCGAATAAGTTTAGAATTTGGTTGTTTAAGGTTCGCCAACCAAATTAATGGCTTATGATCTGTATGCATCGAATTTTCTTCCATAAAGGTAATGTATAAATTGTTTTACTGCCCACACTATGGCCAATAATTCTTTTTCAGTTGTTGAGTAGTCGCACTCGTGCTTATTCAATGTTCTGGATGCAAATGCTATTGGACCTTTTTTTTGTGAAAGAACAGCGCCCAATGCGTAGCTGCTAGCATCCGTTTTCAAAATAAATTTTTCTTTAAAGTCAGGATACTTTAGTAGCATGTCTCACATTAAAATATTTTTCAATTTCTCAAAACTCTCTTTATAATCCCTATCATCTACATTGATAATTGAGTCCTTTTTAAGACGGATTGTTAATAGTTTTGCTATTTTAGCATAATCAGGTATACATTTTCTGTAGTAACCACTCAACCCCAAAAATGTCTGAATTTCCTTGACGGTCCGTGGAATGGTTTGTTTTTTAATACCTTCAATTTTTTTCGGGTCAGGTTTTATTCCTTCGTTAGTAACTATATGTCCGAGAAAATCTGTTTCCTTTTTTAGAAAATCACTTTTATTCAGAGACATCTTTAAATTAGCTCTTCGTAATGTATTAAATATTTTCTCTAAATTGTTAATGTGCTCTTGTAAAGAAGTTGAAAAGAAGAGTGTATCGTCCATATTGTATATGATACAAATTTTGTTGATGTATGCCTTAAGAATGTTGTTCATCATGCGCTGAAAAGTCGCTGGAGCATTCTTAAGTCTAAAAGGCATTCTAATGAACTCGTAATGACCATTATTGGTAGAGAAAACTGTTTTCTTTGGATCCTCTGGTTCGACTTCTATCTGATAGAAACCTTTAGTAAGGTCTAGTGTTCTAGTCTACCAAGCGGAATCGTCGTCAATTTGCGGAATTGGATATTTATCTTCCCTAGCAACCTGATTTAACTTTCGGTAATCTATAACTATACGCCATTTTTTGTTACCATATTTATCCTCTTTCTTAGGGACAACCCATATGGGTGCATTATATGGTGAGTTCGAATATTTTATATTGCCTTGTTCTGGCATTTTGTTGATCTGTTTCTCTACTTCCTCTGTATGAACAGCAGGGTATCTGTATATCTTAGAATTTACAGGATCTGACAATCCTGTATCAATTGCATGTTTGATTTCATTAGTAAAGGTTAAATCGTTACATTTCTGATAAAAAATGTCCTTATGCTTATGAATCAAATCACAAATAGCTTTTGATTCTTCAAAATTGAAGTGATCCAAACGTAAATGATTATCACTACTCTATAGCTGTTTCATGTTATACAATTCTGTCAATTGGTCCATATCTTTTGGAACAGTCTCATGTTCGTTGTCTCCTTCATAGTACAAATCAAATGTTTGTCCATTAATTTTAAGAACTTTTCTCTTGTAGTCAATTATAGCGTTATTCAATTTTAACGTTTGATGTCCCAACAGGGGCCTTATTCTGTAATTCTCGTACGCTCAAATGCTGAAATTTTGGGTTTTTGAAACAGGAATATATGAAATTACAAAGTTTAGAGAAAACAGGCATGAAGCTTTTAAATTACAATACGCTTTCAAGAATTCTTACCTAGCCAAAAAATCCTGATCAAGTTTATAAATTTTTAGCGATAGAGTTTTAGCTTAGGAGGTTACAGAAATTTGTATAGTCCGAAAGTTGTGTCCGAAATTAATGGTATTTGATTATGATTCTTTGGTATAGTTCCCTAGTGTGTAATGTAAAAAGATCCTGACGCTGTTTTAATTGACATAGGGTTTTCTAATTTTCTAATGAATTGGGGTGGAGATTGATTTAAATTTAAAAAGTTTTCAGTTGAGCCTGTATCAATTAAAAGTCGCAAGGACTTAGTTATTTCTTTGAGTAAAATAAGTCCGGGTTGTCTGTGTCGTCCGGTGAAGAGGCTAGTGCAGGAAAATTTCCTGGTTCATAAGTTTCTTTTTGTTTTTTTAGTCTAACATGATTAATTTTATTATTATTATTACATTTAACACACTTAAAATAACACTCCGGTTTGGTAGCTGCTTGACGATTATGGTATTGTCTACGTGTTTGTTGAGTTGAAGTATCCATCGGCTCTACTTGTGGTTGAGGGTTGTATGGTTGAAAACTCGGTACTTGTTGCCAAATAGTGTTAAAGTTTCTTTGTTGATTTGGTTGAGGTGCGTACAACCTTGGCCTCCAATTATTGTCTTGTTGTCTTTGATAATTGGACTTAGGCTGCCAATTATTTCTTCCTTCTCTTTTGTGATGATGATTATTCTGCTGTCTTGAATTCTTTTCCTTCTCTTTATTAAGGAATCCAGATTGTGACAACTTGTGAATGGCTTCTTCCATTGACTTGGGTTTAAGGGCACATAACACTGTTCTCATATGAACCGGTAAACGGGAGGTAAATATTTCCTTCTTGTCGGCTTTTCTGGTTTAACATTGCCAGTTATAAAAATCAAACGTATTACCTCTGTATTGCGCTGCTCTAAGCTCCTCGTACAATTGAAATTGAAATTGGAAACCTCTAAAATTAATTTCAAGCATACCTTTAATGTCCGTCCAATTACTTAAATGCGGATGAATCTCCATTGCTCGCCTGGCTTTTCCGACCAATTTGCTCTTGATTATATTTACACATTTTTTGTGCTTGCTCATTATAGGGCAGTAGCGTGGGCAGAATATCATCAACATTTGTGAAAAATGTTGTTAAGTCCTCTTTCCTGCCATTAAATACATATATTTTTTCTAAATACTTCAGAGGATTGATATCCAGGACTCTTCCTTGTCCATTTGCCAATGATGCCAATCCAGGGTTTGGTGGGTTGATCGGCATTTTGATTAAATTTTACAATTATTTTAATCCCTTATTCAATATTCGTTTAAATAATAGGGAATATATTTTTAGCGCTTGTCACTAATTTTAACGTAGTTAAATGCACTTGTTTTATATATTGCAGGATCTTTTTTTCAAGGATAACAAATATTTGTTGTTATCCTACCGACTGCGCCAGCTAAGTTCTTCTTCAAAGAAATAAAACAAACGTCTGCTTGTTCTGATAGTCAGTAAAGAACTCTTTTTTTAAATAATAATAAATGTCTTTTTCCTAGCTTAAGGTATTTTTATATTAATATTAAATATTTATTTATTTTCAATATTTCGCTGCCCCTTCGTGTAGCGTCTTCAGGAATTATTATTTTATTTTTATTATGTTTTTTTTACAGCCAGGCCCACGATATCGAAAGAAAACATAAGCGAAAGAAAATCACACACTGTGAGTCTAATACTATGTTCACACCTAACGTGTTTAACATCTCAATCGTGTTTAAGCCTTAAACACGTCGATTTTGAGACATTGACTTGTTTTGTTAAACATTTCAAATTAGATGTTTTAAATTTAAACACTTCGTTAAACACGTAAATGGAAGGGTTCCATTTTATTTTGAGATGTGTTCAGTATGTAATTGATGAAACTGTCACTTTTTATGGTTATTAAACACATTACCGTAGTGTAAAATGGCGGCACACTTACAAAAACCTAAAAAAGCACCAACAAAAATAACAACAGAATTAGTTGTTTTTTCACATTATTTATATTTTTTCGTATGACGGGCGTTTTTTTTATACAGTCTTTGCTCACCCTTAAATAAATCATTAATATTGAGAACTCCATAATTGTATTCTTCCAATTTTTCGTAGATATATTTTTAATTTTCTCAAACTTGTTTACAATTTTGTACAAGCACCAATATCAGCTGATAAAACGTCATTCTTAAACATCTCAAATATAATGTGAACGGTTATGTTTAGTTATTAAAACATTTTGCTTAAACGCGTTTAAAAACACAAGTGTGAACATAGCATAAACTGCGGCCCACTAATTGTCACTTTATCGTTCGCTTTGCTTTACGTTACCAACATAATGCAAATAAACAACAAAGCTACCATATCAACATATCAAAAAATAATCGCGAATATACAGGAAAAAAGCTCTGAAATGCTTAAATTGTACAGTATAAAATGCAACTGTGTGCTAGTTTAACTTGACAGAAATGTAGTAAACAAACTTATTCCGATTTTGTTTATTTATGTATATGTCTCTTTTCAATTACTTGAGCATTCTCAGAACCCCAAAGACGACAATTTTGTTTATTAACATACCCACCGAATGAGAAATGTGCTTCATCGCTGAAGAAAATTTTGTTCGAAAAATTACCGTCCACCACCTTATTCGGGTCTTCGGTAACACTTTCACTTACAGCAGCGATATTTTCAGCGGAACGAGCGAAACGATGATGTACAGGCATTACAATATTTGTAACCGCTCCAGTCTCTTCAAATTTCTTCACAATTTCGCCAATTGCTTGCGTAGATGGACGATTATGTAAACCATAATCTCTTAAAGCACGATATGTGGGTGTGAAAAACCACAATTTTCGTAGTAAGTATTGATAATTTTTATGCGTTGTGTGATAGTTAAGCCATCCATTTTCGTCAATGTCAGACTTTCAACTGAAGAGAAAAAAATTGGTTTAACAACTTAGTTTGACAGATGTTGAACTCCAGTTCCATACTTTTAAAACCACGAAATGGATAACCCGGATTTATTCTTTTTATTTTTAAAGTATGAAAGTCTCTTAGAATTCCATGGCGGGCCTAGAGGATTCTAAACTATTTGTTTTGGAACACAACAATTCATAATCCAGTATATTCTTTCATAAAACTTATCTACAATATAATTTATAACTTCAGCATTACTATCATATTCCGATGGAGTTAGCAAACTATTCCAATTTGTACTAAGTACTTACTAAGAAATTCAGTGAATCTGTGATAATTTGTCTTTTTGAATCACCAGCGTTTAACTTTAGATTTTTTGGCAGAATCCATCCTAACTTCCTGATTTCACTAAAAGCAAAAGCTTTTCATAACATTCAAATGTAATATATAAGTATATCAGCTGTCCAAACCAAGTAAATACAAACAGCAACAACAATGATATACCAATGGCCAAACTATTTATGTATGTTGTAAAATTGTCCACAAAAACTTACAGCGAAGAGTAAATAAATTACCAAGAACTCTCCAACGTACAGGTCATTATCAACACAGTTGCGTGTCTTCCAATTTAGCAAAACTCGTAGATAAATGTGCGACAACCACCGATGATTGAGACTGCAGTCAGACAATACAATCAAAATTTGTTTTTGTCTTGCTACAAATCCGTTGCAAACGATATTGTTTTATATATACATAGTTTTACACAATATTATTTTATTTCTTGTTTCTAATGATTATTTAATTTATTTACTTATTTCAATTAAAGTTCCCAAATATTTTTACAGAAAACGGTACGAAGAAAAAACCAGTGTTGCCATAGTGTTACCAAATCATGAAAAAAATATATATATACATACATATGTATATTATATTGTATAATAAAAAAATTAAATTATAACAATACGATTTATTTTACAAAAAAAAAATCTAGCAATGAAGGGTTAAGAACAGAAAAAACAAATTCCCTGTATTTTTTTGTATTTTATTCACCTGCCACCACCTTCTATAATTTACCCACGGGTTATTGGATTTTAAGTTAAGGTTGATTAGATGAAAGTTTAGATCATTGATGCCCAAGGTAGTAGTATTGGTGAGAGTGACGAAAATAAGACACAGAAGTTCTGCAAGTGTAGTTTGTCTCTCCCACTCAACATGCTGATTTCCTATTGGTTAATTGACGATCAAACAAAAGAGCGTAAGTATACGTGTGAGCTTAGTTTGCTGATATCAGCCACTACTGGGCATCTTTGGTTTAGATGCCAATAAGGGTTAGAAAAATAAATGGTAAACTTATACATACGTTCATATAAAGTCGACTCCGAACGACAGACTTAAGAAGCTTTTGCATGGTAATCAATTCTCCCAGAAGAGAGAGAGAGAGAGGTCGCCGAAAAAAATAATTTTTTTATATTTCCTTTTTTTTAAATGTCAGAGCTGAGATTTGCACCCAGCGCTTTCGTCTTAGTAATCCATCATACTATATCACGGCGACTGCATACGTAAATTTTTCCTTATTTTAAAAATTTGAAGATTATTGGGATTGAGGTACATTAGAAATAATTTAGTTGTGTCCTTAGTAGAAATTTCATTCGTTAGTTTTAGAAGAAGAATAAGTGTTTGTTTTTTGAAAGAACTTTGAAAAAAATTACAATTGAATGGAAAGCAAACGTTTTGGTTTTTGACAAATGGAAACGGCATCTACAAATGAGACAATTATTGTGAATCATCACATCTGAAAATATTTAAAACTACCCGAAAATTTGTACTGTCATCCATAAGTAAAAGCGGCAGACGGAACAATTTCTTACGCTCAGCGAATACGTTAAATCATGGTTCTCCAAACAGCATATCACAACCCTGTTTTTTATTTATTTACATTTTTTTTTACTTTTTACAGATGACTTGGATTTTCCTAAAATATACTTGTCGCTTGCATTTGGAGACTACATTTGATGATTTGCATGATTTTTGTATTATTTATTGAACAAGGAGTTAATTTTCATTAGCCGTAACTTTAAAAGGCTAATCAAGTTTTTAAAGTTTAACAAATAGATGAATTGTGTAACAGTAAACATATTTTTTATTATTTTAATAGACAGATATAACAAATATACAGTACATGAATTACGAGTATACATATGTATGGATGTATGTATGTTCCAAACTACTTTAAATTTTATAACTTACCACCAATTGCTTCACATTTTAAGGTAACAATATCTCCTTCGCTGTAGGGGCCCACTACAGTTGATCTTTCCACATCAGAATCATCCCTTATTATAACTAGTTCTGGGGGAGCTATAAATAATTAGAATTATAAATTTTGCTTTAGTATATATTATATGTGTACTTATATTATTTAAGAAGAAAACGTTAAATTTCGATTTTCCCCTTTTTTGGTTGCATGTAAATTTGAATACATAATTGGGCATTCACAAAAGTGGTCTTTTTTTCTAATCGAATATAAATATTCCATACACATTTTAAAATTGCTTGATACACTGTTATAAATACACAGTCGTACGATTCATTCACAAGATAATCTTATCGATTTCTGACACACTTTTAAAAGTCGCATTAATGCCACACCATCACAGAAAAGAATATGCAAAGCATATGCAGAGCTACTTTTTGCAAACATCTTATAAAATGCAACCCTGATCACGTTGAGAAAAAAATGTTTTTGAATTTTTTTAAAAGATTGTGAACTCGGACAGGCTTGTCAAAAAATCTGTCATACAGATGTATTTTTATGCCACACTGCTATACTTATTTAACAAATTGTACGACTAGATAGGATAGTGTATCACGGCCTTAATTAATCACATATTTTCTTTTTTTTAAGACCAATACTCAGGAGTGCCCCCCTACTAAATGCAGTGCATTGTATGTTGAATACGTAGATATAGATAGATAGATGTTAACAGCCTTATGTATAATAAAAAATTAGCAGTTCGTTGTACACAGTGGCTAAGTTTGTCATTCAAATACGTGGAAATTCTTACTCAAAGGTACAAGGATTTAATTTTTTGGATTATCTAACTAGTTATCAAACAGAGGGTATAGAAAGTTTTAATAATATCTGTCTATAGCGGGTGATAAACTTGCGAGTTTTTTGTCCTATATACTAACGAGTTGCAAATTTTTCATTATACATACGGCCGTAAGTGCCTTATGTCAATGGGACAAACTGTTGCCAATTTGATCACTCAAAGGCCAGTGTTATACCTTCACCTTTGAATGATCAACAGTACAGTGAACTCGCGAAAACGTGAATACCCGGAAGCATGAACGACTCGGAAACGTGAACACTTTTATGTTTGCATTGACTACTCTTAAACGTGAACAAGGTGAAATACTTAGCTCTAAAACGTGAACAATTTTTTTATTGTTTTTTAAATTTTTTCGTTTTATTTTTTGAGTTCGTTTAAATTTGGGGAATCCCAGCATAAGACAACATACATACATATTTAGCTATCTATTTCAACAAAACATGCACATGTGTAGTTAAGAAATCTTAAGGAAAAGACCATACTTAAGATGTTTAAAAAAAACACATATCAAAAAAAGATAAGTGATTTCTTCCAATGAAAGTACTATTTAGGAAAAAATCCGATTTTTTTTTTATTAAGACCAATACTTAGGGGCAAACCCCTACTCATGCAGTGCATTGTATTGTAATGTGAAGATGGTTGATAAGTTTTTTTTTTTTCATAGATGTTTGTATATTTTGCGCCTTTTTTTATTGTTGATGAAACAAGTTGCTGTAAATTTGTCCACTCAAGAGCCAGTGTTATACCTTCACCCTCGAATGATCAAACAGCAATTGCCTCATCTGTCGGTGGATGTTTAATGTGAATGGTGAGCGTCTTCAGTAGATTAGCTGTTATCTTCCCAGAAGGTGGCGCTGTACTCCTGATCATTGGTTTTTGGTGGAATGGATTAGCAATGTCAGGGGGCGGTTTCGTGCAGATGGTCTTGCTGGAGGGGGGGGGGGAACCTCTTATTTTCTTAAATTCAATTTTTAATTTAAATTGTAATTTTTTTTTTTTTTTGGAAAACCGCAAATTTTTATTTTTATAATTTTATCCTTCGCTGGGATCGAACCTGGGTCGTGTGAGTTTCTGTGCGAGCGCTCTACCACTGAATTCTTTTGCTAGACCCATATAAGTATTCCTAACCTTTTTCGTATTATATTTTTTTAATTATAGAAACTTTAGTAGTAGAAAACTTTATATGTACAAACATATATGTATGTATACAATTCGTTTGAATTACAATATTTTCTTTTGTTTTATATTCACAAAAATGTAAAAATGGCAAAAAAGTTTGAATAAAATTTTATATAATATTTTTCTTTAATAAAATTTCCAAATTTGATTGAGTTTTAGCCAATATCTATTGATAAAATGCATATTTTTGTTCTAAAGTCTTACCGGTCGAAAAGGTGAACAAATTTGAAAATGTGAACACCCTTGGTAAAATTAGTTCACGTTTCCGCGAGTTCACTGTAATTGCCCCGCCTGGATATTGAATATGAGTGGTGAGCATCTTTTTATGTAGGTTGGTTGTTATCTTCCCAGAATATGGCGTTGTACTCCTGATCATTCGTTTACATGGTGGAATAGACTGGAAATGTCAGGGAGCGGTTTCGATTAGATGGACTTCTTAGAGGGGGGGATGACCTCTTATTGTTTTAGTTATAATTTTTAAAAAACCGCAAATTTATTTTATCTCTTTCACTGGGATTTGAACCTCGGGCGTTTGAGGTTCTGTGCACGCGCTCTAACCACGACCCCCAACATATATGTAATATTGCTGCTAAGTTGGATTTATTTTATCTTAATGTTTTTTCTTTTTAAAATCCTATGACATTTATAAGACAAAATGATATGCGTTGTAAATATGTACAATGTCTAAGGCGAAGAAATGTTATTATTTTATATTATTTGAATTGTTTTTAACAAAACAATTACACATTTTTTTTTTGTTCCGATAGAAAGGCTTTAATCAGATCAAGGTTAAATTCTCTAAGGAATTCTATGTTTTTGCAATGAATATTTTCTATGACCAAAGGAGAAAATGATGTCCGTGATGTTCTTTTAAAAGAAAATTATTAAACAGTATAGCTGTGCCAAATCGTTCAGTTAAATGATCGGTCATTTTCGTTCGGTCATTAAAAGTGATCCGGATCGTTCAATCGTTCATTTGTTCTGGTCGTTCAATCTAAATTTGTGTTTTCTTTGCTTGGTCCTTCGTTCAATATTGGTTTGTTGCTTATTTTCTGATATGCATGTCATCTTTTCTTTAATGTGTAAATACGTACTTTTATTAAATAAATTGTTTTTAATTTTATGTGTATAAATAAAAATTGTAACAAATTATACTTCAAAATAAACATATGTATATACATACATGTTTATATTTAAAATATTATTTTCTAAATTATATTATATATCATTGGTATAAATTATTTTTATTTTAATGGGATGTTATGATATTCCAATTTATACCAAAAATTTGTTATACAATGTATTCCAAAAATAATAAAAAAATAGTGTGAAAAATACGAGATATTATTTTTTCTGTCAAAATATGCCTATTAAAACGGCGCGAAAAGTGTTTTGCAAAAAAAAAAAAAAAAAAAACAATTTTTGTGTTTTGTGCCTTTTTTAACCCTCTAACACTGGATTCTAAAATACTGAATGAAATATGTTCAAATAATTTTTTTTATAGTAATTATGACCAACTAAGCCTAAATATGTGGTCAGATTTGTATTATCGTTTTTGGTTTAGACGCTATAGCCGATATTAGTAATGCCGTCCTTTTGGACGGCTTGGGGTTTTACGAAAAAAAAAACAAGCCAGCAGAACACATAACAGAAATTCAAAATTCATTTTTATTTGTTTAAAACTAGGTACTTAATTAGAATAAAATAATGTATAATGACTTAGTTCATGCATTTTGATTAAAGTTAGTTAATTAATTTTAAAAAATTTGTTAATTTGTATGATGATATTCATAAAAACAATTTTTTGTACTAGAGGCACATAAATGTATTCCACACTTTGAGCAAAAACATTGGGTTACAGATTTTTTGCAATATTTGCAAGTTTTTCTGCCGTCCTGTCTGCTTAGCCACTTCGGGAAGTGACCTGTATTGTCATAACGAATGTTGTCAGATGGGTGCTTTGCTTTATGACCACGTTTTATACTACTGAAGTCAGGGTCTGTAGAGGTAGATGCTCTCGGTCGGCCTGTAGAACGGTTTTGTTTGTATGATACTAGTCCAGAGGCTATTTCTTCTCGGAACTCAGGTAACTGAAGCAAGGTTTTTGGTGCAGTGCCGTCATTATTAATCATCTGTGAATGTATTCTTCGATATAAAACGTATGCATTTGTTACGGCCATATCAATAAATTGATAAAAGAGACGAGTCATTGCATCACGAGTCTTTGCTCGTATGTGGTAGCGGCCCATAAGGCCGTCCATCATATCAACGCCACCCATGTGCCTATTGTACTCCCGTATTATTTGTGGACAATCAACGGCAATATATTTCTTTATTTTCCTGTCATAACGGGAAGCTTTAGACACCTGTGGAGCTGGATTAAACCTAGTAAATGGCTTTACCCCAACATATGTTGATAATAACCTTACACTCTTGGAGTCTTTCCATAAAACGTTACTGACATCCACGCCATAGGCAGAACCAACGTACTCCGTTGAAAACCCTCTTGTTTCGTTCTTTATTATAAATATTATCTTGCGGCAGCTTGCAATTTGGAATTCGACTAACACGCACAGTTCCCAAACTGTATATACCTTTAGCACGCAAATAGATCATAAGTGGTAATGTTGTATAAAAATTATCGAAGTATACAATGTGATGCTTAAAATTAGGAACGGTTTGTATCAACCGAACCACAACGTTAGCTGCGCTCCAAAGATCAGGATTATCTGGCAGTATAACATTGTCGCCTGCGCCATTATATACTTCAAAACGATACGCATATCCGAATGAATCACATAACACAAATAACTTAATTCTTCATTTGTGGGGTTTGTTTGGCATATATTGTCGTAAATGGTGCTTTAGTTTGGTGCTGCACATTTGTTCGTCAACACACAGTCGAGCCTGCTTTGGAACGGAATCAAATCGCGTATTAAGATGGAGTGCGAAATTATGGATACGAAACAAGGGATCGTAACCCGCTTTTCCTTTCTTGATTCTTTCACTCTCATCGTGGAAACAAAGATACTGCTTTATCAGCTCAAAGCGTGTACGGGACATTGTAATTTTAATAGGTGTGAATGCGTTTTTGGCCCAATAACTAGTTAGGTTTGGGTAACGATAAACGGACATATATATGAGAATACCAATGTAATGATAAAGTTCGTCAACATCAACTTTAAATTGGCTGTTGATATTTTTTATTAAAGCGGCGCGTGTAGTTTCTTCCGCCACTATTTTCATTATATCTTCCGTGTAGAAATAACAAAATATTTCCCAAGGTGTGGCTAATTTTGTTATTTCCGGAGGAAGTGACGAGTCTTCTCGAAATGCTACATAATTTACGTGAAGCTGTAGTGCTCGTTTCCGCCATGTAATTTTAGACCATTCTTGCGAGTCCTTTTGTATTGACTCAATACCTAGACATTAAATATACAATTGTATACCTACAGACTCGAGCAAAAAATAGTTTTATTTCTTACCAACTCCATTGAATCCACTGCAGAAGGATGATTAGATGGTCCACTATTTTCTACAATTGGTAATGGTGAGCATGGTCGTTTTGACTTTGGTGTAGATGAGCTCGGGGTTGATACAAAACCGTCAGTTATTGGCATGCTAACAGGTACCTCTACAGCTATCGATATTGAAGAAGACGCTAAAAGACATTCCAGTCCACTTAAATTTACAGATAAATCCAATTCATTATTGAAAAAGGTATCGCTATCATCCAAATTTTTTAATATTTCTGAAATGCACTCATCATCTTCTGCATTAATTTTATTGTTCTGATTTATTTCATTTGCTTGACATGGTTCATTGTATGGACTAATTTCATCTTCTGGAGTAATTTCATCCAGGGATAGTTCTGAATCGCTGAAACTATCGTCGGAACTTGAATCTACTTCTTCGTCCGTTTGTACTGAATCTAACAAATCCAATACCTGATCTTCTGTCAGTTCCGATAACTTGTATACTTTTCGAAAATTAACATTCATAATTATCTAAAATCCATCAAGAATATTGTTTAATATTATAATTATAATTATAAGTATGTTGAAAATCAATTACGATGTTCAATTTCTGTCATCATAAATTTACGCGTAAAGCCCCTGCCATCCAAAAGGATGATATCGGTTTTTTACTTATAAAAACCAAACTATTAATTATTTTCACTTAATTTTTCCACATAATGTTCATTTAATATCTTACCTTTATTGAAAAAAATTATTGTCTCCGTCCAATTACTTTTAATTAATTTAATTCACTTTTTTAGATGCCACTTCACAACAAGCACCTGTTAGTGCAAAATTTTGTTATTCACTGACAAAATCCAATTACAGACTCTAAGCGAAAAACCGTACGTCAACACAATATTTTAGAAATATGCTCCCTAGAGTGTTCTTCCCCAAATTAATTTTAAAATTTTTGCAAAATGTTACTTTTCTTAAAGTAATGTCGATTTAAGCTATATCATCCTTAAGGACGACTTAAGTGTTAGAGGGTTAAATAATATTGTGTGCCTTTTTTATTAAAAATAATATTTTGTAGAATTTTTTAATAAAAATAATATTGTGTGGCTTATTTTTTTTTTATTAAATTTACGAGTAATATTTTGTGGTTTTTTATTCAAAAAAAGAATAAAAAGAAAGAATTTCAAAGCAAATCTCGCTAAATGATCGCTCCGGAATATTAATCGGTTCGGGAGAATCCCTTAGTTATCGACGATGAACTCGCAATGTATTACGCCGATCACTTATTTCAGCAGCAATTATCACAATACATACTATACTCGTATAGGAGTATTTTTTTAATTTGATTTTCTTTAATTTGATTTCTTTTAAGATAAATTTTTTTTATTAGGTTTTTTTTAGCACAAATGTATATATTTTTTCTTTTCATAGTTTTGCTTTTTTCTTTACATACATTTTTCTTTTATTGGTTTCTTTAAATTTTTCACAATTAATATTATTATTATTTTTTTTGACGTTAATTTTTAATGTAATGAAATTCTCAAGCTCAAGGTCTTTTTTTAAATAAAAACTTTTATTTAATTATCAATATTTCGCTACTCCTGCGTGTAGCGTCTTCAGGATATATTTATTTATAAATTATTTTAAAATTTTAAATACATAAAATGTGTATTTATTAGATAAATAAATAAATAAATAAATAAATTGATAATTAAATAAAAGTTTTTATTTAAAAAAAGACCTTGAGCTTGAGAATTTCATTACATTAAATAATAAAGGTAGAAAAAGCAGAATTAAAAAAGACGTTAATTTTTTTTTAATAATTAATTTTGTTCCTATTTTTCTTTGCGCCAACAACAAAATCAAATGGGTTTGTTTACAAAATGTATGAAATTTAATAAAAGTTGGTAACATTTTTGAGAGAATTGGTTTTTAAAAATGAGAGCACCTGCACAGATAGAAGTTTAAGGTGATGAACGCAACGAACAACATTTTCTGACTCAAGTACGATCATCAATTCAGCAATTCTTTCCCAGGCCTTCTCCAATTCGCAAGGAACAACATATTGACAATTTAGTATTAAAAATGATTGCCACTACCCATTGCGACTTGCGGATCGATTTTTCTGGGATATACTTTTCCATCATGAAAAACATTTACAGTCTACTTTATAATAACTCCTTAATTTAGGTTTAATCAAAGAATATAAATCATATAGAATGCTCATCTCAACAAGAATTCAAATATTTTTTAAAAATTCTATTTGATGCGGGAAGGAAGGGCAAAAGGCAAAACAAAAGAGAAGAGCGTAACAAAACAAGAGAAACCAAAGAGAAACTAATGTGTGTTTTATTTCTTTTGCATTGTGGTTTAAGGCCTGGTTAGCCAAACGTTGCTGTATCGTAATGTAACGTCCCCTAACGTAGAAACGTAAGTGCACTTATAGAACATTTAAAAACGTGTCATATGTTTTGGAGATAAACAACAACAAAACAGAAAATATATTGTGAAATAGTAATTTGTTTATAGTGTACTTAATAGTGTTTTTTTTTTCAAATAATTAAAAGACAAATAAATAAATATGGATGCGGATTTTAATTTACTAAAAATTTCTTAAATTTCTTTCCTATTAATATTTTTACTTTTCTTTGCAATACTCATGCTGAAAATGTGTTTAATAAATGTAGGGCTGCCAAATATTGAATTGAAAAAAGTACATTGAGGAAAAAAAAAACATTAGATTTTTATTCAAAACTTTTTTAAAATTCATTAGGAAAAATAAACTAGCAAATAATAATACAAAAATATGATCGTAACCATTGTTTACGAAAAAGTAATAGCTCAAAATTATTCGGATTTCTATTTTTAAATTTAAGTCTATACTATTCAACTTTTCAAATGTGAAATAATTTTGTATAATTTGAAAAATAAATTGTATGCCCGTATTCATAAAAAGTATTTTAGGTTTTTTGACAAGTATTGCATAGATATATGTATGTCAAATAAACCCTCAATAAACCTAACATTTTTTATGAATACGGGCATTAATATTTATTATTTTCTTTTTATAATTATTGTATATTTTATATACACTCATGTATTTGTAAAAACTTTTACAAATATATACTTACAAGTTTTTTTGAACTTGGTTTACAATGCTATTTTTACCAATGTTAGTTTTTAGAAAATTGTAAAACTTGGCAGAAGTGTCTTAAAATTAGTTTAAAATATCAATTCACATTCCAAACTTTCTATTAAAAGTTTGTTTGTTCATTTCCTTCTCCCAAAAGGGCAAACTCGAACTGAATGTTATTTCAGACGCCGCATTTGAATGCGGTATAGCCAATATAAACATACAAATTCTTTTCAAAATTTTGAAACAATCTACTATTTAACAATTATATTCATTTTGTTTAGAGTCAAACTAAACAATTTAAATAAAAACACCGTTCACCTTTTGGTTTTTTATAATTAACTATGTATTTGTAATTGTCTTTATTATATTCACTTTTTTTGTTTTCTTTGTTTAATGTTTAAGTTGGGTCCTTATTTAGTTTTTTTTACAATATTTGTTTTAATTCGTAATTTTAATGTTAATTTTAATTTCTTAATTTATGATACTTTTTATTTCATTGATTTGTACCGCCGCGTTCTGCTCACAAACTAATAATCAACTGACTTTAGCAACATGAAATTAAAAGGGAAGATTACAGATTGTCAGTGATGTCAACAAGGCGTTTTTAAACATTCTGCCCCCTCCAAGTGATGTGTTATGAGCACAGCTTCTTTGAGGGTCTGGCTGTGGAATAGTTGAAGTCTGGCAGTCGGCACAAAAAATACTGGACCAAAAGAAGGAGTCACTGGTATTTGATGGGATCATTTGAGTCTTTAGTCGCAAAGTATTTCCATTCATCAACTGATAGTCTTTCGTATGCTCTTTCGATTGTTGGGCATCATACAGGATAGAGTTGTGTCCTTTGGAGCATATATAATAGTCAAATTCATTTTCAAATTTCTGAACAGAATGAGACCAGTTCAACCAAATTATGCAATGCTTTTGCATAACAACAACATCGTATCTCTCTTCTGCATTAGCGTTTAGAGACTTTAGTATATGGTCGTGGTTGCATAACCTGCATGACCACTGACGATGAAAAGAGCTGAGATGAAGAATTAAAGGCATGACTGTAAATAGATTATGAGAATGTATTAATAAAGACGTTTTAATTATTAATAATACTACAAATTTTATAATGTAATGCAAATCATTAATCTCTGTGTTACGTCTTCGAAATTTCCATTTATAATATCTGCTACGTAGTTCGGCCAGATATTTATTTTGCGATCTTTGGTACAATAATTGATAGATGATGATGCATTTCCAGCGGTTGACAAGGGTAAAATTTTCTTCTTTTATATCTCTTTCGGTTGAAAAAGTTATGAAATTGGTGATAAGAAAGTGTCTAGGAGTCAATGGGGTCAAATTAATAGGGTCATCGCTAGCAGGGTTTAAGGGTCTAGAATTGAAGCATATTTCAATGCAGGTCAGAATTGTACATCGTGCTTCGAATGTGAATTTCATTTTATGAAGTATTTTTTGTAGATGTGTCTTAAATGATTTTAAGCCTGTTTGACGGAAACCTGTAATGTGTTGGGTGTCAGGTGGCATAAACTTCCATTCGATGTTTATATGCTTCTGCTGTTGAAAAATATGTTGCTGTAGAGTTTTCAAAAATTTTAGACGATCTTTTTTGATGAGTTCTGCTGCTCTGACGAAATTTGTCCCATTGTCCAAATGGATACAAGCAGGGTATCTACGTCTTCCAATGAAGCGTGAGAATGCTGCTAAAAATGCTTGTGCTGTCAAATTATTTGCTGTTTTTAGAATTGT
The DNA here is from genome assembly GCA_963576795.1 of Metopia argyrocephala. Taxonomy (NCBI): domain Eukaryota; kingdom Metazoa; phylum Arthropoda; class Insecta; order Diptera; family Sarcophagidae; genus Metopia; species Metopia argyrocephala. The sequence continues at coordinate 90,908,583 of OY756209.1, forward strand.
AAATAGTTTCATTCTGGATTTTATGGTGTGTTGTAGTATTTTTGAGGATGAGGGGTAAGTTGATTTTACCTCATCCGCTAATTGAAGGAGTTTTCTTATGGCTAAAAACGGTGTGCAATTGACTCCGAATGTTACGATAAGGAGCTCGTAATCCTCAATAGGATCATTTGATGTCTTACGAAACAATATTCGCTGATAACTGGTCTGAGATGGGTCGATGAGTATTTGACGATACATTTTGGTAATGTCCGCATTAAATACATAACGGAAAAATCTCCACTTTGCTATCAGAAGAACAAGATCTTGCTGAAGGATGGGTCCTGGGTATAAAATGTCATTAAGACTATTCTTGTTTGACGTCGGGCTAGAGGCGTTGAAAACTACACGAAGCTTTGTAGTAAGCCTATCCGGTTTTATTACTGCGTGATGCGGCAGGTAATAGTTTGGAGCCTTATTTATAACCAAGGGTGAGATTTTCCTCATGTGTCCCAACTCGAGGTATTCAAGTATGACTTGATTGTATTGTTGCTGAATGTCAGGTTTTCTACTGAGCATTCTTTCCATGCGTAAGTATTGAGCCATTGCGATATTTCGCGAGAAGCCTATTTCTTCGCCTTTTTTGAAGGGTAGGGTAACAATATACCTCCCTGTGTCGTTTCTACGTGTTGTAGATTTGAAATTGTTTTCGCAAAATGTGTCCTCATCTGACCTCAAAATCCGTTTTGGGGTTTCCTCCACCTCCCAAAAACGTGTGAGGATTTGGTCAAGGGACGTAGTATTAAGTAACGATACTGTAGTTTGTGACTGAGTCACTTTTGAAATTGGTCCCCCCACAATCCAGCCAAATGCTGTTTTTTGTGCCAAAAGGGATCCAATTGACCGCATCGGAGTCTCCATACAATATATGGATGGGCCTAAGTCGAGGCCTATTAGGAGGTCGATGGGTTGGCTCTTGTAAAATTGAGGGTCTGCTAATTCCAATTTAACAGCCTCAGTGATGATTTCGTGATTCAAGGTTTGTGTGGGTAAATTGGGTGGAAGGGTCTTGAGTACTGGTGCCCAGACTTCCAATTTAAAGTTAGGGTCTACGCGGGAGCAAAGGTTGAACAAACACGCTTTGATAGATGTCTCAGAAACTGTTTGATTTAAACCTGTTACATGTACCACGTTGCGTCTAGTGGGTAAGTTTAATCGTTTCTGCAATTTATCTGAGACAAAAGTTGATTGAGATCCAGGGTCGATGATAGCTCTAGCCTGGTATCGTAGACCTTTAACTTCTATTTGAACTACGGCGGTAAACAATAAAGTGTCTTTGTTTTGTAATTCTGTATGTGAGTCAGAATTTTTTTGAAGGGTCAAAGACGTGTAGTGAGGAGTGAGTGAATTTGGAGTGGACTGTATTTTAGTAGTTAAAGCTGTGGAGCTTGTTGATGGACATTCTGCTGTATTTATTTGTGCTAGATTGGCAGAATGGGTCACAGTAGCTTTATGTAACAATGTGTTATGTTTCTGTTTACATAACCTACAACTATATTTGCTAGGACAATCTTTTACACTATGGGTCCCTGATAGGCAGTTGTAACATGAATTTGTTGTCCTTACTACGTGAATTCGATCATTGACATTTGTTTCCAAAAATAAGGGGCATGATCGTAATAAATGTGCGTCATTGCAATACTGGCATTTATTATTTGTAGCAGAGGGGTTTTTAAGTGTCGAATTAGTGGTTTGTTTCGACAAATTTGTTTGCAGCGAGTTAATAATATTCTTTTTATTTGAGGCAGGTTTTTTGACTTTGGGGCTATTCTGTGCGGATTTATTTTTTGACACGATATTTTCCACAGACTCTAAAGTTCTAAACTTGTGGGTTAAAAATTTGTCGAATTCGGACCAGGTAGGGATTTCGGCGCAATCTTCCCGAGAATTTTCAAACTCCTGTACTAAACTTCTGGGTAGATTCTGTGAGCATATGAATATTAAAAACGACTCCCAGGTTGTTGTGTCAACGCCTAACATGCTGAGGGTCTGCCTAGAGTCATTTATAGTACGCTGTAATTTTTTGATTGATGCACCTGAGTTTGCAGATGCCTGAGGTAGGTCTAAAATTATTTTATACTGCTCGTTGACCTGCATCCATTTATTCTCATACCTGTCTATTAAATTTTTCCACGCTAGAATAAAACCTTCGCTTGTCAAGGGTACGTTCGCAATTATTTCTCTCGCTTCGCCACCTGTTTTTTGGGTCAAATAGAAGAGCCGTTCTACATTGCTAATTCGAGAATTTTTGATATATATCGCGGTAAATAAATCCCGAAAGCTGGGCCATAATTTGTAATCCCCAAAAAATGGGTCGGTGTCGCAGGGAGGGAGTCTTATTGACAATGTCTCACTTTCTTGAAAAGTTGTTGATCGATGTTCTATTTTTTCAACGGGTTCCGAAAGTGCGTTGATTTCTGCATTTATGGATGAATAGCATACCTTGTATGCCGACAGGGTTTTCTGGTATTGTTCCCGAAGTTTATTTCGTTCGATTGGTTGGTCCCCCTCCTTCTCTATATCTCTACATTCTTCATAAGACCGCTTTACTTGGGTCCAGAGCGAATCTAACTCTACGCGAAGAATTTCCAGCGCATGAATATTGTCCTCTGCATGGCTGGCTGAGTATGTCTTTTCAAATTCAATTAAATCATTTGTACAATTTACAAACTTTCTAAGAGACATCTTGAAAAGTTAAAATTTTATACTTCGTAAAATTAGGGAGAGGTGTCGAAAAAATTGGGTCAAAAATGCCTGCTAGCGATTTAACAACAAGTAATATTGAAAAAATATTAATATATTCAAATCCTATTTACGATTTGAAGTTACCCGGAATAAATTAATTTTTGGCCCGTTGGTAACCCTTTTTATTTCTCCGTTACACCAAATGTGTTTTTCTTATTATTTTTTGTGTTTAATACAAGTGTGTCTCATTTGTATTTATATGTACATATAAAATATTATTTGTACTTACTTGTTGTTGTTGTAGGGTCTTGTTGCTTTTTGTACTCACTGATGTTTGTTGTTCTGTTTGCTGTCGCTACTGCTGCTACTGCTGATGTCTCTTCTTTGAATATTCTTTTTCAAGGTTACTGTTTTTTGTTGAGTTTTTATAACTGTTTATTTTTTAATTTTGTTATTGGGTCTGTGTCAAATTTTTTAAAAAACTTTTATTTTTAATAACTTTATTATTAAAAACTTGAATATATAAAAACCACAATCCGGTTCGTGAGGACCAAAAAATGTTTAGAGTCAAACTAAACAATTTAAATAAAAACACCGTTCACCTTTTGGTTTTTTATAATTAACTATGTATTTGTAATTGTCTTTATTATATTCACTTTTTTTGTTTTCTTTGTTTAATGTTTAAGTTGGGTCCTTATTTAGTTTTTTTTACAATATTTGTTTTAATTCGTACTTTTAATGTTAATTTTAATTTCTTAATTTATGATACTTTTTATTTCATTGATTTGTACCGCCGCGTTCTGCTCACAAATTAATAATCAACTGTATTTAGCAACATGAAATTAAAAGGGAAGATTACAGATTGTCAGTGATGTCAACAAGGCGTTTCTAAACACATTTTCTTTTAATAATTTTTAGGTAAATGATTTTAAATAAATCAGAGTTGGGTTTATTGTATTGAATTTAAAATGCATTACCGTTTGCACTACCCGTAAAGGCGGGTTTAGACGGTAATACATGTCAAATTTTTGTGTAGAAGAGAATGAATACAATAGTATCGTGTTAACTTTATATGTAATGAGAACGTACGACATTGAGAGCAAATACGGAAGAAAATTTGACAGTAGTAAGGCTCGCTTTGTTTTTTTTTTTCAATTTTTTAAAAAACAATCACATTTCGTTGGACTTTTATTTTATTTTTTGTTTATGTTAAATGTGTTCACAATGTATGCAAATTTTGTGTGGACGTATACGTGCATTTTATGTTTTCATTTTACTTTGTTTTGGTATTTTACCAGCCGTGTAAACGTAAAAAACATCTGCCGTAGAATTTTTACTCTTATTTTTAAAATACGGATGGAATGTCATAATAGTTTTTCTATGATTTTACGTACATAAAGTATTATCGTCTAAACTGTCCTCAACGATATTGCAGCATCCACTAAATGCAGATGGAAATAATTAACCACTAAATTAAACCATTTTAGTGGTAGTGGAAAAAATAGTGCACTAAATTTCCACTACAACTAAATTTAGTGGAATATTAAATCTATTGCAATAACCCCAATTCTAAAATAAATAAATTCATCAAACAGTAGATCCATGTCAATGTTATTGACAAAAAATTATTCAATAACTTCTGCAGAATTACAAAATAAAATTTTTGAATTGAGACTGAAAACACAGACCTTTTCAAAATTATAGTACTTTGGTGGCAAATGTTCTTTAATATTATTTATGTTAGTTTCAAGTGTTCAGAACAAAAAAGAAATACAAAAGATTAAAGAAGTACCTTCGCGTCCTTTTTTGGGTGTTATGCAGAAATAAGTACATTGAATAAAAAAAAATTACCCTTACAGCTTAAAAAAGGACGTTTGGCAAGCCTAAATAAACCAGCTGTTTGCGAATGTTCTGTAAAAACGTAGAGAATTTCTATTTTCTACAGATTGATACGCGCCGTTACGTTACATTTTTTATTCGATAAGCGCTGCTATTACTTTGCATGTAAAATAAATGATCAGCTGACTCGTCAACGTTAAGATACGTTACGTTACGTGTGGCTAATTCTACCTTTAGTTTTTTTCGTTCACCTTTGATCATTATTATTTTTTTAACACACTATTGCTTATTCTGTTGTCAGTTTTGTGTTTCTTATCCATTGTTTTTAATTTTTAATGTTGTTGGGTTAAATATTTTTTGTAATAAAGAATACAGTGCTCCGATACAACTATTTCATTATTATTATTATTTATTTAAGGTCAACAATTAATGTTTCTGCGTATATTTGTTTGTGGATTTTTTTCTTTTTTGTTTTTTTTTTTCATAGTTAAAAAATCCGTTATTTTTTACGCAAAAAGATATGTATTTTATTGAAAGATGCTGTTTGTGTTTAAATGCGCAGAAGTGCAGACACAAAATTAATTAATATGTATGTATATTAGTAGCTATTCGGGAATACTTGTTTGACCGTTCACCATTTTTGTTACCTATATACATATTTACATATATTTATTTCAAAACTTAAATTGTTCTTTTTAACATGATAAAATTAGGAGTTTAATAACAAGAGCGCAATTACAGGTTAAATATAATGGCAAATAGTAAAACGAGTATTACCGATTAGCTACTGTTATTTTATTTTTGGTGCGGGAAATTAATTTAAATTTATTATTAATAATATACATAATATATTATAATTACATTAATAATATAATACATTAAAAATAATGCATAATATAATTTATTCCTTCAAATTATTAATAAAAAATAACTTTATGAATTACAAAGAATGCTTTCTAATATTTATTACGGGGGGGCAGTAAAAGAAGTTATTACTACGAGGACATGATCTGTGTTAAGACTAATGATTTCCGTAATCAATAGATTATACATTCAAATCGCAAACATATTACATTATTATTGTGGGTTTATAGGCTAATACTAATTCGCTAGGGCAAACTCCAGTAACAGTTGTTGGAGTATTTCTATATTTAAATAAAAAATTGAAAACAATTTTGCATGGACAAATTTCTTAACTGGTCAGACAAAAAATATGATTTTAAACTGTGTTTAACAGTCTGTACCCCTCGTTCTGCCAACCCATTACTCGGCGGATGATCTGCTGGACCAAACATTTGTTTTATTTCGTTACACTTTAGAAACAGCTGAAATTCTTCGCTGCGAAATTGGGGTCCATTATCGCTTACTAATATGTATATTGCAAAATCCAAAATTGGAAAATATTAATTTTAATTTTTCTATAACGATAAATGTAGTTGTCTTGCCTTGTCAACTATTATTAAAAAATCCGTGTTGCTGAATTGAAAAAGATCCACATGAACACGTTCAAATGGATATAAGGTATTTGACCAAGTAAAATTCGAACAATCCTCTGTTTTATTCCGAGTCTTCTTGCATACTGAACAATTGGAATCAAAATTTTCAATATTTCTGTCAATAGATGGCCACCACATGCAGCTTCGTTCTAAAAGCTTCATCCGAACAAACTGCCAGTAAATACTTTTGTTTGGTTTTTATATACTAAATGGGATATGATTCGCATTTAGTCTATAACTATTTTAACATAAGTATTTATAGTTTTGAATAACACCTTTGGGAAAAAGTCTCCTGACGAGTCTCTTAAGCAGAGACGAAATGGCCATAGAGACATGCTTATCCCCAAAAGCATACATTTCAAATTATATTGAATGTATTTTGCCAATAAGGCGAAAAATATTTTTTGTTTTTTAATTTTAATTTCAGTTATAAATATCTGTCGTAGCTTCGACAGGTAAACGAGAAAGTGCATCGATGTTTTCCTGTTTCTTCCCAGGACGGTACTTAATTTTACAATTATAATTAGAAAGAAATAAAATTCATCTGCGAAAGCGGACATACACAATGTTTTCCAATGCCTTTTGAACTCCCAAAAGTCGTTCCAAGGGTTGGTTGTCAGTACACACTGTAAAAGAATAACCATAGACAAACTCATGAAATTTTCTTACGGCATAAATCACTGCCAAAGCTTCCCTATGAATTTGTGAATAATTTTTCTCAGACTTCGTTAGAGTAGTGGACGCTATATAACATGGTCTCTCTTGACCGTTAACAACTATGCTGAGAATTGCTCCTACACCATATGGAGATGCATCGCACGCAATAACGATTTCTCTTCTTGGATCAAAATGAAATAGAAGATAATATTCACAGAGCAACTTTTTACAATTTACAAATGCGATTTCACACTCTTTATCCCAATGCCATTTCGTTTCTTTACGAATCAAATTATATAAGGGGGTCAATACAGTAGCACTGTTCGGTAAAAATTTTGAGTAATAATTTATTAAACCTAAAAACTTTGCAGTTGGTCAAAATATAGTATCTATAACATTGCAGTTGGCCAGTTAGATGGAAACACACCGGCACGATAGGCCGCTCTAAAAAGTTTAGCTGAAAGACGCGAAAGCGTCGTAGAGCACCGCTTCAGGACCAATGCTGATATAACATCTGGCCCATAAGATTTATGACCGTTGAGGCCTTAAAGAACCCTTTTGACAGCACTGGCTCGACAGAATATACTAGGCATAGACACTGATACTCTTTCAAGCTCGGGCAGCGGTTGAACGCTATCTGGCAAACGCGAATTTTTAGCTAACAATCCAGCATAAATTTGGACATTTGTAAGTAATAAAATAAACAGATGATCAAGTGACATTAATTGCAATTGTAGCTCTGTTTATTTTTACTTCGGAAATGTTTGGAAAATTTATTTTTATTTTAAGGTGTGTTTAATACAATACCACCTTTATACCACGTACTTTAACGTGGTATACGAATTAGCTATAAACCAATTTGTTTGATGGTATAATTGTGGTATATGCTGAGACACATGTGGTATAGAATGCTAGTATGGTATGTGTACCATATGTCTGTCAGGGGTATAAAATGAGACATTTTTCAAAATATCTATAGTTTCTTCTGGAAATATTTTAGCGCTTTAATTTTTGCGGAGGCCTTTAGGAAAAGGCTGATGCTTTTGAGTTTCCAAGTCTGAGTCAGCCAAAAGATTCCATTCTACCAGGGGCCTATTTCACTAAACTACAATTCTACAAGTTTACAAGTTACAATTGGAAGTCTAATTTTTGCAAGTGCTGATGAATTGTGTTTAAATAAAATTTTCATAACAATTGTTGCTTTTTGTAAACTACAATTTCTACAATTACAAGTTCTTTTGTATATATTGTGATATTAATTTTAAAATTCTAATTTATTATTAATCAAAGTGCTAAAATATCCTATAAAAACGTAATGTAACACATTGTAAAAATATTTCGTAAGTTTTTTGAATAAAATACAAAGTTATTTTGATAAATTGAACATATGTGTGAGTATACAGATTCAAACAATTGGCAACGTGTTTAACTGTTCCATGTTCAAAAGCTTACAACTCCAAAACTCGATTTTACTCGTAGAGCTCTTATTTTTGTTATTGTTGTGTTTTCTTTTAAATGAGTGCATTAGGAGACCAATCTAGGAAACCCTTATATTTTTATACTCAAATAAATGAAAAAAGTGCATGTGGTAAATTTTTTCTGTTTGTTTAAACATATAAAATTTCTTAAAGTACATAAATTTATATTTTATATAGCAACCGTTCGTAATTATTATAGCTTCATTTTTCGTAGTATGCTTTTGATTATGTTTTCATAGATAGTGAGAGGTTTCCCTCTCTCTTTATTATATTACTTTCAGTTCGCTATCATTTAACCACTTTTGAGTTATTTTGGCGGTGAATTTCAAATTATTGTATTGCTGGAACACTAATTTAATTTTGGTTTAGTCCGGAAATAGGACCATCTTCCAATCCTCAAAAGCCAGGCGAAGCTTTCGATGGCGTTTTGTGGTCAGTAGGGTGACCAAAAAACACAGATGTCGGAATTTTGTTAGTCTGGGCCTCACAAAACGATTCCCCTTTCCAGATATTGAGATAGCCGAAATTTGAGCACGATTAAATGACGTTAACCCGTGCCGCTCGTCGATCAAAGTTTTAAAAATCCAAATTTTTGGCCAATAAACTGACATATGGAGCCATAACTCCAGAGCCGTAAGTAATAGAAACATGAGTATCTCAGAAGAAAGCTAGTGTTGTTCTTAAAAATTTATATTATATATATAATTGTTGTTATTTTAAGTCAACCCGAGTTACAACAGCCTTTAGGCCCAAAAGCGTGAACTGGAACCAGCAGGAGCTAGTTTGGGATTATTCTGAGAATTTTACGGGTTTTTACATAATTTGTCTCGGAGTAACCATTTTTTGTTAAAAAGTATTTTGGAACTCAATTTGATGGGTAATATACCCGCCTATCAACCAGGAGGTCCAAGGTTCAATCTCAGTTTCGGACGGAACATCTGAAAAAATTTAGATTTTATTTATGTAACGTCTTTTAGTTAGTAGGAATTCTACTTTTGTACGCTTTTAAAATAGGGAAACAATGTGTATAAAAAAAAAGAAATTTTAAAAAGAGGTCGGCATGGGTATTGAAACTGAATAAAGTCGTTTTATTTCGGAAGACATCCTACACCTTTGAGCATGCTTAATATTGGAGCAAATATTAGTAAGAGGATTGTTATACCTAGCTTGCCGTCACGATATATTAGAAATTCTGTTAAGAGGCGTATTCGACACAAAAATGGGGTCAACCACTGGACCTCATCCAGACATATTCAAGAGGTTCCTCACTACGTTGCCCAAGATAGACAAAGGAGCATACTATACAGGTGTCAGTGATAATCAAATACAAAAGCAACTAACTCTAGAAGTAATTGCAAATGTTACTGCCGGATTGAAGACCAAATTAACTGAGAGCCACCCCAGAGATGACTACAAGGGACTATTACAGTTGGTTCTCATATTTGTTGGATCACTAGACGGCAATGTTGTGGGTTTTAGAACTCCAGGAGCCATTCATCATGCTAGGTGGATGGCAAAGGCTATTTACTGCTTAAAAATGTTCAGTTTTCGTCGTCAGTTTAAGATGTCTAAGGAAGAAGAAAGTTCCGGGCGTGCCATTTCTATTTTTCTAGTTAATTAATTGTAAGGCTTGGTTCAATGCTCTAAAAGCTCATCTTGCAACAAAGCAAGACCTCGTCATTTTGCGTAGTCTGTTAGACTATAAAGAATATGACAACGACATTGCACAAATAGCCCTGACCAAATTTTCGAACCATTTTTGGTATTTGAATGCAAGTTGGTGTTATTATCGTTTTTTGATCCCACTATAACAGATGATGAAAAGTTGATAAGGGCTAATAAATTGCTCAGTAGCACAGATGAACCATCAGAGCACGTTGTAAATCCAAAAGTAAGGAAAGACAAATTAAAAGAGGTAGTTGATGGAGAGTTGGTAAATTTACTTTCCGAAGAGACATTTACATTCTTTGACCAATTTAATATAAAAACTGATTTCTTAAGACAACATCCAAACACCTGGCCTCAAAATAATGACTTCAAAGAAGGTTTGAAAATTGTCAAAACTTTAAAAGTAGTTAATGATATGGCTGAGCGCGGTGTTAAATTAATAACCGATTTTAACGACTTTTTGACAAAAGATGAAGACCAAAAGCAAAATATCCTTCAAGTTGTAAGCAAATGTCGAGCATTATATCCTGACTTTTTTCAAAAACTACTTTAACAAAAGCTCTATATTTATATTTTAAAATAAAAAATGTCATTAGACTTATCAACATTGCTTGTTTTTATTAAACTTTAAACTAAAAAATATGAAAAAGGGAAACTTATCACCTTATTACAAAATATACTATGTATGATCCTAGTGGTACCAGGTCACGTTTTTGGGGCTAAAGGCTGTTGTAACTCGGGTTGACTTAAAATAACAACAATTATCTATATAATATAAATTTTGAAGAACAACATAAGCTTTCTTTTGAGATATTAATCGTGTTTCTATTAATTACGGCTCTGGAGTTATGGTTCCATATGTCAGCCTTTTGGTTAAAAATTTTGATTTTTTCAAAATTTGATCGACGAGCGACACGGGTTAACGTCGTTTAATCGAGCTCAAATTTTGGCTATCTCAATATCTGAAAAGGGGTTTCGTTTTGTGGGGTCCAGACGAACAGGATTCCGACATTTTTCCCCCCATATAAGATTTGGTCACCCTAGTGGTCAGTGGTTTGTTTACATTTGTTCGACCACCTGACCAGCAGAATGCAATGAATTTCTAACTGGCTACACAGACAGATTAAAATTGTCAAATAAGATAAAATTTTTATAAATTTGCGCTACAGTCTCCATTTTCTGCTGGCTAAAGATTTTATTTCATCTACTTGCACAAATAGGTGGTGGAAAAGCCACATTATAGTGCAATTTTATAACGACCCTCTTACTGAAGTCGATAATTGCTGCTTCTGCACGATAGCTTTTACCTTTTCTTAAAAGCTAGTGAATTACGCTCCACAGTATTCTTCGGCCAAAAACGCACCATTTTTGTCTTTAAAAATAATAAATGTATCAAAACTTCTTAAAAAAGGGTTGGATATTTTCTTAACAACTCCAACATATCCTCAATGTTAAAGTTTTTCTTAGTTATTAACAACGTGCTGATTGTTTTTCTCATGCATCCATTTAAAAAAAACATAATGCTCCAAGAACAAGATCGGAGAAATGGTTCTCGCATATGAACATAGGATGTTACGGACCTTCCCGCCATCCGCGTATCCGAACATAAAAAAAAGTGAAATGCTTTTCAAACCAAAAACTAAGTTACTTTACAGAAAAAAAATATACATATGATGAAACTATAAACTCTACGGGACTACATGATTTCACTCGCACCGGAGACAGATGTAATCCTCCGGAATGCCCTCCCAACCTTGTCACTGAAGGATACCTGTCCACGTCGAACCAGTGACCCATATTCCACCTGTTAATGCACTCACTTACCTGTCTGCCACTGCCTTTATGTTATTAATAACCACTCAACATTTTCATTTACATATAACACTAAATTTAAACATAATTTATTAGATTTTCATACAAATAAAATGTAGCATATATTTAGGCTTAAAAATAATCTTGAAATAAAAATTACAAATAAAAATATAGATAAAATACAAACAAAATTTAAAGGTAAGTACAATAACAAATGAATCTATATGAGAATATTTTACAGGCCGTTACACCAAAAAATGAGTTAAAATTTTAATATAGATAAGTATTTCCTTCTCCTCTATGATATTTTACTTTTATATATGTATATATATTTAGTAATACTTTATTCTTTCCAGGCTTCAAATCTCTCCAAATCTATTGGGTTTTAAAAAGCAGAATCTAACCAATTAAAGGAGCTCCCTGAATGGTGTACTTTTCCACTCACTAACATTTACTCTAGCCTTCTACTAAAACAAAACAGACACTAGCTCAGGAATTTCTATATTTTTTTTCCATACCCGGCCTCTAATCAGTTATTATTGTTAATTCCTGACTATTTTAATCGAATCATGCTCAATACAACAAATATACAAAAAAACTGCTTATAAACTATCTTAAGAATTAAGAAATATAAAATAAAATATACAATATATAATAAAATATCTAGACACAATAAAATAAATCGATATACTTGTATGTTATATCGTTCAACAAAAAAAAAAATATTGAGTACCGAGGAATTATACCTCCTTTTTTTCTCTTTTTTTTTTTTTTCTTTGCAATTTTTTTCTTCTAATTATAAAATGTAAGATTTACAGCATACACCTTTAATTTTCTGTTTCTAAATGATTCTCCTTTTTCTATACTATTTCTAATCAGCGAAGAGGGGTTATTATCTTAAATTTAATTTTCTTATTTCACAATTTCTTTTTAAATTTTCAATATATAATGCGCCATTCAGTTGTGTTTATATATATAAAAGAAAAAGACTATTACGTCCTACCTGGTATCTATCCCTTTTTGTTTTATCCTCGTGTTATTTTTACCTCCTCTGTTTCCGTGTGGCACACTCTCTAGATATGGAGAATACAAGGATGGATTCAGGATCTACCAGCTACATATATATATGCAGTACACAAATATTATTTCCTTCCTTTATCATTTCTTTAACTAATTCTAAAAACACTTACGTAGGAGTTATTTTTATTTGATCCTGTCTCCCAATACAAAATAAAATTTAGTCCACGTAAATTTACTAGACTCCTCGGATAATATTCCCAACTATCACTTCTTCAAGTTATCTTTTCTCTTTTCCTTCTGTCTTTCTTCTTCACTACGCTCAACTTAAAAATTTTTCTACATTCTGCTATTATTTTTAACGGTCTGTATTAAAGACGTGCACTGTTACAACTGTTTGTACAAGTTTGTGTGTGCTTACTGATGTCTGTGAGTATAGATGAGTAATTTTGTGTTTCTGTTATAGGTTTGTATTGTTATTATTTGTAGCAGATATAGTGTGAGTGGATAAAGAGAAAATGAGAGTAACACATTTGTTTTCCTATGTTTCGCACAAGCAAATACTTGTAGATACTGGTGGAATACAATAAGTAACTTATTGTACGATGCAAATAAAAAATCGTATTGCATGTTTTACAAAAATTTTACCAAAAAATAGTCTCAAAAAATCTTATTAAATTTTATTATGTTTTACTTAATATTAAAATCATATAAGTAGGTATATATTTATATGTAGGTTTCGATTACTATTTTAAATTATTATAAAAAAAATATTTTTTCATTTAATTTAAATTATTATATTTTATTATTTTTTACTTAATATTAAAATCATATAATAAGTAGGTATATATTTATATGTAGGTTTTGATTACTATTTTGAATTATTATAAAAAAATATTTTTTCATTTAATTTAATTAATTAATAAAATTAATATATGTATAATAATAGTAATTTAAATTAAAAATTTTAATTTTGTAAATTTTCCAGTCTTCTTTGTTTTTGTTGTTTTTTATTTTACAACCCTTTTCTTGTTTTTCATTCTTTTATTTGGTGCCGGCTTGTCGGATTGTTTGCAAATTTTATTTTTTTAAATTTTGCCTATCTGCCGTCGGTATTCTACATACATACATACATAACTGGCCTTTACAACCCTGTGTCAGGATTACGGCCTAGCTTCTCGCCGTAGGTATTCTGCTGACATTTTATTGTGTGTATTTATTGATAGGTTTTCTATTACTATTTTTGGCTTGTTTTGTTGATTGTGTGTCACCCTCGCTGTCTATATGGGTAAAAAGAGGAAGCCTGCAAAGGCTAAGGCCTCCGAGTTGCTGAATGTTCGAGAGATGAGTCCTGCTGTGCCTTCTTCGTCTGAGGAGGATACGGTTTTGGGACCTGGAGTGACTAAGCGGTGTAGACGTATCTTTTCTGGAGATGATTTAATTAATTATTAAATTTAAATTAAATAAAATGCAAATTGTTACCTGCTTTATTTTGAAGTAAACCGTTTATCTACAAATTTTGGGATTTTTCGATTATTTCTATAATATTGTGTAATGTTGTGTGATGGATTGTCCTATTTGATAATTTTTTAATAGAATTGAGCATCGTTTTTTTTTTCTTCACATATTTATAAATTAATTCTTATTTCTTTATTAAAAAAATTTTATAACTAAATTTTAGTTTTTTTTTTTAAATTTGTAAAAAAATTATTTATTCTTTTATATCAACTGAAAAACGAAATAAAATAAATTTTACATAAACAACATCTTAATTAGGTATAATTTATTAATTATTTATATAAAATTTTTTTAAAAATTATATGTACATACAGAAATATGTTTATACTTTATTATTATTCTTTTAGAGTTGAAAAATTTAGCAAAATTCTACTTAAACATTTTCATTCATTCTCTTAAAGCACGAATTCAGATCAGTTCACAAAAGTAAAGAAAACCAAAAACACTATCAGAGCTATCTTGTATATTTGCTTCACCAGTAGTATTTTGAAAATACTTATGGTGACAATAAGTATTTGAGAGCAAAAAAAAAATCTATACCATACTCAACTCAAAACCATAAACAACTGTTATTGTTTATAGGAATATAGTGTGTGTGAAAAAGCAAAAGCATACAATATTGGTTACACTCGTTCTCTCATTTATGTATATCCATAGTAACATAGAAGTATATGGTATATTTGTTTTGGCAATACTTTATGGTATACTCTTGCACGTCTTTAGTCTGTATATCTAAACTTCCAATCTCTTATCTCCGTTTAAAAATCTTACCACCATCTTTTTTTCACATTTTCAAAATTGGCGTACTTTCTAATCTTTCCAAGATCAGCTTAATTCCCCTTTTGCCTATTTTCCTCTCCCTTTTCCTTATTTTGTAACGTGTGTTTGTATGTAAAGTACAATCTTTTGTTTCCTGAGAAATTTAATAAAATTGTTTTTTTTTTATAAGCTTATCAATTTTACGGTATCAATACATTTTGTCATTAGTAAATTTCATTTAAACGATAATACAGTTTAAACATACATTTTATAAGACGTGTTTAATAATCATTTGCTTAGACTGTATTTAAACGCATAGTATCGCATATCAACGCATGTTGACGCATATGCGCTAAATTAAGACAATCTGGTAAAAAGCACGTTGACCGATAGTTAACGGCTCATAACTGTATTTTGATTGCCTTTTACATCTATCTAGAAGTTTATAAAGGGCTTTTCGTGACAAGCTTCGGAAGTATACAGACGTGCTGTGGTAATACACTACCTTTTGTTCGGTCATAATTTGGCATAACCCCAAATTCTAATTTTATAAAAGGCGAAAAGAACAAATATCAGTTTTGGATGAAAGGGATTGAAAATTTAGTGACAGCAGCAAGAAATGGTTATCTAAAATTTATTTTACCTATGTATTGGAAATTATTAACTGTAATAAAATAATTAAAATTTATTGAAGAGCACTGAATTCGCGATAACTAATATAGTGGTTTTCCTTATTAAGCCACTACTGTATTCTTTTAACATTCAAAGTATACATATTTGCTCTCGTAATAAAACAAAAAGCTAAAACAAACAAGACCACGTTTTAGTGAGATAAAAAAAGGAATCAAGAAGAAGAACAGAAAACAGAAAAAATATTATAAAATCAATCATTTGCTTTCTAAACTAATAATCATAAGGTAAAAATATTTCCAAACGGAAAATTTGAAACTAAAAAGTAAAAATTTCTACTGTCAAATACCCTTTCATCGCCGCACCAAATTATACCTTGCTTCAAACTGAAAGTTCTTGGCAAGACAGTGACCGGCAACATCTCAATATAAAAATTGGTGCCAATGAACAGCATACGCCAAAAGAAGAAGATTCCCGACATCTCTTAAAGAAGAAGTTGAAAACAATTAACATCAACATTCCGTCAACATAACCATCAATATTAAAATATTCACATGTGTGAATTGGATATTCGGATGAGTTTTGGAGTCCCATCAAACATCTCTAGAAGACATCACGTTAAGCAAAATTTAGGAGTTGTAACAACCTTTAATTGGTAACTTTGGTTTCAATATTGTAGAAGCCTTATTAAGTTAAAGAAAAGTACAAGTAAAATTTCTTATGGCGGGTCGTAATGTTGGAACCCGCCAAAAGAATTGTTACTCTCTTAATCAGCAAAGAGAATTCGTTTACTCTCTTACTTTGCACACACAACATCACAGTGTATAAGACGATAGCCACAACAAAATTTTTACTTCGTGTCTCTTTTTTTGCTTAAGTACAGAAACGGTTTCATGCTAACAACAATATTCACATACAATACAATTTATGTGTTTGTGTGTCTTATTCATTGTGAGCTGTTTTCGTTTTTAAATTTTAAAACTTAGAGAATAATGTTGTTGGTTCAAATATTTTTGTGTATTAAAGAATACAGTGCTCCGATACGACTATATAAGCTAGGGTAGGGCAAAGCATATTTAATTTGTAGTTGCGCGAAGGAAAATACATTAATCTACATCGAATATATGGCGCCCTATTTAATAGCGCAATAAAAGTGTAGTTAGAAATATATTTTTTTATTATTATTTATTTAAGCTCAACAATTGATTTTATATTTATTTGAAATAATAGGTTAACTAAACCAAAAAATGTAATTCCAAAATTATTAAAAAAAAAACAAGTACATATATTCTCAAATAACAAATTTCCGAATGATAAATTGATGATTTTTCAATTATAAGAAACCTCTATTTTTATTTTTAATTTATATATCGTTGGTCTCAGGTAGAAAGGCCCTAACTCACATAATTTAAAATTTACAGGAGGAGGTAAAAATACAACAGATACTGTAATTATTAATATACAACTTTTTATTAAATGCTGTACAATTACTTGTAATACCGTTAGTTTTAATAATATTGCAAAGATTTTTTGTTAGGATGTGCATATTTCTGAAATTTATTGGAATACTAAAAAAAAATCAGTGTTGAAAAAAAATCGAGTTAGGGCCTTTCTACCTGAGACCAACGATATATATATATATATATATATGTATGAAATATATATGTATATGTACGTATATATACATTTGTAAAACAAAAGACACTTAAATTTTTTTATGTTAAAAATAAATAATAAATAAATAATAATCAAGATTCAAATTATTTCTTATTTTATACTTCAAAGCATCAAAAAGTATGTAAGTTAATTTATTTCTCAACTATCCTCTAGATATTTTTCTCCAACTTAAACAATTGTTTTTTTATCTTTTTCGTCAATATTATTTATACTTTGGTTTATTATATTTTATATTAAAATGAATTTATGAAATTAAATAGAATGCGATCTTGAGTCTAGTCAATATAACAATGAATATATTTTTTAAAAAATTTTGAAATATCAATATACAAATTTTCAATGAAACAATAATTATAAAAAAGTTTTAAAACAAAGTAAATTACAGTAAACAATAAAAGTATTCTGTGTTCTATGAAACATTAAATCTTTATAATTTTCCTACTATGTAGGCTTGAATCTGTTTCTGAAACAATAATTAAAGACTCCAAGAAGTTCACATTATTATCCCGTTAACTTGTACATTTTGTGGATTTTCATATCCATAAAAAGGCTAATAAAGCTACTCTTTTTAAAGATTATTTATTGGATAAAATATCTAAATTCAATGTTTTCGAAGGAGTACCAATAATAGAAAATCCAATACCTCTATTCTGTGTAGAGAACAAGTGTCGGCAAACTACTCTGGGGTCATTCGTTTACATTACTCAATAATAAAAGATTTTATACCAATTTTTTGCGGTTCAGATTTAAAGACATTATGAAACATTAAAATGTGTTTTTCGCTTGCATCTATTAGTTTATCTGATGGGGCAGCTAAATTTCCAAAATCTGTTAGCGATTGATAATTTTTATAATATATGTATGAAAAGCTCGCTTGGGGCTGTTAGAACTTCATCATTTTTCTCAATTCCGCACTACACTTTTCGCACTGTAATTTTGGAGTAATAAAGAAAAAGTGTTTTCTAGTGTGTCTTGATTGAGGGACTTTGTCATTAAGAAATATAAATCACCACCTTCCCTTAAAATTTCATTTGTTAACATAAGAATTGAATTTAGGGTGAGTTTCATTTTATTTGAAAAGAAAATACGCTTGTTTTGATCTACAAACTCCACCTTTTTTAAATATTCTAAAAAGAACTGAATATATTTATATACTTCATTGTTAATCTAAATTGCAGATCTGTAGCAATTATCTCGATAAAAGGAGCCACTATTAAGACAATCAAAAATTTGGCCATTTTTTCCATAAACTGAGCTTTTGATAAAGCCAATTCTGCGGAACATGTCTTAAATTTTGTGGTTTCAGACGTTTTTTTAATAGCAGCAGAAACAGGCCTGCTGAAAATTTGTGTGGCAAATATTACACGCATTTTTCAAAAGTGTTAGGAAAAATATGTTGCCGTGGTTAGTTAGTTTAGGGCACATTTTTGTTTTTGCATTTGCTTCCATTTCTTACAATTCCCTAATTACCTGAAAGCTAGCCGTTCTATCCGGTGTTTTTATGTCACATTTTACCCACCCATTCCGAAAAGATTTAATTGAGTGTGGAAAATTATAAAGTCAAAAAACTTTTTGATCGCTTAATTCAAAAAACGGTTTTTTAGCAGATACTTTAAGATTGGAAAAGCATTTTCGGTTAGTCGAGCCTTGAACACATATAAGGGCACAAATATTAATGCCAATGCTTTTTAAAATAATAATATTTTCTTTAACAATTTTACTTAAAGAATCTGCAGATAAATCATTTAGGGAAGTAAAAAACACATTTCAATATTTCATAATGTCTTTAATTCTGAATCTAAAAAATTGGTATAAAATCATTTATTATTGAGTCATGTAAACTACTGATCCCAGAGTGGTTTGCCGACACTTGTTCTTAACACAGAATAGAGGTATTGGATTTTCTGTTATTGGTACTCCTTCAAAAACATTGATCTTGAACTACAGAAAAAGGAAGTTCCAAAAAAAGAAAATTAGATATTTTATCCAATAAATAATCTTTAAAAAAAGTAACTTTATTAGCCTTTTTATAAAGAAGTAAGAAATAATTTTAATCTTGATTATTATTTATTTATTGAATAATAATCATGTCTTTTCTTTTAAAAATGTATATATATGTACATATACTTATATATGAAGTGTCTTTTCTTTTAAAAATGTATATATGTACATATATATAATACATATATAGATTAAAAATAAAAAATGAATTTTCTTATAACTGAAAGATCATCAATTTATCATTCGAAAATTTGTCATTAATGAATATATACTTGTTTTTTTATATTTTTGGAATTACATTTTTTAGTTTAGTTAACTTTTTATTTCAAATAAATATAAAATCAATTGTTGAGCTTAAATAAATAATATATTTCTAACTACACTTATATTACGATATTAAATAGGGCGCTATATATTCGATGTAGATTAATGTATTTTCCTTCGCGCAACTACAAATTAAATATGCTTTGCCCTACACTAGCTTATATAGTCGTATCGGAACACTGTATTCTTTAATACACAAAAATATTTGAACCAACAACATTATTCTCTAAGTTTTAAAATTTAAAAAAGGAAAACAGCTCACAATGAATAAGAAACACAAACACATAAATTGTATTGTATGTGAATATTGTTGTTAGCATGAAACCGTTTCTGTACTTAAGCAAAAAAAAAAAAAAACACGAAGTAAAAATTTTGTTGTGGCTATCGTCTTATACACTGTGATGTTGTGTGTGCAAAAATTTTGTTGTAGTTTCGTCACTATATGTACTGTGGCTGAACGAAAAAAACTAAACAACAATGCAAAAGAAATAAAACACACATTAGCACAGTGCATACACTGTGACATTAGTTTCTCTTTGGTTTCTCTTGTTTTGTTACGCTCTTTTCTTTTGTTTTGCCTTTTGCCCTTCCTTCCCGCGTCTGAAAAAATTTTGACAAAATATTTGGATAAGTGTTGAGATGCGCATTCTATATGATTTATATTCTTTGGTAATATATACACGTTTTGTTTTATTTTCCAATATTAGTCTTGACATAAATTTTTAAGTGCTCATAATTTAAAATCTACAATATTAATACCAACATTGAATGTAATTATATATAAAACCAGAAAAAATATTTTATTAAACTACATATACATATATTTTTATAGTGTAAAAATAAGAAAATTAGTTAAGATATTAAAGTAAGTGAACACCCTACCAGCAAAACGAGATACATTTTGATATAAAAAAATTAATTTTTCCAACACCACTGCAGCAGAATGACGAGGCCTCATTACTCCGCCGCTACAGAATTCCATTGATATGGTGAGTCAAAGATTTTAAAATTTGTTTTATTATAGTATATACATATGTATATTTAGTTTTGCTAAGGGGAAAATATTCCAGTATATCGAATGTAAGAAAAAAGTGTGGATAAAAGCTAAAAGAACACTATAAGCTCAATTTCTTTATTGTTTAGTAATGTTATTTGCTTTATTTGTAACACACCTTCATATTAATCCTTTTTAATTATATTACATACTTGTCAAGGGAAACCTGTTTCTTTACTTTGATTCCTTTATGTTTTAATTTTGTTTTTTACAAACCTTACATTAACTAACTGCTTCTTATTATTCCCTCAGTAAGAGTAAATAAATAAAGAGATTAAGAGAAAGTAAGACAAACTACTCATCGAATATTACGATATTAACTAAGATTTGAGTAATTATCAATAAGAAAAGAAACAAGAAATTATTACAAATTCGTTCAGATGAGATAATGGAAACAAAATAAGTAAGAGAATTTGAGAATTTTAGTTGTGAAACAACATAATCAAGTATTTTGTTGAATTTTGTTTCCAAGAATATATCTTTTATTTTGGTTTGTTTTGTTAATAGTGTTCTATTGGTCTTATCTACACTCTATTGTCAGTCATATACTCCTTTTAAGAAATTTAATTTTTATTTGTCACAGCTAAATTTATAATTGTTACTTTAAGAAGTAATTTTTCTCTAATTTTTTCTTTTTGATAAATTATAAATTTTTTTGAAATTAGGGCTTTAATTATGCTAATAGTATATCAATATAATTTATAATTTTGTGAATAATAATGCTAATATTTTGTGAATTAATTAAAGTATTGTGTTAATGAAAATTAATATGGCCTGTTAAATTGTCTAACGGATGTGATCGGATGGAATGAATCGTGTGGTTAAGGGGATCTTAGAAAATCTATATTGTCGCCATAAGGTCCATGGTAGGGAGGGTTATGAGGCGCAGTTCCTAAACCATCTTGGAACTTAAAAATAGTGATATGGTATGGTTAGATGGATTCTAATAAAATAAAAAAACAACAAAATAATAAAACAACAAACAAAAAAACGCTATTTTCAATATATTAATTTTATCAATGAATTAGACTGCAACACTTTACCTACGATAATAAGCATCCCTTACTTTGTTAAAAAATATATAATTATCTCACTCACTCTCATCTGCATATCATGGCAATAAAATTTATAAATTTATTATATCCGGACAATTCAATGAATGGAGGTGAGTTTAAACAATATTGCTTTTTTCCTTTATTTATTTTATTCTCAGGTTCCCTATGGATAATTTAAAAGCGTGATCATTGGCTTCCGAGGAAATGGGTAAATATAAGTACAGTATTCCCCGGACAATTGCACCACGCTTAATTGCCTTTCATGCTTATTTACCTCAATTACAAAATCCCCATATTTTTTCTTACAATTTTCTAATAAAATTCCTCGGTTTAATAACTTTCGCTTAACTGCGTTATTCGCTGAATTAACTCAAATATATTTTCCCCAAAGAGAATTTTTTTTTAAATTCTCTCGTTTAATTATCCAAAATAATTATTTTCTAAAAATTGCAACTTAACTATGTTTATATTAGCATAAAATGTCGGCTAAATTTACTTTCAAACTACTCTTTTGATACAACCTTGCAATTAAACTCTACCAACTTTATGTATAATTATAAGTAAAAAATTACTTGCTTTTTACATGTTTATTGACGGCAGTGTATTCGTTTAATTACCTCAAAGAGGCAATTAATCGTATTCGCTTAAATGACTTCCACCAAAGAATATAAATCATATAGAATGCGCATCTCAACACTTATCCAAATATTTTGTTAACATTTTTTCAGACGCGGGAAGGAAGGGCAAAAGGCAAAACAAAAGAAAAGAGCGTAACAAAACAAGAGAAACCAAAGAGAAACTAATGTCATAGTGTATGCACTGTGCTAATGTGTGTTTTATTTCTTTTGCATTGTTGTTTAGTTTTTTTTGTTCAGCCACAGCACATACAGTGACGAAAATCCAACAACTATAACAAGAACATCACACAGCAAGATAGCCACAACAAAATTTTTGCACACACAACATCACAGTGTATAAGACGATAGCCACAACAAAATTTTTACTTCGTGTTTTTTTTTTTTTTTGCTTAAGTACAGAAACGGTTTCATGCTAACAACAATATTCACATACAATACAATTTATGTGTTTGTGTTTCTTATTCATTGTGAGCTGTTTTCGTTTTTTAAATTTTAAAACTTAGAGAATAATATTGTTGGTTCAAATATTTTTGTGTAGTAAAGAATACAGTGCTCCGATACGACTACATAAGCTAGTGTAGGGCAAAGCATATTTAATTTGTAGTTGCGCGAAGGAAAATACATTAATCTACATCGAATATATAGCGCCCTATTTAATATCGTAATAAAAGTGTAGTTAGAAATATATTTTATTATTATTATTTATTTAAGCTCAACAATTGATTTTATATTTATTTGAAATAAAAGGTTAACTAAACCAAAAAATGTAATTCCAAAAGTATAAAAAAACAAGTATATATTCATTAATGACAAATTTTCGAATGATAAATTGATGATTTTTCAATTATTTATAAGAAAATTCTATTATTATTTTTAATTTATATATGTATGTATGAATTATATATATCTTTCTTCTAATATATAAAATTCTCATGTCGCGGTGTTTGTTGCCAAACTTCTCCTAAGTTACTCGACCGATTTTCATGAAATTTTGTGTGCATATCGGGTAGGTCTGAGAATCGGCTAACATCTATTTTTCATACCCGTAAATGCTAAACTGACCCGCCCCAAGGGAAAATTTATGCCTCACCTAAATAACGTACTGACTTCGTTGAAATTTTAAGCTAGATAGATCATCTAGATAGATCAGCATATATGATTTACGTTTTTTTTTTAAATACTCAGAGGGGGCGGTGCAAGGGCTACTTTTCCTATCCCCAACCAACAAACTAATTTTGATTAAATTTTATTTATTATTAAATTACAAAACTTTAGATCAAAAAATGTAAATTTTCACACCTATTTTTTATACCCCTAAATGTAAAGGTACCCGCCCCAAGGGGAAATTTATGCCTCACCTAAATAACGTACCGACGTTGATGAAATTTTTAGATAATATATATCTGTGTACCGTAGAACACATATGGTTGAGGTTTTTTTTTATTAAGTGGTACTCAGAGGGGACAATACAGGGGATATTTCTCCTTATAGCCAACTATCAAACTGAAGTACAGAAAATGGCGGATAATCATTTATTAAAATTATAAGTAACGCAGACATTGATTGCTCATATCAAGGTTGACTTTTGCAGTTCGGTGAAGATTATCAAATATATTTGAAATAAAAAAATGTTTCCTAGAGCAAATTTATATGGCAAAACAACGTTTGCCGGACAGCTAGTGTACGTACATATACATTTTTAAAAGAAAAGACACTTTAATTTTTTTATGTTAAAAATAAATAATAAATAAATAATAATCAAGATTAAAATTATTTCTTACTTTATACTTCAAAGCATCAAAAAGTATGTATATTTTGAGGATTTTCATCTCCATAAAAAGGCTAATAAAGTTAATTTTTTTTTAAAGATTATTTATTGGATAAAATATCTAATTTTCTTTTTTTGGAACTTCCTTTTTCTGTAGTCCAAGAGCAATGTTTCCGAAGGAGAACCAATAATAGAAAGTCCAATACCTCTATTCTGTGTTGAGAACAAGTGTCGGCAAACCACTCTGGGGTCATTCGTTTACATGACTCAATAATAAAAGATTTTGTACCAATTTTTCGCGGTTCAGATTTAAAGACAGAAAAAGTGTTCTAATTTGTCTTGATTGAGGAACTTTGTCATTAAGAAATATAAATCACCACCTTCCCTTAAAATTTCATTTGTTAACATAAGAATTGAATTTAGGGTGAGTTTCATTTTATTTGAAAAGAAAATACGCTTGTTTTGATCTACAAACTCCACCTTTTTTAAATATTCTAAAAAGAACTGAATATATTAATATACTTCATTGTTAATCTGAATTGCAGATCTGTAGCAATTATCTCGATAAAGGGAGCCTCTATTAAGACAATCAAAAATTTTGCCATTTTTCCCATAAACTGAGCTGTTGATAAAGCCAATTCTGCGGAACATGTCTTAAATTTTGTGGTTTCAGACGTTGTTTTAATAGCAGCAGAAACAAGCCTGCTGAAAATTTGTGTGGCAAATACTACAAGCATTTTTCAAAAGTGTTAGGAAACATATGTTGCCGTGTTAGTTTTGGGCACATTTTTGTTTTTGCATTTGCTTCCATTTCTTACAATTCCCTAATTACCTGAAAGCTTGCCGTCCCATCCGGGGTTTTTATGTCACATTTCAGCCACCCATTCCGCAAAGATTTAATTGAGTGTGGGAAATCATAAAGGCAAAAAACATTTTGATCGCTTAATTCAAAAAACGGTTTTTTAGCAGATACTTTAAGATTGGAAAATCATTTTCGGTTAGTCGAGCCTTCATCACATATAAGGGCATAAACATTAATACCAATGCTTTTTAAAATATTTACATTTACTGTAACAATTTCACTTAAAGAATCTGCAGATAAACCATTTTGGGAAGTAAAATAATTTAGAATGATAGCTAAATGGATGCAAGCAAAAAACATATTTTAATATTTCATAATGTCTTTAAATCTGAACCTCAAAAAATTGGTATAAAATCTTTTATTATTGAGTCATGTAAACGAATCACCCCAGAGTGGTTTGCCAACACTTGTTCTCAACACAGAATAGAGGTATTGGATTTGCTGCTCCTTCGAAAGCATTGCTCTTGGAATACAGAAAAAGGAAGTTCCAAAAATAGATATTCTATCCAATAAATAATTTTTAAAAAAGTAACCTTATTAGCCTTTTTATGGAAATGAAAATCCTCAAAATATACTTTTTGATGCGTCAAAGTAAAAACTAAGAAATAATTTTAATTTTGATTATTATTTATTTATTATTTATTCTTAACATAAAAAATTGAAGTATCTTTTCTTCTAAAAATGAATATATACATACAGTTATATATTTTAAACATACATAAATTAAAAATAAAAGTTTTTCAATTTTCTTATAATTGAAAAATCATCAATTTATCATTCGAAAATTTGTCATTAATGAATATATATTTGTTTTTTTTTTAATATTTTTGGAATTACATTTTTTGGTTTAGTTAACCTTTTATTTCAAATAAACATAAGAATACTTGTTGATCTTAAATAAATAATAATAATAATAAAACATATTCTTAACTACACTTTTATAACGATATTAAATAGGGCGCTATATATTCGATGTAGATTAATGTATTTTCCGTCGCGCAACTACAAATTACATATGCTTTGCCCTACACTAGCTTACATAGTCGTATCGGAGCACTGTATTCTTTAATACACAAAAATATTTGAACTAACAACATTATTCTCTAAGTTTTAAAATTTAAAAAACGAAAACAGCTCACAATGAATAAGACACACACACACATAAATTGTATTGTATGTGAATATTGTTGTTAGCATGAAACCGTTTCTGTTTTAAGCAGAAAAAAAAGACACGAAGTAAAAATTTTGTTGTGGTTATCGTCTTATACACTGTGATGTTGTGTGTGCAAAGTAAGAGAATAAACGAATTCTCTTTGCTAAGTAAGAGAGTAACAATTCTTTTTGCGGGTTCCAACATTACGACCCGCCATAAGAAATTTTACTTGTACGTGATGCACATTCTATATGATTTATATTCTTTGCTTCCACGCATAATTGCCCAAAAATTTTTACATTTTTGTCGAGGCAATTATCCGTGGAATACTGTATTGTTCCAATTATTCAACAGTGGGTATTTATCTAAACCTCTCATTACAGGTTAAACCAACATGCAATTTAAACAAATGTGCACATAAAAACATACACACATATCTTGTATGCATATGGATTTAATGGCACTGAGGGACTCGAGATGGTTCTGTAGCTTTAAAATATCTGCCACAGACGCTCCTCACCCATTAGAGTTGTTCCTAAAGGGATTCGGGGCTGTAATATAATACCCGACCCCCTCCCAACACTTGGCCCAAAGTCTGTCCGCGCAAAATTTAATTTTCCACTGGACTTTTGCCACTTAGGAAAAAAAAAATGCCCGCAACAAGGACATTCAAACACGTGGTCAATTGTTTGAGTTATTGTATGTATGTATGTATATTAAAGTACTCATGAATTATATAGAACTGCTGTATTCATAAAAAATATTATAGATTTATTGAGAGGTTCATAAACCTATAATAATATTTGTGAATACAGCCTTAAAATACCAAAAGTTATTTTAAATACTTTTACAATTATGGGTACTTTAATATTGATAATTTGTAATAAGCAAACAACGTAATATAGTTTTTTTATTACATATAATCACTTATTTAAAATTATTTTTTTAAATATATTTAATTAAAAAAATAACTAAAAAATATACATAATATATGAAATGTATTGCTTTGAGTATAAGCATGTCTTTTTGACCATTTCATCTCTGGAGAGGGGACTTTTTCCCAAAGGCCATAGAGACATGCTTATCCCCAAAGCAATGCATTTCATATATTATGTATATTAAATGTATTTGCCTATATGGCGAAAAATATTTTTTGTTTTTAAATAATTAAAAAATATTAAAAAAAATTAAAGAAATTAATTAAAAAAAAAAACAAAATAAATAAATTAATGGTAATTAATAAGCAACCAAAAATATGCTCTAAAAAATTAGTTTTTAGCGCCTAAAATATGCAGTTTGAAGCGTTAAAAATATGCTCTATAAATCTCACAATGTTGATATAAAATTACGTGAATATTTTTGCAAAAATTAGAAAACATGAAAAGTATGAAATAAAATTAGCCACCAACCAAATAATATAAAGTTCCTTTATATTTACATATATGTTATATTTTAATTCCAAAATTAGGCAAAAATAAAAAAAAAAAAAAAAATCAGACTAACAAGAATACAAAACAAAATAGTAAAAAAATAATTTAAGTTATTGTTGCAATAAATGGCAAATTTTGAAACATGTTTGATCGTAAAACGCTCTTTTATATCTAGGAAGTTTTTTCGACATCAGCGGGAGTGAGTAATTGGTGCGAATTTAAAAGCAAACGCTTCCTAGGATTATATTTTGCGTTGAGCTCAATATGTTTTTGGCTTCCGAAGTACATATTGTTTTATGCCAAACTTTACAAAACAGAATTTTTTCAGTTCTAAAATTTGGAGCTTAATGGACCACTCGCGCAATTTCCCTAATTTCATATTTTTTTTAAGCATTTTCAAGAGTACCCTTATTATTTAATAGATTATATTTAAGTTATGTATCAATAAGTAGCCATCATTTTGAATAAATAAAAATGGGTATTAAAAGCCGCGGAGAGGTCCTTTCCTACCTTGACGGATCTGCAGGAGTTGCTCAGCGTCATTCTGCATAGCCTTATCAGCTTAACACGAATACCAAACTCAGACATTGCGGGATAAACGCGATCCCTTATTGGGCTATCGAACGCTGCCATATAGCTGACAAAAACATGGTTTGTGTCGACGTAATATTTCATGGGTCTTCTCCAGGATTTCGCGCAGTGTGAATATCCGGTCAATGGTGGACTTACCAGGTCTGAAGCCGCACTGATAAGGTCCAATCAGTGCGATGGCAAATGGCTTCAATCGTTCACACAATACGCTCGTAGAAACCCTATATGCGATAGGGAGGAGGCTTATGCCCCTGTGGTTGATGCATATCGTGTTGTCTCCCTTTTTCAAGATGAGACAGAGGGCACTAAAATTCCAATCATCGGGCATACTTTCCTCCAGCCATATTCTGCAAATGAGGAGGTGCATGCACATAACCAACTCATCGCCTCCCTACTTGAAGAGTTCAGCTGGCTAATCGTCAGGTCCAGCTGCTTTGTTGTTCTTCAGTCGCCATATGGCAACCTTATCCTCTCCATACCTGGGGGGCGGGATCTCAATGTCGTCGCTAATGATTGGGTCTGGCACAGCATCTCTAGAGATGGAATTTGTGTCCTCATCGTCCTGCAGTAGATTAGAAAAGTGCTATCTCCATAATCTTAGTGTCCCTTGTGCATCTGTAAACAAGTTACAATGTTCGTCTCTGCAGAAGGTTGTTCCGGGCTTAAAACCAGTAGGAAGACGCCTTATCTTCTTATAAAAATTTCGAGCATCATTTCTACTCCTGCACATCTCGATTTCCTCACGATCACGCCTTTCTTGCTCCCTTGACTTTCTTCTAAATAGGCGTCTCTCTTCCCTCCTCTTCTCACTGTACAACTCCACCTTTGCTCTTGTAGTGATGGACTGCAACGTTCTCCTATAGGCAGGATTCTTTGTAGCAGTGGCCTCACGACACTTTTCATCGTACAATTGGTTTCTGCGAGGAGGACGCTCAAAACCAAGGACTGTTTCGGCAGCGTTGCACAGAGAGTGAGTAATGTGAGACCAGTGTCCACTAATACTTTCGAGAGAGGATGGGATGCAATGAAACTCATTACAAAGACGATCGGAAAACGACGTGGCTGTCTCTTGTGATCGAAGCTTTTTGATGTCCAGCTTCCCTCGAATACTAGAAAGTACCATATTCTCATCTTGGCTGCGACAAGGTAATGGTCGGAGTCGACATTTGGACCTCTAAATGTGCGCACGTCTAGTATGCTGGATACATGCCTTCCATCAATCACAATGTGATCGATCTGGTTGTTGGTAGATTGATCGGGAGAGAGCCAGGTGCCCTTGTGGATATCGAGATGCTGGAACCTGGTGCTACAGACTACCATGTTTCGCGCCGCGGCGAAATCGATCAGTCTCATGCCGTTCGGCGAGGTGGAATGATGGAGACTAAACTGTCCGACAATGGGCCAAAGATACCTTCACGTCCAAATTTCGCATTGAAATCGCCGAGGACAATTTTGGCGTCATGTGCCAGACACCTATCGTATACCTCCTCAAGTTTTGCGTAGAAAGCATCTTTGACCATATCATCCTTCTCTTCCGTCGGAGAGTGCACGCAAATAAGGCTGATATAAAAAACTTTGCCTTCATCCGGATCGTACCTATCCTTTCGTTCACGGGGGTGAACTCCGAGACAAAATGACGAAGTCTCTTGCTAACTACGAATCCTCAGCCAAATTCATGTCTCTTCTCATGGCAGCTGTAGTAGATGTCACATGTTGCTTACCTCGTACAACCTGGTCCTATCCATCCATCAGCCAATTGGATAGAGACACCTTCCCTATAAAGGGTTCTCACATTCCTTATAATGTTTGCCAAGTTCGACAACATAAAAGGGGGTCCGTTTTTACGTTTTGGGTTTCAAACCCTACGTACAACCCAAATTTAAAGTCCAGGAGATTGACAAATTTAAAGTCCAGGTCTAATATATACTTAAAAAAATACAATTAATTATAAAAGGACGCTCACGATCCATAGCCATTTGCACAGCAAATTTGCTTTATTTTAGTTTGTACAAATTCAATCGTGATTTCCCTTATTATTTTAATAAGTAAGAAAAAATATATATACATAAGTGGGCTAAGCCGATAGCCTATGCAGGTAGTGCTTATAGCTAGTTTAATCTCAGAATTTATTCATAAAATTAAATAGATAAATAAATAAATAATAAATATTTGTGAGCTTTTAGAAATTGCAAATTGATGCGGGTTTTTTTTTCCAAAATGACCCGCAAAAACGATTTTCATTTTAATTTAATAAAATTGATGCATTACCCTAATGTACACTCTTAATTATAATGCTAATATTACAATTGGAAACGTCAAAAATAATACCGATTCTTATAGATGAATATATAAAAAGTTATTATTATTGTTATTCTAACTGAAAAATCTTTTTACTTTGGTTTTACCAGATACATAAATAAATTGGTAATTATTTTTTATTAATTTACTCTTAAATTTTAATGGAAATATTTATTATGTTCTTTAATGTGTTTGACTATTAAAAGCGTTGGTCTTAACTTTTTATGATATAAATTAATTTTTACTTACCAATAACTGTTAGAACAATTTTAGTATTCCGTGTTTGAGCTTTTAAAAAATCCACTCTGCATCTATAAGTGCCAGAATCTGTAAACTTTGTGCTTTGAATGGAAAGTGTACCCGGTTCTTTATCAAATATAAAATAAGCCCTTTCACCAAAAACCGTTTCATCAGACCATCGTTTAATAGATTTTGTATAACCTTCGCGAATATCCACACTAAAAGATAATGAATATATATAGATTGTTTTATTAACGTTTATAGACATTTACATAAATAACACCTATATAATCAAAACTTTTTTAATTTTTTTTATTCTATATGCATTAGAACAAACTAATTGCTGTATGCGTAAAAAATGTCATAGGTTTATTAATCAAAATCAAAAATATAGTAGGAGATAGAACAGAGCCTTGCGGTATTCCCAAATTTAACCTAAACTCGTTGGAAGTGCCACTTTCTATAACAACTCTTACAGCGCGGTCCCAGCTCGTTGTAAAATGACAGAAATGATTATCCTGTAGTGTGAAGATCATACATACATACATAAATAGGCATTACAACCCAGTGTCAGAGTTACGGCCTAGCATCTCGCAGCACTCACGTTATGTGTGTTAATTTTTATCCATGAGTACCGGGACCTACAGTTTAAAGTCGACTCCGAAAGACAGATTTGAGAAGCTTTTTCATAGCAATCAATTACTCTCAGAGCTTTTGCCAGAAGACTGCAGCGAGGTAGTCACCGAAGGAAATAATTTTTCCATATTTCTTTTTTTTAAGATGTCGGAGCTGAGATTTGAACCCAGCGCTATCGTCTTAGTAATCAAACACACTAACCACTAGCTAAATAAACTCCATAACTTTCGAAGTATGCTTTACTGTTAATGGGCGGTAATTTTCGGGATAACTAACCACACCCTTTTTTGGAATTGTATATAAACACACCGGCACGATAAACCGCACTGAAAGGGTTAGCGAACCCTAGTCCTTATACCCAAAATTTGTTATGAGAACGTATACCCAAGTAGCCAGTAGCAATTTTTCACGATTTAAATTACATTTTCTGAGCAAAAATTACTTTTATTAATTCATTTTTGTAGCTTAATGCATTTTTGTAGCTTAATGCATTTTCGAATATTTTGAGTGAGCATAAGTATATATTTTGAATACTGAAGATATAGAAAGAGGATTTGGAGAACTCCTAACCGTATTACAGTTTTAGATATTAAAGAAACATAAGACAGTTCCGCCATCTATAACGATGAAGA
The DNA here is from genome assembly GCA_963576795.1 of Metopia argyrocephala. Taxonomy (NCBI): domain Eukaryota; kingdom Metazoa; phylum Arthropoda; class Insecta; order Diptera; family Sarcophagidae; genus Metopia; species Metopia argyrocephala. The sequence continues at coordinate 90,940,537 of OY756209.1, forward strand.
TAACGGCTTAAGGTGGAAATACATAACAAGAGTTTTGAGCGGCATGCGTTGCAAGCTTATGTCAATAAAAGTTGAAATAGTGTATTTTCATAAAGTAAGTTACCAGCAAAGTATGCAACACTGCTAATGCATGAAAATTGGCCAACTTTTATTTTTACAAGCGTTGACAGCTGCATGGCTAAAAAATTAAATCACTAAACATATAAAAAACGTGTTTTCGTTTTATTGTAGAAAAACAATTTGTTTAAAAATATAAAAGAATAATTTGTGGTTTTATGATTGGCTTGTGAGAAAAATATTTTCTTTAAAAAAAAATATAATTTGTGAGAAATACATTTAAACTTAATAATAATACACATACAAGGTACATATATACAGGGTGTTTTTTAGAGGTATAGAATTTCGAATTGAAATAAAACACAAGAAAATCGTTTTAATGTCCATCAATTTGGCTTTTTTGGAAGGATAATTTTATGCCATTAATGTTTAAATATGATTTCGGGCATGTGGCCGCCGCGGCTAGCTCGAATAAAGCCAATTCTACAGGTCCAATTTTCAACCACTTTTTCGAGCATATGGGGCCGTATGTTGGCAATAACGCCACGAATGTTGGCTTAATTAAGAATATTTAATAATATAATTAATATAATTAAGAAAATTATATTAAATCAATTATAAGTATTTGGTTTCTTGCAATATGATGTATATATATATATATATATATATATATATATATATTATTAATCTGTCAAGATATAATTTTACTTTCTGATTATATGGGAGAAAAGGCAAACTATATAAAACCTCTATTCGCATTCACATTACTCAAGCTCATGAGTATATTAAATAAACGCACAATAGTATAAAAGATAGGTTTAATTCTAAACCGATAATAAAGTCTTTTTCTATCTATTTGATTTTCAAATCGCATCAGTCACCTATTTTGGTAGATACACTCATTTTAGAATATTGCTATGACTTTTAGAAGAATGCTAAAATTGAAATTAAGAACAACAAAAGTGCCAGCCTAGACTACAGAGATTTATTTAATTAAAATGTTCGTTAATGAAGGTTTTTTTTATATACTTAAGGTAGAAATTCGCAAAAATAGTAAACAACACACGTGTGTCATATTATTATTATTTACAAATTATAAAGTTATTATTTTAAATTCAAACCGTTCAAGTAAGTGTGGCTTTCTTTAGCCTCAAAATAAAAAGTAACCAGGGCGAAAAAAACACCACATGTACACACTGCAGAAAAAAGTAACCAATTTCGGTTAGAAATAACTAAAAACGGCAATGCTGAATGATGAAACGAAGAAATGAAGATAGTGCTTTGAGCAAAATGTAAACAAAATTCTCCCATATCAAATACGAGTGGCTGTGTGATTGTGTTTTTTGTTTCTGGTTGGTGTGACGTAGAATTTTAGAATTTAATTATTTTAAAACCGGAATGCGTAATATCATGGTAATTAATGCGAAAGAAAACATGTTTATTTGTTTTAAAAGCAATTTTATTTATTTATTTATTTTATCTATTTATTATTTATTTATTAATTTAATTATTGCAAAAAATTTAAAAGTTATACTTGATTTAAGAGAATTTTCTCAATTGTTTCTATCAGAATTTGGAGTAAATAATTTGATTATTTTATTTCCATTTTGGTTAAATTTTTGCTGAAATTTGGTTAGAAAAAATTAAAAGTCGTGGCAAGACTGATATCTACTTCTCTGGTTTATGTGTGCATACTTCAATGTCAACACTACTGAAAATCTTCTGACACTACTGTAAATTTATTGACACTAGTGAAATATGCTCTGACAATGACTGCAGTTGTACACTTTGAATAAAAATATAATACATATTTCAGTGTTCTCTTAAAATCAAGTACAACAGAAAAGAGAACACTTCAGTACTGCACTTTATGAAGAGTAAGCAACAAGACGTCTAGTGCTCACCTCTAGCATGTACATATATTTCCATAAATGTTTTATTTTTATTTTATTCTAAATTTCAAAGTTTTTCATATAAAAACCAAAACCTTCTGTTTTTTTTTTTCTCTTCTTACTATTTATATAGTCGATGGAATTAAAGAACGCTGTAACTGACAAAACATTAAATGTTCACCAGAGCCAAAAAACCTTTATGAAAGTAGAACAAAGATACTGATATTTTTCAAAATGCAGACGGCGTAAGTGAATTTATTTTCATCGTAGAAATTTGGGACCGGGACCAATCGACTCGTATTTTTTTCTGATAAAAATGATGCAAAAAAAGTATTTTCGATTTTTTGTCAGTTACAGCGTTCTTAAATTCTTACGACGATATTAACAAACACAGTCCAATAAAAACTTCTACAAATTAAAAAAATTTTTGAGTATGCAAACAGACCTATTGAGAAAAACTCCTAAAAAATTTTTTTTCCTAGAAAAAAAAAAATATAAAAAAATATACATATTTATTATGAATAAACAAAACAAACATAAAAAATATTAGTATTAGAACCTAAAGCCAAAATAAAACTATCAGCTGACGATGAAAGAGTACCTAATAATCATAGTATGTACCATGGAATTGTTATAGAATTGATAGAAAGAAAGAGCAAATGCTAGAAAGAGTGGAATATGAAATATGTAAACAAAATACTTATTGTTGTTTTTGTGTTTATATTTTTTTCAATGTTGATACTTTTTATTGTGTAAAAAAAACACTACCTTGAAGGCAAAAATATCGTAAAATCGCTTAATTGCAGAATAACACTATAAAGTTAGCAACACTATAATATTTTAAATTCTAAATGTAAATTTTATTGTAAAATATTTTAACTTGTTTTTGACAAACTCCACTTTTTTATCGATAACATTTGTAAATATTTTGGCAATTCTGTGCCTTGTTTCTGTATTACTCGACTCGAGTAATGTCTCACATGTGTGTTGAAACAAAAAATCCCATCGTTTTTCGAATCGTCGTTAAAAAAATGTTTCTGTATCTGCATGCAAAAACAATCAAAACAAATTCTTTTCCAGCTGGAATATTTCCAGTTGAAATATGTAAAACGAAAGCAAAACGTCAAATAAAATGTTAATTGTGAAAAACAGTGTTGTCAAATAAGTGGATTTATCCCCAAAATGTTATTTTTTCTGAAATGGGGGTAAAAAAATTCGACAAATTTTTGACGATTGCTTTTGCGATTTTTTGGTTGCTTATTTAATTATATATAATGTACATATATATATATATATATATATATATATACATATATGTACATATATATACGCCCATGTGCTGGAAATCGCAAATCGCATGAAATAGGAGAACTCGATATGAAATCGCAAAAGAGGTGTGCTAGAGTTCACAATCGCCAGAAATTAGGCGTTTTCAAATCACAAACTTTTACGCATGTGATCTATAAGTGAAATTGTATATATTCTTAAAAATTTGCATATAATTTAATATAAAAGCATACATGAATAAAATCTAATATGTTTTTTATTAATAAAAAGTAAAAAAAGTAATATTTTACAATTAATTTTAATAGAAAATGTAAAATAAAAAGTATGTTCTTTTTCATTGCCTTTTGTTTTTGAATTGCTTTCTTTTTGTTTCCCTTAAAACTAGCGATTTCGTCTTGCACATATGTTTTTTATTTATCTTCGAAAGTTCGTGTTACCAGATATTTAAAAGTGTAAAATTGTACTTAATTTGATTATTTACATCAGTTTTATTCTCTCAAATTGTAATAAAAATAATTAATAATATTTATCATTAATGACTGTATTTTATTTCAATTTAAATATTTAATAAATTGTTAAAAATACTTACTGCATTATAATGAAAAATTCGTATATAAAGTACGGCAACACTATAAAATGTCATTAAAGTGGCAGAAATATTTGCGTTAAAGAATTTTAAATTAAAAAAAAAATTTGAAAATGTAAGTACTAAATGCGTACATATGTACATATAATAAAACTTCATTAAAAAATATATTATTTCTTTATTCTTTTTAATTGGAAAAATAATAAAGGGCGCCACAAAAATCCAACGAACAGTGCAAGATCTTTCTCACCTTTACGGAAGGCCACACCGACCTTACAAATGGTTTTGTAAAAGGGGACAAGGCCAAGCAGGACAAATTGTGGGACGATTTAACGCATCAGTTAAATGCCTGTGGACCACATATTAAGGACGTAACTGCATGGAAAAAGGTTTGTACAATATTGATAATTTGTACATATTGATAATTTTTAACTCGTGTGCATATACATATTTATAGGCTTATAGACTTGGTGCGACTGGAGAAGGAGTATAAAAACCAGACTAGCAGAAAATAAATCTCTGCTTAGCAAAACAGGCGGAGGTGAATATCAAAAACATTTTTTGTCACAAGTGGAGGAAAGACTAGCCGTAATATGTAACATTTTCCATGCTGTTGAGAGTATACCAAATGCTAAATCTTTTGGCCACATGCAACAACAAAAAGATGTCGATTCATTCAAAAAAATAGAAGAACAGTCAGAAAGTCAAAGTCAAGACTTTACTGAAATGCCATCAAGTTCTTCAAAACAATCAAGTGCAAATGCTACACCTTTGACACCTCCCAGGAAAAGAAAAAAACTTTGCCAAGATATAGAAGAGATTATGGGAAGAGAAGAACAGAATTTTAAATACATTGCTACAAACCTTGAAGAACTTAACGAAGTTTTAAAAGAAAATACAAAAAATATGCGAAACTTAAACCGAAATCTGGACGATATCAGATCACTGAAGAAAAAAGAATTGGAGGAGACGAAGAGGCACAATTTAAGTATCGAAAAACTTACACAAAGTAAAATAGAGACAAAACTATAATTTTTAAAAGTAGAAAAAAAGAAAGTAGGTATTCTAGATTGATCTTAAGATCTCAGTTTTTTATATACATACGTATTAACTTTAAAGGATTTTTTTATTTTATATTAATATGTAATTCAATGAATTTCATTCTTTGTTGTGTTTTCTTATGTGTACTTGAAGTACTTTGTTATGTTTTTTTTTTATTGTTTTATATGAATAAAACAGCTTATATAAAAGTTCTTGCAATGTTGTCCCTTATTTCTATCGCTTCCCTATTAGTTTCTATTTCCTGGTCTTCTTGAAAATCTGCGTTTAGAATTGTAGTTGATTCTTCTTCTAAAGGTACGTTGAACTTCTTACAAATATTATGCAAAGCACAACATACGTTCGTTATTTTGACAACTTTCGTGGGAGTATACGGCAGACACATTTGAAGACACCGAAATCGGCTTTTTAGGTTGCCTATAGTTCTTTCTACGATGTTTCTAGCAGAAGATTGAGCAGAATTAAATTTGTGCTGCATGGAGTCAACCACTGGAACTCTATATGGCACCAGTGTAAATGGATTTAAAGCATATGCAGAATCTGCTAGCAGCCAGGAATTTCCATTACCATTCTCATATGCTTCACCGTAATACTTATGTGCATCACTTAAACTCCATACGAACGCATCGTGACAAGAGCCAGGCTTGGACGCGTCCACAGCACGAATTTTCATTTCGTAGTCACAAATCTGCAATTAGAAATTTTTTTATTCAATTTTGAATTTCTAATGACGATTTTTAATTTTACAATCATCACATTTAGGCTGTAGTATCCCTTTCTACAGTAATAAAGTTCTGAATTTGATGAAGGCTTTATAACTCTGATATGGGTGCGGTCCAAGCTACCGATCACACCGGGAATTTTAAATTTATTATAAAAGTGTTGTTTGGATTCTCTAATCTCAGTGATACTCATTTCCAATTTAATCCACCGCGGACACACCCTTTGTTCAACTACGTTGACAACTTTCCAAAGTACCCTGCAAAAAGTTGTTCTATCCATTGTAATATTTAAATCGTTGGCAATTACTCCTTGAAATGAACCAACCGCTAAAAATCTACAAACACTGGCTAGTTGCAATATTTGGGGTATAGAACTTTTTTCTAAATGCGGAGAGGTTTCCTCAAAAACCATCATGAATGCTCTTTTGTTCAATCTATAATACTCTGTAAAGCTATACTAAAAGTCATTAAAGTTTTATTTAAATTTATTGAGCTACTTACAATGGATCAGGGATATCCATTGAATTAGAATGATCTCTAAGAAAACGCTTTCTAATACGTTGTTTTCTTTCATATTGTTTTTTTTTCTTTAATTAAACTTAACAATGATGCAGCTGGCATTTTTATTAATTTTATTTAATAATTTGTTTATATTATGTTTGTTTTTATTACTTTTGACACTTAAAACATATGTTTTCATTTTTCGAACATAACTTTGAAAAATAAATGAAACGCACGATTTCAAACACATGAAAAACTAAAATTGGCGATTTTGAAATCACAAGTGATTTGAAATCGCACGTTTTCCAGCACTAAATTTGTTTTATTTAATGCATTAATTTTCCACTACCACTAAAATGGTTTTATTTAGTGGTTAATTATTTCCATCTGCATTTATTGGTGGCTGGAATATTGCTGCATTAATACTAAGTCGTTTAGTGGTAGTGGAAGCGATAATGCGTTATAAATTCAATGCAATAAACCCAACTCTGTTTATGAGACTGTAAATATAAATTAAAATATCAATAACTCTAAAAAAAAAACAATAAACAATTAAAAGAAAAACAACAACAACAAAATTAAGATCAAGGCTTTGACACTAGCGGAGAGTTTGCACGAAGTTAGAAACTTGCCAAAATTTAATGGTAGCAGCGACTATAGCTTTTCGACAGATTAATCAAAGTATATTATATATTACATTAAATTGCAAAAATTAAATATAATAATTTAAAAATAATTGATTTAACATAATTTTCTTAATTATTTCTATTAGAATTATGACTTAAAAATTTGGTAAAATTTTTGCTGAAGTTTGGGTACAAAAATTTAAATTCGTGGCAACACTGTTATCTATTAACTACTAAAGGCACCCTTACACGATATATTTTTTACACGTGTTTTTTAAATTTAAAATACATAAGTTTTTTGTTGTGTTTGTCAAAATTAGTCAATTTACATAAGGTTTATAATTTTTACTCACGAACGTATATGTAGAATTACATATGTAAATAAATTATAAATTTTTAGGCACACAATTTATAAAAAAAAACTATTTCATACATAATTCATTGCCGACTAATGTTTGTACAGGCATAGAAATTTAATATCATATGTGTGCACATACGAAATTAGAGCATGCTCTAATTGAAATTTTGTCATAAGACTTTCCTTGTGTTTTTTACACAAGCAATGTTTTAAAAATCACACGACATGTAACTGTTTACTCATGTAAAAGTTGACAGTAACAGTGTAAAAAAACATGTCGTGTAAGGGTGCCTTAAAAAGAAATGCAGTTGTTACACTATGAAAAGTACAATATTTTTACTGTAACCTGAACCAAATGTATTTTAAAATGTTGTACAATAGCTTTTGTGTGCTGTAGTTTTTTGTTCTCTGTTTTTGCTTTACTCTTATTTATATTTGCAACTACAATCAATATTTGCTCATGAGAAAAATACAATTCTGTACAATTTTAGCGTCTTGTGCTCACCTCTAGTGCTAAGCAACAGGCTGAAAGGCAAGGCGTTGAGAGCTGCAGAGACGTTAATCAATCCTACATGGGATACGCTTATTAATAAATTGAAGGAAGAGTTCGGTGTAAAGAGGAGTTTTTTTAATTTAAGAAGTGACACGCTTTATGCAGATGCGGGTGACCTAGAAGAACTTCATTATTAGTTAAATAAAATTTTATCTCCTATGAATACTAAATATAATTTGGAACCGAATGTTTTATATACACCTGACACCTGAATACAAATAATTTTTGCATTTATATAAACCATTTACCCATAAATATAAAAACCCTTTTGATACAGCCATGTATTTACGAATGTGAAGATAACAACGGAAACCAAAAAATGATATTACTTCATATATACAAAACACGTGCTTTCTTTTTTAGTTATTGCCTTTATTTATTAAAAAATTAATTTTTTTTTTTTTCATTTTCGCTGCTTTTACGCAGTTTTATTTGTAATACATATATTTTTCTTTTCAAGCGGTGTTTTTGGCATTTTAGGAGGGAGATGTTTTTGAGTGTATAAATCCAGCAGCACTAAGTCAAACATATACTTCACTATCTATAGCCATTTGCACTGCAAATTTGCTTAGTTTTAGTTTGCACACATTCAATCGTGAGTAGCCTTATAATAATAATAAAAATAATAACTCTAATTATAATAAAAGATTTTTAGATCGTAATAACAGAGATTTTCAAAATAAATCATTTAGGCAAAATGTAATAATGGATATTTGGCAAACAATGACAACCTATTTAAACCAAACAGCAGTGGAAGGCAAAATTTCAGTTATAATAGAGGTAATTTTGGGCAAAATAATTCAATTTTCATAGAAATTTTAACGATAATAACCGTCAGGAACCAAAGGGGGTTGAGACTTTTCTACTGGAAATTTTCATGCTCGGCCTCAGAATCATCACTGCTCATAACAATTTTGACAATAAATAATATAAAAGTTATATGTTTAATTGACAGTGATGCTGGTACAACTCTTGGTGATTATAATTTTTTTGTCAAGAATAGCAGATAAAAGAAAACTGGCCAAACCGTTAGTATTAAATACTTTAGTTGGAGAGAAAAGTAATACAATGTCAGTTAAATTGACCAGTTTTATTAATAAAAATTTCGAGTGTATCATAGGCAAAAATATTTTGTATCCATTTGGAGCTAGTATAGATTTTAGGAACAATATACTTCTGGTTAATAATACAGTATTTTTCGTTTAGCTGCATTTCGCTTAGCTGCATTTTCTGCCTAACTGCACAAAATACAAAGTATTGTGTATGATGGCTGAATGTTGTATGAAAAAAAATCGTTTACGTGCATTTTGCTTAAGTGCATATTTTGAATAAGAGCATTCGATTTTTTGTCAGCAATGTTTATTTTTAATACAAAATATTATTCTTAAGTGCCTTATAAACATGAAAAAAAAATTATTGTGGCAATCGCTATTTTTAAGAACAAAAAAAAAAAAGGAAAAAAAATTTACTTTGTTTATGTGGTAACTCAATTCACTGAATTATAAATCTAAATCAGTGATCTTCACCAGTATTACTCAGGTAAATAAATTGTTTGGATATTTTTTTAGTTTTTCTTACTCTCTTCGTGAATATTTCAACCAGGGTTGCTTAATTTCACAAAAAATCTGGCAAACAGCTTCTTAAAATATACCAAAACTACCCGTATCGTTAATTCTTATTATATTATTTTAAAATTAAATGTATTGTACTTTATTAACAGATATCACTTTTAGAATTCCTGGAAACCAGTTTTTGTTTTATTTTCATATGAAAAACTTAATTAATTATAAAAAAATTTGCAATGTTAAAAATCTTTCATAAAAAGAAATCCATACGCTTTGTTTTCATCATGTTAAACGACAACCACAATTATTACAAAAACATGTGTGTGAGACAAAAATTGCGTATGTGTTTATGTTTTATTAGTTTTCAAGAGAGCTAAATTTGTTTGTCAGACACTGAGAAGTTATGATAATAAGCAACATAAACTTATTAATGTTTATATTTCTTTTAACTACATTTCAATTTGTTAATAGCATTTACAAACAATTTATTTCATGAATAATTTTAATAAATTAGTTTAAATTTTAAAATTAAAGGTTTTTAAAACGAAAATTTTCACAAATTTCATTCAAGTTGTCAATAACAATACAAATGAAGAAATCAATCTCATCTCTCAGTGTATTTTTGTGTGACTCTCTTTGTGAAGACCACTGATCTAAATATATAAAATTGAATGTGTGTTTGTTTATTTGTTTGTTTGTTTATTTGTTTGTTTGTTTGTTTGTACCTTATAGGAGACCAAACCTCTGGACCGATCTTCCTGAAATTTTCACAGCATTTAACTGGGACTCTGACAGGATTAATAGGGTACTATTTTTTCGACCACGCCTACTTTTACGCCCATGGTGAAATTACGTACAAGGTGGTGGTAGGTGAATATAGTACAAAAACAACAGGGAATTTGTTTTTGTTTTTCAGCTCTTTAATGTCAAAAGCAGGTATGGTGAATTAAAAAAGCACATGTAAGAAGTGTGTGTGTGTATTTTTAACAACATACATGTCTCTACACCAAAACAAAAACACGAATACACACAAATCAAAATGTAAACAAAACATAAATATAAACAAAGCTTTTGACAGGAGCGGTATGACCAAAAAAAAAACCCAGCTGGGTTGGCAACACCACCTTGTAAGTAATTCCACCATGTTTACGCCCACTTTTTTAAATTATGTAATTGCCCCCATATAGTTTTTAAAAGATTTACTTCAAATTGTATACACATTATACTCCAGGCGAAGTATAAATAATAATTTATTACTCCACGCACTCTTTCACGCCCCTTTTCACGCCAAATTTTGTTTGAAAGTTTCAAACTTTTTGTTCTATGTAGAAATTTATATTTTTTTTTTATTTGGTAATATATTGCTCTTAATACTGTTAACGTCGTCATATAACTATGAACCACGCCCACTTCACCGCCCCCTTCTCTTTTAATTCAGATACTTACTTACACCACTAGAATGGTTGCTATACAAAATACTTTTTTTGTAATATGTATATAACGAGGGGGTAGCGAAGCACACCGGGTTCAGCTAGTATGTATATAAAAATATAAGTCAATTTCGCTTTTGGATGCACTGTATTTTATAAAAAGCGCTTGGTCTTACCAACCGACCTAAAACAATATATAATTGCCTTTAAAAGGTAATTATAAATATAGATATATAGGAGTATTTATGTAAAAATGCATAACAGAAACTAAAGTGATAACTCTTTTTGATAATTTATAGGCAAAATTCTATGAGGCGTCAAGTTCTGAGGTAGAAATATTAGAAGTAACGAATTTTTTGAATTATTTTCTAACTATGAAAGCTATATAAGATGTGATGATAGTTTCGAATGCTATGGAAATTTAAATGACGTAGATATTATTGATTGATGCTGTACGAGACAACCAAACAGAGGAACAATAGAAAAATGTTTTGACGATTAAGGAGGCTTTAACCGTTTTAGATGTGCTACAAAAATATTGCTTTTTAAATAATATTGATGGCACTTTGGATGAAATAGAAAATGCAATTCTTAAGCAATCAGTACGTGCTTTAAAGCAAAAAAGTATTAGTAAATATTTTTCAAAAGCACATATTACTTGTTTAATATGTAGTACTTATTAGTTGTTAACTTTTGTTTCTTTTTTTTTGCCTCTCTTTTTTTTGTACCTCTATTATTTTTAAATAAATTGTTTTTCTTGTTTAACTATTTTTACATATGACTCTGAAATTATTGATTATTAAAAGATGCATATATAAGTAAATCCATTTTGGCAAAGAGCACACTTTTACGTAAGAGCACTTCTATTTAGGCAGGCGAATTTACTTAGCAGCGTTATTTATGCTGCTAAGTGAATACTGCGTAGCAGAACATTTTGCGTAAGTGCACGAATTTTCATGCAAACTTGAATGTGCAGCTAAACGAAAAATACTGTAATAGAATAAGACTCATTAATGGTATTCACACTGAACTTGTTAATTTGTTACTCGGTAGTTTGTTAAAGTTAGCAACTGTGAACGACCCCCTTTTTCAAACTTTGTTAGTTTGGTAACTTTCGTAGTAAACCTTTTGGTTATCCACTATGATTTATTAAAATAAAGTATAAAAACATTTAATTAACATACTTACTCTCAATATACATGAAAATTGCCAAAGCACAAATATTTTTTTTAGAAATGTATTACAAATGACTTTTATTATTTAGAAACTGCAACAGCTGTTTGTGAGTTACCAACTAACAACTATTTTATCAGTCTATCTAAAGTGTAAGCAATAAACAACAATTAGAAAAGCTCGTTCCTCTTATGGAAAAATATCCTTTATTGGCAAAAGGAGAAAAACAGAGGGATGAAATATCATAGGAACTAAAATGCCTGGTACCACCCGTTAAAACGTCAGCAATGGACTAAACATACAATATCAGAGAAATAAACTTAAAGTAGTTGCTGATCCGATATCAAAAACAAAAAAGAAAGTAAGCCAAAACAGATGCGAATACCGTGGAGGAGCAAGACCAAGCATATTTTCGTTTCCAAGGCTAAGTTGATACGATCCCTGAGCACAAAATCATAGAACTGTTGGTAATTTTAATATGCTTGGAATTGACCTACCTTGTGTGGACTTCCATTGCTGCAGGAGTTCATATGTAGTGGATAGTATTATTTGTTATAAATCTGTAAATAAACTTTTTATATGAATTCTTTGTAAAAACCACATCAAAAAATATAAATATCTACATATATATATTCTGGCAATACGAACATCAAAACCAAAATAAAAAGAAAATATTTCTATTCCCGGCCTTTTTGTTTTGGTATACATTTTGTTACCATATTTTAAAAGAAAAATCGGAATTTGCTAAATCTGAAGAAGCTTAAACAAAACCGATCGGAATTGAAAATATGAAGTGAAAACCATTCCGATCGGAATCTGTAACAGGCCTGATTGTTTTTGATTTATTTTATTAAAAAATTATTTTTTTAACATTTATTTTCTTTAAAATAAACACATTTTTGCTATTAAAAAAACGAAATTTTTATGTCTGGGGGTCCAGATAGACCGCCTCCTCGTGGTGCACCCTGGGTAACGCTAAATGGTCTATAATTCTCTCTGGCACGACCCTCGTTCTGTCCATGGACTCTTCGATTTAACTAATCTGACCTTGTTGTCTTGGGCTGGCGGTTGTAGTCTTCTGGACTTAGTAGCAACGGTGTCAAACTCGGCGTGAACGGCTCCAGTCTAGGGCTGCAGCTTTCTCCGTCCCGTTAAAACCTTGGCAGGCCTCTGAGTACGTTCCTTATCCGTCGCCGCTGAGTTAGCGGTGTAAGTTCGGTTGAGACTGACTCCCGATTAGCACTGATCTGGCTCTAAGCACCTCACTCCATGAAGGTAGGTGCCAACCCTTGCATGGCCTCCCTGCTTCATAGATAATCATGGGGCTACCAAAGGTGACTACACACACAGGCAAGGATAGCGGTTTAGAGTGGGGACTCACAAGACCAATGAACACTGATGATAAAAACGTAAAACCTTCGCCCACTCAAGCTGGTGAGCGAAAGAAACTTTTCGGACAGACAGTTGTCTGTCCAACCTCTGGCAACAGACTCGAAATCTGCGACTAAACCCGCCACTGCAGTTTGCAAGCTGAGTACGGTGACTTGCTTACTGCCCACATCGGCGGCTGCTAATAAGACACAGCGCTCGTCGACTGACGCAAAGACACTGATTAACAGATCGAAAACGTCAGTCCTAGGTATCAAACTCTCTTCTGGTACAGATCTCCCAAGTGGCGGAAACGCCCATATAAGCGCTTAAACTAGGTCGTATAGGACGCGGAGATCCGCTACACGCATCGTCTCCAGACTAGGTGCTAAAGATCCTGATCTCCTCTCGGAGGAGAAAAAGGGCAGATTGACGTAATCAAGAGCTCACGTCGGTGTTAGACCATCTGCTTTACCGGTGAAACCCGAGTCTGCGATGAAGCGACAGAGAACCGACGAGCAAACTGATCGGGCTCCTCTGCAGTTGTCCAAGCGACCTAAAACTCTCCGACCCAAGCCCAGACCCTCTAAACCTCTTAATGAGGTTGTAAAGGAGAGTTTGACCTGCGCAGTGATTGACCACAGTCATCCGGAGGGCACCATCACTCCCGCTAAGTGTAAGTTGGTGGAGCTGGCCCTCCTCAAAGTTTTCTTAGACGTTATTTCGTCTAACCCCGGCCCTTCACCCACCTGCAGCGATGCAGGGTGGTTCCAAGGGCATATCAAAGTAATAGCCTGTGCAGATATTCTCTCAATAGAGCTGTACAAGAGGGCTATTAGCAAGGTTGGAGAGGTGTGGGCGGGGGCAAGGCTCGAGAACACTCCTCTGGACAAGATCCCCCAACGACCTCTCTCAATTGCTCGTATTACTGCAGAGCCCTCTAATGTCGAAGAAATACTTCAGATTCTGAAGTATAGCAACACCGATCTACCCACCGATAACTGGAGGATGGTTAAAGTTGGTGAGGCTAAGGGTAATTCCCCGACACCATTATCATTCTAAATGAGAAGTCGCTTCAATTAATCAACGCCAGCGGAGGTGTGATTATTTACGGATATTGAGCTATTACACTAAATATGTACAAGGCTGATGCCCAGATGGGGCGGCTTCCCCCAGCTGGGTTGCCGACCTCGCAGGTTCAGCCTAGTAGCTCTAGGGTAATCGCTTTAGATGAGGACATGGGAAGCCAATCCTCTCAGAGCTCCAAATTGAGCTATGTTTTCAATTCCTAATTGTTCAACGGATTGGAGATTGAGGCGGGTATAGTCTCTCCTTTATCGGAGGAGGACGATGCCAACGCTCCTACTTCTTGCGAAGGAAGACTGGGAGCTCGTGCTTGTCCAGGAACCTTCGACCGTTGATGGGTTGTCGGTTACAGAACGGTGTATATTCAGGATACAGGTAGGCCTAGGACTTCGATTTTGGTTAAATCCTCTATTAACGTTTTTTTCTTCACAGGTTCAGCGACAAGGACACCGCACAGTGGTTTATCGTCATAGTAGAAATGGAAAAAAATAGAAGGAGTCATCGTAGAACATCCAAATTTTTTACAAATGCTTTTTTTATCATCATTAGGAAATATATGAAGAATAAAATATGTCCGCCCACTTTTACGCCCACTCCCCATACAAGTGAAATATATAAATTGCAATATTTTCATTTGAATTTATGCTATTTGAACCAAATTCGGTATATATATGTTTTGTAGCAATTAAAATCAATGGCTAAAAAATTTACGAAATTCGCCCACAACCACGCCTACTTCCCATATAACAAAATTTTTTAATATGATGTATATCCCTTGTTATCAATGCTACAATCCCTAAACTTCATAGGATTATTAAAAATAATATCATATCCAAATCTTCCATACGCACCCCTCCTCTAATACCCCAACTTTCCCCATCAATTTTCTAAATAATTAGAAAATTAACATGTAACCTGGTTTTAAATCAAACACGCTTTTAATCCTAGTAATAATAAAAAAACATTAAAATGAAACATGTATATATAAAATTAATATTTTATTATAACAACAATTCCTTAACATCTTCAGGTAGATCTAATTCCTGCTTTTTTTGAACTTTTCGAAACTTATTTATAAAAGGATCCGAAGAAGCTAAAAGTAAGTGCATCACATCTTCATTTGTTGATATCCTACTACATTTTCTGGCATGATACCTTCGATATTCACGATAATCGCGATTCCTCGCTTCCTGGGCTTCTTCTGATAACATTCCGATAGGTAAAATTGCTGCTGCAATTATTTTTCCTCCATGTATCAAGACTTTATATACGGTCATTGGCATATAGTACCAGCTATACAACCTAACATATAATTGGGCAGTGTTCGAACAATATTGCTGAAACTTATTCCGACATATATCAGCGTTGCTGTTAATAGTTATTAAAATTACTTTGAAACGATGAATAAGATTTTCATCTACACCCACAGCTTCAGCAGTAATTCTGGGATTTTCAAAAAACCTCCTTGATGTATTTCCATCATTGGTTGTACCCATTCCTTGTTTAACCATGTCAACATTAATTCCCAGGCTCAACTTTAATTTGCCTTGAATGATTTTTTTTGTTTGCTCCCTTATTTCCTTGGTTGCAGAGTTAGTTCTCCAAGCAGCAAAATCTTTATTATAAGCGATGTGCAGTATACACTCCATAAATTTTATGCGAGCATGTATTGGAGATACACCGAACTTAAGAGCTTCCTCACTTTCTGGCTTCATTATTAAAATTTCCAAATTATTCATTTCGGCTTTGCTTTACATATATAGCATACCGCATTTGATGATGTTTGTGTTATTGTGTTAGACACCTTTCCGTCAATCATTGCCAAAACCAAACTATGACTTACTTCGAAGATTTTGTCAGAAATTGTGATGATTGTTTTATTTAAATTTTTTATTTCATTTTGAACTCTTCCAACTTTACTTGTTATAACATCAGCTGTTTCTTTCACAAATTCAAACTTCAAAGGTCTACAGAATCTTATAGAGGAAGGTAGTAAATTTTTCCAGCACACATTATTTGAATCTACCAAGTCCGTCAAAGTTAATGGTACTAAAGATGTCAGAAACATATTTTTATCGCTTGTGTTATCACTTGTAAAATTTTGATGGTATTCACTGTGGCCAGACGATCCATCACATCCCCATTTCGAAACTAAATTCAACTGCCAAGGAACTTCTTCTAGCTCTGTTTTTGATTTTGCCTCCAATATTCTTGTAGCTGTATGATTAAGTTAGTCTTGTAGACTAACTTTGCTCATATTTTCTCCTATTAGCGAATTTTTTGGATAACACGCTTTTTTTGCTATAAGCACCTGTATTTTTGTTTTTGAGTACCATTATTATAAAAAAAATTATTACAAAGTACTAATGTACTTCAGCAATACAAAACTCAAAATCACAAAAGTACCTGGTGATATGGTGGAAAAATATCACTTCCAATATTCTTTGCAGCATTTCGCATAAGTTCGTATTGGTTTTTAGATAAATGAGCATCAGGAGTCAGGCTTAGTGCCTCTTCAGGTGAAAACTTATTAATAATTTTCTCTTCATGACATATTTTTTTCGCAGCAGATGTTATGAGTTCTGCCGAAATATTGCTACATAGCTCATTAATTTTATTTTTTTGCACGAGGGCCTAAGTCCTCATAGCTTTTTGTTGGACGACCACGAGAGGTACACGGTTCAACTCCATCTTCGGGAAGATCCCCAAACTTATAGAACTTGTCAGCCCAAGCTTTATTTTTTTTCAAAAAAAAAAAATTTATTACGACTAGCGCTTATCCACCGTTGATTAAAGCGCGGCTTTAAAGTTTTTATTAAATAATTTTTAAATACTTTTAAATCATCTTTTTTAATAAAATTATTATTTATTGATACTACATCCACTACTGCATCAACATCATTATTGTAATCAAGCAGAAGATGTACAATTTCACCATTAGATATTTGATAATTATCCATGTTTTATAAATCAATGCACTTATCTCGAAATAAACTTTACTTATGTTTATAAATTTCTAATGTAAACTGAAAAGAATAATAGAGAAAAAAACTAACGGCAAAAGGTATGGTTGCTATGGCAACAAGCGAGCAAGCAGCAAACGTAATATAACGAGAGAATGCGTAATAAGCAATAAAAAGTAGCTTGTTTTCTATTTAAACGTTTACTAGACAAAGGCTAGCAAAAACTAGCAGCTGAATTTAACTTTATTGTTTAAAGTAGACTTCAAGCTTTCAGTTGGTATAAGGTAGAGCACCGCGCTCGACAGCGCACAAAAGTTCTAGTCCATCAAAATTGAAGAAAATAATAATTTTTAGACTCCTAAGATGAAGCAAATTTTTGTCAAAAACATTTATTTTTCTTAAATTTTTTTTTTTTAATTTTCATCTCAAATACCTAAATTATGGGAAAATATACAACAACAATACATATTAAAAGTCATTCCAAGAGTTTTTAGTTTCTTACTATTTTTTAGGATTTTCTTTCAAATGTTGTGTGTTAGACTTGGCACACTTTGAGGAAACGCCTACAAAAAAGTAATGAAAATATCGCCCTAGCATTTCAGATACATGATATTCAATATGTTTTTAATGAAATTAATAAATTTCATCATGAGCGGAAAACATGAAATTCAGTATTAATTTCAACTTTTCAACCACTGTGCACCGTGGCTATGGTGATTACCTTGTGCAACTCATCCCTATGGACAGTGTCCTCGTACTTCGCCCATGACTACGGGCGTAATCCCCCGCAGGAACCCGTGGGTCAACTTGTTACAGAGGCGCATAGACAAGGTATCCGGGTTTTGACTGGCTGCAACGCCAACGCACATCATGTGGTATGAGGTAGCTCGGATACTAATGCAAGAGGTGAGTGTCTTTTTTACTTCATTTTGACACATAATCTTAGTATTGCCAATCGCGGTGACTTCTTCCTTGACTTCGACTAGAAGTTAAGTTCTTGATATCACCCTGGTTAGTGAGCATTTTTCTGATAGGGTCTTGGATTGGCATGTATCTGGCAAATGCTCCTTCTGGAATCACAGATACATTGTCTTCTCTCTTCACCTAGCTATCTCCCCTTGCAGGGCGATTCTCTATGTTAATAGGAGGTGTACGGACTGGTCTCTCTTAGGGATAAGCTTCAGTAGGGTCTTTCGGAGTCTCCTCCCATCATTCATAACTGCTCGGACATTGACAGGGCAGTGGACTTATCATCCGCTGCCCTCGAGAATGCTGCTTCAGTAGTTGGACTACCTCAACTGGTGAGAACCTGAACCTACTAATGGACACTCACTTTTCGGAGAATGTCCACGCTGCAGGCCAGACCGTCTTCCGCGGGGTCGGGCTCATTCCGGGGCAACTCTCCTTAATTTGCATAACCTCTGAGCAATTGCACTGGGCTATATGTTCCTTTGAACCATTAAAATCCCCTGGTCCAGATGGCATTATTCCGGCTGATCTGCAAATTGGTGAGGATCTCATTCTCCCCTGGATTCTGGCGGTCTATAATGCCTGTCTTTATCTTATCTACATTTTTCTGCGCTGGAAGATCGCAAATGTGGTGTTCATTCCCAAAGTCGGAAAAGCCGTTATCTACCTCCTAGCATGCCTACATCAAAGGGAGATCGGCTGATACTACTCTGCACTCACTGGTCTCTCAAGTGGATAGGTCATTGCATTACAAGGAATTTACGTTGGTTGCCTTTCTTGATATAGAGGGCCCCTTCAACAATATCTGCCCTACGGGTATCGTAAATGGTCTGCTCGGTCTTGGACTGGACTCTGGTCCGGTTGAATTTATCGAGCTTTTTCTTTGGTCGTGAATGATACCCGCCACAATTGGGACTACAAGGTGCCAGAGGGTGACTGCTAGGGGTACCCCACAAGGCGGTGTACTCTCTCCACTTCTCTGGAACCGTGCTGTCAACACTCTCCTCATCGAGCTGGAACGCTCTGGTAAGAGAGTTGTTGCTTATGCTGATGATATCGCCATTGCGACGTTTGGGATTTGTCCACAGACATTGTTTGACAAGCTCAACCTCGCTCTCAGGATTGTATCTAGGTGGTGCCGGGAATTTGGACTATGTGCTAATATTGGCAAGAAGAAGTTGATGCTCTTTACAAGACGTTACAAGGTACCTCATTTCACACTACCTAGTTTAAATGGGGTTAGACTGCACTTGAGTACCTCCGGTAAATATCTTGGGCTCGTAAAGCTGCCGAAGAGCAGTGGGGACTACGTTCCCGGGTAGTTCGCTGGATTTACTCAACGATCATAGAACCCAATTGTCTATACGGAGTGGTCTTCTGGTGGACCGCTTTCGACAAGAACTGCAATGTTAGACTCCTTGACTGGGTCAGGAGGTCTGCGGCAGTGCGGATTACTAGTGCATTACGGACCACCCCCACAGGCACTCTTGGTTATGTTGGATGGATGGATTCCGTCTAGGATTCTTGCCAAGTAGCAAAAACTGTTAGCGGTAAGACTTAGTGCACTAACACGGTGGAATATTGTCCCCTCAGGGCACTCCTTTATCCTTTTAGAGGAACCTCGGATACAGGACAATATTGATTACACCTCACCGAGACTGGTACTACATAGAGACTTCTACACGGGGATACCAAGTAGAGGGGACTGGGCTTCTGACGAGGTCATCCCCAGGGGATCGGTGGAAGGCTACACTAATAGTTCTTGGATGGGAGAGAGTGTGGGGTGTGGGATATATTCGGAGATACTCGCCCTCTCCATATCCCTTCACCTCTCTGATTATTGCAGCGTTATTCAGGCCGAAATAGCGGCTATATGTCACGTTGCAAAACTGATACTTCAGGGTAGCACTCACACTGCTAGTATCACCATATTATCCGACAGCCAGGCGGCGGTCAGATCCCTGTCGAGTATGACCACAAACTCTAAAATTGTCGGCGACTGTCGCGATACTCTTGCGACACTGGTCACAGGAACATCGCGGGTAATTGTACTGCGGATGAATTCATCATGTGGAATTGGGTATACCCCTTTTCTCCGTTAGACTCTTTATTAGAAGGAAACATTTATTGGACGTGGACCTGTTCTGGCCGCGGGAGGAGTCTTGTCAAATTTCTAGACTCACCTGGCTCAAACTGCACTTGAGTCGTACCAATCAACTCTTTAAACTGAACCACAGGGACATCTTTTCCGTTGTATCTGTCTTCACGGGTCACCGCGTGATGGGTAGGCATGCAGAGAGACTGCTCTTGCCGGCAAATGACTTCTGTCGTAGCTGCGGGTTGATTGAGAAGGAGGAAACTGTGGTTCACAATACTTGCCAGTGCACATCTCTGGCCCGACGTATATTGTTTACATTGGGATCGCCTTTTCTCGATGGATTGACTGACCTGTCGATCCTATACATTGGTTCAATTGCCAAATTCATTAGGCTCTCTGGCTGGTTTCCAGCATAATTTTCTGGGGAAGTAGTGCTTCTTGTGTGGAGCACCTGCCTATCAGGGCTCCCCACATCATGTGGTATCACAATGGGCAGCCATGCGTGCTCAAGTGTGCCTTGTCATTACGAGGCTGCCACTTCCTCCTATCCTATCTATGTCTGAAAGTATGTAACCATTTTTTAAATGAAGTATTGCCACTCTTTGGTTTCGTGCAAACCCCAAATTTTTTTAAACTAAAAAACTACGAACAAAAAAAAATTAAATAAAAGATACTATAACTATTCCAGGCATTTTTCTTTTATTATTAATTATTTTAATTTTTATAACTTTTTTTATTCACTTTGTTTCAATTTTTTCAATTTGTTTTGCTCTTATTCGCTTAAAACACATAATATTTGTTTTGGTATAAATAATAGGGTGGGTCAATTTGTTCGGGACCGAAAAACATGACAAAGCGTATAGCAAGGTTGTAATCTACGAGAAATTCTAAGAACTTTTCCCAAAGAAACCATGGTTCTAAAATCAAAATCGAGCTTCCGGTTTTTTACGAGAAAATTTGGTGTTTAGGTCATCCGAAAATAATGCTATTTTTTTGGAAGTATTCATTGCAATTGGTGAATAGTTGACCTGTAACGCTGGAAGAGGGCTTATTTTAAAGGAAATTATCTCAGCTTTCTATATCTGTCCTCATTTATAGAAAATTGTTTACCCAAATAATGGTTTTGGAGGTTTATGTCAAAATAAGAATAGTAAAACTGTTAAAAACCTAAAATTATTATTATTGTGACATAAACCTCCAAAACCATTATTTGGGTAAACAATTTTCTATAAATGCGGACAGATATAGAAAGCTAAGATAATTTCCTTTAAAATAAGCCCTCTTCCAGCGTTACAGGTCAACTATTCACCAATTGCAATGAATAGTTCCAAAAAAATAGCATTATTTTCGGATGACCTGAACACCAAATGTTCTCGTAAAAAACCGGAAGCTCGATTTTGATTTTAGAATCATGGTTTCTTTGGGAAAAGTTCTTAGAATTTCTCGTAGATTACGATTTTGCTATACGCTTAGTAGGCAAAAAAATTGACCCACCCTAATAAATAATGTTGCCATATTTTGTACGAAAATGTTGGAAGTTTTTTCTTCACAGGTGTTACGAATTCGTCCATGAACGATTCGTTCGTCTCTTCACCTTACGTCTTAGATGAACAGGCTGTTACATTACCCAACTCTAATATGAGCAACTTTGATTTGCTAAGAGGCAACAAAACCTTTCTTTTAATACACCAAATTTTTGTTAAATTATTAATCTTTATTTGAATGTTGGTCGAATTTTCAGAAAAACTTTTGTAGGGAGTTAGGAACTCTGTTCGATTTTCAGAACCCTCCACAATTATTACATTGGCTTAAATATACCCCTAAGTCACAACAAAATGCATTCATTTAGTGACTCATGATTAATCCGAATATTCTAAATTATTTGTTTTAGTTAAGTTGAGAAAATGGCAAATTAACAAAAAAAAAAAAAAATCGGAGTAAGAAAATCACAATCAATACTTTTTTTTTTGTTTTTGTTTTTAAGACTAATACTCAGGGGTAAACCTTACAATTTGACCGCTTAAAGGGTTTACCATCACTATTGAATAATCAACAGCAATTGCCGCATCTGTCGGTGGATATTTATTGTGAGAGGTGAGCGCCTTCTCTAAGTAGGTTAGCTGTTATGTTCCTGGAAGTTTGAACCAATAGGCCTATATCTCGGAAGCAAAGCCGACAGCTGTGCCATTAGTTTTAAATTTAAGGAGTCATTAAATGTACGCATTTCCTTGTGACTTAGGGAGGTGTATTTGTTCCATTACTTTAATAGGAATACGTTTAAAAACAAACCTTTTGAATGATACCAAATGTTCCAGCATCTGCCTCTATACAATTTTCATCTAAATATCTAAAAAATCTTCTTCCGTCTGAATACGAATATACGCGAATATACTTTATTTCCCATGATTTTATTTATCTAGAATTCAAAATAGATTCGTTTTTTTTTAGTCAGTGCGAATGAACCGGATAATTTGTTTTTTTTTCCTAATAGCATTCATTAACATTTTTTTTTATTTTTTATTTATTTAATAGATATTATCTATTAGATAATAATAAAATTTTTATAAAAATTTCAAAATATATAACTATGTATTATCTATATATGGCTTACATAATAATAAATTGTCAGCCAGATTGGCAAATAAGTATAATTGACTTAAATTACATAAATGTATGAAAGATTAATATTTTTTCTATTCAAATTCATTAATCAATAGCTTCCTATATTTTAAACAAGATTCTAAGTATTTAACAAGGTTATCACAAGTACAGAATACACCATTTAGGATATTTATAACATCATTTACATTTAGTTGTATTTTATTAAAGTATTTTAACCGAAATCCATTGTAGATAGGACAGCAAC
This sequence comes from Metopia argyrocephala, assembly GCA_963576795.1. NCBI lineage: Eukaryota > Metazoa > Arthropoda > Insecta > Diptera > Sarcophagidae > Metopia > Metopia argyrocephala. Next base: position 90,963,696 of record OY756209.1, read on the forward strand.
CAATTAAGTGGAAAGTATTTTCCGCAGCATCTAGATTACAGATTGTGCAGAGACCTACAGTATCCCTTTTAAAAGCTCTAGCATTTATATCCAAGAGACCACCTCTAGCTCTTATAAGGAGACTCATAGCATAAGATGACAAGATCGAGGAGGATATATTTAACAAGGAGTATTTTAGTTGCGAGTAAAGATCATGGAATTGAGAGTTTCTTGCATCGGTAATAGCATTTAAATTTTCTTGCGTTTTCACAGTGGTATAATTTCTTTACAATATGAACTTATAGGCTTTAATTCGTTTGCTGGTACAAAATTTAATTTCAAGCACAGGGTTGACCACTCTTCCGCCCAATACGTTTGTCTGGAGATTATAATTTTTGCTAGTTTATAAGGCAACCTGTTATATGACATATTCAAAACTTTATTAATGTAATTGAAATGAAGTTTTAAAGTGTCCACAAATAAAGAATTAAGACCAGTTTCCAAAAGGAGCATATAGTTTGCTAGGCAAATGCAGCATCTTCTTTACAAAATAGCGAGGTAGTTTCTCGACGTTGTCATACTTTTTGAAACCCCATATTTGAGCACCATAAAACAAAATTGAACGAACTGTAGCATTAAAAATTTTAAGTTTATTTTTAACAGAAATTTTGGGATGATTAACATATTTAGACCAATAAGACGAAATTGCCAATTTAGAAGTTAATAACTTGTTAGCCAGATGATTCCGAAATGATAAATTATAATGTAGGTCTATGCCCAGATATTTACATATATGAATTCACGATTTCAATTATATTTTCCCCATAATTCCATTTTAGATTTCTGAAGATTCTGGTGCTATTACGAAATATTAAAATCTTTGATTTAGCCATGTTAACCTTCAAATTCCACAAGTTGCAATAAGTAAATAAAGAATTAATCATATTTTGGAGGCCATCAGGCGAATCGGAGAAAATAACAATATCGTCTGCATACATTAGCAATTTAACATAAAAGTTATCAATTTTAACGCCACCAGGGAGAGTATCGGCAAGGTCATTCAGATATAGGGCAAATAGAATTGGACTTAGAATACATCCTTGTCTTACGCCAAGAGTTATATCAAAGTCATTGGAGACAGAATTCCCAAAACGGACTCGACTTGTTGTATTTTCATAGGTATTAATAAGTATTCTTATAATTTTCGATGACATTCCCATGCTGGCTAGTTTGAAGAACAGAGAATTTCTTGGAATTAAATCAAAGGCGGAGGAAAAATCCAAAAAAAATGCATAGGTACTCTTTCCATCGATAAGGTTTAATGGACTATATTAACTAGGTTGAAAACGTTATCAATAGTCGAGTATTGTTTTCTAAAACCTGCTTGGAATTCATTAAGAATATTATATTTATTTATCCAATCAGTAATGCGATTTAGAATAATGTTGTTAAATATTTTGCAGGTTGTATCAATTAAAGATAAACCCCGATAATTAGACGGGTTGTTCTTAAATTATCCAGCATCTTTCTTCTAGAACGGGCACAATTCCAATCAAACCACTTTTGTTTAGGCTCAAAGAAAAATCTTGGTTTAGGTTTGTTAGCGGCATTCAATATAAATTTTTTCAAATCAAATAGTCGCTCATCAACATTCATATTTTCGTTTGATGAGTAGGAGGAACATATTTGATTTAATTTCTGGATGTATCCTGCAGTATAATTCTTATTCCAATGGATTCTATTTTCATTATGGGTGGCTGGGCTTACATTACCTGAAGGAATTTCAATTTTAAGTATTAAGGGCATGTGGTCAGAGTAAGGTTTATTTGCAATTTCAAAGCTGTCAACGAACGTTAGCAAATTTTGTGAACATATACAATAGTCTATTAAGAAATTGCCCCTACCACCATAAAAACTCAGATCACCGTGAGCATCACCAATAATCCTGCCATTCAATACAATACCCCCTATGCTTTCAACAAGATCCATTAATTTTCTTCCCTGCGCATTAATAAGATTATCTTTAGAGCATCTGCGTTTGTTTATATGAGGTAAATCTGTTAGTAAATTTGTATCCAATGTGTGCTGTTCTAGACCAATACGGCAATTTAAGTCACCTAGAATGCAAAATTTTGTGGGGCATAAGTTAATTAAAAAGTTCCTAAAATCTTCAAATTCTGCATCCCAGTTAGTGCAGTTGATGTAGCGTGGGATAAAATGACAAGTATTATTATTTATTTTACAAGACAGCACAACATTCAAACCATCAAGATAGGTATATTTTAAGTTAAGTATATTTTTCATTTCTTTTTTAAAGCCATATAAACATCCACCTTTAGCCCGTCCCGAACTATGATTCTTTTCAGCATTTATCCAGTGTAAATAATAATTCAATAAAAAATTTGAAAATAAACTTTGTTTGTGTGGAAGAACATGAGTTTCATATAAGAAAAATATATCAAATTTATTTAAAAAGGTAAAAAAGTTTCCATAGTTTGTACTGTTTGCAAGATTAGCAACGTTATATGACAGAACATTACAAAAAGTAGATTGCTATTGAACTTTGCATCATTTAAAGTCATACTGTCCTTGACGACGATTTCAATGTTGTAGCTGGTTTTAGACAAAATATTTTTCAAGAATTCAGCGTCAGAAGTTGAGTAGGCCAGTAATTTGCCCAATGCCCAAGAATACTTTCTGTCTTCTATAAAAATACAGAATTCACCTAGCCTGAGTTTGATGTTCATATTGATTTTACTTAGGTTTTTATTTATTTTTCTTAAATTATAGCGAATATTTTCCTCCTCTTTAGTGTAGTCCTTCTGCATAAATATATTACGACCTTTTAATCTCTTTCTGGCTGCTAAAATATTAGCAGCTTGCAGGTGGGATTCAAGTGTAAACAAATATTTATTTTTAGATGGTAGAGCCCGAAAAGATACCACACTTGCATTCACGCCCAAAATTTCTTTACATAAATCAATGAATTCAGATTTAGCAGCAGATAAACTAGTACCACTAATTCCATTTACTATAATATTTGATGCACGGGATTTACGGTCAATTTGTTCAATACGTGATGATAACACTTTAACTTCATTTCTTAGTCTAAGATTTTCCTCCTTTGATTCATCTAATAGCCCTTAAATCCTCTTTTTTAGCAACATCTTTTAGTTTATTATCCAGCAAATTGTTAAGTTTATCCCAGAAAAGTTGGTCAGATTGATTAACATTCATTGTCTCAGTATTACTGCCACTGTCTTGAATAAGTTGTCTCTCGTTTCCATGCACCAACAACTGTTCTGGTGAGAATTGTCTAGGCCGTTTATTATTCATAGAATTTACAGCATACGTTTAGGCGGAAACAAAAGAATAAATAAATAGAATAAACAGCTGTGTTGTTTTTATGGCTGCAAATAAACGAGACAGACAGAAAAAATACTTTGCAAACACCAACAAAATTCACAAGAGTCTCAGTTGAAAATAAGGATTGATACAAAGTAAATGTAATGTACTCCACCTGTTTGCCATACACCAGGACTCCAATTGGCGTTATCAATTGGAGCCTCTCCTGAGGCTCGAACCCGAGTCTTAGGCACTTAACATAAAATTGCGCCCGACTATGGTGCTGCGCTCTAACCACCTCGACCACCGTCGTACATATCATTCATGTCGACTAATGTGGATAAGGTGGAAAAAAGGGCAAAAACAAAATAAATTTGTAATTCTGTTTCATCCAAATAAGATGACAATTACAAGAACAGCAATGATGGTAAGAAAAGGAGAATATGATAGAAACTGTTGTGTGACTTTACTTCGACTAACTCATACAAGTGTATGTACCTACGGTAATAATTTCAGTATGCGATTTCCAGAAAAGTGTGAGTTAAATAGTTGATGTTTGGTCTTGAATATGCACAGGACACAAAGAACTCTGATGAGACTACCGTAGCTGGAGTCGAAAACAATTGTTCAGTTTGGCTAGTGTACTATTCCTTCACGGACATCATTTCTTCTTTAATTACCAAAAAAATAACATTGCAGTTAACTTTGATCTAATTAAAGCGTTTTCTGATAAAAACAAAATTAAATTGATCACACCTCTCCTGAGGCTCGAACCCGAGTCTTAGGCACTTAACGTTATCAAATATTTTTTATAAATTATGTTATGTTGTTTAAATATTATTATAAAAATAAAAAACCTTTCACGCACATCAAAATTTTTAGCACAACTTGACAGAACGAGCCAGGGTTGTCAATCTTTAACATTGGTTGGTTCATTAACATCATGTCGAAACACGAAAAATACATGCAAAACAATAACAACTCTTTTTTTTTGTTATTGTTGTTTTGTGTGTATTTCTCGTATTTTAAGATTGATTTCATGGAAGGTGTAGACTGCACTTACAATAAATGGTAAAATTTTGACGATTTTTCGTAGTAGATAGTATGACAGCACTGGTTCGCTATGTCATTTAATCGTTTTGTTTGAGTGCAATAAAAATACGCTTTATAGGTTTTATAGATTTGTGATGAAATAAATAAACCATGGACACGGAAAACTTTGGAGCACAAAGTACTCCTACAAAACGTAATTTTGATAATGAAACGGATCAAATAGATAGTGAATATGTTACACCGAAAATATACGTTAAAAAAATTGATACAATGAAACAGAAGAACAAACGATTGCAGAAGTATAAAAATCAATGGGAAATTGAACATGGTGATTGGTTAACTAATGATCAACTAAACGAATATAATGGGAAATGCAAATTGTGTGGAATAATATTTACGATTGCTTCAGCTGGAATAGGACAGGTAAGTGTGTTTGTGATATAAGGAATGTAAAAAAATTAAGGGATTATTCTTATTATTTTCAGGTTAAACAACACCTGCAAACAAAACAACATAAGTCAAAATCAGAAATAAAGAAAACATCTGGACTACTTGAGAAATATCTAGACTCTTCTTTCACATGGTCTAAAAGTTCATTCTGCAGTGATAAAGAAATTGTTGCAGCTGAGTTAGCCCTTACATATCACACTGTAAAACATAATTTATCGTACAATAGCATGGATTGCACTATAAAATTGAATAAAACTATTTATGTCAATTCGAGTGGAGCTACAGGAATTCGTCTAGCTAGAACAAAAATGGAAGCACTAGATACAGAGGTGTTGGGAACTTATGCTTTACAAAATGTAATAAATGATATAAAAACAGAGAATTTATATTATTGCTGACAAACAGACACCTCTAACAAAAAAAATATAAAACTGTTCCCATTAGTAATACAATATTTTACGCCCAAAAATGGCATTCAAAACAAGTTAGTAGATTTTTATGAAAATAGTAACGAGTCCGCTAATGGTATGTTTGAAGCAATTCAGAACTCATTGGAGCAATACCAATTATCTTTTCATAACGTGTCTGCGCTAAGTGCAGACAATACAAATGCTAATTTTGGTGTCAACCATTCTTTAATAGATTCAAGGAAATTGTCATGCGCACATACTGCATAATTGCGTGAAACATGCCATGAGCTTTTTATCATATGACATAGAACATGTGATTTTGAAAATTTATGTTCATTGTTCACATTCTGCTGTAAGAAGAGATGAGTTGAAAAGATTTATAGCATCAGTAGATGGAGACTTCCATGAAGTAAAGCGCCATGTGGGAACTAGATGTCTCTCTCTTTTGCCATGCATTGATACACTACTACTAAACTGGTCACCTATTAGAAGTTATTTTGTAAGCTTAGACAACTGTCCAATGATTTTACAAAATTTATTGATGAGCAACAGCACTGAAAATGATGTGATTGAAATTTATTTCCATTTTTGCAGTCACATGTTAAATTTATATAATAAAGCTGTAAAATGTCTAGAAGGCAATTCCATAACAATTTTAGGTATTCATGGGATAATGGTCAATCTAAAAGATGGAATAACACAAAGAAAACAAGATCTCTTCTTTGGCTATGAAACAAGCAAAAAAATTAAACTGTTGTCTTCACCGGAACTGACTAGAGAAATTCACACGAATTTTTTATTATTTATTGATAAAGCCTTAGAGTACCTGAATAAATGGTTTGATTTTAATATCACAAACTGGTTATTTATAATTAGCAATATAAATATAAAGAGCAATGTTAAATTTGATAATATTGTTAACATAATCGAAAATTTAAATCTGCAAAAACTTAATATAAATATGGATGATCTTTATGGAGAAATTGCTTAATTAAACAAACTTTATGATCAGATATACAGTTCTGAGGGCTTTGCAAATAAATGGCAGAAAGTATTTAATAAGACTTATGATAATTTATCAAATTTGTATAAAGTGATTTCATTTTTGCTGTCTATTCCTGCCACGTCAGCATTCACAGAGAGAGTTTTTTCTGTAATGAATAGCAAATGGCGGGACGAAAGAAACAAAGCGTCTCCAAATCTCATAAAAAAATGAATTAATTATTTACTTTAACTTAAATATAGACTGTGAAGATGCTGTGCAATTGTTTAGCAATGATAAATACGTTTTTAAATATAACAATAAAGAAAAATAAATCGTACTTTATTTTTATACTGTCTACTTTTTTTTCTTATCCTTTAATAACCAATATACTTTAATTGCGCAAAAAACAAGTGGCACCCTATTTACAACCCTGTGTCAGGATTAAATTTTTATCGATGAGTACCGGGACCTACATTTTAATGTCGACTCCGAACGACAAACTTGAGAAGCTAGTTCATGGCAATTAATTACTCTCAGAGCTTTTGCCAGAAGACTACTGAGAGGTTGTCGCCGAAAGAAATATTTTTTTTTTTTTCATATTTCTGTTTTTTTTTTTTAAGATGTCTCATGTCTTAGTAAGCCAGCACACTAACCACTAGACCACGGCGACTACATGTAATATTAGAAATCAAAATATAAAAACGTAATACGGTGAAAAACAGAATATATCGTCGATAGAATTAAAGAACGCTGTAACTGACAAAACCTTAAATGTTCACCAGAGCCAAAAAACCTGATAGAAAAAAAATGATGCAAAAATCGTATTTTCGATTTTTTGTCAGTTACAGCGTTCCTTAATTCTTGCAACGATATGTATGTATTAGTGTTGCGGTGTATTCAAAATTCATATATCATCATATGAAATCCAAAAAGCCTTAAGTTACATTGAACAAATTTTACAGGACAAGCAAAATAAAGGGTTATCTTTTTTATTATAAAGTTTGAAGGTTGATATTATGTATGAAAAACTACATCATTTAAATGACCTCCACGCGAAGTGTTGCAAGCATTGATTCGTTTGAGGTAATTTTCGACCACTTTTTGACACACATTGGGCAGTATCTCAGCCATAACTTGACGAATGTTGGTTTTTAAGTGCTCAAGAGTTGAAAGTTTATCTGAATAAGCACGGTCTTTCGTGTAGTCCCACAAAAAAATTGCATGATCTTGGTGGGTAGTTGATATCGCCACGACGAGAAATTACACGGTCAGGAAATGTCTCCTGCAATAAAGCTATATTCGCTCGAGTTGTGTGGCATGTGGCATCGTCTTGTTAAAACCACATATTCTCCAAGTCGTATTCTTCAATAGCAGGCAAAAAAAAAAGTTGGTTATTTTATAACAATAATGCTCCGGGTTGACGGTGACAGTCGTTCCATCGTCGTTTTCGAAGAATAAAGGTCCAATCACACCTTCGGACCAAAGAGCGCACCAAACAGTAACTTTTTCTGGATGTAATGGCCATCAATTACGTATCAATTACGTTGTGAATGGTCAGATGCATGAGCTGGACTTTATATGGATGTAGGTGTAGATTTAAATGCAAACTACGCCATAATGTGCCGAAAGACAATCCTAATATCTGAGAACGACGAGGAATCGACACATTCGGGTCTTCGACAAAACTTTCACTTACAGCAGCGATAGTTGCACAGACTATGATGCACAGACCTTACAATATTTGTAACCGTTCCAGTCTCTTCAAATTTCTTCACAATTTTGCCAATTACTTGCTTAGTTGGACGATTATGTAAACCATAATCACCTCGTAAAGCACGATATGTGGCTATGGCAGAATCGTAATTTTTGTAGTAAGTTTTAATAATTTTTATGGGTTGTGTGATAGTTAAGCGATCCATTTTCGTCAATATCAGACTGTCAACTGAAAAGAAAAAAATTGGTTTAAGGATTTCGTTTGACAGATGTCGAATTCCAGCCCCATACTTTTGAAACCACGAAATGAATAACCCGGTACTTTCTAAAATGAAAAATAAACCAAATTTTTTCAGGTTGAGCGTACTTTTTTATTGAAGACATTTGTGTCTTCGAGGATTAGTTTTTTCTAAAACCGAAAAAGGCTAAGTCAAATTAAAACATTGCTTTAGTAGTTTTTAAGGGATGTTTTCTTATTTTCTTCATTAATTGAATTAAAAACATGTATTTTTATTTTACTCTTTTTATATTAATACCAGTATTAAATATTTATTTTTTTATTGTATGAAATTTAATAGCCTAAGATCCTAATGCTAGTATTCTTATGAGAATTAACATATGGTAACAATTACGTTGAAAAATATGTTGAATTTAAATAAATTTAACCAAATAGTTGAATTTGAAAAATTTTCAGTTCAAAAGGAAAAAAGACTGGTGAGAATAACATTCAAATATAATTCACATAATCTATTTCCAATAGATTGTGCTTTAAATAGAAATATTAAAATATGAATATGTATAAGACAAAGAACTCTGATGAGACCTTTCGTAGCTGGGTCGAAAACTGTTTCAGTTCTGCTAGTGTTTGTACATATTCCTTAACGGATGTTAATTCTCATAAGAATACCAGTATTAGGATCTTAGGCTATTAAATTTCATACAATAAGTATAATAAAGATCCATTAAAATATTCGAATTTAATTCGAAAATGTATAATAATTATTTATTTTTTTTTTAATATTTATTTTTATATTTGTATTATTTTCCTTGACCTTTTTATTAATTTTATTATTAGTTAAATTATTTGAGCTTAAGGTCGAAAAAATATTTATGTTATTTATTATACGATATTTCGCTACTTCCTTGCGTAGCATCATCAGGAATATATATTTGTATGTGACAAAACAAAAACAAAATTAAAAAAAAAAATACATAAAAAATTATGTTAAATCTGAAAAGAATTGAAACGATATGCACATAAGTACACTTGTGGACAAATAATTAAGTTATATATGCGTTTTTACTCTCGATCATTAAAGAGAAGCAATTTTGATAAAAAGTATTAACAAAAAAATAGTATATTTATTAGTTTAATAATTTTATAAATAATTAGTAACAAATTTAATATCAAATTATTCACTAAAATACTTCTTTTTTTAAATAAATTCAGTCTTTCAACTTAGGTGGACATATAAGCTGCACAAAAAAAAAATAAAAAATTCTATTATAATTCTTTTATATTTAATTTAAATTATTTTATAACTTTAATATTTTGTTGAGTACCCTTTTTGGGTACCGCATCTGTGTTTCATTGTATTGCCTAAATCCAAACACTGCTGAGTAGTAATATTATTCCATTCTGCCTGAGTAATAACCCAGAGTTCATTTTTATTATTAGGTTTTTAGGCTGAAACTGCCCGTTTAACGATTCTCCATAGATTTTCTATGGGGTTTAAATCAGGACTTTGAGCCAGCCATTTGAGAACCCTAATGTTTTTCTCTTCAAACCAAGACTTCACGACCGGAGATTTATGCTTCGCGTCGTTGTCTTGTTGGAATATCCAAGCAAGTGGCAAACAATCAGCATTATTGCTATCAAGATTATTCTTTAGGATGTCTTTGTACATTTACCCAGTCATTTTGCTATCTATTTTTACTAACGGACCAAACCCGGACGATGTAAAACATTCATACCATAACTGACGATCCTCCGTGCTTGATAGTCTTTTTGGTGTATTTTGGATCTAAATGAGTGTTTACGGGACGTCTTATATAGGGTCTACCATCATATCCAAACTATAAGATTCCAAAAATTTTGATCTGTGTTGAGGTAGGTTTTGGCAAACTGTAAACGCTGCTGAAAATTTTTCTTTGACACGTTTAGCTATACGACCATGAAGGTTATATTCTGTCAGACGCCGTACTGTGGCGCCTTTTCCCTAAAAGCGTTGCAAAAACTAAAAATTTGACAGAAGAATTTGATAAAATGAATAATTCCATCTGATAGAGAACTTCTCACTGATTAAGAATCCAAAAAATTTTTGAAATCGGATAAAAATTATGAATTCTAGAGCCAATCAAATTTGACAATTTTTCGGACTTACAAAAAATGTTTAAATTAAAAAAAAATATATCATCTTTTCAATTAAATTTCAGGCAAACTATGCAGCCGATCATTAATTTTTTGGTGTCGGATGAAAGGTATATTAATTCCAATAAGACGATGTAAAGAAAGGGTTATTCGGTCCAATACTTTTTTTCAGGCGCAATTTTGCAAACACATGATTTTGGAGTCTTTTTTCACACTTAATAGAATAGAACAAAAAAGTGACGGGAACTATTAAACAGAGGTTGTTAAGTATTTAATACTCTAACTTATTTTCTTGAAATTGGGTGCCCGTACTTGCCCGTGTACATGAAAACACAATAAAACTGTAACAATTTTTACTACAAAAAGATATATTTTCAAAATATTCAAACAGATTTTGGGCAGCACTGAGATCCACTCTAATTGTATACCAAACTTAGTAGATGGTCTTTAATTTATTATTTAGTTTTTTATGCTTTTTCATTCGCTTACAACGCACAGAGGGGTGAAATCGCAAAAAATGGATATTAATTGAAAAATGAAAATTTGTTTTTTTGAAAAATATTTAGTAACCGATTAAAGTATATAAAATTCTATATCACTACTGAAAATTTCATTGTCATATGTTGTTTACTCGTCAAGCTGCATTAAGTAATTTTTAGGCGATTCGCGTACGATAGTGTTAATTGAAATTCGGTATATTTCGACGCTTAATATATAGTTTTTCGCAAGTCAAAAGTAATACTTTTACTATGGAATCTTCAACCTCAGGTATTTTAGCGTTGTTCTAAAAATAATTGTGTTAACAAAAGTTGTGTAGAAATATTTTTAAAAAATTTTTTAAAATGTGTCTAAATTATGGCTATTTTCAAAATATTCGTGGATATTTAAATATGAATGGGGTAAGTTGGGGTTAGAATATTAATTTTTTAAGAAACTACAGTTTCCAGGCTTTCATATTCAGTAATAACATTTTGCGCGTTTTTGCGCGAATTTTTTTTATTAATTTAATTGTGAAAATAGTCACTCTAGCAAAGAACACCAGTTCTTGTCTTTTGTTTGCTTTGTCTTTGTTTTCGTTGTTATAATTGTTGTTTTTGTATATCGTTTGCAACTGTGTGTTACAAGAGTGCTACAATGAAACGTGACATTGTGTTGTGTATTGAAACGTGAAACGTAATTGTAATTGTGCGTTATGTGTTGTATTTGTGCGAAACGTCAAACGTATTGAAAGTGATGTAAAGCTTGTAATTGGGTAACTGGTACTATACAAATACTTTAAGCTTCTGATCTTTTGTAAACTCCTATCTTAACTTTTTAGGAATAAGCAGCAAAACAAAATTTTTCTCTCGTCGCGACGATACGTAAGATCTCGAAAGGATTTGAAAGAACGTAATTATTGCTCCGATACTAGATATAGCTCCCAATGTTAATGACTTTTTTGAAGAGAACTAACTAATAAAAATTTTATACTACCTTAAAAAAACACAAAATTTTGTGATTATTGAAGCGCTAGGTCTAATCGAAAAGCTGACAGCGCTTAACGAAAATATCAGTATGCGGATTCACTTAATTTGAAGCACAAGAAGTTATATTTTAAATGAATTTTAGATTCACAAATCTCTTCACTTCAAAAGACAGGATTTTTGCAACAAAATAGGTCAAAATGTGTCACTGTTCACAGTGCCGCAGTAGGCCTTTTACAATGCGGGTGCGGTTTGCTTGAAGCTAAACGAGATAAAATTCAAGTGCGTTTTATACATTAAATATGTCCTGATAATTTCAACAGTTATGATTTTTGCAACGAAAAAAGTCAAAACGATGCACTGTGCCGGCCATGCCGGTTAATTATTCTTAAGCTAAAGGGATTATCTTTAAAATACTTTAAAATTTTTAATAATATATTTATGTATTACTTTAAAAGTTATAATGATTACAACGAAAAACGTCAAAAGACAACAGTGTGCACAGTGCCGCGGATGGCCGATCACCTTGCGGGTCATGTATTTTGAAGCTAGGGGAGTCTTCTTTCCAATGCTTTTTAAATTTTTAAAATATCTTTATTACTTTAAAAGTTATGATTTTTGCAACGAAAAAGGTCAAAAGGCGCCACTGTGCGCCGTCTTAAGGTCAGTGCTGATATTTTAAGATTGTGTCCGGATTCCATATTCGATGTTATCTGGGTGGATGTGAGGAAAGGATCAGCTTTACTCATTCTGACCATGATCCTATCCTCGGCTTGGGTCGTTTTTCGCTGTCTATTTCTATTTAAATTGTTAAAAGTTTTAAAATTTTGGTAGTTTTTTAAGGCGTTAACAACCTTTCCGCGAGATAACGTCAATGTTTTCACCACCTTAGAAACAGATGCAACGTTTTGGAAGCAATTCCAAATGATATACTGCCCTTTCCAAAAATTTTAATACAATTCACAGCATCAGTAGGGGTTTACCACTGAGATTGGTCTCAATAAAAAAAATTATTTATTTCTATTATCATAACTTGGATTGAATTTAAATGAATGTGTAGGTATGTACGCTTTTGGATAATTTACCTGTAAATAGGAGTGCCTTTATCTTCTCGATACCACAAGATTAACACAACTTCATCACCATCGTATGTGCTGACGTTACAAGGAAGATAAATTGTTTCTCCACTTAAAGCTTCAACTTGTTGAAATGGCACTGTAAGAGATAAATATTTAAAAAAATAGAGTGTAATTTAAGAAAAATATTTAAGTATACATAGTATGTTTATTAGTGCTATAAGGAATATTTCTCATCACGTTGAGATAAGTTTTTTAGAATTTATTTTACAAACAATTTTTCTTTAAATGCTAAACACTGTATTTCTGTCTTTATTCCTTAAAATATATTCTAAATATTTATTACTACGCTTATACGTCCGACTTATTTGCATATAAGAGTAAAAAATGTTGCCATACAATTGTTTTATTTAAACTTGCTAAGTCTATGTCCACACTCGGAGAGAAGAGTCGGGCAATTTTTCATCAATTCTCTTTTAAACTTGTTTTCGTGTCCACACTCGAAGAGTTTAGTTGCCCAACTTTTTGTTGTTGTTCAGCAATTTTTGTGTTTTCTTTTGCTTGCTTTTTCTTACAATTTGACATTTATGCCGTGTTGCCACAGAAATACTTACAAATTACACAAAATTTTATAGATTGCCCAAAATATATTTCATACATAGAATATAATGCTTTTTATTTTTGTAATTATTTTAATATGTGAATAAATATTTGTGTATTTATAAATTTCCCTGTAAAAGACAAAGCCTTAAAGTTATTGCTAGAGCTATTGGAACAGCCCAAACAATATTAAAGTATTTATAGTTGAATACTAGTGCTAATGAGGACTAGTACTTGAAGTAGTTCGGGAGCACCGCTTAAATTTTGAAGAAGTTTATAAGATAAGACATATTTTATCTTAAAATTAAGGTATGTTAGATATAAAATAAGCTGCAAATAATGAAAATCGGTTGATATAAACAAAATATTTTCTTTTAATGTAATATCGTTATGCTACACAATTAAATTTTCTATTAATGAAAAATAAAAATGTTTCTCTTCCCTTGTCTTTTAATAGCTAGATTTTGTATTCACCTATTATGTGTCGATTAGACATTCAGCAGTTTAACGGTCATATACATTTGCTGTCTTTATTTTCCATTTGAATTTTGAATTAAAATCTATTTTAATTTTTTTGCATACGGGCAGAAGAATTTACGTTTCATTATGATTCTTAATATTTAAAAAAGCACGTTGTCCCCACTGAAAGGCAATTTACTTATAGTTTAATAATTTCCAAAAATGTTTGCTTTAGCTCACCAGTGGACATATTTTAAAATTGGTATAAATTTTGAAAAAGTCACCTTGAAAATATCTAAATGTTTTACTATTAATGCGTAAAGTATTTTTTTTATTATACTAAACTATGACGGGTTGTTTACAGCAATCATATTTTTTCGTTTTATTGTTTTATGATATATGACTTTAAAACGACCATTTGAATCCCCTAAATATTTTATTTTAAGATATTCATCTAAAGGTTTAATTCTATATATGTATATAATTTACAAAGAAAGAAAAGAAATAAAAGTAAAAAAATAGTAATATAGGTATACACACAAAATTTAATTATTAATTTATAGGATATTCTATACGATTGCTGTAAGTCATATGAGAAGAGTTTCTAAGTCGTGAAGCAAATATTCCTTTATTCTTTTCGTGAAAATTTAAATTCTTTGTATATTTTTAATATCTTGAGGGAGATTATTAAATTCCATACTATCCATATATTCAATGCGTTGCTTCGTAGTTTCTATTCGTATCATAAGATTGATATTGTTTCTGTTATTGAATAATGTTTGATTTCTATGAAATGAAATTGTATGGTGACCAATATTATGGGTTAACTTAAAAACATAAAGAATTGAATTAAATTATTATAAATAATTTGATTGAAATAATGGTGAAACAAAATTACATAAAAAAATTATGGTCTAAAAATAGTTAAAGAAAAATTGTTCTCTTTCATTTTTGTGTAATTAAAAAGACGCGTACACCAAAAAGCGAAAAAAAATATGAAAGGAAATGTCAAATAATCAACTACAAAGACAAAAAACGAATGTGGGAATATAAAGAATCGCCGAGAACGGGCAAGTATTTTTCGGCACAAACTCAAAAGTTGCCGACTCTTCTCTCCGAGTGTGGACATAGACTAACCTACACGATAACAAGTCGTGATTCGCAAATAAAGGTGTAAAGTGTTGCCACTTGTTTACATTTTAAATATTATCATTGTTTTCAAAAATCTGGTAGACTTATATAAATATAGCAGAGAAAAACATAAAATTTTGAACTCAAAGCAACAATTAAAAAATTGTATTTTGTAAAATAAAATACTTTTCAAAGTGAATATTTGTGGTGTACTTGCAAAAAAATTACAATAATTAAAGCCTGGTACTGAGTTCAACATTTCGTACGAAAAGCTGTCAAATTGCATATAAAAATGTTTCGTACGAAATGTTTGTGAAAAAATGTTTCAAAAGTAGTACCAAAGAATATAAATCATATAGAATGTGCATCACGTACAAGTAAAATTTCTTATGGCGGGTCGTAATGTTGGAACCCGCAAAAAGAATTGTTACTCTCTTACTTAGCAAAGAGAATTCGTTTATTCTCTTACTTTGCACACACAACATCACAGTGTATAAGACGATAGCCACAACAAAATTTTTACTTCGTGTCTTTTTCTTTTGCTTAAGGTGGCCACACACTAGTGATTTGTGACTGTGATTTGTTCGGTTGTCATTTCTCCACACACTATAAAAAATCACAAAAAGTTTAAACGTCAACAACAAGACATCACTTTTAATTTTCTAAATGGCATTTTCATTTTGTAAAATTTCAATGAATTCTACAAAAAATTGGTTGCTAGCCATCTCCGCAACCACAAAAAATATTTTCACTTTTCGTATTTTTATTTTAATATATTAATATGAATATTTTGGCGTTTTATTGTAAACTAATTTAAAAATTTTTTCAAATGTTCGCGCACAACCCCATACACTTTGTTACAAATCACAATAAATTGAAAAATTTCAAATTTTTGTGATTTGTTGTCATACAGCCCCATTAACATGTAAAAAGACGTCGAACACAACAAATCATAGTCACAAATCACTAGTGTGTGGGCACCTTTAAGTACAGAAACGGTTTCATGCTAACAACAATATTCACATACAATACAATTTATGTGTGTGTGTGTCTTATTCATTGTGAGCTGTTTTCGTTTTTTAAATTTTAAAACTTAGAGAATAATGTTGTTGGTTCAAATATTTTTGTGTATTAAAGAATACAGTGCTCCGATACGACTATGTAAGCTAGTGTAGGGCAAAGCATATTTAATTTGTAGTTGCGCGACGGAAAATACATTAATCTACATCGAATATATAGCGCCCTATTTAATATCGTAATAAAAGTGTAGTTAGAAATATATTTTATTATTATTATTTATTTAAGCTCAACAATTGATTTTATATTTATTTGAAATAAAAGGTTAACTAAACCAAAAAATGTAATTCCAAAAATATAAAAAAAAAACAAATATATATTCATTAATGACAAATTTTCGAATGATAAATTGATGATTTTTCAATTATAAGAAAATTGAAAAAATTTTATTTTTAATTTATGTATGTTTAAAATATATAACTGTATGTATATATTCATTTTTAGAAGAAAAGATACTTCAATTTTTTATGTTAAAAATAAATAATAAATAAATAATAATCAAAATTAAAATTATTTCTTAGTTTTTACTTTGAAGCATCAAAAAGTATATTTTGAGGATTTTCATCTCCATAAAAAGGCTAATAAGGTTACTTTTTTAAAAATTATTTATTGGATAGAATATCTATTTTTGGAACTTCCTTTTTCTGTAGTCCAAGAGCAATGCTTTCGAAGGAGCAGCAAATCCAATACCTCTATTCTGTGTTGAGAACAAGTGTTGGCAAACCACTCTGGGGTGATTCGTTTACATGACTCAATAATAAAAGATTTTATACCAATTTTTTGAGGTTCAGATTTAAAGACATTATGAAATATTAAAATGTGTTTTTTGCTTGCATCCATTTAGCTATCATTCTAAATTATTTTACTTCCCAAAATGGTTTATCTGCATATTCTTTAAGTGAAATTGTTACAGTAAATGTAAATATTTTAAAAAGCATTGGTATTAATGTTTATGCCCTTATATGTGATGAAGGCTCGACTAACCGAAAATGATTTTCCAATCTTAAAGTATCTGCTAAAAAACCGTTTTTTGAATTAAGCGATCAAAATGTTTTTTGCCTTTATGATTTCCGACACTCAATTAAATCTTTGCGGAATGGGTGGCTGAAATGTGACATAAAAACCCCAGATGGGACGGCAAGCTTTCAGGTAATTAGGGAATTGTAAGAAATGGAAGCAAATGTAAAAACAAAAATGTGCCCAAAACTAACACGGCAACATATGTTTCCTAACACTTTTGAAAAATGCTTGTAGTATTTGCTACACAAATTTTCAGCAGGCTTGTTTCTGCTGCTATTAAAACAAGGTCTGAAACCACAAAATTTAAGACATGTTCCGCAGAATTGGCTTTATCAACAGCTCAGTTTATGGAAAAAATGGCAAAATTTTTGATTGTCTTAATAGTGGCGCCCTTTATCGAGATAATTGCTACAGATCTGCAATTCAGATTAACAATGAAGTATATAAATATATTTAGTTCTTTTTAGAATATTTAAAAAAGGTGGAGTTTGTAGATCAAAACAAGAGTATTTTCTTTTCAAATAAAATGAAACTCACCCTAAATTCAATTCTTATGTTAACAAATGAAATTTTAAGGGAAGGTGGTGATTTATATTTCTTAATGACAAAGTCCCTCAATCAAGACAAATTAGAACACTTTTTCTGTCTTTAAATCTGAACCGCGAAAAATTGGTACAAAATCTTTTATTATTGAGTCATGTAAACGAATGACCCCAGAGTGGTTTGCCGACACTTGTTCTCAACACAGAATAGAGGTATTGGACTTTCTATTATTGGCTCTCCTTCGGAAACATTGCTCTTGGACTACAGAAAAAGGAAGTTCCAAAAAAAGAAAATTAGATATTTTATCCAATAAATAATCTTTAAAAAAAAATTAACTTTATTAGCCTTTTTATGGAGATGAAAATCCTCAAAATATACATACTTTTTGATGCTTTGATGTATAAAGTAAGAAATAATTTTAATCTTGATTATTATTTATTTATTATTTATTTTTAACATAAAAAAATTAAAGTGTCTTTTCTTTTAAAAATGTATATATACGTACATATATATAATTCATACATACATATATAAATTAAAAATAAAAATAGAATTTTCTTATAAATAATTGAAAAATCATCAATTTATCATTCGAAAATTTGTCATTAATGAATATATACTTGTTTTTTTATATTTTTGGTTTAGTTAACCTTTTATTTCAAATAAATATAAAATCAATTGTTGAGCTTAAATAAATAATAATAATAAAATATATTTCTAACTACACTTTTGTTACGATATTAAATAGGGCGCTATATATTCGATGTAGATTAATGTATTTTCCATCGCGCAACTACAAATTAAATATGCTTTGCCCTACACTAGCTTACATAGTCGTATCGGAGCACTGTATTCTTTAATACACAAAAATATTTGAACCAACAACATTATTCTCTAAGTTTTAAAATTTAAAAAACGAAAACAGCTCACAATGAATAAGACACACACACACATAAATTGTATTGTATGTGAATATTGTTGTTAGCATGATACCGTTTCTGTACTTAAGCAAAAAAAAAAAAAAACACGAAGAAAAAAATTTGTTGTGGCTATCGTCTTATACACTGTGATGTTGTGTGTGCAAAAATTTTGTTGTGGCTATCTTGCCGTGTGATGTTCTTGTTATAGTTGTTGGAATTTCGTCACTGTATGTACTGTGGCTGAACGAAAAAACCTAAACAACAATGCAAAAGAAATAAAACACACATTAGCACAGTGCATACACTGTGACATTAGTTTCTCTTTGGTTTCTCTTGTTTTGTTACGCTCTTTTCTTTTGTTTTGCCTTTTGCCCTTCCTTCCCGCGTCTGAAAAAATGTTGACAAAATATTTGGATAAGTGTTGAGATGCGCATTCTATATGATTTATATTCTTTGGTAGTACCCTGTTCTTGCTGCGAAAAACATGTGAAATCTACATATCAACATTTTTTCTAACTGCAACAAGTTTCTGTCAACATTTTGATTTATGTACGGAACAACATAGTCAACATTTCTTTCGAACGAAATAAAATAAATTTACACCAGCCTACAATAATTTTTTTTATTATAATGAGCAGGATTTTATAACAGAGTTTTTACTGTTGGCATAGCTTTGGTGTTGGGTTATTTAGAGTTAAGTATATTGGATATTCGAATTATTATAGGTGGTCTTTTGCAATTTCTGTATATAAAATGCATGATATATCATTATAATTTCAACTCACTGCACAGCAGTTGGACTGTTAAGGATTGCATAAAAAGTGCAGGTCTTAAAAAGAAAAACTGAAAAACTAAAATACATGTAGATTCTGAGCCCCAAACGAAAGTTTAATTAATTCTTGTCAAAAGCAACAACAAAAAAAATTATTTTGTTAAACTGTGTTACTTGTTGTGTATAAAGGATATGCATGCTTTTAGGGATATATGTTGCATGTCAAATTTTTCGAACGGAAAAATAAATGTAGCTAAACTTTTTTCACAAAATTGAACTCAATACCAGGCTTAAAGCAGAAAATTTTCACACTTTTTTGTAAACAATGTCATAATTTTTTGGTGTTACCATACAATTTATTGACAGCGAATTTGTTTCCAAGTACTTTTACATACAGTGAGTTAAGTATATTGCAAATAACTTTATTTCCAAATAGGACGAGAGTATAAACGTGGTATATAAAATTCTTCAGGAAAAAGTAAAGAAAGGGTTGTCAGAATTATTTTCTCCTTTATCACCAAATTCAATGTGGAGAATTGCCAAAATCGCAAAATATATATTTCTTAGTATTTTGAAAATAAAAGAAACACGTTCTTAAATTAATAAATTTTTTTTAAATAAATTTGTAACTTTATTCAAAGCCTTAAGTCCAAGAAAAAAAATTTAAAAAATCGTGATTTTTTACTTTTACTGAATATGAATTATTTTTTTTTACATATAGTACATACCGATATTATATGAAATATTTAAGTTGTAGTATCTTTATTATTTAACTTCACATGAATTATGTTTATTAAATATTTAATAAAAAGTTAACTGTTGTTGCCTTCCGACGCCCGGGATAGGTCGGCTGTAGTAAGTGCCACGGTATGCCGGCTCTGCCGGGGGGGAACATCCCTTCCATGCATACTCGAGGGAACTATATCGATGAACGACTACAAAAACTTAGAGTGTGCTAGACATGCTGTCCGTCTGTCTGGGACGGACGACAACTCGGAGTCCGCTGGGCAATCCAAGATAGGTTTGCATTTAGTTTACTCCTTGGATGATGAAGTTAGCTTTTATTAATTTGAAGTACACCAAACTAGGCACAGATAACCTCTGTGTCGTCCTCCGTGAGGATGACATTGAAGGCAAGTGCAAGACATACCATTTGGGGAAGCAGCGAGATTAACGAAAGACGTGAGTCTCTTTTCGATTTTGTTATTAGCCATGATTTGCAACAGGTTCAACACCCCCACCTTTGAGTTTCCTAGATTGGTATCGTCAAATGGTTAGGAGGTGGTCCTTGATATTACTCTCTCGACCTGTTCCTTTAAAAACTTGAAGGTCTCTTGTATTGACTCTTTTTCGGATCACATGTTGATCTATTACCAAATTGGGTCCGGACAGGAATCCGCTTACCCCGAAAGGACCCAAGAAGAACGGGCTGGGATCTGTTTAAAAGGGTTTTCAATGGGAAAGTGAACGGGTTGGTATCTCATATTTCTTCCGCATGTGATTTGGGCAGACACGTCCAGGTCTTTGAAAAGTATAATCAGTCTGCCTTCAGGGTGTCTTGTACTATTACTTTTTGTAAGAAGATCTATCCTCCTTGGTGGAGTAAGGATTTTTTCGAATTAAGAAAGAGGGTCAGAGCGGTCTTCAATGCTTGTTATTCGTCCAGGGACTTTCAGGCATATAGGAAGTGCTTGAGAGAGTACAAGAAAGCCATCACCTGGAGGAAGTATTGCGAGTTCATCGAATCCATTAAAAACTTTGCGAGTCTCGGCAAGATCCTGTCTAAGGACCACTCCTGCAAGACTCTAATTAGGAGATCAGACGCGACATGGTAGGAGTCGTCAATGGAGTCCCTGAATATTCTTGTTGACACTCATTTACCCGGTGAGGTTGATGAGCCGGTAGGGCAGGGGGAGATGTGTGTTACTTCTCAGGAATCCGGGATATCAACAGCTTCTCTCCTTTCAAGTCACCGGGCTTGGATAGTATACTGCCGATAATGTTGCAGAAGACGCAGGGATCTATGATCCCAATTCTGCAAATGATTTTCTCGGCTTGTTTGACCCTTAACTACGTACCTAGTAGTAGGAGGAGGACCAAGGTTGTCTCCATTCCCAATGTGGGTAGAAGAGGGCACGTAATGGCCAATGATTTTAGGCCAATTTGTCTAAACTCCTTTGTTCTTAAGATGCTGGAAAGGGTGATAAATAGTCACCTCAGTCAGTACCTGGAGAGCTGCCCAGAATGCCTATGTGAGGGGGAAGTCCACTGAGACGGCGTGACATGAAGTGGTGGGTTCAGTGGTAAAATCCTTGTAGTGTAAGCAGTTTAATATTGAAGGTGCCTTCAATAATGTAAGGAATGCGTCTATTATTAATGCTTTGAGGGACTTAGGGGTGGCAAAATATTTTATATCTACTTTTGGGTCGCTTCTTTGCTAGCATGCAGGGAAATTAATGCGGTTCTAGACGGGGCCAAGATCACAAGACTCGTGAACAGAGGAACACCCCATAATGGTGTTCTATCACCTCTTTTATGGCTGGTCGTTGTTAATGAGATCCTATCCGCGATTAATGGTTGTGGGGTCAAAGTAGTGGGTTATGCTGGTGATCTGGTCCTGCTGGCTTCAGGACCATTTCCTTCAGTTATGAGTGAGATCTTGGAGGGTGCCCTAGGTAGGCTGGGTAATTGGGCCGCCAGTTGTGGTCTTAGGGTTAATCCTGGTAAAACTCAGATTATGCTATTTACTGGGAAATACAAACCTCCGCTGTTTAGACTGCCCAGATGGGTAGTCAAACTCTCCAGCTCTCCTCCAGGGCGAAATATTTAGGTGTAATACTGGACCCCAAACTCAATTGGAGGTAGCATGTAGAGGAGCGGTGAAGAAATCCTGCGTGGCTTTTTACTCTTGTAAATCTATATTTGGCCGAAGATGGGGACTCAGACCACAAATTGTGCTTTGGTTATACAACCAGGTGGTCTTGACTGCTCTAAACATCATTCTGCACTTACTGCCTTCCAACCTGGCTGGTGTTTTCTCCGAGTTTGTCAAATTGGCAGAGCCTTTTAGACTGCCGGACACATGTATTGTTTTTCAGGCCGAGGTATTTGGTATTATGCAAACTTTGAGGATATTGAGGGAACGATACACCTGGGGTGAAATTAGGGTTTTTTCTGATAGCCAGGCCGCTTATCAGATCGCTAGGGTCACTCATGGGAAACTGGTTCTTCGTTGTAAAGACGAGCTGAAGCGCCTTGGGAACGGGTCATAATAATATCGTGGGGAATGAGAAGGCGGATGAACTTACTAGAAGCGCCTCTGACGGAGTGGAGTCTGTTGCTTCCTACTCAGATCTCCACTGCCCTATGAGCGTCATTAGAGATGGGATTCCGTCATTTCCTGTGCTGTTTCTAGGACACTTTGGCCTCGGTATAACCGGGGCAGGACTCTGGTAATCTTGAGGTAGACTGATCGGTAGACATGCAGAGAGGTTATGTCTGCCCTTTAATCGGCACTGCAGAAGTTGCCATTTCGTCTCTGCTTAAGAGACTCGTCAGGAGAATTTTTCCCAAAGGTGGTAAGCAAAAATTCAAATACTTATATGACTGTGGTGAAACAGGAAAAATAGAATTTAAATCAGTGGTCTTCACCAGTATTACTCAGGTAAAGAAATTGTTCGGATATTTTTTTTAGTTTTTCTTACTCTCTTCGTGAATATTACAACCAGGGTTGCTTAATTCAACAAAAATTCTGGCAAACAGCTTCTTAAAATGTACCAAAACTACCTGTATCGTTAATTCTTATTATATTAGTTTTAAATTTAATGTGTTGTACTTTATTAACAGATATCACTTTTAGAATTCCTGGAAACCAGTTTTTGTTTTTTTTTTCCTATCGAAAACTTAATTAATTATAAAAAAATTTGCCATGTTAAAAATCTTTCATAAAAAGAAATCCATACGCTTTGTTTTTATCATGCTAAACGACACCACAATTATTACAAAAACATGTGTGTGAGACAAAAGCTGCGTTTATGTTTTATTAGTTTTCAAGAGAGCTAAATTTGTTTGTCAGACACTGAGAAGTTATGATAATAAGCAACATAAAATTATTCATGTTTATATTTCTTTTAACTACATTTCAATTTGTTTATAGCACTTACATACAATTTATTTTATGAATAATTTTAATAAATTAGTTAAAATTTTAAAATTAAAGGTTTTTAAAACGAAAATTTTCACTAATTCCATTCAAGTTGTTAAAAACAACACAAATGAAGAAACCAATCTCATCTCTCAGTGTATTTTTGTGTGACTCTCTTTGTGAAGACCACTGATTTAAATTAAAAAAAACAGAAATTTATTGCTTTGTAAATACTTTTGTTTGGTTTTTATATACTACTTAAATGTAATTCGCATTTAGTTTATAACTATTTGAATATAAGTATTTGTATTTTTGACTAACACCTTTGGGAAAAAGTCTCCTGACAAGTCTCTTAAGCAGAGACGAAATCGCCATAGAGACATGTTTATCCCCAAAGTAATACATTTCATATATTATGTATATTAAATGTATTTGACTATATGGCGAAATTTTTTTTTTAGACATACATAAATTGTAAAACAAGGGACAATATACGCAAGTCGTCTTTTGCCAATACTTTCTCAGGAGTAGTTATTTGTAACAATTTAATATCTTCTCGATTAAAATCAAATCTAGCAATGATTTGGTTTAATAATTCAGTGTAAATTTGGAAAATATCATGTTTAACATCAAAAATTTCTTCCGTGTTAAGATTTTTAATAGCATACATTTCGGCTTTTGTACCGAAAAAAATTTTTGAAACATCAATGCGAAGATTAGTATTTTTAAAATCAGTTTCAGTGTTGTATATTATTTTTTTTTATAAAATTGCTTAATATGAATAATAAGTTAGATTTTATTCTTGAATAAAAATACGGCAACCTTGAACTTTCCGACTGAAATTCTTTATTAAGATTAATATTAATGGAAAATACAGCCTTTTTAGCTTCAGCTAAAATCTACCAAAATCATATTTAGACTACCATCCTACAAAACGAAATATTGTAGAATTCTACCAATAGTGGCAACGCTGGTATGGATGTACACAGTGGTGTTTAATACATATAATATATTCACCATGATCTAGCATTTTTGCTACCGAAAAACATTAAAAAAAGCGATTAATATTTTTGTTTGTTTAAATTTTATATCAATTACAAAGTAAATACACTGTGCGTCATCAGGTTAGCGCCCCCTAACTTCTCATTTAATTTTTACATTTTTTATTTTAATATAGGGCACAACTTCTTAATTTTTGTTTTGTTTTTGCAATCATCATATATCATATGATATCTCTCACAAGAAAATTGAGTTCAATAAAAGAACCGTTATATATTATTTTATATATTGTTTTATTTTCGTCAAAAAACTTTGAACAAATTGAATTTAAATTATCTAGTTTGCCTTTGCAATAACTGTCATCAAATTCAATATCTTCAAACAATTGCAAAATATGGGGAGAGGAACAGTTTTATCTTTGGAGGAAAAATTGAAAATTGAAGCTTATTGGGAGGCAGGACTATCCTTCCATAAAACTGCAGAAAAAAACTGGAAGGCACAGGAAAACACTAGCCAATTTTCTTAAAAATAAGGAAAACTATGGAAAAAACTTTTAAGGCGGTAACAATCGAGTGGCTTCTGAAGATGATAGGAGAGCCATACTGAGGGAAGAATCAAAATCGCATGACTCGTCTACCAAAGTTAAGAAGTAAACTGGTTTTAAAGCGAGCTTATCAAAGGTGCAAAGAGTTATAAGAAAAGCAAAACATTTACGTAGACAGAAATTGAAAAAAAACCACCACTTAATGCGCTTAGATTTTGCTCCAATACACATGACATGGTCTGCTGAGTGGAAGTACGTAGTTTTTTCAGATAAAAAGAAATTCAATTTAGAAGGGTCCGATGGATATAACTACTACCTTCACGATCTACGGCAATTGCCGCTCTGAATACAAGCTTTACATAATTCTACATGAAATTAATAAGTAAGGGGACTAATTATTCTAGCAAAAGAATTCGAAACAAAGTCTAAAGAACATTTTTTATCACTTTGATGAAAATGGTCACCAATGGCCGTCATGCATCAATCCCCAAATTATATTCTACTGGGACTGTTTCGTCCTGCTAAGTACGTTAAAAAATGTCAGTTATACCCAAGGTTTAAGCCCTCCAACAATCACCAGCAGGCAAAATGCATACTTCTCATACCCTTTAGCCTTGGCATACAATATATGCAGACTTTCTAGGCCCACTTTCCCGATTTTCACATGGTAACATAGTTCTTATAGTCTTCTACGATAAATTCTCTAAGGGCACAGAGTTTGGGGCAGCAAAACAAGCTACTTCAAAAAATTTTGTAAAAGCTTTCCGGGAAAGGATTCTATCTCATTTTAACACTCCCCAATTTCAGTTAACAGATAAGGGAACCCAGTTTACGTGCCTCCAATGTATCAGATACATACATATATTAAATCTATTGTTGTCAAAAAGATATTCACAGCTCCTTACTCTCCGCATGAAACTGTATCAAAAGGGTAAACAAAACTATAAAATAATGTTGGCGGTTAACTCCAGTATACAAAGCTCTACCATCTCAGCTTACTTAACACAGTGAAGAGAATTGCGTCTGTCAAAATAAACTCAATCAGATGACAACTATACCGAATTTAATGTTGAAATAAAGGTAAACATCTGCAAGACATATTCCAAATAGTTCGTGTTGAATTCAGTTCAACAAAAAATTTTACTTTGCATAATCAAGGCAAAAATTATGGGCTTGATTGCTTCGTCTATGGCAGCAAATGATTCTCAAAGAGGAAACACAACGTTGGAACATCAGTCTCCTATGACACTCAAGCTACCACCATGTGAAGTGGAAATTTTTGAAGGAGGTTATGCAAAATAGCCGGCCTTCATGGACATGCTCCAAGCTGTAATCGGAAATAATCTCCATTTATCTCAAGCTCAGAAGTTATACAATTTACGCAGCAAAACCAGGGAGGCGGCAAACCAAATTGTAAAAAGGTTTGATTTGTTTGATGAGAATGTTTCCCTAGCCTGGGAGGCTTTGAAAAGTCGATTTGAAAATCCTCGAATTTTAGCTCATCAGCAAATGTTCAGCATTTAGGCCATACCTAGCGAGAGCGCTAAGGCGATTAGAAATATTCAAAGTGTGCTTAAGGAAAGTTTGGTTATTTTTGATTCACTAAATCTCACAAAAAATTTTGATGCAATAGCTATATTTTTATGTCTTTCTAAGCTTCCTGAGGAGACAATGAGAGCATGGGAAAATTCTTTGACTGATCACAAGAATTGGCTCACTTGGAAGGATATATCTGACTATCTCTCAAAAAGAATAGAATGTTGGAAACAGTGTCAGACATGAGAAAGCCTTACAGTAAAAAAACTTTATGACAAAAAACCAAGCATTTCATACACAAGTGAAGCAGGATAAAATAAAATTCAATTGTAAAGTGTGTAAACAGAATCACACTCTACGGCTCTGTAAACAATTTAAAGCGTTGCCAATCAGCGACAGAACTAAATTCGTGTTTGCCAACTGTTTAGGGTCGAACCTAAACAGAATAAAAACACGGTTCACTTTTCTTTTGGTTCTTTAAATTTCACTATAATTTTATTTGTCTTTATATGTTTATGTTTTTATGTCTAAATTACAATTTGTTTTCTTTATGTAATAGTTCCACAATTTTTGTTCTATGTATATTTTTGTTTCTTAATTTGTCTTTAAATGTTTTTCTATATATTAGCTTTATAATTTTAACACTTATTTATTTTTAATTCACCGCCGCGTTCTGACTTTACTGACTTTATAAAAACTTACTTTGCTTTAAACAAAAGTATAAAAAAAGGAGAAAGAATAGAAAACAAAAATAATAAATGAACCAGTGTTGTACACTGCAGCGTGTTTCTAAACACCAACAATTGCCTTTCACCACATCATTTTAAGTCTAAATGTCAAAGCATTAAATGTAACAAAAAGCACCACACTATGCTTCATATCGACAACCAGGAAAAGATGATAAACCAACCACATCTGGCAGTAAAGGTTCTAATGTTTTTTTTAATTCGGAAACATCTCTGCAGGACAGCCCATCCGAACATACCGCTTCGGGTGCCATACTACTGACCCACTTTTCACGTAATGAAGGAGCCACCAATTTACCTACCGCATTGCTTTATATTGAAGAAATGGGAGAAAGTTTTGTAGTTCGAGCTCTTTTAGATGCAGTGTCTGAAAAAACATTTATTTCCTCTAGAATTCAACAAAATCTTTCTCTATCGTTAGAAAGACTTTCAAATGTCAGGACTGGGTAGAACCGTGGTAGGAGTCTCCAAGGGGAGATGTTACTTAACCCTAAAATCAAGGCTACCTAAATTCAAGCTCCAAATGCGGGCAATTGTCGTACCCAAACTATCACATTTTCTGCCCTCAAGGCTTCTAAAAATAAAAACTTTTAAAGAAATTAAAAGTCTAAATCTAGCGGACCCATACTTTTTCCAGCCTGCAGCTATTGATATGATAATTGCCAGCGATTTTTTACCAGCTATCAATTTATCAGGCGTTAAGACAAATCATGCGGTTACAGGATCAAATAAAAAAGTTTTGGGAATTGGAGGAGACAGAAAAGACTTATTTAGAATCTGAAAGCGACAGATATTGTGAACAATTTTATCAAGAGACTACAACACGGCAGCCCAATGGTAAATATGTGGTGCGACTCCCTTTTATGGAAGAATTTCCACAAGTAAAATAACTTGGTCCATCCCGAAGCCTGGCTCTTGCCCAATATTATCGTATCGAAAAAACACTTGCAAAAAATCGAAAGCTTAAGGAAGAATATTCCAAGGTAATTCAAGAATATCTAGGCATAGACCACATGCAACCGATAGTCCACTTCGAGCCCCAAACAGAAAAACAGTTTTCATTCTATCTTCCACACCACGCGGTCATCCGACCTGAGAGTAAAACAACAAATGTACGTGTAGGTTCCCTTTAAACAACGTATTACATCAGGGTCCAAACCTACAAACCGACTTGATGCGAATGGTGATGTGCTGGCGATATTATAAATACGTATTTACCGGTGATATCCAAACGATGTATAGGCAAATTTTGGTAAACGAACCAGATCGACCATATCAGCAAATCCTTTTTCGGGTTGATGAACAATATGCGGTAAAATCCTTTCAATTGAAGACGGTGACCTTCGGAGTTAACTGTGCCCCCTTCCTGGCAATTAGGACCTTACAACAGCTTAGTAAGGACTGCATAAACTTGTAACCAGCAGCATCTTCTATATTGAAACGTGAAGTTTATGTTGACGACATATTGTCTGGCGGCCACACGCTTCAAGAGGCAAAAGAAAAGCAGCAACGACTGATCGAAGCCCTTGCTTCTGATGGTTTCCCTTTAAAAAATAGCATCAAATGATTGTTTCCTTCTTCAACATTTGCCGCGGGAGGATCTTCTAGATGAAGAATTTTTAATGTTAGATGGTTCATGCACAGCAAAGACATTAGGAATTCGCTGGAATGCTAGAGAGGACTATTTTTATTATCTCATATCTCCGATACAAATTTTACCGTCCACTACGAAAAGAAAAATTTTATCAACAATAACAAAGCTTTTTAACCCACAACAAAACAAAAATCTGAGTCGGATGAGGAAGTCTCTTCAGAAATCTATATCGAATGGAAGTTGTTTTCAGAAAACTTACCCCATATACGGTATATTAAAATACCTCGTTGGCTTGAGTTCACACCAGATTTTAAGATCCAAATTCATGGATTTTGCGATGCGTCGAAGAAGGCGTATTGTACTATGATATTTATAAGAACTGAAAGTACAAAGGGCAAGATCAAAAGTAAATTACTAGTGGCAAAAACAAAGGTTGCACCTATAGAAAGAACAACGGTCCCTAAACTCGAATTATGCGGTGCTTTGCTGCTTTTAAAATTGATAAAGAATTTTATGACCTGCACAAAATTCTCATACGACCTATTTTTATGGACGGATTCGTCAATCGTACTTTGTTGGTTACAGAAAGATCCTAATACCCTTAAGACGTTCGCTGAATACCGAGTTTCACAAATTCTGAGTCAAATACAGTCAATCAATGGAAACACGTAAGAACAGAAAAAAATCCCGCAGATTTAGACAGTCGCGGCTGCTACCCACAAGAAATAATAAAGAGCACCCTCTGGTGCAATGGCCCTTCTTGGTTGAGCCAACCAATTTTCAATTGGCCAACATCCCGGACGTTTGTTCCTATCGATTTGGAAACCAAAGGAAGTAAAAATATCCCCAACGAACTTAATTGTATGGAAACTAATTCTAAGTTTTATTTGCAAATTAATCAAGCCGTTAGCACTTCAAATGAATCGACTTTACATATCAATGAGCCCGATGACATTCTAAAGGAATTTTCATAATTGGATCGAGCTTTAAGAATCATGAGTTATAGGCTAAGATTTACTCTTCTTCTAATGAAAAAACT
Organism: Metopia argyrocephala; assembly: GCA_963576795.1. Classification (NCBI taxonomy): domain Eukaryota; kingdom Metazoa; phylum Arthropoda; class Insecta; order Diptera; family Sarcophagidae; genus Metopia; species Metopia argyrocephala. The sequence goes on from OY756209.1 coordinate 90,993,665, forward strand.
ATTTTCCACTGAAAAGTATAATTGCAGAAGAAATTACTGCCACCAGAAACAAGCTAATAAATACCGCTCAATAACAATATAAGCAAAAACCCCTATTTCTAGAAGAAACAACCTTTTACCTCTGAATCCATTTTTGCGCTTAGGGGGGCGACTTCAAAATGCGGGACTAAGCTACAACGAGCAGCATCCAATAATTCTACCAGAAAAGTGCCACTTTGCTAAATTACTTTTCGTTTTTACACATTGAATTTGACTTCACGCAGAACATCACACTATGCTACGAGTGATCAGACAGAAATTTTATATCCCCCCCAAGTCAAAAAAAGCCAACCTCCTAAGCTATGTGCTCCAGTTGATACCGCTATATTAAAACCAACTAGTAGTCCCCATGAGGTACATTTCGCAAACCAAGTTTTAACCATCTTCAGGATGATTGTCCCTCTAATAAGAGTAAACTTAAATTATGGTGGAGACAAAATGTTTCCGCACTCTGAACAAGATGATTCAAGCATCACTTTACGTTTGGTAGATAAATTGCCTATTTCCCAGCCTTAAGCCATTGAAGATGCAACTATCTTAGCTCACTTTAAAGCATACGAGCCACTTGCTCACCCCATGCTTACCACATATAAAGAATTAGATGGGATTATAGGAAATGACATCGCTAAATTGATATTAAACTGCCTCCAGCTTTGTCACCGTGCAGAAGTCTATTTTCAGCTGGATTGTTTCTGGGGAGTGGAAGGGCTGTATCTGCCACACTGCGGCGGCCGGAATATGTTGAATCCAGTTCAACAAAAATGTTTTCTTTTATATAATTTATCAGGGACCGCAAATAACAGTTATTGCTTAAAAATTAAACTAAAAAAATCATCGTATTAGAGTCGACAGACATATATGATGTTAAATACCAAATGAATAGTCTTGGAGAGCTCTTACAGAATCTGTGGTGATCTCGCATAAGTGATCATTAATCAGATTTTAACTGTTACTTTTTGACGGAAAAATAAAAGTTTAGATTAAACCTTTAAAAAGAGAGTTTTATTTTTCCGTCATAAAATAAAACTCATTTTGTGAGTTTTATTTTTTCGTCATAAAATAAAACTCATTTTGTGAGTTGGGAATAATCTATATATTTCTCCTTTAACTACCAAAAATATTCATTGCAGTTAACTTTGATATAATGAAAGCGTTTCTGACGAAACAAAAATTAAATAAAAAAATTTATCACATAAAATTGTAATGCGCTCGCCTCTGGCGCTGCACTCTAACCACCATGGCTAGAGTCGTACATGTCGTCGATGTCGACTCATGTGGATAAAATGGAATAAGAAGGCAAAAACAAAAATAAATTGTAATCCTGTTTCATCCAAATAAGATGACAATTACAAAAACTGCAATGATGGTGAGAAAAGGAGAATATGATAGAAACTGTTATGTGACTTTACTTCAGTGATGTCCAAAATTCTCTTTCCCTATCACGCGTGATAGGAAAAAAAAAATTCTGCTTGCGTCGAAGTCAAACACGTACATAATAAAAAGAAGTATTGTTACTCTTGCTCTTTTAAGAATTTAGCTTCTCTCCAACATAGTGCAGGGATGGATAGTGCATATTTTTTGTATCATTTTTATTTAACTGAAATAATTATTCATTATTTCCTCCAAATTTATGTGACCTCGGTACTCCTTTATTCTTAATAGATCGGTCACATGTCTATCGGACAATCGATTATGTACTTTACTCAGAATTATGAAGAAATATTTATGAAGTTATAAACAGAAAGTAACTCGAACATTCCCGTTTCTGGTAGAAGTAAGCAGAGTCTTTTCTCTGCTTCATACACAATCGCAAGTGTGTTCATGTAGTAGTGGACATCACTGCTTTACTTCGACTAACTCATACAAGTGTGTGTACATTAGGGTTGCCGTTATTTTACTTTTTTCGTATTTTCACTTGGCAAACCCCTTAGATTGATTCCAAATTAGAAAAAAATATATATAAAAAATTTTAGATCGTTTGCATAATTATTGGGCGTGCCTTCAGCCCACAAAGTTTGCTGAAAATGCTATTTTTCTCACTATGGCTCTCTTTAATTGTTCATAACTTCAGTAATATTTATATTAGAGAAAAGCCTTATTCACAAATATTCTGGGGCTATATCTGATGAACAATGTTGCTCTGTATTAGTTTTCTGTAACATTAATATTAAATCCAGAAAAAACGAAATTAAAAAATAACAGCGAAATTTTTACATATCTTCGCATTGTTTGCATACGAACTTATTTTCTAGTTTTTATTGCTTTTGTTCATCTGCGTTAAGTTTTTTTTATTTCTCAATCATCATTATTAAAAAAAGTCAAAAACAAAACAGAATAACAATAATTATGAGTAATAATAAACAAAACTACTTTCATTCGCTGGCTTGTTAATTCGAGTAAATACTCAAATTGCTGTGGATTTCTTGCGAATAATTTGTAACAATTTACCGTTAGTTCTTACTAAGTAGCACAGCAGAATTCAAAATTTAAATGTAGCGCAGATTATTGAAGGCGGATTGGATCAGTTCATTTCGTCTGAGACAAACAATTTTTTTCTTCGCTTTAAAGTCAATACCGCATTTTTGAAAAATGATCCAACTACATGGCCTGCGGATAACAATCTTAAAACTGCTTTTTAAATTGGTAATGACATTAACGTGGTAAACGATACAGCTGAACTAGCGGTGAAATTGATGCAAGACTACAACCCAATGCTCACAAAAGACGAGGAACAAAAACAATATACCAACCCACTTGCGCGAAATTATCGTATATGCCAACTTCTTCGAAATTGCGTTTTTGATGCATTTTTGTTTTACATTCAAAGACACGTTACCTGAAAAAAAATTGTAGGCGAATTCCACTTCTTTGCTCCAAAAATTGACTGAATGCTTTATGTTTTATTGTGAGCGATTTTATCGTATCTGCCCATGAAGAATATTTTTTATATCATTTACGGATATTCCGAAAATTCTACTAACAAGACTGCAAATAACTTTAATTTTACCTTTAATTTACAAAAGTTGTACAATTCACCTATGTGTATCTCTTTGCAAAAATTCAATGATTTGAAAAATCTATATTTAAAAAATAGCATTCCGTTAAAATACCACTATGAGTATTTAAATTTAAAATATTCTGTACGCGAAAAAGACGTGTTAAATGAAAGCGACGAAGAAGGTTAACTCACATATTATTATTATTACTGGTTTTTTTAGTTTTTTAAATGAATTCATGCTTCTGTTAAATACAGATTAAATTTTTTATTATTTTGTACCATTATAAGTTAAAAAATAATGAACAAATACATAAAACCACAAATAAATCTTTGTTTGAAATTATTTCTTACACTGACAAATAATATCGTAAGTACCATTTTCTACACACGCATCTTCGAAATGTTGTAAGCGAAATTATCGTATACACCAAAAAATACGTTTTTCTCGGAAAATTTTAACTTTTTCACCAGAATACTTGTTAGGAGTAGTTATATTATTTAATTATCTAACCACATTTAAATTTTTATTTTGATATTGCAAGCGAAAGCAGAGAAAAGTAGAAAAATGGCTCTCCTGTAAAATTTGGATTTTGGCACATACGATAATTCGGCGCAAAGGGGCCGATATATTGCAAGTAGTCAAAAACTATCAAAAACAATTTATTATGAGCACGAATGAGATTTTAACACAAAAATTTGTATAATTACACAATTTAATAAAACAATAATTACCAGGCAAAGAATGCGAAGATATGTGAAAATTTCGCTGTTATTTTCTAATTTCGTTTTTTCTGGATTTAATATTAATGTTACAGAAAACTAATACAGAGCAACATTGTTCATCAGATATAGCCCCAGAATATTTGTGAATAAGGCTTTTCTCTAATATAAATATTACTGAAGTTATGAACAATTAAAGAGAGCCATAGTGAGAAAAATAGCATTTTCAGCAAACTTTGTGGGCTGAAGGCACGCCCAATAATTATGCAAACGATCTAAAATTTTTTATATATATTTTTTTTTCTAATTTGGAATCAATCTAAGGGGTTTGCCAAGTGAAAATACGAAAAAAGTAAAATAACGGCCACCCTAATGTACATACATATGGAAGAAAATAATTACAGTATGTGATTTCTTGAAAAGTTAATGTTTGGTCTCGAATATACACAGGACACAAAGAACTCTGATGAGACTACCGTAGCTGGAGTCGAAAACAATTGTTCAGTTTGGCTAGTGTACTATTCCTTCACGGATATCATTTCTCTTTTAACTACAAAAAAATATTCATTGCAGTTAACTTTGATCTAATTAAAGCGTTTCTGACAAAACAAAAATTAAATAAAAAAATTGATCACACTTTTCCTGGGGTTCGAACTTCGGACCTCCAGCATATAAAATAATCTATATAGTTTGTTTCATATTTCGTGTAGGCGGACCAAGGGGCTTAATATATGCCACATTAATGTTCAGAGTCTTAACAATAAGATGGACGAATTCCGATATTTATTTGAGGGATCAGGAATGGATATTTTATGTATTTCGGAAACGTGGTTTCCTGATAGTGTCTATGAGCTGAAAGGATATCGTATTTTCCATTGAAATAGATTCTCCTATGGTGGCGGTGTGGCCATTTATGTTTAGGCTTGTATGTAGATATGTTAATTAGGGTGATAGTACTTTGAGAACGGATTATTTATTTCTTGAGATATTTAACTACGAAAGAACATTTTTATTACGTACTGTATATAGACCAAATAGGAATGTAGATATAGAACCTCTTATGGACAATTTATCTTCTCTCACGCTTGGACATTCAGATGTAGTATTAAATGGGGACTTTTATTCAAATATCTTGACTGTTAGTAGATTAATGTTAGACATGAGTGCGATGGGACTGAGCCTAGTAAACAGGGTGTTACCGACAAATTTTACGCTTGTATCCGCAACGTTGCTTCATCTTTTTTTACAGATAGCATTTCTCGTGTGCAATTATATGATGAATTGTCTGCATCAGTTTTCTCAAATCATGATTTAATTTTCCTATCATATGACTATAGAATATCTTTAGAAACCAGGAACATAACTTTTTGTGACTTTAGGAATATTGATTTCTTCTCTTTAAGGGCTAAACTTAGAAGCATATCATGCCGAACGTTAATGAACAAGTGTCGTTTTTACATGATAATATTTTATTATTATAAGAGAAATATGTTTTATTGAGGACGAAAACGTTTAGTAACAGCAGAAAGCCAAAATGGTTCTCAAATGATATAATGGTCTTAATTAATTAAAGGAATAATGCCTACGAACGTTGGAAGAGGTTTAGAACATAGGAACTGGGGAAATTTTGTTCAATGATAACCGAATATTTTTGGCCCCAATTAGATGACATGGACTTGGAGGACATGTGGATTAAAAAGGACGGCGCCACAAGCCACACGGCTAATGTCAGAATCAATTTATTGGAAATCAAGCTTGGAGAACGTGTTATCTAACGAAATGTTCCGGTCGATTGGCCACCTCGGTCGTGCGGTTTGACGCCGTTGGACTATTTCATGTGGGGCTACGTCAAATCTATGGTCTATGCCAGAGGTGGGGAACCTGCGGCCTCCGCGAGGTTTTAGTGCGGCCCTTTGCCACCTAGTACAAAATAGTAGAGTTCGTTTCAAACAGCTATTGTACATTAACGCCATGAAAGTTGCGCGAAAAAATTATTTAGAAGGAATATTGGGAATTACAAAATTGTAGAATTTTTAGTTAAGTGAAAAATTATTTATTCGGAGATTTCAGAATTTCAAAAATCAATTATGATTTTTTCAGAGTATTGCCGAAATGTTGGTTTTATATCCAAATAAACAATTTTTCACTTTACTGAAAATTCCACAAAGTTTATGTAATTTACATATCTAAAAAACTAATAATGTTTTATGTCCTATTTATTTGAAAATAAATTAAAATTATAAAAATTGAGTGTCACACCTTGCTTTAGCTTCTCTGACTCGCATCTCTCAACGCTTCCCTATTGAGTAATTTATCATTTTTCCAAACATTGCTTGTGAAAATAAAATATTCGATGAATATGTAGGTGTCTTGGATTGTTTAATAGAAGAGTATACTAATAGATTTTCTGATTTTGTTGAGCACACTCCTGCTATGAAACTGGCATTTGAACCACATTTAATAGATAGATCCGAGGCTCCTTCAGAACCACAAATGGAGTTAATTGATTTAGGGAAAGATAGTATCATCAAATGCCTTTTTAATGCTAAAAAGGATCCCATATAAATCCGGAAAAATGCTATTGAATATCCATGTCTTCGAGAACATGCTCGCCGTTTACTTTCCTGCTTCGGAAGTACCTACTGTTGCGAGACAATCAGGGAAATTTCTATTCTCGCTTTCACCTCAAATACGCTCATAGAGTTTATTTTTTAATTCTATAATACATTAGGGATGAACAACTTGAAAACATACGTTTTTTTTTTCAATTTCTATATATTCTAAAAAACGTTTGCACCATCACAACAAGTCGTTTTTCTTCGTCAAAAATTTTGCTGCTTTTTATATAAACAATCGGAAAAAATATATCATGAATAATTAAAGAGAAGGCTTTTTTTACCGAATTTTGCTAGAAATAAATCTATTAAGAAGAAAGCATCAAAAATTAATATATAAAAATTTGTTTTCTAAAAAACAGTATTTGGTGAACTTATTGGAAAATTGTTTTTGCAATATTTAGGGCTAAAAGACAAACAACGTCAGGTCAATTTAAATTAATGGTTGATTTTATGATGGAACATAAGGGCATTGGAAGATGAGTCAGCACATTACGACCAGAAGATCAAAATGCTTTACGGAAAGAAATTACACAAAATGTTAATATAAATGTCCCTCCTGCTAGAGATGTAGCAGGATGGACAAAGGTAAGTGGATCTAATCAAAGGCTTAAATTTGAATTCTACTTCCAATTATCGACTACATGTGAATATGAGTTGTGAAATTTCTGTAAAATCCCATTTGGAAATGACTTTTCATATCTCCAAACTGGGTAATAGCAATATCCGCACACATCCTAAATTTAAAATATTTAATTCCTAAGGCCTGGCGAGACTAATACAAAAAGCAAACTGTTAATAAATAAACAGCAAATGGAGGCCACAGGTGAAGTTCTAACAAAACCATTGCGTTAAATGATTTGGAAGAGGCAGTTTTTACTATTAAATTATAAAGCATCCGTGAAAGGTGTTTCAAATGTAAATTCACTTGGAGTATTTGAAAAACCGGAAGCATTAGAAGAAGGAGTTAGTTTAAATATCAATAACAGTCCTTCTTACTATTGTAGTTATATGACTTCATCATCTAATGAAATTTGAAAAAGACATTCGGCAATATTTTATGGGTAGTACGAAGATTTTCTAAATATTTTTGGTGACAAAAATATGACAGTTGTTATCGATAATTCATCACACGTATTCAAGAATGTATAGAATTTTAGTTGTAGTGAATGGTCCCATTCAACATTATAAAAAAAGTATTGCCGAATTGCCCTGAATATTTTTTCTCATGTCAAAAATAAAAACAAATTAAAGCTGTGTGTTACGAAGCTTGATCCAAATATACAAATATACTGTCAAACAAAATCAAAGCCAAATAAGTCACGAACTTAGTAAATAACGAAATATATTTTATTGTATTTTTTATAATATTTTATATTATTCTAAATGCATATTCTATTTAAAATTTTGTAGTATTATTGTTTATTTTTTCTAAATAAATTGTTAAACCTATAGAAAAACTATAATAATTTCACAAAAAGTCAATTTCTTAGGTCAATCAGCTTATGCGGCCTCTCGTATTGCTGACTAATTTAAATGTGGCCTCTAATGGCAAAAAGGTTCCCCACCTCTGGTCTATGCCAACAAGCCAGCGACGATTGATGAACTTCGTACGAATATCGAACGTGAAATTACAGCAGTATCGGCCGACTTATGCTTGAAATCCGTCGAAAATTGGGTTCAGCGTCTGGACTTGTGCAAGCGTGCCCGTGGTGGCTATGCAAAAGAAATCGAGTTCCATACATAATGGCATCGAACGTACTTTTACGGGAAACCAAAACCGTTTTTGTTTTATTTAGAAAAAAACTTTTGTAGCGCTCTTATCGAAAAACCTGATATTACCTTAACCAGTGAAAACCCCAAAGCATCGAGAATTGAACGTTTGGCTGCTGATGCAATCATTTGATGTTTACCACGCATATACATACATATGTATATTGTAACAGTCTGACAGTCTTAAATGGCCAGAATTTTGCCCTTAAAAGTACCAAAGGTTTAAACAAAATGTCATTTGACTTACAAACTTCTGCAACAAGTCTCATGCCCGTATATCTAAAGTAGCTCCGGCTTCCTTTATCTCAATAACCAATCCATTTTACAATAACCACAGAGTATGTATAACGATAGCACTTATTATTTTTTAATATTTTCCTAGTAGATCCGACAACATTCTTTCTGCATAACATTACATACCCATATAAATATTCATGTGCATTTTTTGTTCATATAAACAGATGGGACTTTTTTTAGTCGATTCTCCAATTTGGTGTCCAGAAACGTATAAAAGGTATTGAAGATGCTTAACGGTGTTTTCTTTACTAGTAACATAAGACAAACTGTACTATTATTCACTGAGTAAATGAATATACAAAGTATTATTTCTATATATACTCACTTGATAACTTCCAAACCGATTTTATGTTCATTATTTGTCAGATAAATTTCATAAGCTTCCAAATTTTCTTAATATTTTAGTATTTACAAAAATTTAATTTTCAATGTACACCTATCCCCCGATTTACACGGTGCTTTTTTACATGATTTTACTTTTACACGGATTTTCTCAAGAAATCTCCCCTGATTTAAACGTTATTTTTCGCTTTTTCACGATTTTTAAACTGAACGAATTTTACAAAATAAAACTGTTAAAAACATAAATTTGTGTTATTTTGCTACACCTTTTTTATTTCAAACACTACATCCCAAATTTGTAAAACGACAGCACTGACTACAACCCATAAAAAGTTATATTAAAAAATAGTAACTTCTCAGACTACGGCCCAGTTTTTAACTTCATATTTAAATGGCATTTAAATTTAAATACCATTTAAATGCAACTTTGAGTTTTACAGCGCAAAGTTAAAGGAAACTTAAATGCCATTTAAATGACCAACCTTGTCCATTTAAGTTTCATTTAAGTTCTACATATAAACACATGTTCTCGCCATCTTGTTTTTACGTTTTGCAAATAAAAATGAAACAATCAACAATATTTTTAATATTTTTATAAAAAATGGGCATATTATGAACAAAACTCGTTTTTAAATAATAAAATTAATATATATTAATCACGTTTCTTGTTATTAATTGATGTTTATCAATAGTATTTTTATTCTATTTCTGGTGTTTTATTTTGTTGCAGCCAATCACAGCTGTTTCTGCAAAAAATTCTGCAAAGTTTATTTACATTTGGTGATACTACCGTACTTTTATCGCAATTAAATACAAACTTAAATTTATGACTGAAAAACTGAAACTGTATTTAAATGCCATTTAAGTTTAAATTAAAATTAACTAATTTCACATTTAAATATGAAGTTAAAAACTGGGCCTAAATGGTACAATTGTTTTTATTTGATTTATTAAATCATCATCACTGTCTGCGGTAAATCCCACCATATTTTTTTTTTGCAATATTATTTATCTCGAAAACTACGTTAATTTTGTTTGTTATACCTGAAGCGGTTGAATCTTTTAGTTCTTCTAATGACAAAAAACGATTTCGGCAAGCACTATTAACAGTTCTTATAATAATTGCTAATTTTTCTTTTTGACACTGGACAATCCGTGCTTTTATCGATAACCAACGAATAATAATTTTGACTGCAAATTTTTCATTTGTTTCAAATTGTTTGACCTTTCTTGGCGATTTTTGTGGTTTGAGAATATGAAAGACCATTTTTGATAATGTTGTTTATGCAAATTGTTCTCTGCCACAAATAAGCAGAGTGATATTTTAAATTTTTTTGGCCAAATTAGAATATGCAGAGTGATTGGGTTTTTCAATTAAGGGAATAATTTTTGAGTATTTTTTGCAATTTCCACTTTTTTAATGTGGAATTCTTGTGATGCATGGCGTTCTATATGGCTTATAGCCCTCATGGGAGTTTTTCTTCCATTCTTCTCGAAACGCGGCGACGTTTTTTTTATTTTTTTAAAGTAATTTAAAAGTCTTAAATATCACTTACAATCTTATTACATGACTGTAATAAATTTACTAAAAATTTTTGGCTACCATGTTAGATTTTTCTTTTCAATTAAATTATTTGCAAAAATTGCATTAACGCATTCCTGTTTGCAGTCGCCGTGATCTAGTGGTTAGTGTGTTGGCTTACTAAGACATGAGCCCTGGGTTTGACACCCAGCTCCGACATCTTAAAAAAACAAGAAATATAAATAAATTATTTCTTTCGGCGACTCTCAGCAGTCATCTGACAAAAGCTCTGAGAGAAATTATTTGTCATTAATAAGCTTCTCAAGTCTGTCGTTCGGATTAAACTGTAGGTCCCAGTACTCATGGATAAAAATTTACACACACAACATGAGTGCTGCGAGAAGCTAGACCGTAATCCTGACACAGGGTTGTAAAGGCCAGTTATGTATGTATGTAACTACAAAAATAGAGAATATAGTTTAAATTTCAAGTTCTTTCTCTTTAACATAAAATAAATTACAAATAATTATGACAATTAGACGGTCAACCATACAACTGTATGTTACACAGCGACCTTATTACAAAAATTAATGGCCCTAATACATACACAAAAGTTGACTTTTGCTTTAAATTAAAAGCTCTTACTAAGGTTTTGGTATTCATAGTCAAAATAAAAGTATAATCTAAGCTGAGTTGGCTCTAAATCAGTGATGTCCACTACTACATAAACACACTTGCGCTTGTGAAAAAATATAAAAAATAAAAAATATAAAAAATATCTTATCAGAAATGGGACTGTTCGAATTACTTTCTGTTTATAAAAGTCATATAGATTTGGAGGAAATAATGAATAATTATTTCAGTTAAATAAAAATGATAAAAAAATATGGACTATCCATCCCTGCACTATGCTCGAGAGAAGCTAAGATCTAAAAAGAGCAACAGTAACAAAGAGTAATTATGTACGTGTTTGACTTCGACATAAGCAGAATTTGTTTTCCTATCACGCGTTAGAGGGAAAAAGACTTTTAGACATCACTGCTCTAAATGGGTGTCAACTCTTATTTGATTAACATTTTCTTATAAAAACTAATCAATAATTACGAAGTGGCAACGTTGAACAGCTGCTTTCATTTTTTTAACATTTCTAGTAAATAAATAATTATTTGTGTGTGTGTATTATATTCCCAGTCAGCATTTTTCTTTTTTTACTCCTCTGGGCGATTAAAATAGTCACTTATGATCTCATTTTTGAGTCGAAAAGAATTTTTTGTCGGGAGAAAATTGTACCCTTGCCGCGACTCCACTGACTCCCCTGAAAGAGTCAATTGGACTCTGCACACTAAACGAATTTTACTTACCTTTTTATTATCTTTACAATAATAAAAATATTGTATTTTGTTTAAAAATGTATAAAAAAACAAATTCATAAATTGTTATACCTTAAGTGCGCAACCGCACCACAATCTCAACTGAAGAAATTTTTTTTCATAGATATTTATATGTATATTATGCGCCTTTTTATTGATGAGACAAGTTTCTGGTGTAATAGACTGGAATGTAAGGAGCGGTTTTCTGAAGATGGACTTCTTGGAGGGGGGAACCCCTTTTTTTTAAATTATAATTTAGTAATACCCCATATTTTATTTTATAATTTTTGTCCTTCGCTGGGATTGAATCTCGGTCGTTTGAATTGCTGTGCGAGCGTCTAACCACTATACCACGACATCATAATAATTGCATAACTCTTATTCCTTCAAATAAAATAAATCCCATTATAACGAAATGCAGAAGAAAACAATAAAATACGACGCAAAATAATTATAAAAGCAGTCGTATTTTGAACGTCTGCACGATTATTTTATGATTCCGCATATTTAATCAGTTTTTGATCACCCAGGGGAGTCTTAAAATACTCATTTTGGTGATTTTTGATAAAATAATCTTCCAATTGCTGACAGGGTTAATATATGTATATACCCTGCAGCTAAAATTGCAACTAGTATTGTTTTGAGACAGTCACGCAACTAGTTGTAAAAAGGCAAGTGGACAAAAATAAAAAACATGAATGCTGCATTCCAATCAGTGTTGCCAGAAGCTTTGACACGGAAATCGTCATTTATAGAAAAAACATCTTAACCCTCTAGTGCCCAAAACCGCCTGCAGACGGGTTAAGTTCAATGCTCATTTACTCCCTTTCCAAATGCTGTTTTGCATTCTTTTTGTACTTTATCTAATTCGCGGAAGTCCAAAAATGGGTCTTCTTTTATTTGCAATATATGCTGATGCTTTGGTCAGATAAAATTTTCGTTTGAAGTTGAAAAATTGTGAAATGCAGACTAAATATTTATTTTTCAGAAAATGTTGTAACAGTATTTCCGGGGTAGGTACAGTAGTTGTCCAGGGTCGACGAGAATTTATTTAGTCCACCAGATTAAATGAAAATAAGTACACCAGATTTCAGCAAACAGTATAAATTATAGTATTAATTTATTTTAAATTCAAAATGTATAGATTCGAATATTTCACAATATTTATTTTAATTTAAAATATATTATTAAAAAAAAAGGAAAGTATATTAAAAAAAAAGTGACGCAGGTTACCCGTGCACCGTGTGTAGCGTTAGGCGGCCAGTCCAGAAGAGACCTTTCAGTCCCAAAGCCAGACATTTTCATTGGTTTTCTTTGTGGGTGTTAGTGTATTAGTATTAGTACCGGTACTACTAACTACACTACTACGCCTGGGATAAATGGCAGTAAGTACCAGTTTATTCCCTGTGCACTACTACTGTTGCCTGGGCCCTATGACCGTTTGTATCAGTAGGGACCCTCTGCACTACTACATTGAGCTGGGCTTGACTGTTTTCGTGACCGGCTGCGAGCAGAGCTGTAAAAATTCGTACCGGCTGTCCGATCACTACGACAGCCAAAGCCCAACTGAATTTGTAGTAGAGCTTGTCACTACTAATACTTCGCAACAGAGTAGTCGTGCACAGAGAAGTTCAACTGTAGTGAGTTACTATCACTACAACGAGAAATCCATAAGCGTAGTTGTGTCGGTAAACTCAGAGAGCCAGAATTACCAAGAGAACTATTTATTTACATCATTGATGTCCACAATTCTCTTTCCCTATCACGCGTGATAGGAAAACAAATTCTGCTTGCGTCGAAGTCAAACACGTACAGAATAAAAAGAAATATTGTTACTCTTGCTCTTTTAATATTTTAGCTTCTCTCCAACATAGTGCAGGGTTGGATAGTGCATATTTTTTGTATCATTTTTATTTAACTGAAATAATTATTCATTATTTTCTCCAAATTTATGTGACTTCGGTACTCCTTTATTCTTAATAGATCGGTCACATGTCTATCGGACAATCGATTACGTACTTTACTCAGGATTATGAAGAAATATTTATGAAGTTATAAACAGAAAGTAATTCGAACATTCCCATTTCTGGTAGAAGTAAGCAGAGTCTTTTCTCTGCTTCATACACAAGCGCAAGTGTGTTTATGTAGTAGTGGACATCACTGATTTACATACAAAGGTAGTGGTAAATAAAACTGATATCAAGAGTCACAAGAGTCGTATAAAAAAATAAAGAGTGTGTTAAGAGTAAAAAACGAAATGATTTTTACACTCTTATTTACTGAGAATGCCGAACACATCATGATAATAATAAAATGAGTAGCATACATGGGCACACTGCATTATATTTTTAATGCAGTATTTGAAGCAGTAAGCAGTAAAATTTTACTCGTTACTGAAAAAAATAGCAGTAAGCAGTAAAATTTTACTCGTTACTGAAAAAAATAGCAGTAAGCAGTAAAATTTTACTCGTTACTGAAGAAAATTGCAGTAACCAGTAAATGTTTACTCATTACTGAAAACAATTGCAGTAACCAATAAAATTTTACTCTTTACTGAAAAAATTGCAGTAACCAGTAAAATTTTAATCATTACTGCATTTTTTTCAGTAACAGTAAAATTTTACTGATTACTGCAATATTTTAGAAACGAGTAAAAATCCACTAGTAAATGGAAACGATTTTGTTGTTGTTGTAAAAAAAATCTTTTATTATGGGATATATTTTGTTGTAACAGAAAAATGTTTAAATTTCAATGATTAATGCAATACACATAATTCTGGTTTTACAAAATATATCCCATACAACAAAATATATCCCATAATAAAAGATTTTTTTTACAACAACAACAAAATCGTTTCCATTTACTAGTGGATTTTTACTCGTTTCTAAAATATTGCAGTAATCAGTAAAATTTTACTGTTACTGAAAAAAATGCAGTAATGATTAAAATTTTACTGGTTACTGCAATTTTTTTCAGTAACGAGTAAAATTTTACTGGTTACTGCAATTGTTTTCAGTAATGAGTAAACATTTACTGGTTACTGCAATTTTTTTCAGTAACGAGTAAAATTTTACTGCTTACTGCTATTTTTTTCAGTAACGAGTAAAACTTTACTGCTTACTGCTATTTTTTTCAGTAAGCAGTAAATTTTAAATTTTTAATGCAGTATTTATTTAATGCAGTATGCCCATGTATGATGAGTAGAATATTAATTACAATTTAAGTTATCAAAAGGGACATAATTAATAACATAATTATGATATCAAACTGACTTAAATGATATGTAATGATTAAAGTAAGAGTTAATGATAATTACAGCAAAAGATAATTAATACCATAATTATGATAATACTTTGAATATGGTATGTTAAATGAAAATAATTTCGATAATAAAATATAGAATTAAATAATACAAAATAAGTAATACAGATAATATAATAATAAAATTATATTATGTAACGAAAAACTTCGTTACAATGTGAATTTCAAAAAATCAAAAAAAATATTAAAAGTGGTTAAAAACAAAATTATTGGTGTGTTGCTAATAGTGTAAGGAAAGAAAATATAATAAAAAAATTAAAAAAAAAAAAAAATTCCCATGCTTTTTAGTGATCTCGCAAGGTAGCCCGTCTGGAGGCGGTTTTGGGACAATTCAGAAAAAATTTATATCTCTAAGGTGAACTTTGAAGTGGAATATAATAGTCATGGAGCTCCGACAAATGCACAAAGTATCATCGCTCTCTGATGAAATTGGGAAAATTTTGGATTTGATGAATTTAGATAACAAATCTTACATAGAAGAAGATGATGACTTGGGTGATGATGCTTGCGAACCAAGTGCAAGGCGATAAATAGAGTGGTTAATAAGTCAGATTCAATGCTAATATTAAAGATTTGTGTTACTCCAAGCAGAAGTCCCGCGTTATTGACAATATTTTTAACTCCTACTTCGAGTTTAATACACTCCGATCACAGAAACGTAAACGCAATGCAGGAGCAGAGCAGGATATCATTCAGTCTAAAGGTAGAATTATAAGTGAAACTGGGGAGTTTATTGGATCCGTTTCGGATATAGGTTTCAAAACCAACAATTTCAAAAAAATCTTGTGGCGCCAAAAGAACTTAGTGATGGATAACACTGCGATTGCATTTTCTGACGTCGACTTAGGTGAAAATCTCAGAAATCTTAGTACGACTTCCAAATGCTTTGTGTACATTTTGGGCTACACTATTATTGAGCACATTGTTCAACAATCAAATATAAATGTCACTCAAAAAGACATCAAAACTTACTTTTCTACAACTAATTCAGAAGTTCGTCAATATATCGTCGATGGAATTAAAGAACGCTGAACTGACAAAACCTTAAATGTTCACCAGAGCCAATAAACTTTCATAAATGTAGAACAAATACACTGGTATTTTTCATTTCGCAGGCGGCGTAAGTGAATTTATTTTCATCGTAGAAATCTGGGACCTGGACCAATCGACGCGTATTTTTGTGCTGATAAAAATGATGCAAAAAACGTATTTTCGATTTTTTGTCAGTTACATCGTTCTTTAATTCCATCGACGATATGTAGCAGCATTTTATTTTTTATGACAGTTTTTGCTTTCCAAGTGTCCGTTTATATTGGTGCGAATACGCCTTTTAAACAATCCAAAATACTATGTCAAGAAATCGTTTTGAGAAAATACGAAGTGATTTGCATTTAATGACAATAGTAAACAACCCGCCAAGAATGCAGCAGTTCACGATTCTTTGTATAAAATACGACCAATTGTAAATCATTTTAATGAAAAGTTTTAATCCGTTCCAACGACTCAACATTTTTGTGTGGATGAACAAAGATGAAGACTTTTCTTCGACAATATTTGCCAGATAATCCACACAAATGGGGAATAATAGCCATACGGGTGGTGTTGATCTAATGGATGGTCTTATTGGTCGTTATAAAATTCCACTGAACAGTAGTAACAAGTATACAAATCGATTGTTCGTACATTTGCTTGACTTAGCTATGGTAAACGCCTTTATTTTGTTCAACAGAATCAACAAGACTAATACTAATGATAGGCAATACCAGCTGCCAAACATCCGAGAAGAGATTGCATCCGTACTTTGCTTGCAGAGTCCTTCGTTGCCAAAGGCCCCAGGGCACTTACGTCAAGATCTAAAACAAACTGTACTGTTTAAAGATTTCTTCTACCGCCTGCAGATGTTTGTTATGATAGAGTCGGACATTTTCCGCAGTTTTTATCACGCGCTTGTAAAAAAAGACTTGTAAATTTGCTGGTTGTAATTACGAAACTCAAATTGTATGTCGAAAGTGTAATTTAAACTTATGTCTTTTTAATCACAAACATTGATTTTTTTAATTTTCTTATATTAATATAAAAAAAATTAATTTAAAGGTTTACTTGCTACACATTTTTGTTAAAATGTGTTCTTTTTTTGAAAAAATATTGTACTATATGAAACAAAAAAAAAAATGCTGTAAAATTTTTTGGATTCTTTTCCCAAACCCGCCTAGAGGCGGGCCAAGATTTTGGCGCTTTAACTCCCGATCTGACAATAAAAAAAATTTTTGCTTAAATATCCTTCACTTATACAACAAGTCAAACGCAGAAAAAACTTTTTAATCCACAAAAAAAATTTGGGCACTAAATTTGAAGAAATAAATCATCGCATTTCCGTTTTTAGTTTATTTATATCTTTATGTATTTTTAAATTAGAACATAAGCAATTTTTTCAAGTCAAGTAATCTTTTGAATACAATATACCTTCCAGCATATTTTTATTAATTCTGTTTCTGTATTTTGTTTTATTTAAATTGACTACTGAAAATATTCTTTCAACATTTGGAAAAGAAGTGGAAAGACATAATAAGTTATGGACAGGACGGAAAAACTAAGGTTTTATTAGCCCGAGTAGTTTTGAGACTCCTCACCAAAAATCTTCGCTGCTGATATTTTCCAGGGTTGAAAAATGGTCACCAAAATTGACAAGACGCAGTTCTCTAAACTCGTTATCCAAATATGGAATATCGTTCCCAGCAAATAGGTTTGGGAAAATTTACATTAATCCTGCCAAACAAGTTAATTTTCTATTTACAATTTTTAAATAGTCAAGACGTGAAATCTCTTTTAACAAAATATCGTTAAAATCGAATCATTTTAGTATTCGCTTACATAATGCAATATAAAACACAGTACAGTTTTCAACAAAATCATTTGCTCCTTTTACAGTAAGATTAGAATGGTTCGGTTTTTTTTAATATATTTTTATTTTCAGTATATACACATTTTTATTTATATTTATATTATGTATTTTAAGAGGCATAAAAGTAATGCATTATATCGTTTAACTTATCCTTTAAAGATTTAGAGCTATCTACGTAGGCTATGTTTACGGTGGCCATGTTTTTAAAACCAAAATACAGAACAAGGAAATATTTGACCAATAACAAGTATAAAATGCAAACAAACAACCTTTAATACGTACATAGGCATGTATGCATTTATTATATTTCTTATTTAAATGCAAAATTAACCGAATTAAAAAGAAAAACAAAATAAAATAATAAATAATAATAAAATATCACACGTAGGGATTCACTGATGATCTTTACTCTGTCGTAGCTAAATCACAATTAACTTGATTCCCAATCTCTGCTCTGCATTTTTATTTAAATTTCAATGTGTCTAGATTTTTCTTTCAGTTTCGAGATCACTGCATATGGTAAAATACTTGTGTGTCAACATGTTAATTTATTTTTGTATGTATATGCGTGTGTATACCTGCAGAACATGTAGAAGTTTGTAGACAGAGCATCTCTTATGTTGTTGTTGTTGAAATGATTTCGTAGTTATTTTTGCAGCACCAATATAAAGATATATGTATGTGTGCGTGTGTGTTTTTGTTTTTACTGGTAACAGCACAAGACAGAATTACGTGTTTGTTGTTGTTACTTTTTTTTACTCTAAAATGTTACCATAATACGCGTTTTTCTTTTATTTTAGGTGTAATCTTTGGCGCTTTTTTACTTAATTTATTTTTCGTAACACTGCCTCTCACTTAAGCCTGTTCGTCCCGAATAGGCTCCTTAACTACTTTCCCATAGTTTGCCAGTCGCTCTAAGTTTACGACTTTCATCTTGCACCTCGGACTGTTGTACTTTTGAATTCTGTAGACAACATCATTAAGCCTTTTGATTACCTTATAAGGTCCCTCCCAGCTAGTCTGCAATTTGGGAGGCAATCCTTTCTTCCGCTGTGGGTTGTAAAGTAGAACCAGTTGACCTTCATGGTAGCCTTCACTATTTGCTGCCTTATCGTATCTCGCTTTCATTTTGTCACTGACCATCTTTATTCGAGTACGTACAAAATCATGTAATTCGTTGAGGTTTTCTTGTTTTACGGCATAACTCTCATCTACGTCCGCTGTTGGTTTGGCGCCAAATTCCAAGTCACCAGGTAATCTCAACTCAGTGCCATAAATAATCTTGGCAGGTGTTTTGGATGTTGAATAATGCACAGCTGATCGGTATGCTAGCAGAAATTTTGGTATGTGCTCGTCCCAATCTTTTTGATGCTCACTCACCACTTTACGTAGGTATTCCTCAAGTGTTCTATTAAATCGCTCTACCATTCCATCAGATTGGGGGTGTAGTGGCGTCGTTCTGGTCTTCTTTATTCCGTAGATTTCGCACATTTCTTTAAAAACCATGGACTCAAAATTTCTGCCTTGATCGGAGTGCAGTTCAATTGGTACACCATAACGACAAACCCAGTTGTTCACAAATACGTCTACGATTGTTGTTGCTTCTTGATTGGGTATGGTGTACACCTCTGGCCACTTGCTGCAATAATCCTTCACTACGAGAACATATCGATTACCCTTGTTGCTGATAGGAAAAGGACCTGCTACATCCATAACTATCCGCTCGAATGGTGCACCTGAGTTATACTGCTGTAGCTGCCCTCGGCTTCTTCTTACTGGTCCTTTTGCTGCTATACATTGCGCACAGTTTGCTATCCAATCTGCGACAGCTTGT
Source organism: Metopia argyrocephala (assembly GCA_963576795.1). Classification (NCBI taxonomy): domain Eukaryota; kingdom Metazoa; phylum Arthropoda; class Insecta; order Diptera; family Sarcophagidae; genus Metopia; species Metopia argyrocephala. The sequence goes on from OY756209.1 coordinate 91,013,399, forward strand.
TGACAACCAATCCAGTAAAACCTTTGTTTAAGTTTTTCTAAAGTTTTAGTTACTCCAAGATGACCTCCACTAGGACCATTATAAAATTCATTTAGGATTTCACTTATCTTGGAGGATGGCACTACTATTAAGTCGGTTATTGTTTTGCCATCTGCGCTCTCCCAGGTACGATATAAGCAGCCATTTATCAGCTTTAAGCTATTCCACTGAGCCCAATAAGCCTTTACTATAGGGCCTTCTGCTGATATATCGTTTCGGGTTGCTCGTTGATCCTTTTCTTTAGCTGTTATAATTTTTGATAACACTGGATCATTCTTTTGCGCTGTTGCCCAGTCCTTGTCCGCCTCTATGTGAGTTAGCCGAATGTCGACGATAGATTCCTTGCCCTCAGCCTTAGTACAATGTTTACACTCTATGTTACATGGCCGTCGTGATAGAGTATCTGCATTGCCATGTTTAGCCCCTCTTCTGTGCTCTATGCTACTTCTGGATGGCGAGATAGACATTGCTCTTTTTCGTGGCTTTTTGCAGTTTCTTTAGAAGTAGCCACTTTTTCCACAATTGAAGCACTGCGCTTTTGTCTTTTGCTGCATGCCGGCACAAATTTGTTTCAGCATCGCTTTAAGGTCGCTGAGCATGCCATATATCTCTGACTCAACTTCCAAAGCACGCACTTTGTGTACCTGTGGCATACAAATAGCTCGAGCGGTTTCCTGCCCCAATGCAAATGCTACTGTTTCAGCGAATGTGTTTTTCCGAGTGCTGCATACCGCGAGCTTCAAGTCAGGGTCACGTATGCCATTGATGAACGCTTCGGTTTTAAAACGATCTACCAATGGATGATTTTCGCCTGGGTATGTTAATTGTACAAATTTTTCAATCTCCATGGCGAAGGCCTGTAGTGACTCATTGGGCTTTTGCGTTCTGCATCTCAACTCCATTTGGTACAATTCTCGCTTGTGCTCATTACGGAACTTACGCTGCAATGCCACCATTAGGTCTTCGTAATTATTTCTGGAACTGGCTGGAATTGTCTCCAGGATTTCTGCGGCTGCACCCTTTAACGCCAATATTAATTCTAGTGCCTTCTCCTCGTCGTCCCATCCATTTTTGTTTGCATCAGTTTCAAATTGAAGTCTAAATACAGAAAGTGGTGTGCTACCATCAAAGCAAGAGGTTTTTATTTTGCTGGTAAATTCTGGAACAACACGTACTGGTCCAGTTTGTTGGCATTGAATACTATTGACCTTTTCTTCAATTTCATTAATTTTATCGTCTAAGTCAGCCACTCTTGATTCCACGCCTTCTACCCTCTTACTGAATGTTTCAGAAATTTCTACTAACTTCTCGTTTGTTGCTTTAGATGTTTCTTTTACCTCCGCCAATAATGCTTGGTTTTGAGCCAGCAATGCTTGGTTTTGAGCTCTAGATCTTTCTTCAACTTGAGCCAGCAATGCTTGATTTTGAGCTCTGGATGTTTCTTTTACCTCTGCCAATAATTCTTGGTTTTGAGCTCTAGATCGTTCTTCAACTTGAGTCAGCAATGCTTGGTTTTGAGATCTATATATTTCCATATTCGCCTTTGTTGTTTCTTTTACTTCCATTATGGCAGCCAGCAGCGAATTTATGTCTAAACTGCTGGTCTTTGCAGGTTCATATATCTCTATTTCGTCATCTTCAAATTCATAGGCGTCGATGTTAATGCCACGATGCTTGAATTCTTCCAATAGTCTCTTCTGCAGCTCCGCCTTATTACCAGTAGTCGGCAATTCCATTTTATTTAATTCACGTTTAAGCCGGTCTACCTTCAGATCTTGAAACTTCATGCTTATTATTTTGTAATTTCACTTCTGACACCAATTGTTACGTTTTTACCTTTTAAAAACGTTGTATTTCTATAAACCTTTTTTATAGAAATAATTTATTATTTGGATTCTTAATTACAATAATAAACACTTGATTTGATTGTGTATTTACAAATTTACTTTATTTACACTTAATACACTTTTCAAGATATACACTGTCGAACAATACCACACGTAGGGATTCACTGATGATCTTTACTCTGTCGTAGCTAAATCACAATTAAGTTGATTCCCAATCTCTGCTCTGCCTTTTTATTTAAATTTCAATGTGTCTAGATTTTTCTTTCAGTTTCGAGATCACTGCATATGGCAAAATACTTGTGTGTCAACATGTTAATTTATTTTTGTATGTTTATGCGTGTGTATACCTGCAGCACATGTAGAAGTTTGTAGACAGAGCATCTCTTATGTTATTGTTGTTGAAATGATTTCGTAGTTATTTTTGCAGCACCAATATAAAGATATATGTATGCGTGCGTGTGTGCTTTTGTTTTTACTGGGAACAGCACAAGACAAAATTACATGTTTGTTGTTGTTACTTTTTTTTACTCTAAAATGTTACCATAATACGCGTTTTTCTTTTATTTTAGCTGTAATCTTTGGCGCTTTTTTACTTAATTTATTTTTCGTAACAATATCATAAAATAAAAATTAGTTTCTACATATCAAAGTAAATGTTAAAGTGAACTTAAAAAAATATATTTTGTTTTTATCATTAAGTAAACATTCACAGTAGATTCACAGAAATGTGCATTGAAAGTAGGGCTGCCATTTTTGAAATTGTAAAAATCAGTACCTCTTAAGAAAAATACCAGTACATTGGAGAAAAAAGCAGTACACAAATTTTGAACAAAATTTTATTGTATTCATAAGTTCTAAACGAGTATTAATACAAAAAGAAAATTATACATTTAAAATAATAAAATACATATAACAAAAACATCACATGGAATTATAAAAAATAAAAGTAATGTCATTGATCGGCACATTTGTTGTGCAAAGCAGCATTTTCTTTTGAAAAGCACTATTGACACTTCTATTTATTTGAATACAAAGTATATGGTAAATTAAGAGTAAGCAAAAATAAAACGTAAGACTGCATTTTAACTGGGTGACTCATAACAAATCAAAAGTAATAAGTTAAGTAAACCAATTTTCAACAAGTAAAATTATTTGGAGACAAAATTTAAACAAACCAGGGGCCGAATTACCGCATACGTGAACGAGCAAAATCGTTCGTAATTTTTCTTTTTGAGATTACACCACTCGCTGTCGAACAAGTACTATCGTTAACGAGGGTATAATCGAGTGCCAGCTGTTTACATTTTACTCGTTTGCTCAAGACTGATCGAAAACATTTTGAGTGCAAAAAACGTATGTGCAAAAAAAAAAACAATAAAATGTAAGTTTATTATAATATTTAAAGTATTATTTAATAATATTATTATTAGATTTATATTTAACAATAATATTATTATTTAATATTTAAATTTTAAAACAATCAAAGAAAATTATAATTGTTTATAATACTAACATCAACAAAATAAATAAAACACAAAAAGATGTTATGGCGCAGTACATGGTTGATCATCCTAATTTGGCCAAAAATATGTTGCCAAATTGTAGCCAAGAAAAAGCAACGGCCAAAAGCTTATGAGATGAACTTGCTCTTAAGCTGAATTCTTTTGGAAGATTTAATTTACTTACGCATTAGACGGCAAGGACATTGGATCGCTTTTACACCTCATTTCTTTTCTGATACGTACTGTGTTATAGTCATCTTCAGAATCCGAAGACGATGAGCACAGCGATAAGAGTGTAGTCATTTCTTTTATAATTTTTGGTTTTTAATATATTAAAATTCACTTATTTATTTAGATAACTTCAAAAAATTGGTTTTGTTTTTTTTTTATTTTGTATTAAACATATACACATTTTTTGTTCTTTTTAGTGTCATTCACCTGAGAATGATACACATTGTGTAAAAATTTCGATACGTCTGCTATCGAATGCTATAATCCATCCATTCGATACGTGACGAAATTTCATTCGATACGACAGCTTACTCATTCACGTATGCGGTAATTCGGCCCCTGATTTGGGTGTTTTGCATAAATCAGTACATTGAATAAAAACCAGTACGTGTATTGATAAAATCAGTACGAATGTCAACAATAATTGAAAGGGTAAAATAAATTACAACTAATTTTCTGATGAATACATTTGTTTTACCAAGTTATAATTTACCTTTAAACATACTTTAAACTCTATACAATTCATATCATAGTCTAATTTAATTCAAAATTGCTTTGATGGTTTCCATTTTCCTATGAGTTTTTTCATTGGTCCATATAGAATTTAATAAAGAAAATATCCTTTCTGTTGAAGCATTTGAACTCGGTCAACACAAACTGAACTCGACAACCGTCAAAATAATTTTAAAATTTATCTTTCTTTCTCTAAAATATACATATGTACATATGTATATGAAATGTATTGTTTACGGAGATCATGCGTTTAGTCTCTGCTTAAGATGCTCCTCAGGAGACTTTTTCTCAAAGATGTTAATCAAAAGTGCAAATACTCCTTTGAGACATAAAAATACAGAACAAATACTGAACATTGAATAAAATACAGAACATTTTTATGTTTTTCCCTAATGAATAATTTATACAGAACACAGGGTTCAAATACAGAACTGTTCTGTATAATACAGAACGGATGGTCACCGTAGATGCAAATGTAAAATTTATTTTAATAAAATGTGACTTAAAAATGTTAGAAAAATGGTTTTAGTTTGTCCACAAACAGACTTAATATGTTAAAAAATCATAATATTTAACTATAAAAACCCATTTTTAAGAAGAAAAAACCATCAAATCATATTTCGAACTAAAAATCACCAAAAATGGGATAAAATCATCTTTCTGGCAACGCCGCTCTCAACGATTATGTCAACATACACGACAAGCATGACAAGGAAAAAATCAATAACGGGGTTTTTTATGCGTCGTTTCTACTTTTTGTATATTCTTTTGCCATGATAAATCATTCAGTTTAATTATCATTAAAATTAATATAAAAGGTTTTTTTATTTGTTTGATATTCTGATCATGTCGATCAGAATGTAATAAAATAAAACCGCTAAATTCTTCTACATAAAACTGGTGCCGAAACACGAAACTCTTCCATCTGCTGAAGAATATTTGATACTTTACAAAAACAAATCTACTGCCGTCGAAACTACGGTATTTTCTAATTTTGCTGCGGTAAAATTACACTATTAAATAAGCCAATGAAATGGAGTCAATCGCTGCTGTGATTGAAGAACAGAAAAAACTTTTATCCCATATTGAACGTATGCAAGCTGCTTTTAATCGAAAGCCAAAACATGCCAAATCTAAAGTGTATGTTCAAACACTACATGAGGATCTAGAACAAACCTTCAACACTTTTAAGTATGGCCATGAACAATTATTGGATACTGTTCGAGAATGCTCACTAAGTGAACAGGGCATCCCCTACCTAAGTATGCTAGATTTAATGTTTGAATTAGAACCTCCACCCGTCCATGCTAGTACTTTCACTTCTACTATGAGAAATGAAACATTTGGTGCTGGTGCAAGATTATCAAAAATTGATCTTCCCAAATTTTCTGGAGATTATTTGGATTGGATTTCTTACCGAGACATGTTTCTGTTAGTCGGTCATAACAATCACTCCCTGTCCAAAGTACAAAAATACTTTTATTTGAAGGGATCATGTATTGGAACGCCTCTTAGCATAATTAATGAATATCCTGCTGCATGGGATGCTTTAACCAGGAGATTTCATAGCGAAAGGCAACTTGTCGAACAAATTCTTAAGCGGCTATTTGCTGGATCATTTAATAGCATAAAACATTTATTAGATTCCACTAGAAATTGTCTAGCCCAGCTTAAATCATTAAAAATTGATATCTCCCCATGGGATTCTATTCTTGTTTATTAGACGTCACAAAAAATGGACTTGGAAACACGAAAGGAGTGGGAGCAGTCATTAAAAAACAGTACTTCCGTACCGCCGAAGGCTGATATGCTTTGTTTTTTGGAAACTGTTTTTAGAGCCTTGAATCTGTTGATGATGTTACTCAATACTCTGTACCTAAACCCTTTCAGGAAAAATCTACAGGATCTCGTCTGAAACCAACGCGATCTATTCGTACTCATACTGCTACTGCTTTGATAAATGACAACTGCCCCTGCTGCAATAAACGTCACTTGCTCTACAAATGCTTTAAGTTTGCAACATTAAGCTCGTCGCAAAATAAAGATATTGTAAACCAACAACTGTTATGTAGAAACTGTCTTGCCCTGGATATATGCAATCCGCTTGTAAACTAAATACCAAATGTCATCTATGCGGTGAGCCGCAATACACCATTTTGCATAAAGTCTATTCTGTGGAAAAGAATTCTCAATCTAATACTTCTAGCTTAAGCGGAGATACTAGTCTTGAAAATCGAAACATTGAAATACCGTCAACTGCACCAATTGCAAACTCTGTAAGTACACATATTTTAAACTTAAAATTAAACCCAGCATTATTAGCAACTATTAAAGTAAATATAAAAACGGAAAACGGTATTATAAGAGCCAAAGCTCTAGTGGATCAAGGATCCCAAGTATCTTTCATATCTGAAGCCATACGAATATGTCAATTACTATCTTTGCAGAAAAATAAGAGACTCTGGTTGGATTAACAGCACTGAATATTTATGTGATGAGGGTGGCTGCCTGTTTGGCGGCAAGAATATTCGTGAGGATATCTCGAAATGAGTCGAGGAACCTGGTCATTCTTCACAAGGTGGTCAGGTATCCAATTTCGGTCTTGGAACTGTGAGAAAGAGATTCAGGATTGAGGAACGGGAACGTTGATCTACTGGATATTTGGCTCGAAGTTAATTCGACCTAAACTGGTACACCGATGGTTCCAAAATGACAGTAGTTATAAAACAATACTATATTTTATATTGTTTTATTTTGTAAAAAAAAATTATTTATGTATATGTTTTAAAAAAAATCTTTCTTTTTTCAAAGTCAAAACTAAAAAAATATATTCCAAAATTTAAATAGAATAGGTGATCGTAAAAGTAAAAAGGTACAAGTTTGTTATTTATAAAATAGAATAAATACAAAGTTATAATAAACACGAATCAAAAGTAAAACTAACTAAAATTAATATTAAATAGAATATCGTAATGTAATACATATAACTCAGTGGAGTAGGAGCTGGTGTCTATGGACCCAATCGAAATCTGTCAATTCCTCTAGGGAAGTCTTTAAGCGTTTTCCAGGTTGAAATCCTGGCCACAACCGTAGGCGCTGAGATTAACCTGGATATTGGGCTCAAGGGCAAGACGATTAATATATTCTCGGATAGTCAGGCTTCCTTAAAGGCGCTTGACTCTCATCGTATGACATCTAGGCTTGTCAAATATTGCTACGACACGTTGCAAAGAATATCGTTTAGAAACAGCGTGCAGCTGTTCTGGGCACCTGGACACTGTGGCATAAGCGGGAACGAGGAAGTGGATACATTAGCTAGGAGGGAGTCTGCGACGCCTTATATTGGTCTGAAGCCCTGCTGTGCAGCACCGCTTTCTACTATTCTCAATTTAATTGACGAATGGGAAATTGGCAAGTTTTCGAACACTGGAACGCCCAGTCGGGTATGAGGCATTCGAAGGCTGCGATCCGTCCGCGATTTGGGGGAAAGTCGGATGTTCTGAAATATAGAATCACAGACGTAGATACTTGTAGACTTTGCTCTCAAACATTGGAAACGGCAGAGCACATATTGTGTGTAAATTTGTGGCTCTTGATAGATTTAGATGGATGTATCTAGGGAGACATATGATCTCATTGGTGGATAAATTTACCACTAGGGTTTCGGACCTGCTGGTGTTCATTAGGAAGGCAGTAGGTGTGTCGAACAGACAATATACCCACGGGGACACAATAGATCTTATTGGTCGCAGTGTCCTGCATGAGTGCTGGTTCTGAACCAACTAATAATAATTTAGAGTTCTCAGGATCTCGTCTTTATTTTTCTTATTTATAATAGTAAATATATCGTCAATATATTTTTTGATAAATTTGAGCTGTATCCCTTTCTGATCTAATTCCTGTATAACTTTATCTAGTATATCATCAACTGCCAAAGTTGGTGATAGGCGTTTCCGCATTGGCATTCCGAAAACTTAGTATGTATTTTCTTGGTAGTATATTTTCTCATAGTATCCCATTTTTTAATTATAATATTATTTTCTGTATTTACTTGGATGTTGGTAAAAAATTAGACCATTCAAACGACACTGATATGTTATCTTTATCAGTGATTATGTTACTTAATTTTTCCTTTAGCTCCATAGAATTTCTTATTTTATGTTTTTCAGAAATTAAGTTCCTTAGAATTTTTCCTAAATATTTGGCCAGTTGGTAACAGGGAACATTTACAGTGGAGAAATTTCTGCTCTTTGTACTTTCTTTAGCACATTGAAAAAAGATTTTTTATAAAGAAATTAAAATGTATGCACCTAACTACACTAATTTGTTATCTATCTATCAAACTTTCAAAATATGTTTACGTCTTAAAAAAAAATACTACATTGTATATATAGCTTATTGTTTAACACTATCTTTTATTTCGGAGGCCTAACTATTCACTGACACATGTATAAACTTTTAATTTACTTAAAGCATTATTTTGTGTAATTACTTCTGAAATGACCATATTGTTTTTTTTATTATTTGTCTTGCATTTTTTACTTTTAAACAACAAGAAATAATTTCATGTAAGTATGTATGTATGTACATACTTATATACTTATTTTATTTAAAAAAAAACAAGTTTTAATTTGTTTGTAGTTTATTTGTTTCTTCGTTTCTGTTAAAGAAAAGTCTCTTCAATTTATTTGCCGACAGTCGACATCGACATAAATAATATTAAACTCTAATGTATTTTATCTCTTCAATATTTACCTTTTATTTCTTTGAGTTCATTAAAGCACATACAAAAATACTCTACCTACATATTTAATATTAACTTATTTATTTGGATTTAACTGCATACATACATGTATGTATGCATGCATACAGTATGTGCAAATGTATAGGAGTTTAAAAAGTTAACAAATTTAATACTTACCATCCTTAACTCCACTTGTTAAGCCAAATGCAATAAGCGCAAAAGAAAATGTAAGCAATAAAAACTCCATCTCCAAATTATCATTTACTTTGGGATAACCTTATATTGTATGTATTTTATACGCATATGTATGTATTATATACATGGATGCATACACTAAATTTAATGAGAATGCACACTCCCTTTTCAAAATAAACACACATTCAAACTCCATTCAAATTTAATGAAAGTGATATAAAATTGTTTAAACATTTCACGTTAATAATTAAATAATTTATCATGCTTTATTTCTTATTTTTTTTTCTGCTTAGGAGTTAAAGCATTTTGAAAGCAGCAAACTTTAAACCAGAACAGTATTATTCTTAATTATTATTAATTGTTTTTTGTGATGAATTATATCAAAGAAAGACATACTTTTTTTTTAAATTATGTGGAAACAAAATGTATAATTCTAATTTTTACTATGTTTGCAAAGAAAAAACAAATTTAATTTATTATTTTATATCGTTTATAATACACACACACGTTAATTTTTTATGTTCCGAATTAAACTAAAATAGTTTTCAACGTCTGTATAGGTTGTACCTGTTTTTCTTTTTTGACAGAATTTTATTAATCATGCGCAAAGAGAGAGATAACGTTTAAAGCTTTTAAATTACAATTTGTATGTATCCATTAAATACAAAAAAAAAAAAAAAAAATTTAAAGTATTTGATATTAAAAAAGATAAAGTTTTTCGAAGTTTTTATGTAGAGTTGCTTTCAATTTGTACTTGAATTGAGATTTTGTTATTGCCTCATAATCCTATAAAAAAGTCAGTTCATTTTCAAAACAATTATAAATCTAAAAACTGTTCCAATCGGTAACGATAATTAAAATTAAAGTATGTTTTATGTTAAACCACTTTAAATTCTATTCAAGTTATTAGCGTACATCACCAAAAGACATTTGAATTTTTCTATCCTATTTTTTTAATGCTGCAGTCAACAAATACGCTGTACCCCGTTTGAAAGCTCCAATAGACTTTTGTATGATTTTCATCTCACGAGCCATGATTTTCTGTTTCCGGAGAGGATTTCATTGAAATCTTGCTTTGACGTCTTTGATTACTTGCTGTGTCCGAAAGGTTCGTAGCCGGCCCGGCCGGAAACGGTCTTTTTTATCTCCGGTCACCTCGGAGCTGGGCAGAGTAGTGTAGCACAAGCGGCCAAAAGTCTTAAAATACAACTGTTGTATTTCAAAAAAAGTTGTTTCACATTTGATAATAAACACTTTAACTAAAACAAACCAAAAAAATTCTAATGTACTTACGTTAATTATTATAAAAGTTGTTCTGTGCCTCGTTTCTGTATTACTCGAATCGAGTAATTTCTCACATGAAACGAAAAAATTGAAACAAAAACGCTATGAATTGACACAAAAAGTGCTGTTTCTCACATACGTGTTTTTGTATGCCAAATAATGCGGGAACTACCAGTCATTTATGTCGTTTTCCAATTATTATTAGAAAAATGTGAGTATGTATATGCATAAGTGTTTCTGTATCTTTTTTTTGTGAAAACTGAACAGAATCAACTGTCAAAATAAACCGCATATTAAAACGGTGCGAAAAGTATTTTGCAAACAAGAGAAAAAAACCAATTTTTATATTTTTTGTCCTTATTTTTAAATAATATTGTGTGGCTTTTTTTATTAAAAATAACATTGTTTAACTTTTTTTAATAAAAGTAATATTGTGTGTCTGATTTTTTATTAAAACCAATTGTAATATTTTGTGGCTTTTTTATTCCAAAATAGAAATAAAATACATAAATAATGGAAGTAAATCGACGGAAAAGGCAATAATAAAGGGTACAAATGTTTTTTTTTTATTCCTTTGGACATACATATGTATGCATGTGGACTTATTTCATTTCGCAACATTTTACGCGGGCATTTATTTCAGCAGTAATTATCACAACACTATATAAGTACATATATATTTATATCTATTTTTTCTTTTTTAAGTTTTGATTTTTTTATATAAATTTTTCTTTTATTGGTTTGTTTACATTTTTCACATTTAATATATTTTTTTTTACGTTTTGCTTTCCACATTTAAAGTGGAAATATTCCAGTTGGAAAAGAATTTGTTTTGATTGTTTTCGCATGCAGATACAGAAACACTTTTTTAACAACGATTCGAAAAACGATGGGATTTTTTATTTTAACACATATGCGAGTAATTTCTCGATTCGAGTAATACAGAAACAAGGCACTGGTTTAAAATCGCTGCTTTTAGTGTGTGTTTAACTATATGCAATTACGTAAAAATTCGGCGTATTTTAATGGGTTAATAATGCCATATGTGTCGATAATACTGAAGGCTTGTGAGTTAAAAAGTATAACAGTGTGGTATAAAAATACATCAGTATGACAGATTTTTTGACAAGTTTGTCCGACTTCATAATCTTTAGCAAAAGTTAATAAAAATTTTTCTCCATGCGATCAATTTAGCAAAAAGCACCTCTGCATATGCTTTGCATCTTCTTTTGTGTGATGGTGTGGCCATTTTGATGCGACTTTTAAAAGTGTGACAGAAATCGATAATGCTATAAACACAACAAAGGCTATCGAACACCGAACACACGACTACAAAAATCGCTGGCTACGAAAGTAGCCAAGTAGCCAGCTACTTAATTATAATAACGACTACAGCTACAAAATAAACATCTGTTTTGACACGTTGAACATAACCTAACAAAATATAACAAACTTACTTTTTGTAAGTGAAATTGTGAGGAAACAAAAAACAACAAATGTCTGAAGAAAACTTATAAAAATTTAAGAAACTAAAAAGGCAATTAAATTAAAAATGAAATAAAAACTGATGTAAATAAATGAAATAAGTAAATGAAAACTAAACAAAAAATGTAAACAAATGATTATTTATTTTCAGTGGTGCAACTTAAATTTTTTTTCGCATTTTTAATGCATATATTCCGAATGGCACTTTTTCCTATATGGCGCGCGTCTTTGGAATCTTCTTCCACATACCCAGCAGATAAATAGCAACGCGACTAGCTTTAAACGTTTTCTATTTAATAATTTTAAATGATTGTAAGTGTAATTTTAATATTTATTCTTCTCATTATAATTAAATTATGTGTAAGTTTTAATATTTTGTTTCTTTTTAGTTGATATTGTCTTTAATATTATATTTTTAATTTTTTATACGATTGGATAAAAAAATTTTTGTACTTTAATTATAAGATTTAATCTTGTTGTACAAAAAATGGGAATAAATAAGTAAATAAATAAATAAATAAATAAATATTTCATATATTGCGTTTTTAAACACCTTTTTCATGCATCCTATTGTATTGGCAGCACTAAACTGTTTATTGTCGCCAAGAAAAATAGAAATTAGCCTAAGTTGGCTACGGGCTACAAAAGTAGTCGTGTGTTCGGGTGTCGTGTTGCTATTAAAATAATTATTCTCATATGCACACATGTATTCTAATTTTGACAGCTTGTAGTCGATGGTCGGTAGCCTTTGTTGTGTTTATAGCATAAGATTGTCTTGTGAATGAAAAGTACGACTGTGTACACTGAACCAAATATCGTAGGTAATATTGACTAAAAAATTTAGTAAACCTTAAAAAAATAGTCGCCGTGGTCTAGTGTGTTGGCTTACTAAGACATGAACCCTGGGTTCGACACCGAGCTCCGACATCTTGAAAAAAAATATGAAAAAAATATTCCTTTCAGCGACTACATCTCAGCAGTCTTCTGTCAAAAGCTCTGAGAGTAATTAATTGCCATGAACAAGCTTCTCAAGTCTGTCGTTCGGAATCGACATTAAAGTGTAGGTCCCGGTACTCATGGATAAAAATTAACACACACAACATGAGTACTGCGAGAAGCTAGGCCGTAATCCTGACATAGGGTTGTAAAGGCCAGTTATGTATGTATGTATGTAAAAAAATATTCAAATCAACACAATTTTTAGTCGACTCTATACAAAAGTTTTTTTGAATCAAAGATTTTTTTTCAAATTAACTAAATATACTTTGTGTTTTGGGATACTTCGGACAAGGCAAAGTCTCTGATTGGGATCAACCTGGCGGCCTCCAGAACGCTCCTTGTTCCCGTTGTATTCAAGTCGACATACAGCCTCCTCGTGGCCCTCCTGGATAACATTCTAGCACCCGCTAGCTTGTTAACTAGTGTATGCGGCGATTGTCCAATCCACTGGACTTTAAATTTGGGTTATGCGTAGGGCTTGAAACCCACTACGTAAAAATATTCTTCAATGAAAGCTAAAACCAAGGCCTCTAAACGGACCCCCTTTTATGTTGACTAACTTGGCAAACGTTTTAAGGACTATGATTTAAGGATATGCACCTGGAATGTAAGAACCCTTTATAGGGAAGGTGCTTCTATCCAATTGGCGGATGCTCTCACGAAATGTAGGGCTGACATCACCGCCATCCAGGAAATGCGATGGATAGGACAAGGTTGTACGAGGCAAGCAACATGCTACGATCCGAATGAAGGCAAAGTTTTATAATATCAGCCTTATTTGCGTGCACGCCCCGACGGAAGAGAAGGATGACGCGGTCAAAGATACTTTCTACGCAAAGCACGAGGATGTATACGATAGGTGTCCGGCACATGACGCCAAAATTGTCCTCGGCGATTTCAATGCGAAAGTTGGACGTGAAGGTATCTTTGGCCCCACTGTCGGACAGTTCAGTCTCCATAATTCCACCTCACTGAACGGCATGAGACTGATCGATTTCGCCGCGGCGCGAAACATGGTAGTCTGTAGCACCAGGTTCAAGCATCTCGATATCCATAAGGGCACCTGACTCTCTCCTGATCGATCTACCAGCAACCAGATCGATCACATTGTGATTGATGGAAGGCATGTATCCAGCATACTAGACGTGCGCACATTTAGAGGTCCAAATGTCGACTCCGATCATTATCTTGTCGCAGCCAAGATGCGACTGCGTATATGCGCGTCGAATACGACACGTTCTAGTGTACAAGGGAAGCTGGACATCAAAAAGCTGCGATCACAAGAGACAGTCAGGTCATTTTCCGATCGTCTTTCTAAGGAGCTCAATTACATCCAATCCTCTCTCGAAAGTATTGGTGGACAGTGGTCTCACATCGCTCACTCTCTGCGCAGCGGTACCGAAACAGTTCTTGGTACGATGAAGAGTGCCGTAAGGCCACTGCATCAAAGAACGCTGCCTATAAACGAACATTGCAGTCCACCACTACAAGAGCAACGGTGGAGCTGTACAGAGAAAAGAGGAGGGAAGAGAGACGCCTATTTAGAAAGAAGAAAAGAGAGCAAGATCGTGAGGAAATCGAGATGTGCAGAAGTAGAAATGATGCTCGAAATTTTTATAAAAAGATAAGGCGTCTTACTACTGGTTTTAAGCCCGGAGCAACCTCCTGCAGAGACGAACATGGTAACCTGGTTGCAGATGCACAAGGAACACTAAGATTATGGAGACAGCATTTCTCTAATCTACTGCAGGGCGATGGCGACACAAATTCCGCCTCTAGAGATGCTGTGCCGGACCCCCAGCCATGAAGAGGTCAAGGTTGCCATATGGTGACTGAAGAACAACAAAGCAGCTGGACCTGATGGTTTGCCAGCTGAACTCTTCAAGTATGGAGGCGATGAGTTGGTTAGGTGCATGCACCAGCTCATTTGCAGAGTATGGCTGGAGGAAAGTATGCCCAACGATTGGAATCTTATTGCTCTCTGTCCCATCCTGAAAAAGGGAGTTTTCAAGATATGCACCAACTACAGGGGTATAAGCCTCCTCCCTATTGCATATAAGGTTCTTCCGAGCGTATTGTGTGAACGACTGAAGCCATTCGCCATCTCACTGATTGGACCTTATCAGTGCGGCTGCAGTCCTGGTAAGTCCACCATTGACCAGATATTCACACTGCGCCAAATCCTGGAGAAGACCCATGAAAGTCAAGTCGACACACACCATATTTTTGTCGACTATAAGGCAGCCTTCGATAGCCCAATAAGGGATCGCGTTTATGCCGCAATATCTGAGCTCGGTATTCCTGCTAAGCTGATAAAACTGTGCAGAATGACGTTGAGCAACTCCTGCAGCTCCGTCAAGGTAGGAAAAGACCTCTCCGAACCTTTTAATACCGTTTCAGACAGGGCGATCTCTTATCCTGCGACCTCTTCAACTTCGTCATGGAGAGTGTTTGCGAAAGGCGGGTGTACATCGTAATGGCACTATTTTTAAAAAAGTGTCCAGCTCCTTGCGTATGCCGACGACATAGACATCATTGGGCATACCAAGCGAGATGTCACCGCAGCCTTTAATGCTATTGAACGAGAGTCTGCTAAAATGGGTCTGGCGGTAAATGAGAGCAAGATGAAGTACATGTTATCGACGAGTAGGGATGTTGAACGTGTCGGCTCCCAGGTTACAGCCGGCAACTATACATTCGATGTGGTCAAGGAATTTATTTACCTTGGCACCGCCATTACCAGCAATAATGATGTCAGTCTGGAGATCAAGCGAAGAATTACTAGCTAAGTAAGTAAGTAAGTAATTTTTTTTTAATTTCACAAATATTTATCTTACATAAAAAATATAAATAATATAAAATATAATAATTGTTCAAAAAAAGAACTGTATTAAAAATAGTATATAAAGTAACCAAGAAGAAAAACAAATATCATAAGACATTTAGAAAAAACATGATCAGTATATAAAATACTCTCTTGTATTAATAAGTTTAGTTGACCTTATTATTGATAAATATATATAAGCGTTTAATTAAGCTTTAGGTCTAATATATAATTATTTTTTCGATATTTCGCTACTTCTCTGCGTAGCTTCTTCAGGAAATATTTTTATTTAAAAATTTTTTTTTAAAATACATACATACATACATACGTAAAATACAAAATTTTCAAGCATTTTGAGTGCAAAGGCAGTGTTGTCTGATTAGGGGATTTATTCCCAAAATGGGGATTTTTTCTGAAATGGGGATAAAAAAATTCATTTGGGGATTATCGACAAGTTTTCGTCGATTTTAAAAATTTTTGTGCTTGTTTAATTATATATTATAGACTTCTTACATTCGGAATACACGATGAAATATTTTCAGTAGAAGTTTTCAAGACTTGCTTAAGCTATATTTACACTACCTAAGTTTCTCATCTGAGTTTTATATCAGAAGCGCACTCAGATATACCCAGATAGCTTAATTACAAATCTTATTTAATTTTTACTGTTTTTGCCTGAGCTCAGTTAAAAATAGGACATTTTCTACTTTCAAAATTACTGCCGTCTGCGTTGTAATTGTTATAATATGTTATAATCAGATGAGAAACTAAGGTAGTGTAAATATAACTTTATGAAGTTGTTTAACAGCCTGTTCATAGAACACGAATAGTTTTTGACATTCGTCTTTTTACATAAGAAACACTAACAAATTTGAGTGTTTTTGTTGTAAAACTCATACGTTCATACAAAATGTTTGCAACGTGTGCTGTTGGTTTTTGTTTGATTTTTTTTCTCATATAAATAAAAACATCCCCACATCGTTGTTTCCGTCACCGGAAGGATTCAGTATTATTCAGTTGCGGAGGAATTGAGTATTAGCTTCTTACAGCTAAATTACTTCTTTCGGAGATAAACATACTAATTTTAGTTTCGTCCGACAACAATTACTTCTCCATTTACACTTTATGGTATAGGTGTGTTTTCCATACTACGGCACAGGACATCTATGACGTATACTACACAAATATTTCAAACGACATCATGATGTCGTATGCTGAATATGAAATGACACAGCGATGGGTATTTCAACAAAATAACGACCCAAAACACACATCGAAGTGAGCAGAGGTTGGCTTAAAAATAATGGCCTCAAGATTTTAAGTTGATCTGCACAGTCTCCAAATTTAAATCCTTTTCAAAACTAATGGCAAATTAACAAAGCCGCACTTCGAGGAAAAACCCCTTCTGATAAGGATCGTTGTTTGGATCTTATAAAAATATTGGTAATTCCACTAACTACCATAAATACACTATAATTGAAAGGAATAATTTGGTTTAATAAAAAAAATTATCTATTAGGCCAAAAAGTTTGGTGAATGAATTATCTTTGAACAGGCAAAACAAGTTCATTGTAACTGTTTAGAAACACGCTAAAGTGATCAACACTGTTTATTGTTGACACTTTCCATTACATCGTTTTTCTTTTTTTTATAATTTCGAAGATTAAAGTAAAGTCAGTTGATCAATAAAAGTAGAGGACAACATATAAACAAGCGGCGGTGAAATAAATAAAGTGAAATAAGACAAATAGAATACAAAATTAACAAAATACATTTAAAAAACCTACATACAAATTATATTTAAGAATTAATAAATAAAACAATTAAATTCACAATATACAAATAAAAGTGAACCGTGTTTTTATTGTGTTTAGGTTCGACCCTAAACATTATGGTCCTTCAAGCCGGATTATCGTGAAAACAAAGATTTATTTAAAAATTTAAAAACTTTAATAAAAATGTGTTATAACAAAATAAAAAGACTCAATTAACAATAAAAATAACAGACAACAGTCATCAAATTAAAAGTTTTCTGGACACAAAATTACAACAAAATATTAATACAAAAAAAGACAGACACAGATCTAACAAAAAATATAAACAACAGTTACAAAACCTTGAACAAAATTCAACGCAAAATTCAAAGCAGAGACATCAGCAGCGTCATCAATAGCGACAGAGAATACCAGTAAACAAAAGTAACCAAAAACAAGCAAGTAAAAGACCCAACAACAACAATAGTGAGTACAAGAAAAATATTATTACATACAAATTAGAGACCTGCAATGAATGTGAAAAAATCTAAAATTGTGGACATGCTTTTAAATGACTCAATGTTGTGCTCTCACTCATCATTCACAATCTGTAAAAATGTGGATATCTCTTTAACAGACTAAATAGTTTACCAAATTCATATTTTACTGCATCCATTTAATGTGAGTGAGTGAGTCATAATCACAGTAACTCAAAACAACAATGAATACAACATTCTTAACAGTATGCATTCACTGTGCTGTGGTTGTGTTTTTGTTGTTTTTTCATACATAGTTTAACATTCCTAAAAAAGAGCAAAGCAGAGGCAACATACATAGTATGTATGTATGTATGTATTTACATTTTAAACATATTCTCTCTCTCACTGACGACAGAATTTGTCAAAGCAGTCTTTGTACAAAAGGCGTCTGGCAAGAAAACGAAAACCAATTTCTTAATGAGTGCTAGTTTTTTAAGTGGATGTATATTTTTTTCAGTGAATTCATACTTTTTATTTGGTGGTCTCTTTTGTTTTTTTATTGATATGCTGTATGGTGTGTACTACACAAGCTGTTATGAGTGATACATTATTGAATGACATTTTCTTCCTCTGTTACTCACATTCTTTATTTAGTGTGTGGATACATAAAGTATTGTAACAGTGTTAAGCTGCATTCACTGTATGTTAAAGAGATGAATTGAGTCATGCAGGTCTCTAATACAAATGAGACACAAATATTAAAATTAATAACAAAAAATTCTTGGTGTAAAGGAGAAATTGAAAAAGGGTTACCAACGGACCAAAAAATTAATTTTTACGGGTAACCTTAAATCCAAAATAGGATTTAAAAATATTAATATTTTTTGATACTGCTTGTTGCTAAATCGCTAGCAGGCATTTTGGTCCCAAAGTTTTTTCGACACCTCTCCCTATATTTGCAAAGTAAAAAATTTAATTTTTCAAAATGTCTCTAAGGAAGTTTGTAAATTGTACAAATGATTTAATTGAATTTGAAAAGTCATATTCCGCCAGCCATGCATAGGACAATATTCATGCGCTGGAATTTCTTCGCGTAGAGTTAAATTCGCTCTGGACCCAGGTAAAAAGGTCTTATGAAGAATGTAGAGATATAGAGAAGGAGGGTGACCAACCAATCGAACGGAGTAAGCTTCGGGAACGATATCAGAAAACCCTATCAGCGTATAAGGTATGTCTTTCGTCAATTAATGCATAAATTAGCGTCCTATCTGAACTAGTTGAAAAAATAGAACGACGATCAACCATATTTCAGGAAAGTGAAACTTCGTCATTAAGACTCCCGCCCTGTGACACAGACACCTTTTTTGGGGATTATAAATTATGGCCCAGTTTTCGAGATTTATTTACAGTCATATATATACGAAACTCAAATTTAAGTAATGTAGAAAGATTATTTTATCTGACCCAAAAAACAGGCGGCGAAGAGAGAGAAGTAATTTCTCATGTACCCTTAACAAATGACGGTTTTATTTTAGCGTGGAGAAATTTAATAGACCGTTATGAGAATAAATGGATGCAGATCAATGAACAATATAAGATTATTTTAGATTTACCTCAAGCATCGGCAGATTCAGGTGCATCAATTAAAAATTACAGAGCACTATAAATGACTCTAGACAAACCCTTAAAATGTTAGGCATCGACACAGCAACATGGGAGTCATTTCTAATATTCATTAGTTCTCAAAGTCTTCCCAGAAGTCTACTGCTGGAATTTGAAACTTCACGTGTAGACTGTGCTGAAATTCCCACATGGGTCGAATTTGATAAGTTTTTGACACACAAATTCAATTCCTTAGAATCGGTTGAGAATATTATGACGAAAACTAGACCCACTCAAAACAATCCTGAAACCTTTCTACAGTAAAAATATCATTAATTCGCTTCAGACAAATTCTTCAAAACAAGTTGACTGCAAAATACAAAAGAACCCCTCTGTAACAAGAAAAAAATGCCCATATTGTGACCAAACACACCTACTACGATCCTTCCCTTCATTTTTAGAAAAATATCAGTGATCGAATACACATAGTAAAAACAAGACACTCATGCTACAACTGTTTGTCAGCAGCCCACAGTATAAAGGACTGCCCCAGCAAATATAGTTGTAGAATATGTAAACAAAAACATAATACTTTGCTACACAAATCAGCTGCGACTAAATCTGCAAACCTTACACAGGTAAATACAGAGGAGCAATCATCCACGAGTTCTGCAGCCTTAACCAAAAATATACAGTCCACTCCAAATTCAATCAATCCTCACTACACGTCCTTAACCCTACAATAAAATTCTGACTCATCTACAGAATTTCAAAACAGAGACACTTTATTATTTACCGCCGTAGTTCAAATAGAAGTTAAAGGTCTACGATACCAGGCAAAAGCTATCATCGGCTCTGGATCACAATCAACATTTATATTACATAAACTGCAAAAACGATTAAACTTACCCACTAAATGAAACGTAGTACATGTAAGTGGTTTGAATCAAACAGTTTCAGAAACTTCAATAAACGCGTGCTTGTTTAACCTTTGTTCTCGCGTAGACCCTAACCTTAAATTGGAAGTCTTTGCACCACTACTCAAGACTCTCCCACCCAATTTGCCATCACAAATATCAAATTCAGAAATTATCAATGAGGCTGCAAAATTGCAACTAGCAGACCCTCACTTCTATAAAAGCCGACCCATCGACCTACTAACAGGCCTTGACTTAGGGCCCTCCATATATTGTCTGAAGACACCGATGCGGTCAATTGGATCCCTTTTGACACAAAAAACAGCATTTGGCTGGATTGTGGGGGGACTAATTTCAAAGGCGACACAGTCAGAAACAACAATATCGCTACTCAACACAACGTCCCATGACCAAATCCTCACACGTTCTTGGGAGGTGGAGGAAACCCCAAAACAGATTTTGAGGTCAGATGAGGACACAAAATGTGAAAACAAGTGTACAACACGTAGAAATGACACAGGGAGGTATATTGTTACCCTACCCTTCAAAAAAGAAGAGGAAATAGGCTCCTCACAACACATTGAGATGACACAATATTTTAGAGTGGAGCGAAGGCTCAGTAGAAAACCTGAAATTGGTCAACAGAATAATCAGGCCATTCTTAAATATCTAATGTTAAGATATATGAAAAGAATCTCACCCTTGTTTATAAATAAGGCTCCAAATTATTATCTGTCGCATCACGCAGTAATAAAACCGGATAGGCTCACTACAAAGCTTCGTGTAGTTTTCAACGCCTCCAGCCCGACGTCAATTAAGAATAGTCTTAATGACATTTTATACCTAAGACCCATTCTACAGCAAGATCTTGTTCTTCTGATAGCAAAGTGGAGATTTTTCCGTTATGTATTTAATGCGGACTTTACTAAAATACGAGTATATCGCCAAATACCCATCGACCCATCTCAAACCAGTTACCAGCGAATATTGTTTCGCAAGACACCAAATGATCCTATTGAGGATCACGAGAGCCATACCGCGACATTCGAAGTTAATTCCATACCGTTCTCCGCCATAAGAACACTCCTCCAATTAGCCGACAAGGTAAAATCAATCTACCAATCAGCATCAAAAATACTGCAACAAAACATGTATGTAAACGACCTTTTTGCAAGCGGTCATACCACAGAAGACACCATGAAAACCGGAACGGAACTATTTACAGTTCTAAAAGCAGCACATAATTTGACAGCACAAGCATTCTTAGCAGCATTCTCGCGCTTCATTGGTAGACGTAGATACCCCTCTTGTATCCATTTGGACAATGGGACAAATTTCGTTAGACCAGCAGAACTCATCAAAACTGAACGTCTAGAATTTTTGAAAACTCTACAGCGACACATTTTTCAACAGCAGAAGCAGAAAAACATCGAATGGAAGTTTATGCCACCCGACACCCACCACATTACAGGTTTCCGTCAAACAGGCTTAAAATCATTCAAGACACATCTACAAAAAATACTTCATAAGATGAAATTCACATACGAAGGACGATGTACAATTCTGGCCTGCATTAAATCATACTTCAATTTTAGACCCCTAAGTCCTGCTAGCGATGACCCTATTAATTTGACCCCATTGACTCATAAACACTATCTTATCGACAATCTCAAAATGGTTTCATTCAAACGAGATTTAAAAGATGAAAATTTGACCCTTGCCAACCGCTGGAAATGCATAATTATCATCTATCAATTGTTGTACCAAAGATCACAGAATAAATATCTGGCCGAACTATATGGCAGATATAAATGGAAATTTCGAAGACGCAACAGAAAAAATATTGGTTTAAACTACATTATGAGACTTGTATTATACATAATCAAAACATTTTTATTAATATATTCTCATAATCTATTTACAGTCATAAACCTTCACATCAGCTCTTCTCATTGGGAGTTACCCTACAGGTTATGCAAACTAAACTATGTACTCAAAAGGAGCCACAAATTTCGAAATGGTAGTACTGACGAGAGATACGATGTTTTTTCTATGCAAAAATATGGCACAAATTGTTTGACCCGGTTCCATATGATCCAGGATTGTATAAATGGACTTGGGTTTCGTGCATACACTAGAAGACACACTCTCCTGCATAATCCCCACTAATGAAAAAACTTAGAACAAATCATGGACCGAAGGTATTTTTTAGGCCGGCTGCCAGCCGTCAAGTATTCCGCAGACAGACCCTTAAAGAAGCTGTACTCATAAACACATCACCTGGAGGGGGCAGAATGTTTAGAAACACGCTAATGTGATCAACAATAAACAACAATAAACATCGTTTTTCTTTTTTTTATAATTTCGAAGATTAAAGTAAAGTCAGTTGATCAATAAAAGTAGAGGACAACATATAAACAAGCGGTGGTGAAATAAATAAAGTGAAATAAGACAAATAGAATACAAAATTAACAAAATACATTTAAAAAACCGACATACAAATTATATTTAAGAATTAATAAATAAAACAATTAAATTCACAATATACAAATAAAAGTGAACCGTGTTTTTATTGTGTTTAGGTTCGACCCTAAACAGTAACAATATTTTTGAATACTCAAAGATGTTAGATCAGGGTTAATCTATTTTATTGAACACAAATACATACATATCAAATTAAATATACATATGTAGTTGAAACAGTAGCCGTGTTGTCGAACGACTTTTATACGGTCCTTTACGGACAAACGATGGAAGCGAAAGCATTTTCTTAATGGATGATCTTGCTTGCAATCAGAGTTCAAAATTTTTCATTTATGAATACTCAAAAACTAACATTTATGAATATTATCAAAAATGCGATTTTTAAAAATTTTTATTTTTCTTCACGCACATGAACGGGCAGCACAAATTTATTTTCTTAAAATCACACGCGAACGTGTGCATTCATTTTTTTTTTCTAAGCGTCCATATATGAAGAGTAAAGAAATTTTTTTATTTTCTTCATGCACATAAACGACAAGCACAATTTTTTTTTCATATTTTTCTAGGCAAAATTTTTGACGCCTGCCTGTCGCGAACACACAATACAACAGTTACATAAAAATATCCC
Source organism: Metopia argyrocephala (assembly GCA_963576795.1). Taxonomy (NCBI): domain Eukaryota; kingdom Metazoa; phylum Arthropoda; class Insecta; order Diptera; family Sarcophagidae; genus Metopia; species Metopia argyrocephala. The sequence continues at coordinate 91,036,926 of OY756209.1, forward strand.
AAATAGAAGAGTATTGTTGTTCTATATATGTACATACATACATACGTACAATTGTAAATTTGAATTTGTCACTTGAAAAGCAAAGCGAGTATGCATGAGCGAGTAAGCGTATGAAAAAAAAATATTCATAAAAGAGTACTCATAAAAGAGTATTTGTCAAAATTGTAATTTTTCATAAATGAATATGCTCATAAAAGAGTATTCGTCAAAATTTTAATTTTTCATAAATGAATATGCGTTCAAAAAAAAAAAAAAAAAAAACAATATTCACACATGAAAAAGTGCAAAGCAAAATATTTTCTGTTTTTTCATACATGAAAAAGAGCAAAGCAAAATATTTTCTGTTTTTTTCATACATGAAAAAGAGCAAAGCAAAATATTTTCTGTTTTTTCAAACATGTGTGAGGAGAAAAAAAAATAAAAACTAAATGCACACGTCCACTCATAAGTGAAAAGTGAGTGAACGATTTGGTACTCTGCTTGCAATATAATGAAAAATAAAGCACTCGCAACCAGCGTTGCCACAATTGGTAGAATTCTACCAAAACTGGTAGAAAATTTTTCGTTTGGTAGGATGGTAGGCTGAAATTGATTTTGGTAGATTTTAGCAGAAACTAAAAAAACTATTATAAACAATCTTAATAAGGAATTTCAGTCGGGAAGTTCAAGATTGCCTTATTTATATTCAAGCAAAAAACCTAACTTTTTGCTCATATTAAGCAATTTTATCATAAAAATTTAATACACAACACTGAAACTGATTTTAAAAATACTAATAATCACATTGATGTTTCAAAAATTTTTATCACTACAAAAGCCGAAATGTATACTACAAAAAATCTTATCCCGGATGAAGTTTTTGATGTTAAACACGAGATTTTGCAATTTTACATTGAATTACTAAACCAAATCAATGATAGATTTGATTTTAATCGAGAAGATATTAAATTGTTACAAATAATTACTCCTAAAAAGTATTGTCAAAAGACGACTTGCGTATATTGTCCCTTGTTTTAAATGTTCTAATCTTATAGACTGTGATCCTGATATTATTATCACACAGTGGAATCTGTTGCGATTAACAGAAACAAATCTTTCAACGGAATTAAACATTGAATTATTTTGGGCTAAAGTTAGTTTAATTAGAAACGGTTTAAATGAGAAAGGTTTTGGTGAATTAACCAACTTTGTTTTTAATTTACTTTCTCTTCCATATAGTTCTGCAGCAGATGAACGAAAATTTTCAAGACTTTCCTTAATCAAAAGTGAATTAAGAAACAAAATCGAAATCGACTGAAATTCAAACAGCTAAAATTTGCAAATCTGATATGATTTTGAATTCTTTTTACTTATGCGTACTAATTATTCAATTATGTGTTGTTAAGATATTGAATTGTTTTTGTTATATGTTTATTTTTTCTTATATGTATTTTTGAAGAACTGAATTCTTTTCGTTATATATTTTATTTTTGGTATTTATATGTAAGGGTGTTTTGTTTTCCATCTCAAAAATGTATTTCTATAAAATGGTTTTTAAACATAAGTGCTTTTTGGTAGATTTTGATTAATTTTGGTAGATTTTGAAAGACATTTTGGTAGAATTAAAATTTTTTCAGTGGCAACACTGCTCGCAACGAATTATCTCAGCCTCTTTATTACTCTCTCTTTAGCTTAAACTAAAAAAATTATTGCATACTTAAAGAAAGTACATCTGTATATTAAAGACATACTAATAACTGAGTTATTAGTTCTTGAGAAAAAAATTTTTTTTCATTATTTTTAATTATGGTATGTTCTATATGTTTCAGATTCAATATATGTACATATATATGAATATGTTTTATATTCAATACATTTTGCAAATTTTCTATTCTAATATTACGAACAATTTTTTTTATTTTTTTTTTTTATATCTTTCATAATAAAGTTATTGCTTTAATATTATGTTATTCGTTTTTTATTGTTACTATATAAAACAGTAATATAATTATTATACATTTTCGAATTAAATTCGAATATTTTTTATTGGATCTTTATTATACTTATTGTATGAAATTTAATAGCCTAAGATCCTAATACTGGTATTTTTATGAGAATTAACATCCGTTAAGGAATATGTACAGTTCAGTTCTGCTAGTGTTTGTACATATTCCTTAACGGATGTTAATTCTCATAAAAATACCAGTATTAGGATCTTAGGCTATTAAATTTCATACAAACAGTAATATAATTAAGATGTAAATTTCCATAATTTTTACTCCTTTTCGAGTAAAAATTATCCTTTATTTCTATTATTATTCTCTAATTTTCTATAAATAAACGTTCCTGAAAAAGAAACATAATTACAAATTCAATACTTTATTAATGTTCACATTTTTGACTTTTATCTTAGAGTGAAAAATATTTTTCTTTTATATATAATTCAGTTTTCTATAAATTTTTTGTTATGTATTACAAAAAAAATTGTTCTTTATTTTTCTTTTTTTTTTCTTTAAATTCAATTTTACAATTTTTTAACTTATTTTTCCTTTTTTTATATCAAATTTTATAGAAAAGTAAATATGGTATCAACATTATTACCTATTTACATGTATATCCGTGTACGTATATAATTTCATTTTCTTTATTATCTATTTTTCCTCAACCTGTCCTTATGTATTATTTTTTCCTTCCTTGTTTTCTCGTTATATATAGTTACATTTGCACCATCTACATTTCTTTGATATACATATGTTCTGGAATTTTTCATACGGTTCTTTTTTAACAAAAACTTTGTCATTTATTTCTATTTGCATTGTCCTAGCATTCCTGTCATACAGTGCTTTATTCTTCTCCTTATGTTCAGCAATTAAATTTTTTACTAAATTGTGTGTTTTCTGCAATCGAAAAACATAACAAAGCGTATAGCAAGGTCGTAATCTACGAGAAATTCTAAGAACTTTTCCCAAAGAAACCATGGTTCTAAAATCAAAATCGAGCTTCCGGTTTTTTACGAGAAAATTTGGTGTTCAGGTCATCCGAAAATAATGCTATTTTTTTGGAAGTATTCATTGCAATTGGTGAATAGTTGACCTGTAACGCTGGAAGAGGGCTCATTTTAAAGAATATTTCCCAGCTTTCTATATCTGTGCTCATTTATAAAAAATTATTTACCCAAATATTGGTTTTGGAGGTTTATATCACAATAATAATAGTTTTAAGTTTTTAACAGTTTGACTATTATTATTTTGACATAAACGTCCAAAACCATTATTTGAGTAAACAATTTTCCCCGACTTTAGGTACTTTATGTTTCCCCCCACCAGTGGTAAGGAACATTTAGCTATCTAAAAAACCACGCAACAATCATCAAACCCAGAGTTTTAAGGATACGTTAGTCTCCCCCACCAGTAGTAAGAGACTTTTATATCCTTGAAAACATCAACACAGCCTTTGAATTTCATCATCCTGCTACCTATTTGCTACAACATACCAGTCAAGGCTCATTCTACACAGGACTTTAAAAACTCAGCAAAGCAGCTGGATATCAACCAGGCTAATCATCAATCTACCAAACATTTCTTTAAACATTTTGACCCTGCAACAAGGCGCAGGAGTTCCATCCATTTTTTCCACAAGGATAATTAAATCATGGCCTCTTTCGAAGAGTTGGTCAGCAAACAAAAACAAATTGGGGAAAGGATTGAAGCCACAATCCGAAATTTCAAGAAGGATCCTACATCAAGAAAGGATTCTATAAGCTATTTTCAAGAAAGGTTGAGACGACTCGATGCGGAATGGTCAGAATTCGTGACCAATGACAACAAAATTCGCCTCAATGGAACCCTACAACTAAATCATCAGTACTTCACGGAAGACTACTACACCGCAATCATGAATATCGTCCAGCAATACAAGGAGATCTTCGAAAACTCAATAATGAGAATTACTCCATCTACCGACAATAAACAAAATCAAGCACCCGGTCAAGTAGCCGGATCACAGGCAACTATACTTACCACTGAAAAACAAATTGATGAGCTAACCAAGCTCATGCGGAGGCAAGCCGCCATGATGTCATCCTTGGACCGCCTCTTAGAAGATGGCTTCACACATGAAGACACCAAAACCGCAACAAATTTGTGGCAAAATATTGAAGGCTTGCATTCTCAAATTTCAGAATTGTATGCTGATGCAAGCAAACAAGGCTATAATATGGATAGATTTATCTAGTCAGAAAAGAAGCTGCGTCTGGCGATTAAAACCATTGCAAATAATACAAACGATCAAGTCCCCTCCATGCCCCACAATAATCAGCCACATTCACTGACAGTCCCAATTCCCAAAATAACGCTCTTTTAGGATTAAGGGAATTAGAGGAGCCAGAAGGTAATTCAGGCGTCATATCCACAACAGGAGTTTCATGATTTATTCTCTTCACTAATAATACAACAACCGATACCAAGCATTCAAAAAATGTGGTATCTCAAGACGCATCTAGTGGGAGAAGCAGCAAACCTTATCAAGCACTTCGCTGCTACAGGAGATAATTTTGAGGCAGCATGGTCAATAGTAGTAGATCGCTATAACAACAAACGATTACTCGTTAGCAGGCTGGTACAAGAGCTGGTCAATGGTCCAAACAAAATTTCAAGCGACAATTACAAGTCATTGCATGACAAAACACAAGAGTGTCTTTTAGCTCTACAAAATCTCCATATAAACACAGCCACCTGGGATCCGCTGCTACTACATTTATTATTAAAAAGACTTGATCAAGCCACCCGCCTCCGCTACGAGCAGTCTCTATCACATCCACGCGAAGTTCCCACAATCAAAGAATTTTTGGAGTTCTTGGAGAGAAACTTTCAGTCAATGGAAGCAGTGGTAGAGAAACCCTCAATAACAGAGACAAAGGTTTGCACATCTATCACCATCGAAAGGCGAAACAACGAACTCTGTCCAATGTGCAAAAATGGAAGACATCCGCTATTCGCATGCACAGAATTTCTGAAGTTTTCACCATCAGCACGACTTCAATTAGTACAAAAACAAAGGTATTGTATTAACTGTTTGAGGCCAGGACATAATGCAAAAAATTGTAGCCTAATAAGTTGTATGAAGTGTTTCAACAAGCACAATAACTTGCTGCATTTAAAGGACTTCGCCCAAAACACACACAAACAATCTTTCACTTCAAGGACTACATATAATCATCCAACGGAGGTTACTAGGCCAATACAAGTCGGTCAGGCAGCCTCATCACTAAGCGCAGCAACAAACACCATATCAAGTAGCTATGTACTACTTAGCACAGCCATTGTCCACGTCAGAGCCGGAGGAAAGGAGATACAATGTAAAGCACTTCTTGACTCGGGCACACAGCTCAATTTCGTAGGTGAGCGCCTAGTTAAAAAGCTTGGCATTTCAACAAGACCAACATCAATTTCTATTAGTGGAATTGGATCCAGCAACACCAAGGTCCATCAACGAATCAACGTCGAACTTTGCTCAAGATTCAATAACTACTCTACACGATTTGAAGCAGCTGTTCTTAAACACATCATCTCACCCCAACCATCGCAAGTGATTAACATCAATCACTGGAAAATCCCTGATAATATTACACTAGCTGACCCAGGTTTCAACCACCCGGATAAAATAGATATTTTGTTGGGTGCCGAGTTCCATCACCAATTATTGGCAGACGGGCAAATCAAATTAGCCAAGTATTTGCCCATTTTACAAAATACCTTACTCGGTTGGATCATTGCTGGAAAAATTGGGGAAGATCAATCAACCACTACAACATGTGGAATTTGTGTCGAGAATGAAACAACCTTAGAAGAAGACATCGCTCAACTATGGGAGCTAGAAAAGTTTAAAACAGTAGACAAAACTCTTTCAGTATCAGAAAGACAGTGTGAAAATCATTTTGCACAGACCCATAGCATTGATAAAAATGGAAGGTTTGTTGTAAGAATCCCATTTTGCGACAGTCCCGATGCATTAGGCGAGTCGCATGGAACAGCTTTTAATCGCTTTCTATCACTGGAGCGTCGACTTTCAAAGGTACCAGAAGTCAGAACACAGTACATACGATTTATGGATGAATACGAGCACTTGGGTCACATGACACAAATAGACATAAAATCCCTTTGCAAACCAACCTACTTCATTCCACACCACAGTATATTGCGGCCTGATAGCTTAACTACAAAATTACGAGTTGTCTTTGATGCGTCCACAAAAACTTCGTTGGGCTTGGCACTAAATGACCTGATGTACACAGGTCCCAACATCCAAAGCGAGCTGTTTTCAATATTGCTTCGCTTCCGGCTACCACGCTTCGTATTCACAACAGATATTGAAAAAATGTATCGTCAGATGCTAATACACCCAGAAGACAGAAGGTTTCAAATTATTATCTGGAGACGTGACCCAGCTACTCCAGTCAAATATTATCAACTTAATACCATCACTTATGGTACCCGATCAGCACTATATTAGGCCATAAAATGTCTGGAAAGGATAGCAAAAGACAACATGGCCCAGTACCCATATGGAAGCCAATTTTTGCTTAAAAATTTCTATATGGACGATGGAATTGGCGGAAATGATGATTTAAATGTTACGCTAACAATTCAGCAAGAGCTAAAACACATATTACAGAAGCATGGTCTGAATCTACAAAATGCCAATCACCCAAAATTACTCCAAAGCGTCGCAGAGAAGGAACATGAAGTTAATATTAATTTTAACAGTATGGAGGATCAAAAGGTAAAAACTTTAGGCTTAACATGGATGCCGAAGGTTGACAAGTTTTGTGTGAAGGTATAGCCAGGAGATATTAAACAAGTCACTAAACGAACAGTAACGTCAGATCTGGCAAGGCTCTTCGATCCCTTAGGGATACTGGCACCAGTTGTAGTCACCGCCAAAATGTTTATTCAGGAGCTTTGGCAAACAAAATTAGAGTGGGATGAAGCATTGCCAGAACATCTCCACAAAAGATGGATGATTTTCCGTAACGAGTTAGAACATTTAAACAATCTAGAGATTTCACGGCATGTTTTTGAAGGACACATCCCCTCAAACACACAAATTCATGCTTTTGCGGATGCTTCAGAAAGAGAATATGGTGCAGCTTAGTACATTCGGTCAACCATCAAGAACGGACAGGTAATAGTGAGATTGCTATGTGCAAAGTCACGTGTAGCCCCTTTAAAACGCCAGGCCTTACCTCGTCTTGAACTCTGCGCAGCTCTGTTATGCGCCCAACTAACATCAAGAGTAAAGAGCGATTTGAAACTTGAAGATGCACCCACTTTCTTATGGACAGATTCAGAGATCGTGTTAGCCTGGATTAACTCACAATCAGCAGCTTACCAAACATTTGTGGCTAATCGAATCTCCGCAATACAGGAATTGTCCCTAGCTGAGCAATGGAGATACGTTAAATCAAAGGAAAACCCGGCTGATATTCTGTCACGAGGTCTTTCTCCATCAAAACTAGCAGCAAGTCGTTTATGGCTCTATGGGCCCATATTTTGACATGGACGAGAGGAAGTTTGGTCAAAAGATATAACCAACACAATACAATTACTTCAAATGAGCACGATTTGGAGCGAAAGCGGGTGACCGTAGCTACAACCGCAGATGACACGTCAACCGAATTTATCTACAAAATAAACCACAACGGTTCATTTCGAACACTCCAGAGGGTTGTAGCTTACATGCTACGATTCATCAATCACACGAGAAAGATTAAACAACATCAAGAACTTAACTTAACGGCTGAAGAATTAGAGCAGGCTCTCGCAGTCATTATCCATGGAATGCAACAATCAGATTTTCAAGAAGATTGGAAGCATTTGAAAAGGCATGGTGAAGTAAGCAGAGGCAGTCAATACAGCAATCTCACCCCTTTCTAGATACCAACGGCATCATCAGAGTGAGGGGACGTTTAAAATCATCAGTGCTTCCGTATGATGCAAAGCATCCCATGCTTATTCCGTATAATGACCCAATTACAAGGTTAATAATGCAAATGACACATGAAAATAATCGCCACTGTGGGCCTCAAGCACTCTTATCACATATAAGGCAAAGGTTTTGGCCAGTCAAGGGTAAAACAGCAGCACGATCAATAGTCCAACACTGCATACGATGCACCAGAGCCAAACCACAATTGCTCAGTCAGATTATGGGCAACTTACCATCAACCCATATCACGCAAGCTCCACCTTTCATCCACTCTGGTGTTGACTTTTGTGGACCGCTATGGGTTCATTATAAGTTACGAGGGAAAAGAGCTCAAAAGGCATACATTGCCGTGTTTTGCTGCTTTGCAACTAAAGCGGTTCATTTAGAATTAGTTAGCGACTTAACTACCGAAGCTTTCATAGGAGCACTAAAGCGATTCATGAGCAGGCGGGGGCATTGTAGAGAGCTATACTGTGACAACGCAACTAATTTTGTGGGCACAAAAAACCAACTGACTGAATTATCGGATTCAATTTATGCAATATCGGCCGAAAGTGTGATCAGCAAAGAATGTTCTTTCAGAGGCATAAATTTTCACTTCATACCACCACGAGCACCTCACTTTGGAGGTCTATGGGAAGCTGCGGTGAAGTCAGCAAAGAATCTTTTGCTCAAAAGTGTGACAATAGCATCGTTGACGTATGAGGAACTCGATACCATTGTAATTGAAATTGAAGGCATTCTTAATTCAAGACCAATTACTCCTATGTCAAACAACCCAAATGATTTGGCTGCATTAACACCTGGTCACCTTCTAATTGTAGAACCACTAAATGCCCATGTAAACTTAAATTCTGCCCAAACAAAGATGAATCTTTTGACCAGATGGAAATTGGTTACCCACCTAAAGGAGGAGTTTTGGAGACGTTGGTCTCGGGAATACTTGTGTGAATTACAATATCGGCACAAGTGGAAAACACGGAGTGTCAATATTAAACCCGGCGATATGGTCATAGTGAAGGAGGACAACACACGTCCCTTGAGATGGCCGTTAGCTAGGATGGTGAAGGTGCATCACGGAGATGACGGTCTGGTCCGAGTAGTTGATGTTAAGACAGCATCTGGGGTCTGCAGAAGGCTAATTACACGATTAGCACCTTTGCCAGTTAGCAACACAGAATTCGATTAAGCTTCCGATCATGAAGATAGGGATAAAGGTAATAGCCCAGAGAATCCTAGAAAGAAAAGGCGCATAGCCATGCCTATTAATGTCATGACTGTATTGATCTCGATAATATTACTGCCATTAGTCCTGGTAGCACAAGTTCACAACATACCGTTTGGAACCCAGCTGGGCATACATTTTGAAGCCATTGGATCAGCAGCAATTTCATCTTCAAACTGGCAGATCCTAATTTTTTACGACTTACAGGAATTTTGGTCTGAGTCGGAAATGTTTGCAGGCGGTACCAAGGTTTTAAGCAGTTTATGTGAAGACATGCAAGATAAATCAACGTGTCAAAACCTTGTCAAATACTTTGAAAATACCAAAAATGAATTACACATGAGCGGCACTCTACTTTCCGGTAGAAGACACAAAAGGGGAGCATTCGATTTAGTGGGAAACATCGCAAACTCACTATTTGGAGTACGGGACTCAAAATATGCAGAAGAGATGGCAAACACGATGTCACAAGTTAAGCAAAATGAGGCACATCTACTCAGCCTGTTAAGAAATCAAACGTCAATTGTAGACTCTAATATGAACATCATGAAGGCAGACCAAGGGCAAATAAAAAAGAAATTTAACCAAATCGACCAACAAATATCGCAAATATACAACAAGATACACAAGGTCAGTAAGGAACTATACGAAGAAAGAATCTACCGCATTTTCTCATCACTATCCATTCAACTAACGATCATTGCGGCAAACTTACAACACATACAGTCTTCAATACTGGATATTCTTACAAATACTCATCACGATATAATAAGCCCTTTTATCCTCACTCCGTACCAATTACAACAGGAAATAGACAAAATAAGAATTCAGAACAAAAAAAAAAACAGAAACAGAATGATACATTGCAATTGTACAAATTGATGAAAGTTCAAGGTGGACTCACGAATAACACCCTCATATTTCGCGTTAATTTGCCATTAGTTGAGCGTGACCCGTTTTTAGTATTCAACCTTATACCGGTGCCAAATTGGATCAATGATACCTTATTATCAATAAAGCCATGCTCTTCCATTTTGGCCATCAATGTTGTTCGTCGTCAGTATTTTACTATTGACAAAACTGAACTTAACTTATGCGACGCCATCAAAGAAGATAGATTTGTATGTTCTAAGGACAGATCCTGTATGAATCAAGTTCACCAATATGCGCCTGCGAAATAAATTTATTTCACAACGAAACTGAAGCTGATTGCCCAGTTCAGCAAAAAAAGGCCACCAATGTTATGATCCCTCTCTATCACCACAATAAATGGATTTAAGCACTATCCACGGCAATTCATACAATGGCTGTGTGTAAGAAAGATATCAATCAATTTACACTAAAGGGTTCGGGTTTGCTTTATTTGGAACCGGAATGTACTCTCAAAAATAAGTTTATGTCAATACAAGGTCAACAGACAATCTCCAGCTCACTTAAGGCATCATACACCAAGCTTTGGGAAATAACCATTTCAACACGCCTAATAGGCTTTTCACACTTATCAACATCTACCATCAATTTGAGAAGATGTTGAAATATTCTAATAAGAATTGTACAGGGCTAAAATTCAACATCTTTCAACATCTCCACGAAATGTTCCTAAATCATTTTGTTCCACTCAACATCTCTCGTAAATTTGAGTGTCACCACTAGAAAACTATCGAAAAATCGATTATTTTTGTGTCATCACTAATGAAAACATATTTAACATAAAATATGGTGTATTTCTTTTACATTGTGGCAAATGACTATTTTTTTGTTTTTCTTATTTATTTTCTACTTCTTGTCAAAAGTGAATTGTTTTTATAATATGATTTTTATAAACAATTTCGTTTTTTTTTTAAATGCATTAATTTAACAAAAAAATTATTTTGTTGCTATAGAAATGACACAATTTGTAGAAATAATATGCCCTGGTTGAAAATAAAATAATAAACTTTTCTGTTTTCTTAAGTTTAAATTACTAATAATAATTTATTGTTAAAGAAAAAACTATAACTGTGTCGTTTGAACCAACATATTTATTTAATTTATGTACTAAATCCATTTTCTGGTCCTATTTTTATTAAAAAACTTTTAAATGCATCTTTTTTGTTTGCAGCTGAATTGTTGCAAATGTGAACGCATGTTTCACATTTTCAACATCTTCCATGCGTTCCTACATAATGTACTCAGGTGTGAAAAGCCTATAAGGCCATTACTCAATAAAATACATACAGGCGAGTACAGTTCACATATACAGAATCTAACAGAATTACAAACCTCACTAAGGGCGCAGGAGATACTTCAGCTACCAAATAAAATTGAGACTCATAATTATCATCATATGACTGTCGGTTACTCAGCCTTAATCATCACTCTCTGCATCTTATTTTATCTAATTGCAAGACAAAAATGTAAACACCAACCGATTCCAGCGCCTCGCAAGCACCAAACAACGTCGGATTTCACGGTGCATATTTGATCAATATCAGCAGCAGACCTTAATGAAGTTTCAATCAGAATTCAACACAATCTCTCATCAACTCAGCAGATTCCACCCACAGACTATATTTTGACCTACACTCAACGGGGGGTGCATGTTAATACATACTTTTATTGTTTTTTATTTACTTTAAGTTTGTTGAACCTCTGCACATATTTTGCCTAGTTTTAGTTCATTTAATTGCACACCTTTCTTATTCTTTGGTTTAGTTATAATTGAAACTTGATATTTGTTTGTTTATTTTTGGTTTATTAAAATTCAGTGTTTACATTAATTTCTTTTACATTTATTTTTTGTTCATATAGAAATATAATGCCAGTTTATTAACTTCTTTGCACTTATAAAAATGTATAGCTTGCACATTTGTTTGTAGCACGTTTGTAAATTGTTTTTTGTTGTTTAATTTTGAAGTCATGGTCACACAGCCAATGAACTTTATAATTTGCTTAGATAGTAATTCATTATAATACCTATAATTTTAATTATGTAAGAAATATGTAGAAAATAATTAATCTATATATATAAAAGAAAGTGGCGTTAGTTACTACGCTTATAACTCAAGGACGGCTGGACCGATTTCGATGATTCGTACCAATTTGGAATGGTCTCTGGCCAAATAAGAAGAATAGCAAAAAAAATTCTAAAATATTTCAAAAAAAAAAAACGGCCACAGTTCAAATTCGCTGCTAATTTCATTGGTAATTTTGGTGTGAACCTCTATTTTCAAACGGTAAGTTAGCAACAATATGATATTTGAGAACATATATTTGCGAGGTTCTGACATCTGTGCACATGTATATATATGTATCAGAGTTGGGTTTACTAAAAATATTATGTATTTTCTCAAAAACCTAGCTGGGGTGAACCCGGCAACGCCGGGTCACACCAGCTAGTAATCAATAATTTTGTATTTAAATGAAGAAAACTATAATAAATCGCTTCTTTTGCGCTTTACATTCTCGTAAATCAATAGCAAGACTTTCATTTTTTTTTAACGCGATTCAAGTGCCGCTTATTGTTCAATAAAAATACGACAATTTCAATCCAGTTTATGAATGGTTGAATACTTTTATTAATTTCAAACAGTTTAATGCAGTATGAGTGCTGAGATTAAACAAAGAATTAATTGGCAGACGAGTCAATTAAAAAACATTATCTCAAGTGTTTTCAATTTCTTATTTCCATGATTCTTCAAATCCTGAATACTGTAAACTGAAAAACAAATGGATCATCCAGTATCAAAGGGCTATTATACTCAGATGTGCTAGGCTCTATTAGGTCGTTTTCCAATAAATTTTGCACTTGCTTTCTAATTTCATTTCGTTGCGCGTATGGACGGTGCTTTATCTTTCAGTCTCAGTCTTTGTTCATAAAAATTATTCTTAGTCATCTTATCATCTTTCAAAGTAAAAATATCAGCGTATTCCCCACATAGCGATAATTAATCTTCCTTTATATAGGTTGGCATTTTATCATACAAAATACTTCTCAAGTTTTCCATGCGTTTATCACAATTAGAATTTTTGTTTATGGAGTAAATATAAAATTTAGAAAGTTTTTCTGTTTTCAATATGTATTTGCGTATAAATTTTGTTTCATTAGTCGTGTTCAGTATACGCAGTACAGAATTATTCGAATCTACAATGCATTTACTAATTAGGACACCTGCACAGATTTCCTGACAATCGACAAGAACTGGTTCATTTATAGTTTCCAAATAAAGTTCCCTAAATATTTCACACCTTGGGGGAACGTGGACTGACATATTACTAGAACCGTGCAATATTGGGATAACTTATGGTATGGTAAAGTAAACTTTCATTGTGTTATAATCAATAGTGTACTTATTGGCCTTTAAAAAAATCTTTTCCCAAAATTCCATCAATTGGTATATTAAAATCATTTGATACTATGTGAAAAATGTGTGGTATTGAATAATTTGAAACTACCAATTCTGTATCTATGGTACCTAAACATTTCATAGTACTTATTTGTTGTTATACCAACGATGTTAACGATGTTTTGCGATTCAATTTTCAAATTATCCTTTAAACAAGAAACTTTTAAGATTGATATGTCCGCTTTTGTATCGACTAAAAATGTATTAATTTTACAGAACGTTATGCATTCTAGGTCTATAAAATCCGAGTGATCTAAATTAAAACTATATATTGATCTAAACATATTTTCTTGCCCTAAATTATTCCTCTTCGTCCATCAGCATACTCTGCTGAGGGACTTCCGAGTTTAAAGTACGCACGGAAGCTCCTCGACCACAAAAAATTACCCCTAGACTTTTGACTGTAGTTTGCCCTATTATTAAATTTACCACGATTACTATAATTATTGTTAAAAGAGGAATTTGCCTCACCAGTGATTTCCACGAGGATTTTGAATAAAGAAGAACCAATTTAAAAATAAAAAATTTGATTTATTTCAAAAGGTTTTCTTATATTAAAATTCCTATAACAATTCAAATTAATTAAGAATAATTTTATAATTAATATGAAAATATCTTACTTTTTGGTATGGAAACTACAAGAGTTTAATTTTTAAAAATATAGATTAAGAAGATTCTCCGGACTGACAACCACCATGTTAAGCCAACTTGTAATTATATCATGTGGTTAAAAAATTGGCGCTATAGATATACTAAAGATGGCATCACTCCGAACATTATAATTAGTATTAAATCTACTACAAATATTTACAGTTAGTAATTTACTAAACACATCTACTAAATTTTAAGCGATTTTGCCAGTGGCGGCAACAATTATACTCACGAAAACTGTCATAGCCGTTATTACCGTTATCATGATAACTTCTGTCAGAATATGGATAATGCCGTAATTAAGCTTTTGTGTGATATAGATCGGACGTGTTTTTTTGCTCGCTCTATCTGATTTCTGTAAATCCTGATTTTTTGTGATTATTTGTGCCTGGAAATCTGTTGAATATTGAAAACTATAAAACTATAATATTTATGTGCATGTGTATTTACAAATAAAGTTTTAGAAATAAAGTATTAGGACAAGGACAAAAGTATAAATTTTATTATTAAAATACACAGAAAATACAAAGTGACAACAACAAAATCAATATAATATCTGAACAAACAGTAACATATAAAATCAAAACATTACAAAAACAATATCTACATGCATCGAATGATAAATAAATAAACAATAATTTTGAAAAGTGAACAAAACAAAATTGAGAAAGAAATATTGATAATAATAATAAAAGCTCTATATGAAATACAATAATACATAAAACAACTGTTACAGTTCTTGTCTAAATATAAAGAATAAAGCTTTAAACTTGAATTTATTTGTACTCCTGTGGAACTTAAAGCTCTTGCATCTTCATCTTACAATTTTATCACTGCATACCTTAGGGAGTTAAAGATAAAAGTAACGTAGTTTATAAATTTTAACAATAATAAAGGTTTAAAAGTGAATACTGGAATATTACAGTCCAATTCATAATGAGATAAAACGTGCTTATAAGGGCCTTATAAGCAAAATCTCTTAATTTT
This sequence comes from Metopia argyrocephala, assembly GCA_963576795.1. Lineage (NCBI taxonomy): Eukaryota > Metazoa > Arthropoda > Insecta > Diptera > Sarcophagidae > Metopia > Metopia argyrocephala. The sequence goes on from OY756209.1 coordinate 91,052,139, forward strand.
GTATTCATAAACAAGAAACAGTGTCATATCGCTCATAAATAAGAAATTTTTATTGTAGGTTTCTAGGCACTTTAACCGTACAATAACACGACCTTTGTGAGTTAGATTGGATATTGTATAAATAAAAGTGGAATAATATAGTATTACAATTAATAAAACTTATATAGTTGCAAGTATAGATACATATGTATTAGAGGGCTGCGCAAGACCATTTGAAAGTCAGACGACACTATTATGCAATTTAACGTATAACAAAATTTAGTTCAATCTCTTCATTAAAAACAAAAGTTTTGTGGTTTTGTGTCTTAAGAGACAAGCTCTTGTAAAATTTGAAATTTTTTCAAGAGAATATTGTCTTTGTCGTTCAAAAGCATATTGACAATATGAAGGAAAGCAAAACTATATATTTAAGAGAAATTAGGCCAAACGATACCATGAATAATATATACAACATTCATTTTCTCTTATTCTCCTACTCAGGTTATATTATTACAGGCCTGTGTCAAAGAAAAAATGTAGTTGTGTTGGTGAGAAAATGAGCATTACACTGCTGAACGTGTAAGTAGCAGTACCAGCAACTATATGAATTTTTTTTAATTAAAATTTGTACGTAACATTTTATCTAAAAATTTAATTACTTTAAGAACAATTTATAAATACTATACTGCTATAAAGGATAAAAAGAAGTTTTAATTTTTTAACAAAAAAAAAAAAAATTTTTAAGTGTTGTTTTTGTATTCAATTTATTAAAAAAAAAATTGTTAAAAAAAATAATGAAAATATCACTGAAAAACTTTTAAATTATATTTTTAAATGTTTTATGATAAATAAGATATTGGTGATTACCAAACGCATTTATAATAATAAAATATTTGAGTGCATTGCTATTAATTTTCTTCTCACTGTAAACAATAAATCAGCGTACATCCACTACGCATGTTAACTCATTGCTGTTTCAGTGGCGCCTGAAAGCAAGAGCGTTGTGTATGAAATTTTTATTTTTGCACAGGCCTGTATTATTATATTAGCAACAAAGAAAACAAAAACAATTTTCTGTTGTTCACAACGTATCGTCCCCTTAATAAAACAAAAGTGTATAATTTTTTGCCATTTCGAGATAATGAAGTTTAAAATTTTATTAATATTAGAGATGTGGGAACACAATAATATTTCAGGAAATAATCGGTGTTTTTAAGCTGTGGCCATTTAAATATTCAGTGGAATAATCAGGCTACTAGTTGATGATATTTCATTAATTTACAAGTGCTTTAATTACAAAGAAATGCGATTCAAAGTACCACTTAGGCTATTTTATTTGTTTTACAATATGTATGAAAATTATTATCAATTTCTTATTTTGTACGGTATACACTATTTTATTTGAATCATTTACACCATTTATCTATATTATAAAAAAATTGTGTATATCAATATATTTTATTTTGTTATGAAATAATAAAAATAGTATAAAAAAGGTGTGATTTTTATACACTATTTTTCTTTGAAATAATGTTCAGAGCAACAAATAATTAAAACACAATACCTGAACTTACACAATTATTAATGAACAATTTCAAACACCCAATTATACGCTAATATTTCAATTGATTTTTTGGTCTAATTTGTAGAAGTAGAATTTCACCAAATTTTGACCACATTTAGAATCAATTATGTAGATACTTATTATAAAATAAGAAATTAATGGTATATGTGTATACATTATTGTTTGAGGGGACGATATAATCCATAAGCAACAATCTAAACAAAAACAATTTTGTGTTGTTCACATCAGATATACACACATACGTATAATCAAAGAATATAAATCATATAGAATGCGCATCTCAACACTTATCCAAATATTTTGTTAAAATTTTTTCAGACGAGGGAAGGAAGGGCAAAAGGCAAAACAAAAGAAAAGAGCGTAACAAAACAAGAGAAACCAAAGAGAAACTAATGTCACAGTGTATGCACTGTGCTAATGTGTGTTTTATTTCTTTTGCATTGTTGTTTAGGTTTTTTCGTTCAGCCACAGTACATACAGAGACGAAATTTCAACAACTATAACAAGAACATCACACAGCAAGATAGCCACAACAAAATTTTTGCACACACAACATCACAGTGTATAAGACGATAGCCAGAACAAATTTTTTACTTCGTGTTTTTTTTTTTTTTGCTTAAGTACAGAAACGGTTTCATGCTAACAACAATATTCACATACAATACAATTTATGTGTTTGTGTTTCTTATTCATTGTGAGCTGTTTTTGTTTTTTAAATTTTAAAACTTAGAGAATAATGTTGTTGGTTCAAATATTTTTGTGTATTAAAGAATACAGTGCTCCGATACGACTATGTAAGCTAGTGTAGGGCAAAGCATATTTAATTTGTAGTTGCGCGAAGGAAAATACATTAATCTACATCGAATATATAGCGCCCTATTTAATATCGTAATAAAAGTGTAGTTAGAAATATATTTTATTATTATTATTTATTTAAGCTCAACAATTGATTTTATATTTATTTGAAATAAAAGGTTAACTAAACCAAAAAATGTAATTCCAAAAATATAAAAAACAAGTATATATTCATTAATGACAAATTTTCGAATGATAAATTGATGATTTTTCAATTACTTATTTATAAGAAAATTCTATTTTTATTTTTAATTTATATATGTATGTATGAATTATATATATGTACGTATATATACATTTTTAAAAGAAAAGACACCTTAATTTTTTTATGTTAAAAATAAATAATAAATAAATAATAATCAAGATTAAAATTATTTCTTACTTTATACTTCAAAGCATCAAACAGTATGTATATTTTGAGGATTTTCATCTCCATAAAAAGGCTAATAAAGTTAATTTGTTTTTTTAAAGATTATTTATTGGATAAAATATCTAATTTTCTTTTTTTGAAACTTCCTTTTTCTGTAGTCCAAGAGCAATGTTTCCGAAGGAGAACCAATAATAGAAAGTCCAATACCACTATTCTGTGTTGAGAACAAGTGTCGGCAAACCACTCTGGGGTCATTCGTTTACATGACTCAATAATAAAAGATTTTGTACCAATTTTTCGCGGTTCAGATTTAAAGACAGAAAAAGTGTTCTAATTTGTCTTGATTGAGGGACTTTGTCATTAAGAAATATAAATCACCACCTTCCCTTAAAATTTCATTTGTTAACATAAGAATTGAATTTAGGGTGAGTTTCATTTTATTTTAAAAGAAAATACGCTTGTTTTGATCTACAAACTCCACCTTTTTTAAATATTCTAAAAAGAACTGAATATATTAATATACTTCATTGTTAATCTGAATTGCAGATCTGTAGCAATTATCTCGATAAAGGGAGCCACTATTAAGACAATCAAAAATTTTGCCATTTTTTCCATAAACTGAGCTGTTGATAAAGCCAATTCTGCGGAACATGTCTTAAATTTTGTGGTTTCAGACGTTGTTTTAATAGCAGCAGAAACAAGCCTGCTGAAAATTTGTGTGGCAAATACTACAAGCATTTTTCAAAAGTGTTAGGAAACATATGTTGCCGTGTTAGTTTTGGGCACATTTTTGTTTTTGCATTTGCTTCCATTTCTTACAATTCCCTAGTTACCTGAAAGCTTGCCGTCCCATCTCGGGTTTTTATGTCACATTTCAGTCACCCATTCCGCAAAGATTTAATTGAGTGTGGGAAATCATAAAGGCAAAAAACATTTTGATCGCTTATTTCAAAAAACGGTTTTTTAGCAGATACTTTAAGATTGGAAAATCATTTTCGGTTAGTCGAGCCTTCATCACATATAAGGGCATAAACATTAATACCAATGCTTTTTAAAATATTTACATTTACTGTAACAATTTCACTTAAGGAATCTGCAGATAAACCATTTTGGGAAGTAAAATAATTTAGAATGATAGCTAAATGGATGCAAGCAAAAAACACATTTTAATATTTCATAATGTCTTTAAATCTGAACCTCAAAAAATTGGTATAAAATCTTTTATTATTAAGTCATGTAAACGAATCACCCCAGAGTGGTTTGCCAACACTTGTTCTCAACACAGAATAGAGGTATTGGATTTGCTGCTCCTTCGAAAGCATTGCTCTTAGACTACAGAAAAAGGAAGTTCCAAAAATAGATATTCTATCCAATAAATAATTTTTAAAAAAGTAACCTTATTAGCCTTTTTATGGAGATGAAAATCCTCAAAATATACTTTTTGATGCTTCAAAGTAAAAACTAAGAAATAATTTTAATTTTGATTATTATTTATTTATTATTTATTCTTAACATAAAAAATTGAAGTATCTTTTCTTCTAAAAATGAATATATACATACAGTTATATATTTTAAACATACATAAATTAAAAATAAAATTTTTTCAATTTTCTTATAATTGAAAAATCATCAATTTATCATTCGAAAATTTGTCATTAATGAATATATATTTGTTTTTTTTAATATTTTTGGAATTACATTTTTTGATTTAGTTAACCTTTTATTTCAAATAAACATAAAAATACTTGTTGATCTTAAATAAATAATAATAATAATAAGACATATTTTTAACTACACTTTTATAAAGATATTAAATAGGGCGCTATATATTCGATGTAAATTAATATATTTTCCGTCGCGCAACTACAAATTACATATGCTTTGCCCTACACTAGCTTATAACGTCGTATCGGAGCACTGTATTCTTTATTACAAAAAAATATTTCAACGAACAGCATTCTTTACGTTTTAAAATTTAAAAAACGAAAACAGCTCAGAATGAATAAGACACACACACACATAAATTGTATTGTATGTGAATATTGTTGTTAGCATGAAACCGTTTCTGTACTTAAGCAAAAAAAAAGACACGAAGTAAAAATTTTGTTGTGGCTATCGTCTTAAGGTAGAATTAGCCGAACGTTGATGTAACGTAACGCAACGTACGTTGGTTTCTAGCATATGAAAACAATGCAAATGATTATCCAAAATAAATGTCACGTTGACGGGACGGAAGAATCTGTATAAAATAGAATTTCTCAACGTTTTTACGTTACATTTCAAAGCGAGTGATGGGACTATTGTATGTTAAATGACAATGTGGCCCAAATGCCCTTTTTGGTACTTTCATGCTTATTTGCAAATCATTTTCTTTTATACTTATGTGTGAAAAAAGACTTTAATTTTTGAAGTCTTTAGATACATATAATGATATTTATGTGAATAATTTAAATTTTTATGTGAATATAAAGTTTGTTTTTAATTTTTTTTTTTTTTTTTTCATTTCAAAGTCCCATGTTTTACTTAACATATCTTCGACAGACGAATTATATACATACCAAATGAAAAATTTTTCGATTATCTAAAAACAAGCATAGGGGATGCATGATTGATTTACGTGCTAGCTAGTTACCGAGATAATTACAATTTTATTTAAAAAGTTCTACTTAAAAATTAACTTTTTTCGTTTCCGGTCCACAATGGACCAATGGATCCGATTCAATGAATAATGGCTTTAAACCAAAAATTGAATATTCAGTAGTAGTATAAGAATAAATTTTTAGGAAGCATAAAATACAAGAAGTAATTATAATATGCTCTTATTTTGGTACTTCTGGTACCTTTTTTAACTTTGTGTTAATTTAACAACATTCATCACTGCTCTAAACAGCTGGCTTCATATTGCCATTTAAAAATTAAAATTTTTTATTTGTGCTGTGTTTTGTGAAAAATAAGTAGAAAAATATTATATTATATTATCAATATTAATAAAATAAAACATTATTATATTTTGTTTTTAGTGGACGACGAAAAATTAATATTAGTGGTTTAGTGGCCTTTATAATTTTTTGGTTTGTTTTGTTTTTATTTAGATCTTCTCTTGACAGATGACACGTTTGTATAACTGCACATACGTACGTACATTAACGTACGTACCGTTTTTACGACATCAACGTTTGGCTAACCAGGCCTTTATACACTGTGATCATGGTGGAATTACTTACAAGGTGGTGTTACCAACCCAGCTGGGTTTTTTTTTTGGTCATACCGCTCCTGTCAAAAGTTTTGTTTATATTTATGTTTTGTTTACATTTTGCTTTGTGTGTATTCGTGTTTTTGTTTTGGTGTAGAGACATGTATGTTGTTAAAAATACACACACACACATCTGACATGTGCTTTTTTAATTCACCATACCTGCTTTTGACATTAAAGAGCTGAAAAAACAAAAACAAATTCCCTGTTGTTTTTGTACTATATTCACCTGCCACCACCTTGTAAGTAATTTCACCATGCACTGTGATGTTGTGTGTGCAAAGTAAGAGAATAAACGAATTCTCTTTGCTAAGTAAGAGAGTAACAATTCTTTTTGCGGGTTCCAACATTACGACCCGCCATAAGAAATTTTACTTGTACGTGATGCACATTCTATATGATTTATATTCTTTGGTATAATGTACGACATTACTCTCATTCTCCTACTCCTGTTATATTATTATCAGTGTTGCCACGAATTTTAATTTTTTGTAACCGTATTTCAACAAATATGTAACCGAAATGGAATAAAAATAACCAAAATTAAATACGATGTTGCAAATTATTTAACAAATAATGAAATTATTATTTTGAATTTAATTCGTTGAAATAAGTAGTGATTTTCTTTTGCTTCAAAGGAAAAAGTAAGCAAAACAAAAAAAAAAAAAATGTCCACATGTACACACTGCAGAAAATAACAACCAATTTTAGCTAGAAATAACTATACATGTGAACTTTTTTCTTGTTTTGGTTCCTTTTTTCTCAAAGGAGAAATAAAATATTTCGAGAAATAGTATTAATAAATATAAATACCAATCTACAAAAATATTTATTCCTGTTACCATCTATTATTAGGATTTATAGTATCGTTAAATTACAGATAAATGTAAACGTAGAAAGTAAAGCAGATGTAAAACTGTGTTTATTTACTGGTTAAAAATATACATACATACATACATACATACATAACTGGCCTTTACAACCCTGTGTCAGGATTACGACCTAGCTTCTCGCAGCACTCATGTTGTGTGTGTAAATTTTTATCCATGAGTACCGGGACCTACAGTTTAATGTCGACTCCGAACGACAGACTTGAGAAGCTTGTTCATGGCAATTAATTACTCTCAGAGCTTTTGCCAGAAGACTGCTGAGAGGTAGTAGCCGAAAGAAATATTTTTTTTTTCATATATCTTTTTTTGAAGATGTCGGAGCCTGGAGTCGAACCCAGGGTCTTAGTCTTAGTAAGCCAACACACTAACCACTAGACCACGGCGACTAAAATGACCACTTGCTCAAAATTTTTATATGTGATTAAAAATAAATAGTTTCTAGTTAATATGTATAGAACAGGATTACAGAATTCACATGTGTATACTATACATACATGTATGAAATGGTTATTACCATTATTCATTATTTCATTTATCAACATTTCTCAACCAGACTATTTTCTTGGAAAGCGTTGCCATCAACAAATATTGTAGTTCTTGATACATATTTTGCAATGGTTTGTTAATGTTACACTAAAGTGCAGCACAATTCTTAAAAATACTGATAAAATCCTAATGAAAATCTTACCCTACAATACGTATTTTAATTTAAATTCAAATATGGTATAAGTGTAGCTTTATTTTTGTAAGTAATTTTTTACACGATCTAGAAAAACTAATTAATTAATTTTGGTAAAGTTCAATACAGACGTTAAACTGGAAATAACACAAATATTCCTTCAAATTCCAAGCAGTACCCCTGAACTATTTAGAACAGTAGACTCTTTTATACCGTTTGTGCTGTACTAGTAATTATACTAGTAACTTTAAAAGAATTAACGTTTCCCCTAGTACAATGTAATTAATAGACATGTATAAAAATATTTAAGTATTAAAAAGATATATGAACGCATAAGTATGGTCTTAAATAATAACATAAATATTATATCCTTTACATTTTAAATAATAAATTTATTTTGTGTAATTTATAAAATTGTGGATAATGTAAGCTTTGTATGTGTAAAATCCAACTTTAACTCTGGCAACACTAGTATACAGCTAACAAAAAAAAAAACAAATAACAAGAAATATATGCATGTCGCCACTACAAGGTTCTCTTTAGCGTTGTCAACTTTGAAATTTCAAAAGCGGAGAAAAAATCGCACCATTTAAATTTTAATTTTGCATAAAAAAGTATAATAATTTTGTATAAAAAGTATTACAATATTTTACAGTTCAGGGGTTTTAGAAAATAAAATATAAAGTAAAAAATTAAAAAACTAACCAAATTCGTTCTAGATATTTTTTGTAATATCCAACTTATATGTTTTAAAACGATATGTATCAACCTTTAATAACAAGGTTTTGAATAGTTCAGTATTTATTCTTTTATTATAATATTTTAAAAGACTTTTTTATTTTAGTTTAATATTTTTATATTAAATATTTAAAAATAAAACAGCCTTTTACAATATAATTAAGAAAAACATAACAGAGGAGAATATTTACAAAATGTGTACCTTATTTATTTAAAAAACGCACCGAAATGCGAATCGCACCAAGTCGACAACGTTGATGTTATTGCATAGATCGGCATTTCATAGCTCAGTTGAGCTGAGAGAGTTCACATGCAGTGATGTAAGCTTTTTTGGAACAAAAAGCACATATAAATAAAAAAAAAGTAATAAAAAGTGTAATTTCGAACTGACAAAGGCGTAAAAGAGCACAAGGTTTATTTTATTTGATCATTGTGAACAACAACAATACAAAAGTAACATTTTAAGCTATTTCTATTTTAGATATAGTATCGACACATTGAATTGTTTTACGAAACTAATAATATAATTTTTATTGTTATTATCGAATATATTAGCAATACTTAAAAGATCAACCATTTGCGAAATTTAAAAAAAAAATTTGACAGTCGCTCTAATTTCCTGTAAGATTTTTTGTAAAGCGGACACAATTATTTTTTATCTCCTTTGCTTTTTCCGTCTTTAAATTCCTTTTCAAAATTCTGTCCCAAAAAATTATGTCTTACAAAGGATTTACCAATACAAAAAAAAAAATTATTTTACAAAGATAAAGTAAAAGAGCTGCAAAAAGTCTTTGTTAGACAATGTAAAAATATTAAAATTTATAAAAAGAACTAAAAGCACCATTGGAAAATTTGAAAAGCACCAAGCTAGTGCCTTTTCTTTTTTTGGCATCAGAGCTGAAAATTTGCCGTTTTGGAACATAAAAAAGCACTAAAATTAGTGCCTAAAGCATTAAATTGGCATCACTGTTTACATGTAGTCTCCTTTAAGCTCACTAACACAATTACAAATCAATTTTGCCGACCAATGTTTTATTGACTGTGTTTGAATTATGTATCATTTCTTTATATTATATAGCAATTTTGCCTTATTTCATTTTTCTCTTAAATCCTTTGTATTTTTTTTATAAGAGTTTTGATGTTTTTGATTTTGTTTGCAGTTCAAAATATTTTCTCTTTATTAACAATCTTATACAGTTATTTCCGCTTAATTGAGTCTCTAAAAATGCACGATTTTTGGTGCAATTAAACGGGAAACTCAATTAAGCGATACTCGGGTAATTGATTCGCCGACGCAATTAGAACGAAAATCACTTAATTAAGCCAGACGAGCAATAAAGCGAAACATCCACGTGTATAGAGAAAAAGAAATTCATTTTTTTATTTATTAAGTTAAAAAATAGTGTTAGTTTATTAAAACAAAACAAAAATCAGGTACGTTCATCGTACAATATTTGAAAAGCAACAAAAATTACAAAATTCTATATTAAAAGAGATTTAAAATAATTACATTACATATGTGCATGCGAGTGTACATTAAATGTTATAAAAAAACATTATACATACATAAGTAAAACTATGATTAAAAAAATCAGTCATCAACATTTGAATTTTAGATTTGTTGAGGCTTTCGATGATTCGTTTTTCTATATCATTCCATTTACATGGTGAACAGAAACATGACAAAAATTTTTTTGGTGCAACATAAATGGTTTTAAGTTTGTGGAGAAAAAAATTAAGCAGACGAAATCAATTAACTGAAACATTTGTTTGTGTTTTTCGCAATGCGGTCTCATTTTATGAATCAATTAAACGGGAGGCACAATTAAGCGGAACTCAATTAAACGGGTACTTTTGCATAAGAGGTTATACGGAATGTTTTCGTTTCATGATTTTTAGTACAATTAAGCGGGAAACTCAATAAAGCGGGGCTCAATTAACCGAAAACAACTGTAATAAAGAAAAAGTACTTGACATGAAATATTTAAAAAATGGATGGATTGCTTGTAAGCCATTTAAGCTATGCTTGCGCAGCCCTCTAATATGTATATATTTAAATTCACATAATTAAAAATCTTCGTATAATAGCAAATGATTGCAGTCTCTGTACAAAATAAAATTTCTAAATGGCCAAGAAATTGTTTTTATTTTGTATTACATATCCCATCTCTTTCCTTTACAGGCTCTGTCATCAGTGCCTGTAGAAAATACGTATGTCAGTCTCTCTTTCTCTTTCTCTCCAGTTTACAATTCCATTTTACCAAATTTTGAGATAAAAAAATGTAAACAGAATAGTGATGCACAAACCAAAAAGAAAATGGTAGTATTCGATTACTTTATACATGAATTAAAAAAAATGTGTTGCAAAGGAAACACTTTTTTTAATTTTTCAATTTGTTTTAGTTATTTTTTTTTAACAGCAGTAAATATTTTATGTATAATTGTGTTACTATTACATTACTTTTATGAATATTAAAAAATTACCGAAGTAACCGATAGCTTTTATTATGCATCACTATGCTGAAATAACATCATGGTATTGCCAGCATGACGTTAAAATCGTTTATTAGTTAATTTGCTCATATGAAAGGTTTATGAATAAGATTTTTTATTTTGAGCTTATAAGACAGATAACGTCTCATACCTAATGTATGGATAAAACCTAAATTAAGGAGTTATTATGAATTAGAGCGTTAATTTATATTATCATGGATTGCTTAAATGAAAAATGTACAATTACGGGAAATGAAAGGATGATTTCCTGTTGGCTATGTTTGGGTAACTACCATTTGAAATGTACTGCACTGAGGGCACGTGATGCGGATGCACTTTTAGATCCCGTAAAGTCCCTGCAATGGACTTGTTCTTCATGTAAAAAGATTAATGTTGATTTTTACAAATTCTTTAAAAGTTATAAAGGTGAATTTGAAAAACTTTATACTGATTTTGCGTCATTGCAATCTAGATTGGCCAGTTTTGGTGAATTATTTGGAAAATTTTCTAACTTGGATAAATTTGTAGAAACTAATGATAAAATCTCGCCTAAAAGGATGGTAAAAATAAATCACTTGCAGTTCCTTCTTTGAATAATGAATCTTCACCTAATCTTATGAAATCCGTAACTGTTAACGATTCTTTAATTACGCCATCTACGTCTCAAATGAAATTTCTTCTGGTCAATCTGCTTTTCCATCAAATCGTATTGGCAGTGGATCGGAAAATATAGCAGATAGTATTATAAAGATAAATACTCAAATTACTCCTAAACCGCTTCAAGCTGTTCCGCCGAATAAAGCTGTATTTATTTCACGGTTAGCTAGTGATACATGGACGGATGATATTGGCTATTATATTAAATCTAAATTGGGGCACAAAGTAAAATTTTTTGTACATAAATTTAAATCTTCTGTCCCGAGGTCAATTTCCTCTTTTAAAATTTCAGTTAATGCTGACGATTATCACCATATTATCGACCCGAGTTTCTGGCCTGTGAATACCTTTGTTCGTGAATACATTTATCGTGAGAAAACTAGTAACAACTATAACATGAAAATTGCACGCTTGCCATCCGGAAATTTATCTGCTTCAAAAAACTTACAACCTCTAACAATTGCTTAAATATGTTATATCAGAATGTTCGTGGTCTAAATACTAAGTTGTCTATACTCTTAGTTGATAGTTATGACTTTATATACGATGTTATTATGTTTACTGAAACCTGGCTTTCTGATGGAGTTTTTAATGCGGAAATTCTTTGCAACAAATATCAAATATATAGATATAATCGTAATTTACATAGAGGAGGTGGTGTTCTTATTGCTGTTTCTTCGTTATATACATCTGAAATTATTGAAACTTATTCTTCTGATATTGAATTTGTTGCTGTTGTTGTTAAATTAAGAAGGTCAAAAATTTACCTTACTTGCTCTTATATTCCTCCTGATTCTGACTCTTCTGTATACTCTAATCATGTTAATGCTATCAAGTCGGTCTCATCTCTTGCAGAGGTAAATGATACTATTTTTGTTGTTGGCGATTATAATCTATCATCTATTACATGGAAACATACAGTCGATATACCGTATTTAATTCCGATAAAAAATAAAAATAGCCAGGATGAATTTTTGAATGACTTGTTTGGATTATCCCTGTATCAAATCAATTGTCTGTTTAATGACTTTGGAAAAATACTTGATTTGGTATTCGTTAACGATGTTAATGATTGCACTATAGTACGTTCTGAACCTGCTACTTTTCCTGAGGATCGCTATCATCCAACGTTGGCTTTTATTTCAGACTGAATCTGAACTCAAACCTTCTAGTATTAGCAAAGTTTTTTGTTTCCATCGTACCAATTTCAATTTACTTAATGAATTGATGTTTAATACGCGTTGGAATGAAATTTTATCCACTCCCATTAACAATAATTCCGACATTGATATAATAATTTCAAATTTTTACAAGATTGTCTACTCGTTTTTCGAAATTTGTGTTCCGAGAAAGTCTACTTATCCATTGGTTGGTCCACCATGGAATTCAAAGCAATTATCAAGACTGAAGAATCTTAAGAACAAATATTATAAAAAATATAAACGATCTGGTTCGATTATTGATTATGGAAGATATTCTGTCAGCCGTTCTGAATATAACATACTGAATCATGAATTATACAAAAATTATTTAGTCAAAATGAAGAATAATTTCTTTAAAAACCCAAGGTCATTTTACAACTTTGTTAATTCAAAAAGAAACTCTACAGGATTTCCATCAGTTATGAAATTTTGTAATCAAGAATCTTGTAATGATAATGCTATATGTGATATGTTTGCAGATTTCTTTGCCAGCACTTATTCGGATGCTGTTTACAATGATAAAAATATGTATCCTTATTGTCCTGCTTCCAGTCATTTAATATCTTTTCCTACTCTTAATGATGTTGATATTTTGGTGTACTTGAAGAAACTTAAGAAGTCTTTTAGTTCTGGTCCTGATAGCATTCCAAGTGGTATTTTAAATCGTTGTGCGGAATCATTCGTCATACCTTTAGGTATCTTGTTTAATGCTTCGATTAAGCATGGATATTTTCCGAAGGATTGGAAAAATTCTTACATTATACCCCTTTATAAATCTGGTAATAAGTCTGATGTTACAAATTATAGAGGTATTGCTAAGCTGAGTGCTATCCCAAAAATATTTGAGAAATTAATAGCTGATTTTTTTTGTTCATCATTCTTCATCGTTATTAACACCTTATCAACATGGTTTTAGAAAGGGCTGTTCAACGATAACTAATGTTCTTCAATTAACATCCATGATTAATGCTGCTTTTACTCAGGGAAAGCAAACAGATGTAATTTATACAGATTTTAGCAAAGCATTTGATAGAGTGAATCACAGACTTCTTTTAAAAAAATTGGATCTGCTGGGAGTAACCCAAAGAAGCATAAGCTGGCTAAGTTCTTATTTGAGTGGTAGAATGCAGTCTGTACGGGTGAATAATTGTATATTGTATAATTGTACTTTTACGTTCTATCTGGTGTTCCTCAAGGTAGCCATCTTGGCCCCCTTCTATTTTCGCTATTTATTAATGATCTTTCTAACGTTATTAATTTCTCTGATATATTAATGTATGCTGACGACGTAAAAATTTTTCTCTCCTATAAAAATTCAAATGAGCATGCTTATCTTCAGAGTGATCTCGACAACTTCTTTTTATGGTGCAAGTATAACATGATGGAGCTGAATATTAAAAAGTGTAAATGCATGCGATTTTCAAGAGGTAATTTAATTGGTATTAATTATTCAATTGGTGGTCATCAATTGGAGTTGGTGGATTCATTTATTGACCTTGGTATATTACTGGATAGAAAATTAAACTTTAATGACCATATTACTATGGCTGTAAATAAGGCTAGATGTGCTCTTGGCTTCATTAAGCGGTGGGCAAAAGAGTTTTCTGATCCGTATATTACTAAACAGCTGTTTGTTTCACTCGTCAGACCTATTTTGGAGTATGGTTCAATCATTTGGGATCCCTATTACAACGTTCATAGTGACTTTATCGAATCTGTGCAAAAACAATTCCTGTTGTTCTGTTTGCGTGGACTGGGATGGAACTACATTGATTTGCCTTCATATGCGAGCAGACTGGCATTAATAAAACTTTCTACCCTTCAGAGTCGACGTACTATGTTAAATATATCATTTATGATTAATCTGATCAGTGGGGATATATGCTGTGAATTTCTTTTAAATTCTGTTAAATTCAATGTTCCTTGTCGTAATTCACGTTATTATAACCCTATTTATATTCATTTATGTAGATCTAATTACGCTCTTGCTGATCCTTTAACTAGGCTTTGCCGACAATATAATTATTTCTCACATCTTGTTGATTTTTCTTTAAATTCTTGTGCTATAAAACGGGAAATTATTGTGTTTCTTAATACGTAATTGTATCATTTGTATCGTTAAAATTATTTGTATTTTTAAGTCAAATTATTGTAATTTAATGTTAATTTTATATGTAACTAGCTGAACCCGGTGTGCTTCGCTACCCCCTCGTTATATACATATTACAAAACAAGTATTTTGTATAGCAAACATTATTAGTGGTGTAAGTAAGTATCTGAATTAAAAGAGAAGGGGGCGGTGAAGTGGGCGTGGTTCATAGTTATATGACAACGTTAACAGTATTAAGAGCAATATATTACCAAATAAAAATTTCTACATAGAACAAAAAGTTTGAAACTTTTAAAGTAAAAGAGGGCGTGGAATAATAAATTATTATTTATACTTCACCTGGACTATAATGTGTATACAATTTGAAATAAATCTTTTAAAAACTATATGGGGGCAATTACATAATTTAAAAAAAGTAGGCGTGGTCGAAAAAAAAGTACCCTATTAATCATGTCAGAGTCCCGGTCTTGAAAAATTGTCGATGCCAGAATTGCCTTAACTATATCAGATTTCGCGTTAGCTCTACATATATTTACTGTCTGCTCTATTGCCATCTTATGAGCCTTTTCCTTTGTCATTCCTTCTATCACAAGTGATCTCTGTAAAGCATCAGTCAATTCTTCAACATTCTTAGAAAAATCCATATAATTATTATTCTTAACATGTAACGCTGCAATTCTACCCGCTAAAACCTTAGAACTATATGGTTTTATTCTGTTCTTAAGAGTCTCTTTTATTTGAGCTACACTAGATATTTGCTGCGGTAAAATCTTTTCCATCTAGCTTCGACTTCAAAAAGGAAATAAAACAGTTGTTCAAGTTAGGTTCCGTAAGTTCCCCAATTAAATTTATCTTGTCGAGAAACGAGTTTAGACTAAGTGGATCTCCACCATAATTTTCCCTTATAATGTTCGAACACATCGAAATAAATTCAGTCTTTTCCTCTATTGAAGCCATTTTCAAAACCTCCTCACTATTATCTATTGCTTCTGTACTGAAAATGCCCTTTACTCTCTCAGTCTTAGTTTTCACCCGAAATTTTTCCTTACTGTCTTTATCTTTTTCTATTTCCACTTCGGAATCAAAATCTGTTGTCACAGTCTTCTGTACAAGATTGAACATATCTACTCCAAATAGTACTTTTATGTTACAATCTAATTCACAAAAGCATTTTATTAAAAGTTCCCTGCAATGCAAAATTTTGGAATGAACCGCTTTCTTTAAATGACAAGGTAATTGTTCGTTATAAGTAACCGTATATAACAATATATTGTTATAACTTTCAATAATGGAATCTATATTCTTCTCAGTTTTGTCCGATTTCAATATTTCCTTCTTTATCTTATAAAAGTTTGTAACTAACTCGTGAAATTTTTCCGTTTGAAAATTAACTTTAGGAGGCATAAATATACATCGAAATACGCAATTACTTTAAAGAGAATTCGTAATGTAAATAATGTTCATAAATACAAAACGTGTAAAAGTAAAACCCCAACTATAGGAACACGTAAAATTAAATTTAAATGAAGTCAAATGTAATTATATAAAAACAAGAAAATTATACCTTTTCCCCAAATATATTCTGCAATAAATCTTCATATAATCGGAATATAATTATTAATTTAATAAATTATAATAATTAAATAAATTATAAATTATATACATATATATAATTACACTGGTTTACAGCCAAAAAATACTAAGAACGCCACATGCCTAGATAAGTTAATTGGGACCTCCTGAGCACGAAAAACACTGTTATGATTTTTTCCTAAGTACCGTTTTTTAGATAACGGTACTTTTGTGTTTTTCGGTGTATGGCCCCACTCAATCCCTTGTGGAGTCCAACCAAAAAGTCCGATCGAGATAAGTGGCATATCGATGGAAAGGTAATTGAATGCCTTTTCCGTCGATATGCTGGAATATTCTATCTGATAAGAAATCGCTGAGATATGGCACCCCAAAGTTCAAAATTTTTCTATTTTTTACGTTTTTTTCAAAATTTTTCATTTTCTGTTAAGTGCTGAAGACTCGGGTTCGAGCCTCAGGAGAGGTGTGATCAATTTAATTTTGTTTTTATTAGAAAACGTTTTAATCAGATCAAAGTTAACTGCAATGAATATTTTTTGGTAATTAAAGAAGCAATGATGTCCGTGAAGGAATAGTACACTAGCCAAACTGAACAATTGTTTTCGACTCCAGCTACGGTAGTCTCATCAGAGTTCTTTGTGTCCTGTGCATATTTAAGACCAAACATCAACTATTTAACTCACACTTTTTTGGAAATCGCATACTGAAATTATTACCGTATGTACATACACTTGTATGAGTTAGTCGAAGTAAAGTCACACAACAGTTTCTATCATATTCTCCTTTTCTTACCATCATTGCTGTTCTTGTAATTGTCATCTTATTTAGATGAAACAGAATTACAATTTTTATTTTTGTTTTTGCCCTTTTATTCCACCCTATCCACATAAGTCGACATGAATGATATGTAAGACGGTGGTCGTGGTGGTTAGAGCGCGGCACCATAGTCGGGTGCAATTTTATGTTAAGTGCTGAAGCAACAATTGTTCAGTTTGGCTAGTGTACTATTCCTTCACGGACATCATTTCTTCTTTAATTACCAAAAAATATTCATTGCAGTTAACTTTGATCTGATTAAAGCGTTTTCTAATAAAAACAAAATTAAATTGATCACACCTCTCCTGAGGCTCGAACCCGAGTCTTCAGCACTTAACATAAAATTGCACCCGACTATGGTGCCGCGCTCTAACCATTTTTTTATTGAGTTTTAAATTTGATTTTTGCAAAGAGAATTTTTTTTTCGTTATCGTGTTTAGGAAAATGTTCTTGCAATGCATGTAATTTTAATTTGTTGGTTTTATTTATTTAATTTATTGTTTTTCAAATACATATGTATGTATGTATGTTGAAATTAGTTTATATTAATTTCGGCGGTTTTAAGTTTCCAAGAAAAAATTTTTTTGTATTTTTCTTATATATGAATATATGTACATACATATGTATAACTGTTCTTTATATTTTTTTTTCATAAATAATAATGTTTTTTTTCTCATCTATTCTTTTTACATATTGTGCATTAACAACTGTATTATTTTAAATAAAACATAACGGTTTTTTCACAGCTATTCTTTGTAAAACATTGTGCACTAATAACTATTTTTCTGCACATAAAAAATAACGGATTTATTCCACAGTTATTCTTTGTAACACATTGTGCATTAAGTTTTATATTGTTTTTTTTTTCTTTTTCTTCATATACATACATAGTTAGATTTGGTTTTATTTTTACATCACTCGTTTTCTAAATTTTTGTCTAGTTTGTCACTATTGCATACATAATGCAATAGCGGTAATCGTTGTATTTTTTTTTTTTTGACGAATATTAGTAACTGCATTTTGTGAATGACTTGGAACTGGAGAAGTTAAGTATGAATTGAAGAGCGCTCACGATTAAATTTCAAGCGACGGGATAGTGATGGCATGTTGGCTGCAAAACAAAACAATTAGGTTTAATTTTTTTCACAAAGGGTAATAGAACAAGTTTAACAATTGGTCTTAGTATAAGCCCTCGAGCTGTACGAATTTGTACAATCACTTTGGTATCTGAGCCTGGCAATACCTTTGCTATTCTACCTAGTTCCCATTGGAAAGGTGGTAAGTTTTCGCGCCATATTACTACTAAATCATCGGGAGAAAAATCACGTTAGGGATTTTGTCATTTTGTGCGTCTATGTAACACTTTGAGGTACTCCTCTTTCCATAATACGGCGAAATGATGATGAAGTATTTTCAACTTCTGCCAACTGTTCTGATAACTTACGGGTCGACCAGATGGCACTTTTGACACCGGCTTCCCATATACCTCCCATGTGGTGCGCGCCTGGTGGGATGAAATGCCAATCAATGTTTTGGTACGTATATTGATTTGCAAGCTGTTGTTGCACTAATTTTAAGAAATGACTACGATCTCTATGCAGAACATTTCTACCTCCAACGAAGGCTGTACCATTATCTGAATATATATTAGATGGCCAACCCCGACGGGAGAAAAACAGAGAAAAAGAAAAAACATATAAACAAGTGAACCTCCCTGAATATGGCAATATTATAGGGAATTTTTCATTATATGTCAAAACTGGGGATTGAGACAGTCTGCCATTAGCCCTAATAAGTCCATTAATAGTGATAAAGGGATTGAAACTTACCAGTGGACTTTTCTTTGACAATAAGGTGCCTCGTGATAAGAGATTATATTCTGAGAAGTAAAAACGTTGACATAAGAGAATAAGGTGATATTTCACAAATTTGATTTCTGACTGTTGTCAAAGGGTTGATGTATAAACATGATCAGATTTATATTTGCTACAAGAGTTATGCAGAAAACGAAACATGAAACTTATCACTCTCATCTCTCGAGGAAGATCTGAAAATCTATCTAGAATGTCAGATACTAAAATTTTCGTTAAACGCTATCGAATATGTTTCTTTTCCAGATCAGTGTCACATTTTACATTATTTGAAGGCGAGGTAATTAAAGCCAAGATGAACCATGCCACCAAAGTTGATTTTCAACAAGTTCAGAAGCTGAACATCCACGGGACTTTAAGTCAGCAGGGTTATCTATGGAATCTACATGTGACCAATTATCAATATTTCAAATTCAAATTTTTTTATTTTGTTATTATTTGTTAAAATAATAATTTCTGAAGACGCTACACGAAGGGGCAGCGAAATATTGAAAATAAATAAATATTTAATATTAATATAAAAAGACCTTAAGCTCGAAAAAAGAGATTTATTAATATTTATAAAAAGAGGTCAATAAAGTTATTATATTATTGGTTTTATCTAAAATCAAACTGGTACCTTTGGCTACAAAGATGTTCCAAAGATATGAGCGTTTTTGTAACCATGCTAATACTATTGTAGAGTCAGTCCACATATATGATTGAAAGTTAGGCATGAGACGTTGAGTTTGGAGATGTTGCATCATTTTGGCTAAAAGTTCTGCACCACAGAGTTCTTTTCGGGGAAGAGTAATATATTTGATAGGGGCAACTTTAGTTTTTAAAGTCATCAGATGCGTATAAACTTGTCCATTCGGAGTTACAGAGCAAGTATAAAGCGCAGCAGCATATGCCTTTTCTGAAGCATCATAAGAACCGTGTATTTCAAACAAAAAAGTAGGATGATAGTTGACAAAACGGGGGATTTTAATACGTTCAATATTAGGATAGTCTTCAATAAAAGTTTTCCATTGCTTAAGAGTCTGAGGTTTAATAATTTCATCCCAATCAGTATTATCCTTCCAAATTTGTTGCGTTAACATTTTTGCAATAAGTATTTTGGGGTCAAATAATTTAGCGATCTCTGATAATACAGCGCGCTTTGTAAAGAGATCGCAGCCTAGGGATTTTTGAGGCTTAAAATAAAAATAATCGGTTGACGCATTCCATTGCAAGCCTAATAATTTTCAGGTGCACGAATCAGACAAGCTAAGAAAATTTGCATTTAATAAATTTTCGGGTTCTATACCATGTAGTAAATCGGCGTTGTTAGCAGTCCCTTTTCTTAAGGAAAATCCAGCGGAAGCAAAATCGTCTATAATCTCATTTTGGGTTTTAATGGCATCATCTCGATTATGGGACCCAAAGAGTACATCATCCACATATATAAAATTTCGTATGATATAAGCAATATGGGGATTTTCTTGCTCGCATAGATTGGCTAACTCTAGCAAATTTCTTATTGCCAAATAAGGAGCACAATTGACACCAAAAGTGGCAGTTTAATTCAAAACCAGTGACGTTTTCACGGGGTGAATTACGGAATAATATCGGCTGAAACGGGGTGTCATGGGGATTGACAAGTATCTAACGATACATTTTTTCTATATCAGCGTTTAGAACGTGTTTAAAAAAACGCCATCTGATTATAAGGGTTGGTAAATCGGCCTGTAATACTGGCCCCGGGTAAAGAATGTCGTTTAAACTTACGCCATTGGATGATGGACTTGATGCATTAAATACCACTCGTAGTTTATTGATAGCACTTTCGGGTTTTAAGACCGCATGATGGGGTAAATAGTAAGACTTCGGGTTAGCGGTTAAATCGGGGGTAATACTTTTCATATGGTGAAGTGTTAAATATTCTAAAATTACATCATCATATTTTAATTTGGTTTCCATATCTTTATTGAGGCGTGCTTCGTTATGAATAAATTGTGACATAGAAGTATTAAGGAACTAGCCAAGGGTCACTTCAGAGCGAAAATTTTTAATAAATGGAAGAGAAACAACTAAACGACCTGAGGGGTTTCGGTACATAGTTCTTTAATATAATTCCTCGCAGTATTTAGCATCATCTGATATTATGGGTCAAGAGGGTACTTCTTCAAGTTCCCAGAAACGGCTAAGAAGATTATTAACACGTTCGCGGACGTGAATTTTATAGCATTCATTTTCATACTGATGCAAAATGACGTGAATGCTATAGCATTCAAATTTTAAAGCCAATTTTTATTCATTTAATTTTATACAATCTTAAGTTTTTGTAATTAATACACATTCAAAATAATGACCAATTGGTTCATTAGATACTTTCGTATATATATATGTATATAACGGTTAAAATACGATGTTCTGACTACTCTTATAATATATGTATGTCTAATTAGATTTCGGATATTACAACTAGTTTCAAAAATAATTGCCTGTATATTTTTGCAGCTCCCTAAAATTTTTTGCGTCCGCGAACGTGTTAACATCGAGTTGGTTGAAAAAAGAAAACTCTGATGAATTAACTATACCACAACTGAGTCGTCCAGTAATAACCCACTCGAATACACTTTTTTGTGCTACAATCGTTCGATCTTTATTCCACCGAACTTCATCCCGAATGATTCTTGGATATATATCTTCCCCCAGAAGTAAGTCCACATGAGAGCTCTGACCTTTATTAAAATCAGGCATGGGTAAATCAGAGAACTCACGACTATGAAGAGATGGGAACGGATAACTGGGTAATGATCCAATTAGGTTTTCAACCACAAAGACATCGACGTGAATAGTGAAAAGGGGATCTAGGGACGATTTAATTTCAATTTTTTTAACTTGAGATGACATTGTTGTAATAAAACCACTCAAACCTATGATGTTTGTATGTGAGCTCCTAAAGGGAAGTAAAAACTTTCGCTGTAATGATCTTGAAATGAATGAAGCTTCTGATGCAGGGTCGATGAGCGCACGAACGGTACATGGGAGATCACCTACTACAGTTGTTACTCGAGCTGTTCCAAGAAGGGTTAAATTGGACTTAGGTGTTTGTAAATGAGTAGAATATGCTTGATAATTCCTACCAGCGGCACTAGATGTTGAAAGTGTACTTACAGGAAGTGAAAATGGCAGATTATTCGAATTTTCAACAGGGTTATTATTCTCAGGCAAAGGGGTAAATTGAGAGGAGGAATTAGAATTTGGTGGGCGGTGCAACAGTGAATTATGCTTTTGTTTGCAAGTACAGCAAACATATTGGCTCTTACATTTACACCGATTATTTTGTTTAATTAAATCAAAACGTTCATTAACAGACATTGCTATAAAGCGAGAACATAATCGAAGGGGGTGATAATCTTGGCACAATAAAAAACACTTACTTGTTTTATTCTGAGAAACTTTCGTATGGTAAGAATTAAGCTTTGGAGTGCCACGGGGATTATCCATTTTAAATTAAAATTAATTAAATGCATCCATATCCTTCCAGGTCGGTAGTCCAGTAGAGTCCTTAATTGATTGTTCAGAAAGGTTAAGTGTGATATCGGGTAAACAAGTTGAGCAGATATATACAAAAATTACATCCCATTTATTGGTATCTATATATAAAAGAGTCGCGGTGGTCTAGTGGTTAGTGTGTTGGCTTACTAAGACATGGGTCCTGGGTTCGACTCCAGGCTCCGACATCTTCAAAAAAGAAATATGAAAAAATATTTCTTTCGGCGACTACCTCTCAGCAGTCTTCTGGCAAAAGCTCTGAGAGTAACTAATTGCCATGAACAAGCTTCTCAAGTCTGTCGTTCCGAGTCGACATTAAACTGTAGGTCCCGGTACTCATGGATAAAAATTGACATACACAACATGAGTGCTGCAAGAAGCTAGGCTGTAATCCTGACACAGGGTTGTAAAGGCCAGTTATGTATGTATATCCAAAAGAGCCAAATTCGACACACAATTCTTTAGTGTCCGTTGAAGTGACTTTATAATTGGACCTAATTCTTTATTAATGGGAGAAAGACTAAGGAGAGTTTTAAGTTGTGCGTTCAGCAAAACTCGCTTATTTTCATACTATTTAATAAGATTGTCCCATGCCATACGAAAACCAGCATTTGTGAACGGGCATGATTTCACAATCTCATGCACTTCCCCTTTAGTCTTTTTTAATAAATGACATTATTTTTCAACAGCTGAAATATAACTTTGATTGCCATATAGGGTTTCAAACCTTTATTAGGCAAAAATGCTTAATGTTTTATTCGAAAACGATTTTTAGCTAAATAAACCTTTCGTAAAGCATTGTTAAGTCTTAAAAAGTTAAAGTACGTTTTACCCTACTTTAAATCTACATTAAGTGACATTTCATTTTTTATTTGTTGTATTGCTTCAAAACATTTCAATAACATTTTTTTATAAAAAATACTAAGGCTGGTTTTATTGTGTTAATTATGGAATCCTTAAATTTAATCCAAAGGCTTGGTAAGAATTACACAGGTTTACAAATTTTTAATTTGGAAAAATACCAAGATCGCCACATGCCTAGATAAGTAAATTGGGACCTCCCGAGTACGAAAAACGCGGTTATTTTTTTCCTAAGTACCGTTTTTTAGATAACGGTACTTTTGTGTTTTTCGGTGTATGGCCTCTCTCAAACCCTTGTGGAATCCAACAAAAAAGTTCGATCGAGATAAGTGGAATATCGACGGAAAGGTAATTGAATGTATAATGTATATATAATTGAATGATAATGGCGATGGTAATTGTAAAGGTAATTGAATGTCTTTTCCGTCGATATACTGGAAAGAAGTAAAGTGGCAAATGAACTATTGTCACAAATTATTATAGAGGAAAGAGCAGACATCGCCATTATCTGCGAACAATACAGCAAAAAAGGCGGGATATGGACAGAAGATGACAGCGCTACAGCGGCAATATGGATCCCACAAACGGGTAGATTGAATGTAACGAAAAGTGGAAAAGGAAGATGCTTCGTCTGGTTACAAACAAAAGACATTACCTTCATCAGCTGCTATCTTTCGCCAAGCGACAACATTGAAGAATTTGAGGAAAAATTGGGCAACATAGAAGATCTTATCCGCACCATCAGAGGACATCTTATACTCGCTGGAGATCTTAACGCTAGAGCTATTGACTGGGGAATGGATACTACTGATGCAAGAGGGAAAAGAATAGTCGAGATGATGGCCAGATGTGGCCTAATGGCTGCGAATGTGGGAAACACGCCTACTTTCAGACGACCTGGATGTACAGGTACAATTCCAGACGTTACTCTTGTGCCTGAGAGGACTCTACGTGTGATAGTGGAATGGAAGGTTCTCGAGAAGTATACTGGCAGTGATCATCAGTATATATCGTATCATTTCAGAAAGAGCGTCGAAGAAAATAATATAACGAGGCGACAGCGTACAACGACCCGCAAATGGAACGCAGAAAAGCTGAATAAAGAAATACTGCTGACGGAAATAGACCGAAGCTTGAGCGTAGCCGAGGAAACTACAAATGCCTCTAGAGCTGCAAAAGTCCTAATAGAGGCAATCCAGAAAGGCTGTGATAAGGCGATGCCCAGAATCAGCACCGTTAGACGAGAAAAACAAGAAATACACTGGTGGAATGAGGACATAGCAAGGGCAAGACGAGAATGCTGTAAATGCAGACCAAAACTGACAAGAGCAAGGCGGCGAGGTGAAGCCGAAGCAGAGCGAGCCCTGTACAAAGAGGCAAAAAAGAAACTGCAGGAAAATATATATAATAGCAAGCGAAGGCTGTGGGAGGAGTTGCGAAATGAAATTAACTCGAATCCTTGGGGAACGGGTTACAGGATCGTCATGGGGAAACTCGGCTCCAAGGTCCCCACTCCACCGATTGACGAGAATAAAATGACGCGAATCGTGAAATCTCTCTTCCCAACATATGATAGCCCGGAAGAAGAACTGGCACCTGCAGGAGACATAAATGTCCCCTTATTTACAACGGAAGAACTAGTAGACGCTGCCTCGAAATTAAGGCCTGGTAAAGCCCCAGGACCTGACGGCATACCATCGGAAGTAATAAAGGAAGTGGCACTTAGACGTACGGAAATACTCCTTGATACTTTCAACAGATGTTTGGTAGAAGGAACATTTCCCAGTATCTGGAAGGTGCAGAAGTTAGTGCTTATAAGCAAGGGGAAGGGTGACCTAGACCCACCATCAGCTTACAGACCGCTCTGTATGCTAGACACAGCGGGGAAACTATTGGAAAGGCTTATTAAGCCGAGGCTGATGAAGGCAATAGGCGAAACCGGTGGCCTTTCAGACAGACAACACGGTTTTAGACCTGGCAGATCTACGGTAGGGGCCCTACAGGATGTCGTCCATGCCTTCGAAGAGGCACAACGGGGAAACCACTTTAGCAGACCGTTAATCCTATTGGCAACTTTGGACGTCAAAAATGCTTTTAACAGCCTCAGGTGGATGGATGTTTTTAATGCACTTGAGTCCCGTTTTCAAGTACCAGCATACCTCAGCCGTATTATAAGGGACTACCTCAACAACAGAAAGCTAATATACAGCACGACAGAAGGACTACGAAGCTTTCAAATTACATCGGGAGCAGCACAGGGCTCTATTCTCGGACCTGACCTATGGAATATCACCTACGATGATATTTTAAGAATTGAAATGCCTCAGGATACCTTCCTTGTGGGCTACGCAGACGATATAGCGGCAGTCATCAGCGCTAGAAATACCGATGAAGCAGGACGCAAACTAAGGCAGGTAATGATAAGGACCCAAGATTGGCTGGAATCACATGGCCTCAGACTTGCTACTCAAAAAACGGAACTGCTCTTACTAACTAGGCGGCGCATACCGACTGAGGTTGACTTCCGTGTCGGTGAAATCACATTGCGCACTCAACAATGTGTAAAATATTTGGGCATAAGGTTAGACTCGAGGATGACTTATTCTAACCAGATACGACATGCGGCAACAAAGGCGGCCAAGGTAACAGCACAACTTAGCCGACTAATGGCTAATATAGGCGGCCCAACTCAAAACAAACGAAGGTTACTAATGGAGACAAGCAGCAGTATTCTCCTTTATGGATGCGAAGTATGGGGAGAAGCAATAAGGCGAAAGACGAGGGCCAACGCTCTACTTGCAGTCCAGAGATTGTCCGCGTTGAGGATCACGTCTGCATACCGCACGGTATCGGGAGCCGCAGTGTTTGTCATAGCAGGTGTAATACCTATCGACCTCATGATACAGGAGCGGATGAGAATATGGAGAGGGAGACAGCAGAACACCCCTCAACGCCACGATGAGGAGCGAATAAGACGCGATACGCTACAGGCTTGGAAGGCAAGGTGGACCGCAGGGACCAAGGGCAGATGGACATGCATACTCATTCCGGATCTTGTGATCTGGCATGAAAGGAAAAGAGGCGCGGTAAATTATTATTTGACCCAAATGCTTTCGGGTCACGGCTATTTTAGAAAGTACCTGCATAGAATGGGCAAATGCCGTGACCCTTATTGCTTGTACGAAGAAGACCAACAAGTGGACGATGCCGAACACACCTTATTTGAGTGCTCTAAATGGATTGAGGAACGTAGAGAGCTGGAATCTAGGACGGGTCCAATAACCGTTTATAATTTGATATCCATCATGTTAAACGATGACAATAGCTGGTATGCTGTTGAAAAATACTGTGAGAGGGTACTGCGACTGAAGAAGAAGGATTTAGATGCTGCAGAATGAACGGAAATTAAAACAAGAAAGATAAGAAATCGTTGTGATATGACACCTCAAAGTTCAAAATTTTCCTATTTTTTACGTTTTTTTCAAAATTTTTCATTTAAATTTTTTCCTACGTTATATTGAAGATCTGGGGATCAATTCTGGTTCTGTGAAACAGTGAAACGAAAAGTTTTTTATCATTTTCGTTTTCATCAGCACTTTTCGCATTATCATATCACAATTACACTATTTGCGATTCTGGTGCATATTATGAAAAAATTGTTTCATTCCGACCGTAGTCGTGAAACTTTTGCTTGTATATTATTGAAATTTCATGTCAAAATGTCAAAGCAAGAGTACGAAGCCAACCGATTGAAGGAAGCGGATTACCCGCCATATATTTTTTTTAATTGCTTCGAATTTTACTGATACTGTTTTTAGATATTATTAAAATGATAATAATATAACAAACAAAAATGTATTTCGTTGATACCATTTTCAGTTTTACACATTCGCAAATACATGCGTTTATGTATATCACTTTCAAATCGAAAAATAAATTAAATCAACACCGACTTGTAATGTGGACTTTTTTGCCTGCACTAATTTACGTGAAATTATGGTAAATTAATAGACGATTTTTATGTACCTAAAAGTATAGTCGCACACTAAGAACTTGTTCATAAAAAAGTTGCGATAATTGTTGCTATTCGCTTCTGGTTCTCAAAGTATTTACAAATTACCTAAATGTATAAATATATGTACATTAGGGTGGCCGTTATTTTATTTTTTTCGTATTTTCACTTGGCAAACCCCTTAGATTGATTCCAAATTAGAAAAAAATATATATATAAAAAATTTTAGATCGTTTGCATAATTATTGGGCGTGCCTTCAGCCCACAAAATTTGCTAAAAATGCTATTTTTCTCACTATGGCTCGCTTTAATTGTTCATAACTTTAGTAATATTTATTTTTGAGAAAAACCTTATTCACAAATATTTTGGGGCTATATCTGATGAACAATGTTGCTCCGAATTAGTTTTCTTTAACATTAATATTAAATCCAGAAAAAACGAAATTAGAAAATAACAGCGAAATTTTTACATATCTTCGCCTGGTAATTATTGTTTTATTAAATGGTGTAATTATAAAAAGTTTTGTGTTAAAATCTCCTTCGTGCTCATAGGAAATTGTTTTTGATAGTTTTTGACTACTTGCAATATATCGACCCCTTTGCGCGGAATTATCGTATGTACCAAAATCCAAATTTTACAGGAGAGCCATTTTTCTACTTTTCTTTGCTTTCGCTTGCAATATCAAAATAAAAATTTACATGTGCTAGATGTATATATATAATATAATTACACCTAAAAGTATTCTGGTGAAAAAGTTAAAGTTTTCCCAGAAAAACGTATTTTTTGGTGTATACGATAATTTCGCTTACAACATTTCGAAGATGCGTCTGTAGAAAATGGTACTTACGATAATATTATTTGTCAGTGTAAGAAATAATTTGAAACAAAGATTTATTTATGGTTTTATGTATTTCTTAATTATTTTTTTTTTAAGACCAATACTCAGGGGTTAACCACTACTCATGCAGTGCATTGTGAAGATGGTTGATAGAATGGTACAAATCATTGAATTTTTGCAAAGAGATACACATAGGTGAATTATACAACTTTTGTAAATTAAAGGTAAAATTAAAGTTATTTGCAGTCTTGTCAGTAGAATTTTCGGAATATCAGTAAATGAGTTCAATTGATTTTGATTTTTTATGTAATAAATCTATCTATCTATCTTTATTTATGTTTAGTTTAACTTTTTTTGATAGTAACAGATTGCAAAGGACTTCCAGTTTTCAAACTTTCAGTGGCCTATTTAAATACAGTTGTACCCCAATGGATTAGTTGCGAATAATTGTGGGCCATTCACTTGGCGCCCAAATGTTACTGTACGCAGGTATACAGAATCATGTACAGAATCAACTGGCATTATTGTATGACCGGAAAGTAAATATGTAATTTTAATTTTTTCAACGAAGTTTGAACAATTTAAGAAATGTGACATCTTAGCTAATACATCCACATCAAATTACTTTTTAGTTATATTATTTACTTGCGATTTTGGAAACTGATAGCATTATTAAGGCAATGTTTATTAATTTGTCTGTAGAAAATGTGTTACTTGGAGTGGTTCGCAATAACTGATGATTCGAAAAAGAATCCATGCTAAATGCTTTTCTTCAACTTTAATATAGCCTTTTCTGTCAAATTAACGGTGAAACGAATAGAGGCGAAAAACAAAATAATTCGCAATTCGCTTTACCTTCTAATTCTATGTAGTAAATATTGCAACAACAATAACATGCAAAATATTCTTCATGGGAAGATACGATAAAATCGCTCACAATAAAAAATTAAGCATTCAGTCAATTTTTGGAGCAAAGAAGTGAAATTTGCCTACAATTTTTTTTCAGGTCTTTGAATGTAAAACAAAATTGCATCAAAAACTCAATTTCGAAAAAACTGGCATATACGATAATTTCGCGCAAAGGGGTTGATATATTGTTTTTGTTCCTCGTCTTTTGTGAGCATTGGGTTGCAGTCTTGCATCAATTTCATCGCTCGTTCAGCTGTATCGTTTACCACGTTAATGCCATTAACAATTTGAAAAGCAGTTGTAAAATTGTTATCCGCAGGCCATGTAGTTGGATCATTTTTCAAAAATGATATATTGATTTTAAAGCGAAGAAAAAAATTGTTTGTCTCAGACGAATTGAACTGATCCATTCCGCCTTCGAGAACCTGCGGTCCATTTAAGTTTTGAATTCTGCTCTGCTACTCAGTAAGAACTAACGCTAAACTGTTACAAATAATTCGCAAGAAATTCACAACAATTTGAGTATTTGCTCGACTTAACAAACCAACGAATGAAGGTTGTTTTGTTAATTATTACTCATAATTATTAGGCCGTATTCCATTTGGCGATATCGTCGTCGTTTAAAGACATTTTTGTTATAGATTAAAGGCAAGAGAAACATTTTTTCTTTATTCTATTACAAAA
Source organism: Metopia argyrocephala (assembly GCA_963576795.1). Classification (NCBI taxonomy): domain Eukaryota; kingdom Metazoa; phylum Arthropoda; class Insecta; order Diptera; family Sarcophagidae; genus Metopia; species Metopia argyrocephala. The sequence continues at coordinate 91,082,054 of OY756209.1, forward strand.
ATGCCGTTTGACGACAACGACGTCGCCAACTGGAATAAGGCCGATTGTTATTCTGTTTTGTTTTTGACTTTTTTTTAATAATGATGATTGAGAAATAAAAAAAAACATAACGCAGATGAACAAAAGCAATAAATACTAAGAAAATAATTTCGTATGCAAAGAATGCGAAGATATGTGAAAATTTCGCTGTTATTTTCTAATTTCGTTTTTTCTGGATTTAATATCAATGTTAAAGAAAACTAATTCGGAGCAACATTGTTCATCAGATATAGCCCCAAAATATTTGTGAATAAGGTTTTTCTCTAAAATAAATATTACTAAAGTTATGAAAATTAAAGCGAGCCATAGTGAGAAAAATAGCATTTTTAGCAAACTTTGTGGGCTGAAGGCACGCCCAATAATTATGTAAACGATCTAGAATTTTTTATATATATTTTTTTTTTTCTAATTTGGAATCAATCTAAGGGGTTTGCCAAGTGAAAATACGAAAAAAATAAAATAATCGCCACCCTAATGTACATACAAGAAAAATTTAAATGACTTTGTGTTGCATAAAATATGTACACACAGAGCGTGCGCCGGGAAGGTAGACGAGTTTGTTTTGCCGCCATTTTGGTAAAGAGTAGTCTCGACAGTTCATATTTGGCAATCGTGAAGTAGAGACGTGGCAAATTTATTATGGAGAAATATGAACTGGCGGACACCCTCTACATATGTATGTACATACTTAATTTCGTTTTGAAACCAATTTTTTTGGAAAACGTCTTTAGGTGTAGGTATCTAAATCTTTTTCAATATGAAATGTGTATGTATGTACATATATGTACATATGTTTATTTTAACAACCGCAATTGCATACATAGCATTTGTATATTTGTTCATCTAATTGTTATCATAAATATAAATTGATAACATATGTTTTGTACTGTTTTTTCCGTTAAAAAAAATTAATCAGAATTTTGCTGGATACAAAATTAATATTAAAAATAATTGCAACTATCGCCGATTGATTTTTTGTGCTGCCGCTTTCACCGATACCGCCGTCAACTATATTTATTTGGCTCTGTGTTCTAGTACAAACAAAACACCAATGTGACGCCATACTTGTTTTGGTCTTTGAAATAAATATACGAGTATTAAATATTATATTAAAATAAAAATATGACGGGTAAAATTATTTTATTCTATTTTATTAAATATTCTTTTTTATTTTTGCTAGCACGCTTTCCTTTTGTTGGTTTTTTCATGGTTTTAAACCTCTATGTTATTTTTTCACATAAACATTTTCTGTGCAAACTTGTAACACATATGAGACAATTTTGACAGTTAGTTTCACAGTTACACAAAACACGAATCAGCACTCTTGTGAAACTGTGAAAATATTTTGTTTCATTCCACTTGTTGTTACATGAAAAAATGATATGTATCTTTTAAGTTTTGCACAAAACAAGAATCAAAAACGCTGTGTAACTCTGTGTTTACACGTAGAGATTCTTGAGGTAGAATTAGCCACACGTAACGTAACGGATCTTAACGTTGACGAGTCAGCTGATCATTTATTTTACATGCAAAGTAATGGCAGCACTTACCGAATAAAAAATGTAACGTAACGGCGCGTAGCAATCTGTAGAAAATAGAAATTCTCTATGTTTTTACGGGACATTAGCAAACAGCTGGATTATTTAGGCTTGCCAAACGAATTTTTTTAAGCAGTAAGGGTAATTTTGTTTTGTTCAATGTACTTATTCCTGCATAAAACCTAAGAAAGTACGCTAATGTACTTTTTTTAATCTTTTGTATTTCTTTTTTGTTCTGAACACTTGAAACTAACATAAATAATATTAAAGAACATTTGCCACCAAAGTACTATAATTTTGAAAAGGTCTATGTTTTCAGTCTGAATTCAAAAATTTCATTTTGTAATTCTATAGAAGTTATTAAATAATTTTTTGTCAATAACATTGACATGGATCTACTGTTTGATGAATTTATTTATTTCAGAATTGGGGTTATTGCAATAGATTTAATTTTCCACTAAATTTAGTGGTAGTGGAAAATTAGTGCATTATCGCCTCTAATTTAATGCACTAAATTTCCACTACCACTAAAATGGTTTAATTTAGTGGTTAATTCTTCCCGCCTGAATTTACTTTACGTACGTAAAATCATAGAAAGAATATTATGACATTCCATCCGTATTTTAAAAATAAAAGTCTAACGGCAGATTTTTTTACGTTTACACGGTTGTTTAAAATTCAAATCAAAGTCAAATGAAAGAATAAAATGCAGATATACGTCCACACAAACTTTAAATACATTGTGAACTAATTAAACATAAATAAAAAATAATATAAAAGTTCATCTCTGATCTAGCGAAAGTGATTGATTTTCAAAAATTAAAAAAAAACAAAGCGAGCCTTACTACTGTCAAATTTTCATCCGTATTTTCTCTCAATGTCGTACGTTCTTATTACATATAAAGTTTACATGATACTATTCATTCTCTTCTACACAAAAATTTTACATGTATGTTTTACCGTCTAAACCCACCTTTAGGGGTAATGGAAACGGTAATGCATTATAAATTCAATGCAATAAGCCCAACTCTTATTTAATTAAAATTATTTACTGAAAAAGTATTAAAAGAAAATGTATAGAATTACACCTATCCCCCGATTTACACGGTACTTTTTTTACACGATTTCACTTTTACACGGATTTTTTCAAGATCTCTCCCCAGATTTAAACGTTATTTTTCGCTTTTACACGATTTTTAAACTGAACGAATTTTACAAAATAAAATTGTTAAAAACAAAAATTTGTGTTATACTTTTACACCTTTTTTTATTTCAAATACTGCATCCCAAATTTGTAAAACGACAGCACTGAGTATAACCCAAAAAAAAAAAATGGTACCAATCCAGGCGATTTTCTAGCCTCAAATAATATCAAGTGATAAAAGTGGCATGTCACCAATCAAGACAAAAAGGTCAAGTCAAGTCATTGATAGTGATTAAATTTGCTCAAATCTTTGATATATTTTTTGTAACTTTCTAATTTTTTTAAAAATATGTAATTCTTTTTACATGTACATATTTGTTATTACAAAACTGAAGGGATATTTTGTTTCTTTATTAGGTGTATATTTTATTTTTATTTAACGTAAATGAAAGAAAAATAAATGAAACAAAATGTATAAATAAAACAAAAATTAATTTAATTAAAAAACTAATTTGATTTTACTTATTTTAGACTTTTTTCGTTTTACACGATTTTTCATACAAAAAATTTGATTTCGATTTACACGGATTTTTCAGGAACCGATCTTCCGTGCAAATCGGGGGATAGGTGTATTAAATAATAGATTGTTTCAAAATTTTGAAAAGAATTTGTATGTTTATATTGGCTATACCGCATTCAAATGGAAGGAGGAAATGAACAAACAAACTTTTAATAGAAAGTTTTTAATGTGAATTGATATTTGAAACTAATTTTAATACACTTGTGCCAAGTTTTACAATTTTCTTACATTGGCAAAAATGGCATTGTAAACCAAGTTCAAAAAAACTGATAAGTATGTATTTGTAAAAGTTTTTACAAATACGTGAATGAATATATAAAACATACAATATATATTTCTATGCAATACTTGTCAAATAAATCCTCAATAAACCTAAAATATTTTTTATAAATACGGACATAAAATTTATTTTTAAATTTATACCAAATTGTTCTACATTTGAAAAGTTGAATAGTATAGACTAGAATTTAAAAATAAAAATCCGAATAATTTTGGGCTATTACTTTGTTGTAAACAATAATTAGGATCTTATTATTTTTATTATTATTTGCCATTTTATTTTTGCTAATGAATTTTAAAAAAAGTTTTCAATAAAAATCCAATGTATTTATTTACTAAAATGTAGGTTTTTTTCCCTCAATGTACTTTTTTCGATTCAAATTTGGGCAACCCTACATTTATTATACAAATTTTTAGCAAGAATACTGCAAAGAAAAGCAAATTTAAGAAATTTTTAGCAAATTAAAAAACTGTAGCCCAACACACAAATTCTCATCCATATTTATTTATTTGTCTTTTAATTATTTGATAAAAAACTATTAAGTACACACTATAAACAAATTACTATTTCACAATATATTTTCTGTTTTCTTTTTTTTTTTGTTAGTTGCTTATGTCCAAAACATATGGCACGTTTTTAAATGTTCTATAAGTGCACTTACGTTTCTACGTTAGGGGACGTTACATTACGATACAGCAACGTTTGGCTAACCAGGGGGTCAATTCTGGTTCTGTGAGACAGTGAAACGAGAAGTTTTTTATCATTTTCGTTTTCATGAGTACTTTTCGCATTATCATATCACAATTACACTATTTGCGATTCTGGTGCATGTTATGAAAAAATTGTTTCATTCCAAACGTAGTCGTGAAACTTTTGGTTGTATATTATTGAAATTTTATGTCAAAATGTCAAAGCAAGAGTACGAAGTCAACCGATTGAAGGAAGCGTCTTACCCGCCATATATTTTTTTTAATTGCTTCGAATTTTACTGATACTGTTTTTAGATATTAATAAAATAATAATAATATAATAAACAAATATGTATTTCATTGATACCACTTTCAGTTTTACACATTCGCAAATACATGCGTTTACGTATATACTTTCAAATCGTAAAATAAATTAAATCAACACCGACTTGTAATGTGGACTTTTTTGCCTGCACTAATTTATTATCGTACATGAAATGATGATAAATTAAGGGACGATTTTTATGTACCTAAAAGTATAGTCGCACACTAAGAACTTGTTCATAAAAAAGTTGCGATAATTGTTGCTATTCGCTCGTGGTACTCAAGGTATTTACAAATTATCTAAATGTAGAAATATATGTACATACAAAAAAAATTTAAATGACTTTGTGTTGCATATATATATATATATATATATATATATATATATATGTATATATATATGTACACAGGGCATCCGCCGGGAAGGTATACGACTTTGTTTTGCCGCCATTTTAGTAAAGATTAGTCTTGACAGTTCATATTTCGCAATCGTGAAGTAGAGACGTGGCAAATTTATTATGGAGAAATATGAACTGGCGGACACCCTCTACATATGTATGTATGTACATACTTAATTTCGTTTTGAAACCATTTTTCTTTTTTTTTTTGAAAAAGTTTTTAGTTGTAGGTATGTAAATCTTTTTCAATATGAAATGTGTATGTATGTACATATATGTACATATGTTTATTTTAACAACCGCAATTGCATACATAGCATTTGTATATTTGTTCAACTAATTGCTATCATAAATATAAATTGATATTATATGTTTTGTGCTGTTTTTTCTGTTGCTGTTGTTTCTGGATACAAAATTAATATTAAAAATAATTGCAACTACGCCAAAAATAAGAATTGTATTGTCTGAACGCCGAAGATAGTTCAAAGAAGAATAAACCAAAATCTTAAAAATTAGAATCTCTACGTGTAAACACAGAGTTACAGTGAAAAAACTTTTCATTTCACCGTTTCACAGAACAAGAATTGACCCCCTGGAATGTTTTATTCTTTTACCAAATAGTTTATTTAATTACCAATATTTTAAGCGTATTTTGAATAAAATTTGTGGAAAGATAATACTTCCTCCATTGCATATTAAGCTTTGGTTATTTACAAATATTGTGAAAAAGTTTTCAAAATACAGTCTTGCCATGAATTACCTTAAACAAAAATATATGTATATATGCAATTTTATCTTTCAAATGTAATTGTTGTTTTATTTTTGTTGTTTTCTTTTTTTGTCTTTTTGTTTAGATGTATAAATATTTATTTTTTGTTTTTTTTTATACATTCATAAATATAGTTTTGTATATTTAACATATGGTTAATATTTATTACATAAATTTATTTCGTTTTTTAGTACTTTCGTATTCTGTCCTTGTGAACAGTTTTTTCTTTTTTTGTGACATTATTGTATATTCTTACATTAGTATCATTTATTTCCTTTACAATATAAGGACTCTCGTACATGCTTTGATGTTTATCGTATGGTTCTTTTTTTAGTAAAACATCATTTATATGTATTGATAGTGGCTTAGAAAATTTATCATAATAATTCTTGTTCCTTTCATTATGTTTCTCAATTAATTGTTTTGCTATCATACTAGTTTTCTGTAATCTGAAATTTATTTCCTTGCTGTAATTATTCAAATTATAAACTGGATCAATTGGCATTGTAACATTCTTCCCGAAAACTAATTCGAAAGGTGTAAGTTTGTTTGTTTGTTATTGTTTTGTTGTGACAAAATGTGAAATATCGAAGATATGTGTCCCAATCAGACATGTTTTGACTCAAATATGCTCTTATGTATTCGTTGAATACAGGGTGATTACGCTCAACTGTTCCTACTGTTTGATGATGATACCCAGTAGAAAATTGTATGTCTATCTTCAGAAATTTACATAGTTCTAACAAAATTTCGTTTTATATTACGTTCGCAAATCACATTTTATAATATTCATTTTCCCATATACTAAGATAAAATGTTCAAATATTGCACGCGCAACAGTTTGTGCAGACTTAGTAGGTATTGCTATAGTGACTAAATATTTCGACTAATTACACATTAATGTCAGTGCATATCTGTTTCCGTATGCCGATAACTGTAATGGACCTATAGTGTCTAGTACTACTATGTCGAATGTTTTAGCATGTGTTGGTGTCAAAACTAGTTCCTCGACATTTTTAGGTTTAGCTTTATTCAAAACGCATTTAGGACAATTTCTAACAAACTTCGCAATATCTTTAGTCATCCCTTTCCAGTAGAATTTGGTACGGAGTTTCGAATATAATATCTTCTGTCCACAATGTCCATATAATTTCCAATGGTTCTAAAGGGTGTCCCAACTAGAACGCAATTTTTAAATTTTAAATAAAACACAGATTTAAAAAAAAATCGTGAAACTTTATTATATCGTAAAGTAGACAGAATGAGGTTATGTATGGAACAAGATATCGTGCAGATGGCCGCCGCGGCTTTGCTGGCACACACGCAATCTTTTAATGAAATTTTCAATGACCTTTTTGCATAAATGCTGCGGTATTTCATTAATTCAGCGTCCAATTTCCTCTTTTAAGGCTTGAGTCGTCGACTTATTCGCGTAAACCATCGACTTCAAAAAACCCCAAAGAAAAAAATCTAAAAGTGTTAAATCGCACGATCTAGGCGGCCAATTCTGGTCTCCAAAACGCGAAATAACACGACCGGGAAATGACTGATGTAACAATTGAATTGTTTCTCTGGCTGTATGACATGTGGCGCCGTCTTGTTGAAACCACCTGCCCTCCACATTCATTTCTTCAATTATAAGCAAGAAAGAACTGTTTATTATTTCATGATACCGAACACCATTGACTGTTTGCGCTTGAACTGCTTTATTTTCATAAAAAAAGGTTCAATGATTCCTCTAGCCCAAAAACCACAACACACAGTGACACGTTGAGGATGCATTTGCTTCTCGTGAATCACTCGAGGACTTTCCTCACTTCAAATGCGACAATTCTGCCTATTGACGAAGCCATCAAGATGGAAATGGGCCTCGTCACTGAAGATGACTTTATCGGCAAAATCAGTATTTTCATGTTGTCTCTCCAATACCCAATTAACGAACTCCCTTCGCTGTCCATGGTCAGCTGGCTTCACTTCCTGAGTCAATTGGACTGGTCGATCGACCTGGTCGAAGGCGTGTTGTTGTCTTTACATCATTAACAGACCCAGTGTCGGCAAATTTATCCATTAATCTCTTTACAGTTGACTCTTTTGGAGCATTATTGTGACCCCAAATTGATCGCAATTTGCGAACTGTAGCCGCAAAACTTTCACCATTTTGGTAAAACAATTTCACAATGAGAATGCGTTATTCATTCGTGTAGCGCTCCATTTTTACGAACCTCGTATCTTCTACTAGCAAACAATAACAATTGTTCAAATGTCAAACAATGACACTTCGAATCGCGCAAAATTTAAAAATTGCGTTCTAGTTGGGACACCCTTTATAAGGGCAATTTCTAATGTTTTCTATAATTTCATACCGGTATTTTTAAGTTCCCGAATTGTAAAAATTGTAAAAAAATATATCGTTCTTTGGCTATTCTGCCCTATGAATACCGCGTGTTTTGGCCTCGATTTCCAGCCTCGAAAGCAAATAGTCTATTATAATTGTTTCGTTAACAAACTCGATATCAACTGTCAGCAGTTTTCTACATTTCTTATATAAATTTATGCACAATATTTTATCCTTATCATTAATATATATTATCCTTGTCCTTATTTTTGCAACATTTCTGTCAAAATTATGCGAGAATTTGTCATATATTCTCAAATTAAGATTGTTAATTTTCCTAGATGGTTTAACTAATGCGACTTTATCATCCTGTAATCTTCCTGAGCTTTGGCCCTTGTTATCCCTTCGATAACTAACGAACGTTTAAAGGCGTCTGCCAATTCCTCAGCTTGGCGTGAAAATTCCGCATAATTATTATTTCTATCGCTAAGAGCCGATATTTTTCCAGCAATAACCTTTGAATTGTCAGGTTTAATTTTCTCCCTTAGAGCCAATTTTATCTGATCTACCGTAGTTACGTTATCAGATAATACTTGTCTAGCCTTTGCCTCAAGTTATTATTATTATTCGATTCAGACCCAGCACTAATGCAAGACACTGCGACCTATAAGATCTATTGTGTCCCATTGAGTCTATTGTCTGTTTAGCAGACCGACTGCCTTCCTTATGAACACCAGCAGGTCCGAAACTTTAATGGTGGATATGTCCGCCAATGAAGCCATGTGCCTCCCTAAACACATCCACCTAAATCTATCAAGAGCCACACATTCACACAATATGTGCTCCGCCGTCTCCGATGCCTGTGAGCATAATCTACAGACATCTGTATCCGTGATCGCCATTCTCATCAAATGCGCTCTCACACTGCAATGACCCGTGAGGAAATCCGTAAGGATTTTTAGGTCTGGTCTTCTAAACTTCAGAACATCGGACTTACTCCCAAAACATGGACGAATCACAGCCTTGGCATGCCTGAGACCCGACTGGGAGTTCCAGTGTTCCAAACATTTGCCCGTTTCCCATTCATCAATCAGATTGAGAATAGTAGAAAGCGGTGCTGCACAGCAGGGCTCCGGACCAATATATGGTGTCGCAGACCCCTTCCTAGCCAATGCATCCGCCTTCTCGTTCCCGCTTATACCGCAGTGTCCAGGTACCCAGAACAGCCGCACTCTGTTTCTAAGCGATAATTTTTGCAAAGTATCATAGCAATATTTGACAAGCCTAGATGTCATACGATGAGAGTCAAGCGCCTTTAAGGCGGCCTGACTGTCTGAAAATATATTAATCGTCTTGCCCTTGAGCCCAATATCCAGGTTGATTTCAGCACATGCGGTTATGGCCAAGACCTCAGCCTGGAAAACACTCAACGACTTCCCTAATGGAATTGACAGGTTTCGATTGGGTCCATAGACGCCAGCACCTACTCCACTGTCCATTTTGGAACCATCAGTATACCAGTTCAGGTCGAATTCATTCCGAACCAAATACCCAGTAGACCAACATTCCCGGTCTGGTACCTCAACTTTGAATCTCTTGCCAAAGCACAGTTCCAAAGGCATGGCATCCAAGACCGAAATTGGATCCCTGACCACCCTGTGGAGAATGGCCAGGTTCCTCGACTCATTCCGAGGTGTTCTCACAAATGTCCTTGCTGCCGAACACGCAGCCACCCTCATCACATAAATATGAAGTGGTGTTAATCCAATCAGGGCCTCTAAAGCCGCTGTTGGACATGTTCTCATCGCCCCGGTTACACCAAGGCAGGCAAGTCGTTGTACCCTGCCCAGTTTTCTCATGGTGGTAGACTCCTCAGTCTTCTTCCACCAAGCTAATGCCGCATACATAATCATGGGCCGAATAATGGCGGTATAAATCCACAGTGTCATTCTTGGCGATAGACCCCAGGTCCTACCAAAAGAAGAGCGACATGCCCAAAGTGCCCTTGTCGCCTTAGCCTGGACAGCACAAATGTGCGAATTCCAGTTAAGTCTTCTATCCAGAATGACACCTAGATATTTAACCTCCTTAGAAAATATAATAGTAGTACCCATAAAAGAAATACAGTCACATGTCAAATTAAATCTCTTCGTAAAGGGTACAACAACCGTTTTTGAAGGATTCACTGAGAGTCCTTCTCGAGAACACCAAGCCGACACATCTCTTAGAGCGTCAGCCATAAGTTCACGTAATGTAGTCTCAAATTTCCCACGAATCATTAAAACGAGGTCATCAGCATAACCAATCACACCGATTCCCTTTTGAGACAATATAGCGAGTAGGTCATCAACTACAACCGTCCATAGCAATGGAGACAGGACTCCACCCTGAGGGCATCCTTTCGACGCCATCACGGTCAATTCCTCTCCATCAAGGGACGAGCTGATGACCCTATCCCTAAGCATGGACTCGATCCAGGCTATAATTGGCCCCTCCACCCCTCTCCGATACAGCGAACCAGCGATGGAGTCAAAGCCCGTATTGTCAAAAGCACCTTGGATATCCAAGAAGGCACAAAGAGCAACCTCCCTGTCCGAATAAGCTTTCCCAATACCTTCAAGGAGAGACAATATTGCACCCTCAGTCGATCCACCCCTCACATACGCAAACTGATTCGGGTGCAGGGGACGTTCCACAAGGCACGTCTCCCTTATATAAACATCTATCAGCCTCTCCATAGTCTTCAAAAGAAAGGATGAGAGGCTAATAGGTCTGTATGATTTTGGAAGGTCAATAGGCCTACCTGCCTTCGGTATAAAGATAACCGTAACCTCCCGCCAGGCTCGTGGTATATAACCAAAACCGAAGCTGGCCTTAAAAATCACAATAAGTTTTGACAATATTATGTCAGAGCTCCTCTGCAGCAGAGCCGGAAAAATCCCGTCCCTGCCCGGAGCCTTGTAGGGTTTAAATGAGCCAATAGCCGACAAGACCCTGTCCGGAGTGAATATTCTACCCGCAAGACCCTTGATCCTCTTAGTGACGCGAACAGGTGCGGGAGTATCCCAGCACTCGCGCACAGGAGCCGCCTCCCGGGAACCAGGAAAGTGCGTTCCCATCAAGAGATCCAAGGTCTGCCTCCTGGACTGAGTGTACCCTCCGGTACCCGTACTCAGGGACCCTATGCCATTAGAATGATCCACAGTGAGAGACTTTTGAAGACGGGCCAAAGCCGGCAGTCCCTCAACGGACTGGCAAAATCCTCTTCACGTCTCCCTTTTGGACCTTCTAATCTCCTTATTGTACTTCGTGAGACCATCTCTATAAATTTGCCACTCGCCTGTGCGCTTGGCCCTGTTGAAATCTCTTCTCACGGTTTTCCTCATCTTTGCCAAAGTGTCATTCCACCACGGCACCCTACGTGCAGCAGTATGGTCACTATGAAGCACACTGCTGTCCAGAGAAGACTTTATTGTTGACTGTAATTGGCCTGCCGCCAGATCCAGTTCGTCCACTGACCCCACGGAATCTGGCAGCCAGTCAACCTCCCTTGCCACATTTTCCCTGAATGAGGTCCAATTTACCTTCCTAGAGATTGTTGGCCTATTATTGATCCTAACAAGGCTAGCCAAGTCAAATCTAATGTGCATATGGTCGGACAAGGATACCTCGTCTGATACATGCCAGTCCCTCACAAGATTGGACGTGAATGTATCACACAACGTAATATCCAATACCTCCGACCTTATGGCATTAACAAACGTAGGCCTGCTGCCCCTATTGACAATAGCTACGTTATTACTAATAAGAAAGTCGAGAAGGTACTCACCCCTATCATTGTTGTCCGTGCTGCCCCACACCTCATGATGCGTATTCGCATCACAACCAATGATGAAATGGTGGCTCTTCTCTCGGCAAAACCTGATGAAGTTCTGTACCTCCAAGGGTGGTACACATTCCAAGTCCCCTGGAAAATAAGCAGAGGCACATATTACCTCCCTTACACCAACATCAGTAGTTAGTTTGACGCTAACAGCCACCAGGTCCCTAGTGATGAACTCTGTAATGGGTAAGAAGGTGATTTTAGAATTTACCAGAATAGCGGCCCGGGGCCTCTCCCCAGCCGCATACACCAACTTACACGTCTTGTTTTGGAGTCCTCTGACTCCCCCATTAAAAGCCCAGGGCTCTTGTATGAGCCCCAGGCTAATATCCTCATTGGCAAATCTGCGGCTAAAAATGGCCGACGCACCCTTAGCCCTATGCAGATTTGCCTGGATCATTTTGAGGGCATCCTCCATCATTTGCGCTTCTTGGAACGCGCCGCTGACGCAACTTTCTGTCTTGCCTGCCGCAAATTACCAGAAATCTTGGTTGCCTCAGCCTTACGTGAATAGCCTGGGGTTTTCTCGTTCCCACAGAACTACTCTTATTCGCCTCAATCCTCGGTGGGCTCTTCCTTGGCTGAATGATCGCGTCTTTTGAACAGCACGGTCTTTCAGCATTCAACCGAGGATCTTCAGCAGGTGTTGATGGGGTCACATTTGACACTTTTGGTCTCGTCTTCGTTGACTTCTCACCTCGTGAGACCACCAGGTGGACAACTCCAAACCTGTAGAAGATTTTACCCTCAATGGCTCGAAGCCGATTAAGGGTAGAATCCCCTATTGGCATGACGAGATGGACGAGGCTATTCTCCGTCGTCCTTTGTAGAACTCGCCAAGTTGACGTGGGCAAATCTGCGTTCTGAGTCTCAATAGTCTCCAGAATCTTTTCCGTACCCACGTCAATACTCTGCGGGAAGTAACCACGGATTATATGTGGCTTTGGGAACTCTTCTTCCTTCGCTACCTTCAACCCAATTTTACACTTCCCCTCTATGTGACCGCAATTAAGTCTCAGCCACTCAGCGGTCGCTTCATTAAAGCAGGTGAACAACAACCAGCCAGTTTTAAACTGGCAGTTCAAAAATTGTGGCCTCGTTCCACTGTTCTTCTGCTCTATTGACAAATCGATAATCGCATTCTATATTTGAACCATTTGTTAAGATTTCAGGGGAGAATTATCGATGTCTCGAGGTAGTAAGCCAATGCGTACGCTTCCTGCTATCGTGTTATATGCCACCTTCTGCCCTGTACTATACACGGGCTTGGCCTTCTTGGTCACAGCCTCCTGTGGACTGTCATCCGATCGTTGACGCTTACAGACCGCTATGGTCGGCCTGCTTGTGGTCACTGACGGCTCTTCTTTTCTTCTGGCAAGGAGGGCTTCTCTGGCTATTTCCAGTGCCTCTTCCCTTGTTTTATCGTCCTTTCGCGCCCTTTCAAAACGACGTCTCTCAAAAGACGTGAGTTTCACAAATTTGCCGGTGTCTAATGACAGAGACAAATTTTTCACCGCAGCGCTGATTTCAGTGCAGCCAGATTTCTGACTGGCAGGAATCTTCGACAAGCACATATTGCTACACACAGAATCGTCGCTGCTTAATAGAGGTGATGACTCCTTATCACCGCAGAGTGTACTACAGACACCTATGTCAACCAATCTTGGACCATTGTCCTTAATTTGTAGTACCGTTGTTGAGGTAGTGATACATGTATCGACTATCTCTTTAACATTTTCAGAGGACACTACTGTTCTCTTTTCGGTTGATGCATTAGAGGCATCGCTCATTTGGTTCTCAATTTTGTCCATAAATTTTATGTTCTATGCCCGGAACAAGAGGTCACCTACGGTATTGCCGGCCTGCCGCAGGAAGGCTAATTGAAACTGGAGGGCGCCTGGTATCCAGAGTCCGCATACGAGGAGTCAAGTACCCCTTGACCACACATCCCTTAGTGCATGCTGTTCCACCGTGGATTGGGGGGAACGGTTATAAGGAGCGTCCACCTCCCGCATGATCAAGTTTTCACTAGCAGTCACCAGAGACATGACCTAACTGACAACTAGTTGCGGTTACCACCTTTCAGCGGTAAAGATCATACTTCTATATGAGTTTCCAGATAACAGGACTGTACTAAGTGAAAGCCTAAGTCAACCCTTAGTAGAGTCCCCCGAAATCTCATATAGCAAACCGCAGACGTTGCTTACTTTAGCCATGGTCGAGAGTTGGCCCAAGTGGAAACGCTATTCTCGCTCAAAAGTAGGACACGCGAGACCAGATCAAACCCGCACCGACCATGTTACCAGCGGTCACCACGTGGAGGTAGTAAGTCTTCTTGTGCAGTTGTCCATAAGGATCGTCTATTGACTTTGCCTTATGGATCTGCACCTGACCACCAAGTTTAGATTTAATAAAAATTAAAAATATCGTATTCATGGTGCAACCTGTCAAATCTTCAAGTAATTCAATCTTGTCCAAAAAGGAATCAAGTGTCAAGGGGTTACCATCATAATTTTCCCTAATAATTGATGCACATATACTTATATATGACTTTTTCTGTTCTAGCGTAGTCATCGTGTTCTTCAATTCTAAATTCGCATTCAAAATATCTGAATTACTTTTAATTTCTAAATTTGATTTCATCACAACACTATCGTCAATCCGCACTAATAAATTCAAATTTGGATCTATTATTTTGTAGTCCAATTTTTCCAAACAAGTAATTAATAATGTTCTACAATGATTGATTTTAGATAAGATAATGGATTTGTTAGTATTTTTTAAACTTTTTAAATTAAATTCAAAATATTCAAGTAATGCGTTATAATTTTCAAGCAAAAGTTTTTTATATTCTTTTATTTTTATTGTATGAAATTTAATAGCCTAAGATCCTAATACTGGTATTCTTATGAGAATTAATATCCGTTTAGGAATATGTACAAACACTAGCAGAACTGAACTAGTTTTCGACCCAGCTACGAAAGGTCTCATCAGAGTTCTTTGTGTTATATATATTCATATTTTAATATTTCTATTTAAAGCACAATCTATTGGAAATAGATTATGTGAATTATATTTGAATGTTATTTTCACCAGTCTTTTTTCCTTAAATTTCATACAATAAGTATAATAAAGATCCATTAAAAAATATTCGAATTTAATTCGAAAATGTATAATAATTATGAAAACAAATTTGTATGTATTAGTAAAAATTTGTGAGTGTTTTAAAATTTTCATGAAAGTACTTAGGTTATTAAATTTCATACAATAAGTATAATAAAGATCCATTAAAATATTCGAATTTAATTCGAAAATTTATAATAATTATTCTTTTATTTTATTAATGTTTTTGGTTACTTGTCTATTTTGCAAAATTCTCTTTTTAATTTTAACAAATTCTGAAATTAATTTATTAAAGTCTTCGTAGTCACTCATTAAATTGAAATCATTTATTTAATTCAGAAATTTTAAGGTATAAAAAGAACCAATTGTCGTCTTGTTTTGTTTTTTATTTAATTTTAATGTTTTCATACATTTAAATTTCTGTTTTATATTTAGTTGTTTTGTTTATTCATTTTTCTCTTATTTATTGTTGTTGTAGTTTTTCAATATCATTATTCCATGTTAATTAATGTTAATATTGCATTCAATAAAAAATAAATTTTATCTTTACATTTTACCAAATTCTCTTTCTTTGTATGCATATAAATTCTATTTTATTTTGTTCTTTCTTTTCTTTTTTTTTATTCAGTTCGGCTGCCTTAATAAAAATTAAATTTCCAATGAAATTATTCTCTTCATATTAACAAAAAAAAAAAAAACAACTGTAAAGTTGTTTTAAATTATAGTGTAGTTATAAATAGGTCACCATGGGACAAAAACCATGTGAAACGACGGAGGAAGAGAGAAAAATAATTATAAATCTTCGTAAAGAAGGAAACTCAATTCGAGCAATAGGAAATAGTGTTAAAAGATCATATTCCACAATAAAAAGTATAATAGAATCCAGAAAAGAGTAAAAGTTAAAGTAACAAATGAAGTTGTAAGTGATTTTAATAATAATGTGTCCGTTAATACCGTACGAAATGTGCTACATAAGGCAGGGTTTCACGGAAGGGTGGCCCGCAAGAAGCCTTTCATAAATAAAATAAACAAACAAAAGCGAAAATTGTTTGCAAAAAATTACAAAAATAGTGTTCCGGAGTTCTGGAACAAAGTAATATTCTCAGATGAGAGTAAATTTAATATTTGGATCAGATGGACGAAAAATGGTTTGGCGTCAGAAGAACAAAGAGATGGAGGAAAAAAATTTAAAGCCAACTTTCAAACATGGTGGTGGCTCTGTTCTTGTATGGGGATGTATGAGCAGCAAAGGTGTTGGAAAACTATACTTTATTGATGGAATAATGGACCAGAAGCAGTACATCGAAATTTTAAAACAAAATTTACCCAGTAGTGTGGGGTGTAGATAGACCGCCTCCTCGTGGTGCATCCTGGATAACGCTAAATGGTCTATAATTCTCTCTGGCACGACCCTCGCTTTGTCCTCGGACACTCTCAATTCGATTAATTTATCTTGTTGTCTTGCGCTGGCGGTTGTAGTCTTCTGGACCTAGTAGTAACGGGGTGAAACCTGGCGTGAACGGCTCCAGTTTAGGGCTGCAGCTGTCTCCGTCCCGTTAAAACCTTGGCTGGCCTCTAGGTACGTTCCTTGTCCGTCGCCGTTGAGTTGGCGGTGTAGGTTCGGTTGAGACTGACTCCCGATTAGCACTGGTCTGGCTCTGAGCACCTTACCCCATGAAGGTAGGTGCCAACCCTCGCATGGCCTCCCTGTTTCATAGATAACCATGGGACCACCAAAAGTGACTACACATTCGAGCAAGGATAGCGACTTAGAGTGGGGACCCGTAAGACTAATGAATCTTAGTAAGAATACTAAATCTTCGCCCACTCAAGCTGGTGAGCGAAAGAAACTCTTCAGACAGAAAGTTGTCTGTCCAACCTCTGGCAACAGAGGTCCAACTTCCAAATCTGCGGCTAAACCCGCTTCTGCAACTAGCGTGCCGAGTACGGTGACTTCCTTACCGTCCACATCGGTGGCTGCTAAGAAGATACAGCGCAATTCGACTGACGCAAAGACACTGAATAACAGATCGGAAACGTCAGTCCCAAGTACCAAACCTTCTTCTGGTACAGACCTCCCAAAGGGCGGAAATGCCCACAAAAGCGCTAGCACTAGGGCGTACAGAACGCGGAGATCCGCTGCACGTATCGTCTCCAGACTAGGTGCCAAAGATCCTGCTCTCCTATCAGAGGAGGAAAGAGGTAGATTAACGTGGGCAAGAGCTCATGTCGGTGTTAGACCATCTGCCTCGCCGGTGAAACCCGAGGCCGCGGTGAAGCGGCAGAGATCCGACGAGCACACTGCTCGTGCTTCTCTGCAGTCGTCCAAGCGGCCTAAAACTCTACCACCCAAGCCCAGACCCTCTAAACCTCTTAGTGAGGTTGTAAAGGAGATCCTGACTTGGGCGGTGATCGTCCACGGTCATCCGGAGGGCACCATCACTCCCGCTATGTGGAAGTTGATGGAGATGGCCCTCCTCAAAGTTTTCTTGGATGTTATAGCGTCCAACCCCGGCCCTTCACCCAGTTGCCGCGATGCAGGGTGGTTCCAAGGGCACATAAAAGTTATAGCCTGTGCAGATTTCCGCTCCATGGAGCTGTATACGTTGGCTATTAGCAAGGTTGGGAGGTGTGGCCGGGAGCTTAGCTCGAGGCGACTTCTTTGGACAAGATCCCTCAACGACCTCGTTCTAGGGCTCGTATTCCAGCAGAGCCCTCTAACACCGAGGAAATACTTCAGATCCTGAAGTACAGCAACACCGATTTACCCACCGACAATTGGAGGGTAGCTAAAGTTGGTGAGGCTAGGGGAAATTCGCGCGACGCCATTATCATACTAAATGAGAAGTCGCTTCAATTAATCAACGCCCGAGAAGGTGTGATTAATTACGGTTTTGGGGCTATTACACTAAACGTGTATAAGGCTGATGCCCTGATGGCTCGGCTTCCCCCAGCTGGGTTGCCGACCCCACAGGTTCAGCCTAGTAGCTCTAGGGTAACCGCTTCAGATGAGGACGTGGGTAGCCAATCCTCTCAAAGCTCCAAATTGAGCTATGTTTCCAATTCCGAGTTGATTGGGGACATGTTCAACGGATTGGAGATTAATGCGGGTGTTGTTTCTCCTTTATCAAAGGAGGACGATGCCAACGTCACTCTGGTTGTCCCTAATGATGAGGATCATCCAGATAAATCTACATAAATCCAAAACCGCGTCTGCGGCCTTGCTCCTACTTCTTGCGAAAGAACACTGGGAGCTCGTGCTAGTCCAGGAACCTTGGACCGTTCATGGGAAGGTTTGTGGACTCAACGCCGTCGGTTACAGCACGGTGTATATTCAGGACAGAGGTATTCCTAGGGCTTGCATTTTGGTTAAATCCTCAATTGATACTTTTCTCCTTCACAGGTTCAGGGTCAAGGACACCGTGGCTATGGTGATTACCTTGGGCAACTCATCCGTATGGACAGTGTCCTCGTACTTCGCCCACGACTACGGGCTCAATCCCCCGCAGGAAACCGTTGGTCAGCTGGTTGCAGAGGCGAATAGACAAGGTATCCCGGTTCTGATTGGCTGCGACGCCAACGCACATCATGTGGTGTGGGGCAGCTCGGATACCAATGAAAGAGGTGAATGTCTTTTTGACTTCATTTTGATGCATAATCTTAGTATTGCCAATCGCGGTGATGAACCAACTTTCTTGACTTCGACTAGAAGGGAGGTTCTTGATATCACCCTGGTTAGTGGTCATTTCTCCGATAGGGTCTTGGACTGGCATGTATCTGGCAAGTGCTCCTTCTCGGATCACAGATACATTGTCTTGACCTAGCTGTCTCCCCCTGCAGGGAGATTCTCTGTATTAATCGGAGGCGTACGGATTGGTCTCTTTTTAGGGATAGGCTTCGGCAGGGTCTTCCGGAGTCTCCTCCTACCATCCGTGACTGCCCTGACATTGACAGGGCAGTGGACTTATTATCCACTACCCTTGAGAATGCCGCCTTATCCTCCACTAAGACTCCTGTGTACAGGGGTAGGCCTAGTCCTAACTGGTGGAATCGGATATTGAGGATATTCGTCGCCTGTGCGGTAGGCTCTTTAACAGAGCTAAGTCAACGGGCGAATGGGATCTCTACAAGGCAAAGAAACGGGAGCTGAAATATGCGATTAGACGGGCGAAAAGAGCTTGTCTTAAATTATAAATAAACCATTATTGAATCCTTCAATAAATCTGAATCTATATTATATTGAAATCTCATCCTGTTGCGAACTTAATTTATTGAAACACACAACCAATCGAATAAAAGGTGAGCTCATCTACTTTAATCCCAAAAACAAATAAGTAATCCTAATACTAATCTCCTAATTTATTTGTTTTTTCACACATAACCAAATCCTATTTCTATATATATATTTCTCATGTTCATGAGAAATTATATATGATAACAAAATTGGTATATTCTCAAATATACAGTCCACTCCAACGAATTTAACCCAATACCCAATTTTGTACATGGTCCTTCGAGCCGGATTTGAACCAGCGACCTATGAAGATATATTCACACATAACCAAATCCTATTTCTATATATATATTTCTCATGTTCATGAGAAATTATATATGATAACAAAATTGGTATATTCTCAAATATACAGTCCACTCCAACGAATTTAACCCAATACCCAATTTTGTACATGGTCCTATCGAGCACCGGTAAACACCAAGCATAATTCCTGTTTATAACAAATTCCTGCTAAAAAAGGACATAAAAAACATAAACGCTAGATTGACATCACTGGTAATCAACCACCAAAATATGAGGTAATTATAATACTCAAAATATTCGCTCTTTAGTTTATATAGAATAAATAATGAGATCGCGTCGCGACGGGTAAAAAAGAAAAAAAAAAACAAAAGAATATTAAAGCTAAAAACAAAAAGTTCGACGAACAAAAAAGAAAAAATATAAAAACTAAAAACAAAAAAGTTCAAATAACAAAAATTCAATACCTATGTATATTTCTGGCATATTTAAAAAATTAATAATAGTGAGAAAAACAGTGACAAAGTGACAAAATATCATTTCATATGAAATACAAAAACAACAACAAAATTTAAAAGAAAAAGAAATCATTGGCCAAAGTTGATTATTATAGTTAAAATTTAATGAAACAAAAAGAAAATTGAAGATTAAAAGTGGGAAAAAAGAAAGGAAAAAATTAAAAATCAGAATAAGTATATTATCATGGAAAAAAAACCCAAAAAGTTACTAGGATAAAGTTACGTACAGTTAATAAACAGTAAATGTAAAACAAAAAAAAAAAAGCATAGCAAAACGGTTATAAAGAAAATCAAAAATTGTAAAAAAAGAGGCAAAGTCTATAAATATTAATACATACTACATAAGTATATACAAATTGGAAAACTGGTGGAATTCACGTGCCTCCATATGCGAAAAATCCCGTTTTAAAATACCGTTCATGCATACATTTTTATACCTTTTCTTTTTACATAAATATTTGAACAAACAGTCTAAATTTAAAGTTCCATAGTTTAAAATTTAAAAAGTGCCGTTAGTGATCTTCTCTTTTCCAACATCATTTATTTTACAAGTAATACATATTTACATACAGTGTACATAAAAAGAAAAACAAAAAAAAAATATACAAAAAATAAAGAGAACTTAACAAAAAAGAAAATACATAAGAGAAAATAAGAAAGTAATAACATAATCAAAAAGCAATTAAAAAAGAAAGAAACAAAAGAAACAAGTTAAGATAAATATCAAAAGAAAAAGAATAGTAAAATAAAAAATAAATATCTCCGAGGAAAGAAAATATTTGTATGTTTATAGTATAATATATAATTTATTATACTACATGCCCAAACACTGAATTAAAAAATAAAATAAGATCAAACAAAAAGGAAAAATATACGAATAAAAGTTAATTTATACCAGAGTATTTACAAAATATAAAGAGTGTACTAATTATAACTGTCACTGTAAAAGCAAAACAAAAAAAAGATAAATAGAAAATAAACAAGAAGAAAATTATATTAAAATAAACAACGAATAATACAGGGATAGTGGTGCTACAATTAATAGCACAATCCACTTTATGTTCATATTTGCATACATATGTATATAGTATAAATATACACACATATATACATATATCCAGTAGAAGCACAATAAATTTGTGAAAGTAAAACCATAAATTTAAAAAGAGTTAAAAAGAAAATATATATATCAAATTAAATATATATGTATATAAATATACATATTAAATATTTAATACATACAACTTCACATAAATAAAAGCAAAAATAAATTTATATAAAAACAAAATTTTTTGTATATACATGAAAATATATAAATATATATGTATGTACGTGTGTGTATATCTTCAGTTAACATTTTAACAACAACAATTTAAAGAAAAATAAAAGTTATAACAACAGAAACAATTAATTAATTATTTTACAACTTTAATCATTATAAAAATCAAAAACGTTTCAAAAAGAAAAATATAATAAACAAATAAAACGAAAATTCGCTACCGTTAAAATCAAACAATAAAAATATTAATTCATACCCAACGAGCTCTGAAATTATAAGGTAACATTATTTACATTTATACATATTATAATTTTCATACATACATATATTCATACCCATATATACAATATTAAGAATTAAACTCTTGCATTGCGTCCGGGACCTAGTTTGGATTAATTGCATTCGTTTTATAAACTATTTCTCACTCCTTATCAACTCAATTTCACACTATAGTGGAGAAATTTGAGTTATAATTTTCGTAAACTATCGCGTTTAGTATATGATCTAAAATATTTGTGATAAATTGAAGTTTCCTATTCACCATTGATTCGTGTATTTAACTGACCCTTAGAGTGCACCCTAACCCAGTAGATTGTTGCTTACAAATAGATAAATATCCCCATATTTCCCCATATATTTCTTATTAGTATTTATCACCCCCTACCCTTAACGTACACATTACGAAGGGCCAAATCTACATCTCATTCACTGAACAAACTCACCCTTTTACTTATTTACCAACATGATTCCATCTAAGGAAAACTCATCCGAAAGCGGATCATACCCTAAACAAGAAAAGTTCCTTTTCGATTGCGAACACATAGTACATTTCTGCTCGAACTACGAGAAAGCAGATATACAAGACCAAACAGACTCGGTATTAGAAACAAAAGTAAGGGATCTGGACAACAGATGGCAAAAATTACAAGATTCCTACGAAGCACTAATGATTTCACCAGCAAAAGAAAATCCTGCGGATTATAAGGAAAACGCGAGGATCAATTTTAATGCCTGCTCCGAGGCATACTACACTTGTAGGTCACACATCATTGACCTGCTTAAACTTTCCAGAGCATGCGATATGCAAAATGTTACAACTAGAACAAGCATAATTCCCCCACCGTGCCCTCAAACAAATAGAACATCATTCATAAAACTACCGCAATGTGATATAGATACATTCAGCGGTAGCTATGAAGATTGGCCAAGTTTTCGAGACTTGTTCACTACGGTCTGCATAGAAAACGACGATATCCCGAGAGCTCAGAAACTATTTTATCTCCGCCTTAAGACAAAAGGTAGCGCAGGAGCCATTGTAAAACGTTACACATTATGCGATGAAAATTTTGAGCACGCTTGGAATGCTCTAACATCTCGATTTGACAATAAGCGTGTTCTAATTGATAGTAAGCTCAAACTCTTATTTAATATCCCGGCAGCTAAAACAGAATCTTGTGAATCAATTCAAAGAATTCATTCATCAGTTACTGACTGCCTAACAGCCCTACGAGCTCTAGATGTTAAGGTAGATGGTTGGGACCCAATAATTATATATTTAGTATCAACAAAGTTGCCCGACGAAACACTAGCTCTGTGGGAGCAGTCATTTAAAACTCGACGAGAAATGCCCACGTGGCCGCAAATGGATGAATTTCTCTTGAATAGATGCGAAATCGTTGAGAGAATTTCATCAATAAAAACTACTAAAGAACGCTTTAGTCTTCCCCCCATTTATCGGCCCAACATACAATTATATTCCTCACAAGAGAGACTTAACACTAATTGCCCATTATGTAGTAAAGATCATAATCTCAGAGTATGTGACAAATTTAGAAAATACACTGTGCAACAAAGAATCGATTACATTTTTCATAATAAAATTTGTAATAATTGTCTTCATCGGCTCACACGAAAGCAAAATGTCCCAGCAAAAACGTCTGCATGGTCTGCAAAGCGGATCACCACACTTTGTTGCACTTATCGAAACAGCGAGAAACAAATAGATTTTTCCCAAAAATCGAAAACTCTAAAAATTCTGATGAAAAACCGAATTACAGAAAAAGCGAAACTCAAATTGATCGGAGATCCTCATTCAAAGATGAAAAGCCTTCTACTTCAAGAAATTCTCAAATACAGGCGAATTTCTCCACAAACAAGGATCACATATTACTGCGAACAGCTTTAGTACAAATAGAACTCGAAGGTGAACTTTTTACAGTTAGAGCATTAATAGACCCCGGTTCTCAAAGAACATTCTTGTCAGAAAGGATTAGAAGCCTACTCAAACTGCCATACAGAAAATCTCTTGTCGAAATTGTGGGCATTGGTGGCCAAACTCAATCAGCCAACAAAGAATGCACTTTTACTATAGTCGCAAAGCGCCACAATACAAAATTCAGCGTAAATGCTATTGTCCTACCAAAAGTCACGCAACAGATTCCCTCAATTTCCTTTGACCTGCCCCAATCTGCTCAACTTTGTGATCTTGATCTAGCTGACCCAAATTTCAACAACTCATCCCCTATAGATCTAATCCTTGGTAACGATTCGGAGCAATTTATCAATATTGAAGGCATCAGGAAAAACATATGCGGAAATGCAACAGCATATAATACCATATTTGGCTGGGTTTTAAGCGGCCCGATTCGCAGCAGCTCAGTCAACACTTTCACCACAACTGTTGCGTATGCCGAAACAACTTCACTCAACGACACGTTAAGAAAATTTTGGGAGCAAGAAGAGATTCCAACACAACAAGTTATTTCAGATGAACATCGCTATTGTGAAGAATTTTACAAAAATACAACCACCAGAGATGAAACTGGAAGATTTATAGTCCGACTTCCATTTAAAAAGGAATTTCCCAACTCTAAATTCCTTGGACCTTCTCGTGTTTTAGCATGGGTTCAAAATACTCGTTTGAATAAATCACTTTCCAAAACACCTGAATTAGAATCGGAATATAATAAGGTACTCGAGGAATATCTCACACTCGGTCACATGGAGCCAAGCTCATTCCGTGAAATTGTTTCAAATGACAAATATTTCTCTTTTTATTTACCCCATCATGCGGTAGTCAGACCCGAACACAAAACCACCAAAGTTAGAGTAGTTTTCAACGCATCCCGTAAGACGAAATCTGGCTTCTCTCTCAATGATGTTTTACATACTGGCCCTACTTTGCAATCCGATTTGATAACTATTCTTCTGAATTGGAGAATATACAGATTTGTCTTTAATGGCGATATTCAAAAGATGTATAGACAAATCTGGATCCACCCAGAGGACAGACCCTATCAACGTATTATTTTTTGTAATAATGGGTCCACACAGCTCAAGGATTACCAACTCAAAACGGTAACATTTGGAGTAAACTGCGCACCATTTCTGGCAATCCGTACTCTGCATCAACTGGCAGAGGAATGCGAAAACGAGAGCCCCAAAGCTGCAGAAATTTTGCGCACCGAAACTTATGTGGACGACATTCTGTCCGGCGGCCACACTATTCAGCAAGCTAAAGAATCCCAAACTCAACTATTGCAAGCACTTACATCAGCTGGATTTCCCTTAAAAAAGATCACCGCAAACGATACTCAATTACTCTCTGACTTTAATCCTGAGGACTTGTATGACTCCAATTTTTTACGATTTCACGAAACTAGTACTACGAAAACTTTGGGCATCAGATGGAATGCACTCACGGACAGCTTTTCTTACTCGTTTTCTCAAATAGCTCAAAAAGAAAACATCACAAAGAGAAAAATGTTATCGGGCATAGCCTCAATTTTTGATCCTGCCGGCTGGATAGCTCCTATAGTTATAAGAGCTAAAATGCTCATGCAGGAATTATGGTTGAAAGGGCTACAATGGGATGACATAGTCAGCCCAGAACTCCTGAAAAAATGGAATGATCTCTTAAAAGACCTCTCTAATGTAGACGAAATTAGAATTCCAAGATGGCTACAGTACAGTCCTGAACACAATATCCAGATTCACGGATTTGCAGACGCTTCAAAGGGTGCATACTGTGCTACAGTTTATTTACGATGCCAAACCTCTTCCCAAGTGGTATTTAGCAACCTTATCGCAGCTAAGAGCAAAGTAGCTCCCATCCAACCTATATCACTTCCAAGATTAGAACTCAGTGGTGCAGTTCTATTAGTAAAATTGATAAACCATCTAACAACAACCCTAAAATTGCCTCCCTGCAAAATATATTTATGGACAGATTCTCTCATAGTCATTGGTTGGCTATCAAAACCACCATGGACTTGGGAGACTTATGTTGCAAACCGTACAGCTCAAATTTATAAATCCCTACCCAACGCTAATTGGAGCCATGTTCGCACGCACGATAACCCAGCAGATTTAGGTACTCGTGGTTGTAAACCCCAAGAACTTATTAACAACACATTGTGGTGGCAAGGGCCATCGTGGCTGATAAAACCACAATCAGAATGGCCAAAAAAGCAAAATGTCGATACACCCGAAAACGACAAGAAAGTCAATTGCTCACATGTCGCCGTTCAAGAAACTGACGTATTGAATAGATTTTCATCGTATCCCAGAGCTCTAAGAGTGTTATCGTATGCATTTCGATTCTTACATAATACTCTCACAAAATATAAAACACAATATAACTATTCTCAAATTGATCTCACTTACCAAGAAATTAAATTCACTAAAACCAGATTAATATTGCTTGCTCAGAGTTCTCATTACCCTACAGAATATGGGGAAATCTCAAAATCCCTACCAATATCTCATAAAAGCCCATTAAAGGTATTAAATCCATTCCTGGATACCGACAGCATCTTACGAGTAAACGGTCGATTATCAGATTCATCACTACCTTACAATGAACGCTTTCCAATCATACTACCCGGTAGTTCAAGGCTATGCCAATTGTATCTAGAAAATTTACACTCATTTTTAGCCCATGCTGAATGCAATCAAATGTGCCGAATGGTACAAACAGAATTTTATATATCTCGTTTGAAACCCCGTATAAAGAAAATCATACGTCAATGCAAAACATGCATTATATATAACCGAAAACCATGTTTCCAGATCATGGCACCATTACCCCCAGACAGATGTGCGCTTACTATACGTTTTCAAGTTTGTGGAATAGATTATGCTGGGCCATTTGAACTAAAAAGTTCCTCTCTAAGAAAATCACCCATAATAAAAGGATATGTTTGTGTATTTATTTGCTTCAGCACGAAAGCAATTCATTTGGAAGCTTGCTCGGACTTATCCACATCAGCCTTTAGAGCAACATTCTCTAGATTTGTCGGCCGGAGGGGACTACCTTGCAGGTTATACTCTGACAATGGCCGAAATTTCGTTGGTGCAAACAGGCAACTCAAACGCGAGTTTCAGAGTTTTATAAAATCCACATCCCAAGACATAGCTCATAAATATAACACCCAGGGATTCGAATGGATATTTATTGCACCACATGCTCCACATATGGGTGGGTTCTGGGAAGCCGCCGTCAAAAGTTTTAAGTTTCACTTAAAGCGAGTATCAGGCTCATACCGATACACATATGAAGAATTCTCTACAATTCTTACCCAAATAGAGGGTGTACTAAATTCTCGACCCATGTCTGCCTTATCAGAAGACCCTAATGACATAACTGCTTTGACACCTGGACATTTCCTTCGAGGAGCCCCCATTATGAGTTTTCCTGAACAGCATAATAGTAAATTAGGACTAGTCAATCGCTGGGAAAGGCTTAAGGTCATTCACCATCAGTTTGCTAAACGATGGAAGGAGGATTACCTCAAGTCCCTACATAAACGATACAAATGGAAAGAATCTCAACCCAATCTCAAAATAGGTGATCTTGTGGTCATAATGGATGACTTATATCCACCCTCTGAATGGCGCCTCGGAAGGATCGCAAAGACCCACATGAGTAATGACGGTAAAGTACGTGTAGCAGACGTGAAAACTACTACAGGCATAATAACTCGACCTATAGTAAAACTCTGTTATTTACCCTTACTTGACGTAGATGACGTACCTACTTCTAGCTCGTAATCACCTTCTATAGCCCAAAATTACTTATCTCCATTCTTTCCATTTTCATTTCTTTATAAGTCCCTTTAAATTACTAATAATTTGTTCTCTTACTCTTTTTTTAAGCCCTAGACACCAAAACAATTTCCGGACAAAGGGCCGCGATCCCGACATCTACCAGTGCCAGCTCTGTAAAATGTTCCACTCAATTAGATTTTGCAAACGTTTCATCAATATGGACGTTGCCACCAGATGGAAAATTGTTGACAAACATAGGTACTGCGAAAATTGCCTGGCCAAAAGCCACGATATGCGGGCGTGTCCGTGTATAGATGCATGCAAAATTTGCGGCGAATATCACCACACACTTTTACATCGTGGTGTGAAAAGCAGGTTAAACCTCAACATACGCAGGCACCATCATCAACGAACTATTAGAACATCAACAAAGCCAAAGTATTCTACCACCAACGGCACTAAACGTCTTGCAATACCTTCATCAGTAACGAAGACTCGTTCACCTACCAATCCACCGTCATCAGCAGTCCACACAGAGCAGAAAGTTATAACATCAGGAGCACATCAACGAGTTATATCAGAAGCAATAAGGTCATTAGCAGAATTTCTATGTGTGCAAGCTGAATGAATCAACAAAAAGCTGTTCTTCTATTTCTTTTTTTTGGCGGTGGGAATGTATAAAATCGTAATTTTATGCGATTTATATATAAAAATACGATTTTATAAATGTATTATTAATGAATTTGTTTATATATATTTGAATTGAATTAACGGTTTTGAATTGTAATTTTTTAATTAAAAAGAATTTGGTAATGTAACGAACAAGTTACATGTTATTGTGAATTATTCATACTTAGATAAAATTTGTAGACTATGTTAAAAGTCATCTAAGTCATACTAAAATGGATTAATGTTTAAAAAATTAAAATTGTAATTTTACTTATCAACTTACCGCCAATTGAGTACAATCTCAACCTTCTATTAAACTAAAATTTAATATTTTTATTAATCGATTAAAACAACAATTAAAATTGAATAATAAAACTTGACTTAAATTATAAATAAACCATTATTGAATCCTTCAATAAATCTGAATCTATATTATATTGAAATCTCATCCTGTTGCGAACTTAATTTATTGAAACACACAACCAATCGAATAAAAGGTGAGCTCATCTACTTTAATCCCAAAAACAAATAAGTAATCCTAATACTAATCTCCTAATTTATTTGTTTTTTCACACATAACCAAATCCTATTTCTATATATATATTTCTCATGTTCATGAGAAATTATATATGATAACAAAATTGGTATATTCTCAAATATACAGTCCACTCCAACGAATTTAACCCAATACCCAATTTTGTACAGCGTTGAATTCTCAGCGGAGGTCAGCCGTCTTCGCAAGGTTTTGAGCTCCTCCAAGGGATCTCTCGGAAGCATTCGGAGATCTGATGGTAGCTGGACTACCTCAACTGGTGAGACGCTGAACCTGCTTCTAGACACTCACTTTCCGGAGAGTGTCGACGCTGCAGGTCAGACCGTCTTTCGTGGGGTCGCGCCCATTCCGGGGCACCCCTCCTCAATTCGCACAACCTCTGAGCAATTGCACTAGGCTATAGGCTCCTTCGAACCATACAAATCCCCTGGTCCAGATGGCATTATTCCGGCTGATCTGCAGAATGGTGAGGATCTCATTCTCCCCTGGCTTCTGTCGGTCTATAATGCCTGTTTGGATCTCATCTATATTCCTCTGCGCTGGAGGATCGCAAATGTGGTGTTCATTCCCAAAGTCGGAAAAACATCACACGTGCTCGCCGGGGACTTTAGACCAATCAGTCTATGTTCCTTTCTATTGAAGGCGTTGGAGAGAGTTCTTGACCTCCATATCAGGAACACGATCAACCCTTCACTACTATCTACCTCCCAGCATGCATACACCAAAGGGAGATCGGTCGATACTGCTCTGCACTCACTGATCTCTCAGGTGGATAGGTCATTGCATTTCAGGGAATATACGTTGGTTGCCTTTCTTGATATAGAAGGCGCCTTCAACAATATCTGCCCCACGGGCATCGTTAATGCTACGCTCAATCTTGGTCTGGTTGAATTCATTGAGCTACTTCTTAGGTCGCGATTGATATCCGCCACAATTGGAACTACAAGGTGCCAGAGGGTGACTGCTAGGGGTACCCCGCAAGGCGGTGTCCTCTCTCCACTTCTCTGGAACCTTGCTGTTAACACTCTTGTCATCGAGCTGGAACGCTCTGGTAACAGAGTTGTTGCTTACGCCGATGATATCGCCATCGCGTCGTCTGGGATATGCCCGCAGACATTGTCTGACAAGCTTAACCTCGCTCTAGACGTTGTATCTAGGTGGTGCCGGGAATTTGGACTACGTGCTAATCCTGGGAAGACAGAGTTGATGCTCTTTACGAGAGGGTACAAGGTACCTCATTTCGCTCTTCCCAGTCTGAACGGGGTTGGGCTGCATTTGAGTACTTCGGTCAAGTATCTTGGCCTCATTCTGGACCCCAAGTTGAACTGGGGGCCTAATCTAGCTGAAAGGGCGCGTAAAGCTGCCTGTGCTATCTACTGCTGCCGCAGGGCAGTAGGGGTAAGATGGGGACTACGTCCCCGCGTGGTTCGCTGGATTTATTCGGCGATCATAGAACCGAATCTTTTATACGAAGTGGTCTTTTGGTGGGCCGCTCTCGACAAGTTCTGCAATGTCAGACTCCTTGATAAGGTCAGGAGGTCCGTAGCAGTGCAGATTACTGGTGCATTACGGACCACCCCCACGAAGGCACCCTTTGTTATGCTGGGGTGGCTTCCGTCTAGGATTCTTGCCAGGCAGCAGGTGGCGGTAAGACTCAATGCACTAACACGGTGGAATATTGTTCCCTCGGGGCACTCCGCTATTCTTTTAGAGGAACCTCGGATACGGGACAATATTGATAACACCTCACCGAGACTGGAACTACACAGAGACTTCCACACGGTCATCCCAAGTAGGGATGACTGGGCCTCTGACGGGGTCATCCCCAGTGGATCGGTTGAAGTCTACACTGATGGTTCCAGGATTGGGGATAAAGTGGGGTGTGGGATCTATTCAGAGATGCTCACCCTCTCCATATCACTTCGCCTCCCTGATTATTGTAGCGTTTTTCAGGCCGAAATAATGGCTATATGTCACGCTGCAAAGGTGATACTTCAGGTTGGCACTCCCACTGCCAGTATCACCATACTATCTGAGAGCCAGGCGGCGGTCAGATCCCTGTCGAGTTTGAACACAAACGCTAGAATTGTCGGCGACTGTCGCGATACCCTTGTGGCACTCTCGAGGCAGTGCGTCGTTAGTCTGATCTGGGTTCCTGATCACAGGAACATCACGGGTAATTGTATTACGGATGAATTGGCTAGGGCGGGCACGTCTCTGCCGAACGTTCATCCTCATTTGGAAGTGGGTATACCTTTTTCCTCCGTCAGACTCCTTATTAGGAGGAAACATTTATTGGACGCGGACCTGTCCTGGTCGCGGGAGGAGTCTTGTCAAATTTCTAGACTCACCTGGCCTAGGTTGGATCTGAGGCGTACCAATCAACTCTTCAAACTGAACCGCAGGGACATCTCTTCCGTTGTATCTGTCCTCACGGGTCACTGCGTGATGGGCAGGCATGCAGAGAGGCTGCGCTTGCCTGCAAGCGACTTCTGTCGTGGCTGCGGGTCGATTGAGGAAGAGGAAACTGTGGTTCACTATACTTGCCAGTGTCCTTCTCTGGCCCGACGAAGATTTCTTACATTAGGATCTCCTTTTCTCGATGGATTGACCGACCTGTCCACCCGGGACATGGGTTCAATTGCCAAATTCATTAGGCTCTCCGGCTGGTTTCCAGCATAATTTTCTGGGGAAGTGGTGCTTCTTTTGTGGAGCTTCTGACTATCAGGGCTCCCTGCATCATGTGGTATCACAACGGGCCGCTATGCGTGCTCAAGTGTGCTTTTTTTTTTTTTTTTTTTTT
Source organism: Metopia argyrocephala (assembly GCA_963576795.1). Classification (NCBI taxonomy): domain Eukaryota; kingdom Metazoa; phylum Arthropoda; class Insecta; order Diptera; family Sarcophagidae; genus Metopia; species Metopia argyrocephala. The sequence goes on from OY756209.1 coordinate 91,113,560, forward strand.
TTTTTTTAAGACCAATACTCAGGGGTAAACCCCTACTCATGCAGTGTGCATTGTATTGGAATGTGAAGATGGTTGATAGGTTTTTTTTTTTTTTTTTTTTTTTTTTTTCATAGATGTTTATATATTTTTGCGCCTTTTTTTTATTGTTGATGAAACAAGTTAGTGTAAATTTGTCCACTCAAGAGCCAGTGTTATACCTTCACCCTCGAATGTTCAAACAGCGACTGCCTCATCTGTCGGTGGATGTTTAATGTGAATGGTGAGCGTCTTCAGTAGATTAGCTGTTATCTTCCCAGAAGGTGGCGCTGTACTCCTGATCATTGTTTTCTGGTGGAATAGATTAGAAATGTCATTACGAGGCTGCCACTTCCTTCTATCCTATCCTACCCAGGAGTGTGGAAAAAATGGGATTAAGTGACGATTATATTTTTACACAAGATAATGATCCCAAACACACTGCTTGGAATACTAAGATGTGGTTACTATACAATGTTCCAAAATGGGTTGAAACGCCTTCACCATCACCGGATATCCATTCCATTGAAATTTTGTGGAGTTTACTTAAGGCTAATATAAGAAACAACAACATAAGCAACAAAAATGATCTCAAAACTGCGCTAATAACGGAATGGAACAAAATTTCGAAAGATATTACCAAAAAGCTTGTGGATTCTGTTCCAGTACGTTTAAATGAAGTTCTGAGACGTAATGGAGGTCCAACAAAATATTAATTTTTCCAAAAAAATTATTTTATTTAGTCATTTAAATAATTAAGTGAGCGAATACTTTTTGAATTCCATATTGTGATATTATCATTTTTCGTTTATGTTTTTTTTTTTATTCTATATGAAGTTTTATAAATTTGTTATGTTTTTTTGTAAGAGAGTCTTTATATACATAATACATAAATAAATAAATTGTGTGCAGAATAAAAATTTCTACTTTGTTGAGATGTTTTTTCAAAAAGTTTAACATAAGCGAATATATAATAAAGCCACTGTATATATACAGTATGCCAAGAATGACTTTACACACTAAAAATAATACAGAATTTTTATTTTGCATTGATCAAAAAATTCGCATCCAGCATTGTTAAAGCCCGTATGACACCTACTTTTTTTATTAAAAATGATTTGGAGAACAGTGCAAATATAATATAATAAGAAACTATAAAGGGTGTAAAGAGTTCAGCTATATATTCATATAAATACAGAATTGCCAAAAAATTTACAATGTTATCGATAAAAAAGTGGGGTGTGTCAAAAACAAGTTAAAATATTTTACATTAATTGACATTTACAGCCAGGCCCATGATATTGAATCGTGTAGTTTTAAGCGACAAACAGCTGATTTGCAGCACACTAATTCTTGTGTCGCCAAAAATAAATGCGATTGGTAACACAAAATTTTTTTACACACATATACATAAATAAACAAATTCGGAATAGGTTTGTTTACTACATTTCTGTCAAGTTATAGTGTTGCTAACTTTATGGTGTTATTCTACAATTAAGCGATTTTATGGTATTTTTGCCTTCAAGGTAGCGTTTTTTTTACAAAATAAAAAGTATCAACATTGAAATAAATATAAATACAAAAATAAATATTTTGTTTACATTTTTTATATTCCACTCTTTCTAGCATTTGTTGTTTCTTTCTTTCAATTCCATAACAATTCAATACAAAAAAAAGTAGGTGTCATAGGGACTTAAGCAAATGTTAATGGTTTATTACAATTGTATGACGAAAAATATTAAAGGGTACTGTAGAATAGGCGAAAACTACAACAAAAACAAATACAGTTATTTCCGCTTACTTGTGTCTCTAAAAATGTACGATTTTTGGTGCAATTAAACGGGAAAGTCAATTAAGCGATACTCGGTTAATTGATTCGCCGACGCAATTAAAACGAAAATCACTTAATTAAGCCAGGCGAGCAATAAAGCGAAACATCCACGTGTATAGAGAAAATGAAATTCATTTTTTATTTATTAAGTTAAAAAATAGTGTTAGTTTATTAAAACAAAACAAAAATCAGGTACGTTCATCGTACAATATTTGAAAAGCAACAAAAATTACAAAACTCTATACAAAAAGAGATTAAAATTTAAAATAATTACATTACATATGTGCATGCGAGTGTACATTAAATGTTATAAAAAAACATTATACATACATAAGTAAAACTAAATATGATTAAAAAAATCAGTCATCAACATTTGAATTTTAGATTTGTTAAGGTTTTCGATGATTCGTTTTCCTATATCGTCCCTTCTACATGGTGAACAGAAACACGACAAAAATTTTTTGGCGCAACATAAATGGTTTTACGTTTGTGGAGAAAAAAAATAAAAAAGACGAAATCAATTAACTGAAACATTTGTTTGTGTTTTTCGCAATGCGGTCTCATTTTATGAATCAATTAAACAAGAGGCGCAATTAAACGGGTACTTTTACATAAGAGGTTATACGGAATAATTTCGATTCATGATTTTTAGTACAATTAAGCGGGAAACTCAATAAAGCGGGGCTCAGTTAACCGAAAACAACTGTATTCAATCATTTTGTTAGTGTCAAGTATTTAACTCTTTACACATTTTTTATTTTACACTTTTTTGCACTCATTTCATGGTTAACTGTGCATTTTCCGTTATTTTTTTTGCGTCTGGTTGATTTTGTATATTCTTAAAGTTATTTATCATAAAGGTTTTAGTGTGTGCGCATCGTTAGTTAACAACTTTATAAGTTTTAAAATGCCAGGAAAGCGATTATCTTATAATGAAATTCAATTAATATACTACAATCACCACTTAGGGAAAAGCATTCCGGAATTATCAAAAATGTTTGCAGTGTGTCATAAAACAATTTACAATGTTATAAATCGCGCAAAAAACGAGGGAAGACTGGAATTAAAGGTGGGTGGTGGTCAAAACGCATAATTAATAAACGTGTGGAACGCTTAATCATTAGAAAAATTATCCAAAACCCTAAAATTTCAACCAGAAGAGTTGCAAGGGAGCTTCACGAAGAATGTGGAACTGGAATGTGTCTCATGAAACTGTGCGACAAATCTTGTTAAGCAACAAGTACTCATCAAGAGTAGCACGTAAAAAACCCTTACTTTCTTTTTCAAATATTGAAAAACGGCTTTCCGTTGCTACTCTGAACGCCACAAACCCAGTTGAATATTGGGACGACGTCATTTTCTGTGACGAAACGAAAATTATGCTGTACTACAATGATGGACCCACAAGAGTATGGCGCAAGCCTTTAACCTCGCTAGAAAAACAAAATATTCACCCTTATCGTGTTTGGCGTAGTCGTATTTCGACGACTGGCGCATTTGTAGTCGAATTTAAAATTTAATGGTATCGTGTAAAATTTTCGCCTTGAAGTATTTTGTACAAGAGTCATTTTGTAACAGATTTGCCCAATTTTAATTGATTATGAACCATCCTGTTATGAAAACTGTGAAAAAATCTGTTATAGACGCATAAATATAAAAATTAGTTGTTATAATTGTTTGTTTTTTTAATTTCTCTGAATTAATTATGTTAAGTGTTTGTTTTTATTCGCCTTCTGAAGATGAAGTCATGTGTGATTAAAAGAAATCAATGTTTTAAGAAGACACTTAAGGGAGCAAACCAATATATTCTCACTAACAAATTCTTTTTTATCAACAAAAATTAAGAAAAGATTTTTCCACAGATTTATTAAGTACTTCAGATTAAATAAGGATGCGTTTAATTACGTATTAAAAAAATTTCAACAAAATTAAAAAAACCCCAAAGCAAAACTGGTGTATCACAACTGTAAAACTTAACAGCAACAATGAGGATACTTGCTGAAGTCAGTTACCAAAAAGGTGCTGGAAATGATATTTTTGTGAATCTTTGCCAGTCTTCGGTGAGCGAAGAAGTATTGAAGCCATGTATAGCGAGCTTTGTCCAAGATGGATTTCTTTTAAAATGGATAATGAGGAAAAAATTTTAACTTTTATGATAACCTCTTGCCAAGTACGGCTTTTTTCCATTATCTCGACCATTTTTGCAAATTGTTCTGGAGGATTTATTTTTATTCTAAAATTAATTAAATAAAATGAAATAATCAAGAAAATATGCAAATTATATTTTTAAAATTAAAATAATTTCATACTTACAATTTTTTTTTCAGCCAATTTTAATTCTGTCCTTAAATTTTGTCTAAAGGCGGCTGTTTTCGTCGATTTTAACAGGCAAAAACGCCAAACACGATACTGTTTTATTAACTTGTTTGTAATAGATTTCAGAACAGTGTCGTATTTACTGGCGTTTTTGCCAAATTACGATACCATTTTATAAAAACGCCTAACTTTCGCCACAAAAACGCCAACCACTATAAGGGTGATTATTCCAACAGTGAAATTTGGTAAACTTTCTGTAATGGTTTGGGGATGCATTTCAAGCAAAGGCGTCGGGGTCGTGGCATTTATAGACTCAACAATGGATGCACAGCAATACCTGGACATTTTAAAGAAATATTTGAAAAGCAGTGCTGAAAAATTTGGGCTTTTAAGGGATAATAAACCACGATTTAAATTCTACCAGGACAACGATCCTAAACACAAATCCCATATTGTTAGAATGTGGCTCCTTTATAATTGTGGGAAAGTTATAGATACCCCTACTCAAAGCCCCGACCTTAACCCCATTGAAAATTTATGGGTGTATTTGAAAAAAAGAGTCGCTAAGCGAGGACCATCAAGCAAAGAAAGCCTAAAAACTGCAATATTAGAAGAGTGGCGAAATATACCATCTAATTACGACTTGAAAAAGCTTGTTATTATATATTAAAATACAGTTATTTCCGCTTAATTGAGTCTCTAAAAATGCACGATTTTTGGTGCAATTAAACGGGAAACTCAATTAAGCGATACGCGGTTAATTGATTCGCCGACGCAATTAAAACGAAAATCACTTAATTAAGCCAGACGAGCAATAAAGCGAAACATCCACGTGTATAGAGAAAATGAAATTTATTTTTTTATTTATTAAAAAATAGTGTTAGTTTATTAAGACAAAACAAAACAAAAATCAGGTACGTTCATCGTACAATATTTGAAAAGCAACAAAAATTACAAAATTCTATATAAAAAGAGATCAAAATTTAAAATAATTACATTACATATGTGCATTAGGGTGTCCCAAATAAAATTAAAAATTGTAATTCTTCGGAAGATCATTCTTAATTTGGATACTCATAAGGTAAAGTATTTTTGGGAATTTTTTCAGATTTTTCGGAGTGGTTTAGAGGTCGCGCATATTGATCTTTAATCAAAAATCGAGCTTTTTGTCAATATTGTCAAAGCAAAAAAAAAAAATATTAAAAATTTCATACAGTGGGTGCAAAGCTTTAAAAGGGTACAACTCGAGAACGGTAAAAGAAAATTTATTTTTGTTCTGGTAACTTATTTAAAACTTAATAATCTTTGAAACTTCATCATTAGTTTTTTTAGTCTTTATACAAATTTTAAAAGTTATAAAACATTGTTTTCGATATTTGTTGAAAATTTAGGAAAAACTGTTATATAATGTATCAAAATGTGCAAAATTATTGCCGAAACTTATTATTTATGCACATAAAATTAAAGATCGGAATATCTTCTTTACAATATTTACTCAGAAGTCGAGAAAATATCGATTTTTTACCAATTCATAACCATAATTTAAATAGAGCCTAAAAAGCTCGATTTTTGGGTAAAAATCAATTTTCGCGACCTCTAAACCACTTCCAAAAAATCTGAAAAAATTCTCAAAAATACTTTGCCTCATAGTGGTCCAAAATAACCTTGATCCCCAGAGAAAAATTTTTTTTGGGACACACTAATGTGCATGCGAATGTACATTAAATGTTATAAAAAAACATTATACATGCATAAGTAAAATTATGATTAAAAAAATCAGTCATCAACATTTGAATTTTAGATTTCTTAAGGCTTTCGATGATTCGTTTTTCTATATCGTCCATGACAAAAATTTTTTTGGCGCCACATGGTTTTATTTTACGCCACATAAATGGTTTTAGAAAAAAATTAAGCAGACGAAATCAATTAACTGAAACATTTGTTTGTGTTTTTCGCAATGCGGTCTCATTTTATGAATCAATTAAACGGGAGGCGCAATTAAGCGGAACTCAATTAAACGGGTACTTTTACATAGGAGGTTATACGGAATGATTTCGATTCGTGATTTTTAGTACAATTAAGCGGGAAATTCAATAAAGCGGGGCTCAATTAACCGAAAACAACTGTAATTAAATATGTAGGTTTTGTAATAACCTTATGTAATATAAAAAAAATCACTTTTGTGTAAAGAGTTATTTGACAGTCTTAAAACCGAGGAATATTTTTTGTTGTTTTACCATTTGTTTGTTTTGAATTGAATTTTGTTAATTTTTTGTTAAACTACTTTCTAAACATGTAAATAATTATAATAATTAAAAAAATTTGTGCGTTGTATAATAAAAAGTATAATTATAGAACTAACAAACATAAAAACCACGATTTTATTTGGTGTGTAAAGTCATTCTTGACAGACTGTATATTTTTTTGTATGTTTACTATGTCTTCAATAAACAGTTATATATATACACTAGGGGGGGTGGTTTTTTTTTCGGACAAAGCGTATAGCAAAAACGAAATCTACTGAAAATTCTAAGAAAATTTCTCCAAGAAACCATGGGTCTAAAATAAATTCGTTGCTCGCGAAAATCGATTTCAAAATATGATATATTAAATTGTTCTCTAAAACCTACTAGCATTTTTGTTTTCAATTATTTAAAAACAAAATGCTTTTGTCTTTTTTTTTGCACATTTGTCAGTTGATTATACCAATTCAGAAATTGATATAAATTCAATAAACTCTAGGTCTTGTGTTTTACCCAGTCTGAATATTGGCTTGCCCAGTGATTTAAGTGGGCTTAATCTACCAAAAAATTGCGACGTGTTGAAATACTATTTGTTTTTAGACGAGGCTAAGAAGAAAAATAACAAAAAACAACAATCGCACAGAATTCATAGAATTCCACAAGCAGCAAAACATTGTTTGAAATTTGGAATAAGCTAAATATTCCGTTAATTCACGAAAAAACTAAAAATATTACTAAATAAATATCAATATGAAATAAAATGTCAAGCAAAATCCAGCAAGTCTTTAACATTTCTGCAAACTATTGATGACGTGTTTTATATTGGGAAATGTCAGTGCGCAAAACATCCCCTTGCTGCTGTGGGTTAATAACCATTGACTTCCAAGAGTTTATGATTGATCAGCACAGTAGAAGAGAGCTAACTATACCCGAATTTGGTGCGATTGTTGTTAACCAACAATCAACATTTTTTATACCAAGTGGCACAATAGGAGGAAGTGGCAGCCTCGTAATGACAATACTCCGCGCGAAAAGCATTAAAAAAATTTCGTTCGTATAACCTGCTGCCACCCTAATGTACATGTTTTCAATGGAATTAAAGAACGCTGTAACTGACAAAAAATCTAAAATACGTTTTTTGGATCATTTTTATCAGAAAAAAAAAAATACGCGTCGATTGGTCCCGGTCCCAGATTTCTACGATGAAAATATATTCAGTTACGCCGTCTGCCTTTTGAAAAATACCAGTGTCTTTGTTCTACTTTCATAAAGGTTTTTTGGCTCTGGTGAACATTTATGGTTTTGTCAGTTACAGCCTTCTTTAATTTCATAGACGATATATATCGTCATATTAAATGCAAACGGACGCAACTGCACAAAATTTCGAAATTGAGTTTTTTATTAATTATGTTTCGTTTTATCAAAACACATGTTTGTGCAAGATTTTAGATTCCTACGATCAAAAATGGCGATTTTATTAACGAAATTTAAACGGGCGTAACTACAAGTGCGTGTATTTCTAACTGCAAGAAGATATAACTACATATGTACAATTTATATGAAAAGTTACAGCTTGTTTTTAGAACACGAATGGTTTTTGAGTGTTTTTGTTGTTGTTTCACATATAAAAAGACGAATGTCAAAAACCATTCGTGTTCTAAAAACAGGCTGTTACATACAAACTCATTTGTTGTATATCGATCCTGAAAATTATGATTTTCAAGAATTACAAAATTTTTGCTTCTCCTGTACAAAAACAAAAAGTGTAGTTACGTCCGTTTGCATTTAATATGACGATATGTACATAATTTTTTAATACCATAAAATAAAAATTAGAAATTAAAAACTATTAGTTTCAAATAAAAGTTAAAGTTAACTTAAAAAAAAATTTTAAGTAGATCCACAGAAAGGTGCATTGAGAGGGTAATACAAATTAAAACTATTTTTGGTATTTTTGTGATAAATAAATTTGTTTTACCAAGTTATCTTTTACCTTTAAATATTCTTTAAACTCTATAAAATCATAGTTTAATTAAGTGACCAATATGGTTTTGATGGTTTATATTTCCATATGAGTTTTTTTTTTTCATTGGTCCATATATGTATTATTTAATACAGAAAATACCTTTTCTGTTGGAGCATTTGAAACAACTGAACTCGAAAACCGTCAAAATATTTTTAAAATTTATATTTCCTTCTTTAAAATGTGTATACATATGTATGTATATGAAATGTATTGCTGATGGTAATAAGCATGTCTCTATGGCCAATTCGTCTCTAAGAGACTCGTCAGGAGACTTTTTTCCAAAGGTGTTTATCAAAACTACAAATACTTCTATGAGACATGAAAATACAGAACAAATACTGAACATTAAATAAAATACAGAGCATTTTTATGTTTTTCCCTAATGAATAATTTATACAGAACAGTTCTGTATAATACAGAACGGATGGTCATTAAGATATCCAGATTTATTCGTGAAAAAGCACAGAACAGATGGAGTTCCATCACTTCATGTGCTGTGTCTATTACACTTTGGCTTCGGTATAATCGGCGCACGACTCTAAAAATTTTGCGATCCCTCATCAATCTTTGTCCAAGCTTATAGCGGTCAGTGATGACAACTTTTTTGAAACAAAAAGCACATAAAAATTAAAAAAAAGCACTAAAAAAGGCGTAAAAAGGCACTAAGTTTATTTGATGTAGTCATGGTGGTTTTATAATATGTGTATTCATTCCTTGTTATGTCAAAATCTTCCAAAGAAGAACAAATTTTTTTGATTATCTGGTAAATATTATAAATAAAAAAAAATTATGTACATATGTATGCGAATTTGTGTTGTAGTCAAACAATATAAAAATTAAAATGGAATTTTGTTTTCATAAGAAATAACTTTGCAGACTATAAAAAATACACTTGTTACAACACGAATTATGGCGTTGAAGTCCTTATTTAATGTGCAAAATGGAATTGACAAAATTGAGAGATAATCTGTTTCTAATTAAAATTTTACTAAATTCATTGAACTAAAATGCTCTTTCAACTTCCGTATTTGAGTAGGGTAAACTTAAAATTCTGATTACAAAATTAGATAATTCCAAAGATGGATTTTCTTTAATTGAATCCTTAAAATTGTTGACTTCTATCCAAAAGTCCTGTGCTAGCATTTCTCCTCATAATGCTTAATATTACGATATTTAAGCCATTTTCTACTTTAGAATTTACCATATATAGTATCACTTAAAAGAGCAAGTTTTTGCAAAATGTCCCAATTTCTTGGCAGTCTTCCTGTATAAAGCGATACAAATCGTTATAAAGTTTAACGTGATTTTTTGTTGTTTTAGTGGACCGCAGCTATATTTTAAAAAGTGGATCACGTTAAGTGTTTGTGTCCTTCTACATACAAAACACTCTTTTAAAAAATAATTTCAATATTCTTTTGAAAAAATCACTTTCATTTTGGAAAATATAATTTCTTTCTGACTTGTTTCTTTCAATGACGTTTTTGTTATAACGGGATTTCCCCTTTCAGGAAATCAATCAAAACTGGCTTGTTCAGATGAATGCAAAAATTACTATTTGTTGTAATTCTACAATGAGCAACTTAGAAAGGATTTACCAATACAAAAAGAGACAAATTTAACAGAGATAAAGTAATAAAGTTACAAAAAGTCGTTATTAGAAAACAAAATTATTGAAATTTCTAAAAAGCACTAAAGGCACCATTGGAAATTTTAAAAAGCACCAAGTTAGTGCTTTTTCTTTTTTTGGCACCGGAGCTAAAAATTTGGCGTTTTGGAAAATCGAAAAGCACCAAAAATAGTGCCAAAAGCACTAAATTGGCATCGCTGACAGCGGTGTATAGGGGTCAATGGATGACAGTGTTGTCAGATTAGGGGATTTATTCCCAAAATGGGGATTTTTTTTTCTGAAATGGGAATAAAAAATTCATTTGGGGATGGGGATAACCCACAAGCTATCGGTAATTTTTAAAATTTTTTTGCTTATTTAATTTATTTTGCTTTTTATTTCGGAACACACGATGAAAGAATTTCATATAAAAGTATGAATTTATAAGCAAGACTTGCTTTCTCATATATAAGTAAATAAAAACACCCCGTACCATTATGTTTCCGCCACAGTTTTTAATGGTGTTTATGGCGTAAGAATTCAGTATTATATTGTAGTTAAATTACTTCATTCGAATATAAACAAACGAATTTTAATTTCGTCCGACAACAAATTACTTTTTCACAAAATAAGACCCGAAATACACATCAAAGCAAACAAAAGGTTGGTTTCACAATAATAACTGGCCTGCACAGTTGAATTGAAAATGTATGGCAAATTGTAAAAGTGGTTTTTCAAGGACTTCTGGACTCAATGACAAAACGCTGCTTTGACTTTATTAAAAATATGGATTATATACCACTAGACACAGAGGTTAATACATGGCAATTGAAAAGAATAATTTGGTTTAAATAATAAAAAGTTTATTTTAGGCCTTCAAATTTTAACAACATATTTCATTTTAACAACATTTTTGAATACATGGTTTTTTAAGTTTTGAACTCGGGAAGTGAAGTATTTTATTTTTATTTATTTAGAAACATAAACATGTATTACATAAAAAGAAACAAACAAAAATATTAATAATTTTTTTTTAAATAATTTTCGGTCACAAAAATGCAAGATCATGGTGAATATATTTTACTAAACACCATGTATACATCCATACATATAAAATAAAATATATGTACTAATCAGGGGTTTGGTGATTTGCGGAGATATGAATCCCAAAATGGGGCATAAAAATTGAAAACTATCTGACAACCCTGATGGATGATCAGTAAACACGCTGAACGGTTGGGTCTGCCCTTTAACCCCCACAGCAGAAGTTGCCGAAATACTTCGGAAAATTAGATAATAAGTAATTTTCTTTGTGATTACCCAGATTTAGCAGTCAGACGTTTGAAGATTTTTGGGGTGCCTTTTTTCGATGGTTTGGCGCAATGCTGGACCTCCTCGTTTTATTACTCTTTATAAAGAGCTCTATTTAAAAGAGAGAGACAGCTCTGGTTGTCTATAGTTCTTTTTACTGCTTGATTGAGTTCAGTTTGTTCCGGTAATAGTATCAAAACGGCATATTGTGCTAATTGTAGTTGATCACGTTTTTGGTTGACTAACTATCTGACCTACCTACATTAAATGCCAAATCGGCACATAATACGTAATCTAGCTATTAAAAGATATTCTTTTTTATCTCAAAAGGTTTTTAAAACGACAAAAAAAATGTTTTTTAAAACGACATAACAGACGACATGACATTAAAAGATAATATTATTTTATATATTTTGGTTAGTCAACCGGTTTTCATGATTTACAGCTTATTAATTTGCAACATATCTTAATTTTAGTAGTTAGTGTGTTGGTTTACTAGACAACAGCTCCAGTTTCGAACACCAACTCTCACACCTTGACAAAAAGGAATATGAAATAATATTTCTTTCGGCGACTACCTCTTAACAGTCTTCTGGCAAAAGGTGCCAAGTCTGTCGTTCGAAGTCGACGTTAAACTGTAGGTCCTGGTGCTCATGGATAAAAATTAATACACACAATGTGAATTCTGCGAAAAGCTAGGCCGTATCTCTGAAACAGGTTTTGTAATGGCCAATTATATATGTAAGATATTTATCTTTAAAATTTATGTATGCATTTTTTAAAACAAAATATCGTACTTTTTCAAGTACCAGTCGTCATCAGCAGTAGTATTTGACTATATACTATATGTACTTTAATATTGTTTGGACTGTTCTAGTAGCTGTAGTAATAATTTTAAGGCAATTTAACCTTAATTTTAACATGTACATAACACATGTAGGCAAATATTTATTCATGTATTAAAATGATATACAAAAAAAGCATTTCCATGTAAAAAATCTACTTTGGCCAATCCTTAAAATTGTAGGGTAAAGTTTTGTCTGCGTAAACTTAAACTCAAATTCTGGCAACATTGAATAAATAGGAATTTGTTAGAAAGGCTGTGTTTGAATCCATGGTACAATCATCATAAGGTAGTCCTAGTTTGAAATAGCATAGAACCCTGTAGTTTTGCAACCCTGCTGCTCTTAGAATTGTCAAATAAATGCAACACTGTAGTTGGCCGTTGTACACAAATAAATATATTATTGTAAACAAACTCTTCCTCTTCTTTTTTTATTTTGTGGACAATTTTTTTAAAAGTTGAAAATGTTACTTTTGTGCTGTAAAAAAATAGTTTATAAATAATATAATACATTCGTCCGTTGTAAAATATATTTATCCAGAGGCGCATTGGATGGTTGCATCAACAGTAGCCCGGAATGAATAGATAAATTTTATTGTAAAAATTTATATTTTATTGAATATGCAACTTGTATTAGAAAAAATCATTTGTATTGAGTATACGTGTGTATGTCGGAAAATATAAATAAATTAATAAAAATATAAACGTTTTGCAATTTATATTGAAAACAAAAATAAAAAACTAAATTTGGTATTGATAATTTGGTATTGCATTTCATAATTTTAAATTTTAATTTCTAATTTGTTGTCAAAGAAAAAAATTTAATTTCAAATTTGTTAAACGTCAAAATAAATAACAAAGAAGAAGAATAAGATTTTGACAATTCCAAGTAAGCAGCTGTAATTGTTTTGGTAAAGCGGGACTACCTTATGATGATTATACCACATTTGAATCGAAAGCAAAGTTCTATGGTAAAAACAAATTTTTCTGAGGTAAAAAATTTTTATCTTTCTGCCATGGTACAAGAATAAAAGGTAGCCTCACAAGGGCAGCTGGTTTTTTTTCTTTGGATCGCTGAAATGTCAAATTTGTTTTTGTTTATATTTTTATTTAAACAACTTTTTGTGTTTGGAAAAATTTTAAATTAAATTTTGGAGAAAATATTTTAAAATTAATTGTGTAACGAATTCTTTTGGGAATTTTAAAAATATATTTCCAAACACTTACGTAACTATGGAAATTTTTTCCACTAGCAGTGACTGCACTAAATTGCTGTAGGTATATTTATATACATATGTATATGTATGCAATTTTCTTTAGATTTCATTCATGTAAAAGCTTAAGGTTTGCAAACATTTAAATTTATCAAAATGGATATACCGAACTTTCATAAAAAATTTTCAGAACTTCCTCAAGAAGAGTTTAAGAAGAGAATGAGGAAATGAGTTTGGAGAGACCTTTTTATATAAATAGTACCAGAAGTATGTTTAAACCTTATGTGCCACTAGAGGGAGATGGCAAAAATCTTTTATTTCGGCTGACGGAGTAAAGCAAGAATTTGTATTCTTGGAAAAGAAAACCATTTCCAGATTTCAATACCGACACTTTTACCAGTAGAACAAACCAAGATCTTTACATTAATGACCAATAAGAACAAACACCAGTTACGGGAAATTGTTACAGAACGTGCCTACCTCGAGATGATGTATAACCTGTAGAATTAAACTATACATTGGTCATTCTAAAATCGCATGGAAACTCCTCGTGTACATCATGACTGAATAACTTATTCCTAAACAACATGAACCCATTCATAAAAATGTATGGAATAGTCAGTAGAGGAAATTGCTGCTGCTCAAGAACCAAAACAATTAGAAGAATGTGCAATGGAAGTAGAACCTGCTTCGGAAACTGAACAAATACCCACTACCACATAGAAGGCTAATGCAACGGCTATTGAATTATTTATTGTTGGGTTTACATTTTAAACGTTTACGCATAACTGCCATTTAATAAAAAAAGCCATTGTTTTGTTTTTATATCTTAAACTTTTTATAAGCAATTAATTTAAAAAAAACAACCTGTTTGTAAATTTTGTAAACAAAAACAATTGATTTTGACATTTCAGCGTACAACTTCCAAAAACAAAATGCCTGTTGTTTTTTTATTGTTGTATTTGTTTTATTTATGAGGCTACCTTATTTATTATACCATGCTTTCTGCTATGTGAAATGATAACATTTTTGACAGCATACAATTTTGACTTTTGTTATTAAAAAAAACTTTTTCTTACTAAATTTTTTAATTAAAAAATTGCATAAAAAATTAATAAATTAACAAAGTATATTCCATTACTCATTTCAATTTTTCCGGAGATCAGAAGATTGCATTTATTTGAAGTTTTAGTTTGTTGCGTGTTTTTATAAAAACAATTGTTTATAATTTTTAATGTTTAAATTTATTGTAGATTTTCTTAAGTATTATTCTTATAATTAAAAGCAAATCATTTCTTATAAAAAAATTATAAAATAAGCATACACGTATATTTCAAACGAAAAGAAGATCTAGAATATATTTATGACATCGTTAACAAAAGTCGTTTTTTCTTTTCTGTTCTCCTAGTTAAAACCTTAACGATACTTCAGGGGAATTTCTACATGACGCCCGGATGATGTAATTTTTAGTTTATGCACGGTAGTGTCTTGAGAAGGATTGCTGTCCGAGCCGAAGGCGGTAAAACGTTTTCCGAATTCACGGGCTCACTTCTGTTTTCTATCGCTATTCCATGGCGAATAGGGTTGGTTGTTGGTAAAGTCGAAATTATTTTACGGAGTACTTTCACAAACTCGGTTTTCATTGTATTTCCTCTGAAAGGCACTAGAAATACCCCTGGAATTCTTAGTGGAGCTCCAAGTCCAATGTCGCCTTTTATAGTTGATCGCATACCTAAAAGAACCAGCGGAAGTGCAGATTGCAGCCTTAATGATGCGATGCCATCATTCGATGATGCCATTGGAGTGCGGGTGATAGGCAGTTGTTCGCAAATGCTTGATGCCCAGTAACTTGGCCAACTCACCGAACAGGGTCGACTCGAACTGCCTTCCTAAATCTGTTGTGATACGCAAAGGTACACTATACACTGCAATCCAATCTCTCATAAGACTGCTTGCGACGCTTTGGGCTGTTATATCCACTAATGGTATTGCGGTGGGCCACCTAGTGAAACGGTCGATGCACGTCAAGCAATAACGGAATCCGTTTGTTTAATGTTGGCAGTGGTCCAACAATGTCTATGTTGATGTGCTCAAACCTAGCGTCGACTGTTGCATAATTAATTAAGGGTGTCTTAGTAAGACATTGCACTTTCGCCTTTTGGCAAGGAATACACGTACGAACAACTACAGCTATGTCTTTCGACATCGATGGCCAAACGTAATGGTCAGAAATTAACTGTTTCGTTGCTCTTATACCAGGATTTGACATCAGTGAAGCTTTCGAATGACTGATGCCATTGGTGCAAATTTTTGGGAACGTATGGTCTTATTCTTACTCTTGAAACGGCACAGTAGAGTTCCTTTTTCGAATGTGGAATTCCCAACTTTGTAAGCTTTAACGAAGTGTCGGTGTTGTTAGTTAACAGAATTTGTAATTCGGCATCATTACTTTGCACCTCAGCCATCTTTTCAAAATCAACTTCCTGATCCTCTATTACGTTGATGCGGGAAAGTAAATCGGCTATAGTATTGTCAGTGTCGGGTAAATCACGGATGTCCGTTGTATATTGGCTGATAAAATATAATCGTCGCGCTCTTCTCGGGGAAGCTTTATCACTTTTTTGTCTGAACGCGTATATTATTGGTTTGTGGTCCGTAAACACAACAAATTCTCTTCCTTCAAGTGCGTATCTGAAGTGTTGTATGGCTTGGTAATTCGCAGTGAGTTCCCTGTCATAAGCGCTGTAATTTTTTTGAGAAGCAGTTAATTTTTATGAATAAAAACCTAAAGGTTGAACTTGACATTTGAGTATCTGATGTAGGACAGCTCCTACAGCGTCGTCTGATGCATCTATTGTCAACGTTTGCGATGAATCTGGTGCCATACAATTTAAAAAGAAAGCTTCTGCAATATTGTTATTACAGGCATCAAAAGCAGTGATTGCCTCGGCCGTCCATTCTATTATGGTGTTATCATTCTTTTTGTAGTCTGGTATTAAATTCAACAAGGGACTCTGATTTTCCATTGCATGTGGGATAAAGGGCCGGTAAAACTTGAACATACCCAGAAATCTTTTTACATTTTTAGCGATTTTAGGTCTTTCAAAATTCGGATGGCATCTACTTTGCTCTCAGGAGGCGAAAGACCGCTGGCACTAATCGTGTGGCCCAAAAATACGAGTTCGCGTTTACCCAAGTGACATTTATCAAAATTAACAGGGAGGTGGAATCGACGAAGGCGGTCAAAAACTATGCGAAGATGTTTTGCATGCTCCTCTTCTGTCGAAGACGCGATGAGGATGTCGTTAATATAGGCGAAAGCAAAATCGATACCTTTTAAGATCTCGTTAATATGACGTTGGAACGTCTGAGCGGCATTTCGCAGGCCGAACGTCATAAAGCAAAATTCAAATAAACCAAATGCTGTGATTATGGCCATCTTAGGGATGTCGCATGGCTCAACGGGTATCTGATAATAAGCCCTTTGCAAGTCTATCGAAGAGAAAATTTTCTTCCCAAATAGAATACTCGTTACATCGCGTAAAAAAGGTATCGAATTCCTCAGGAATAGTGATGCTGTTAAGAGCACGGTAATCACCACAAGGGCGCCAGTCTCCATTTGATTTACTCACTAGATGTACTGGACTGGCCCAATTACTTTTTGACGGTCTACAAATGCCCATTTCCATCAAGTACTCAAATTCTTTTTTCGCGGCTTGAATTTTGTCGCCTGAAAGTCGACGAGCACTAACGTATGTGGGGGGCCCTTTGGTTGTAATGTGCTGAGAGACCGTAGAGTCAACTGGTCGTTTGTTGGCATTGATTGTGGCCAAATCTTTGTATTCGTGTAACAGTTGGGCGTAATTGTTTTGTCTGTCGTATGTTAAGATTCAAACATAAGGAGTATGTGCGGGGCGAGCCTTTGATAAAGTAGTGTGGTGCGGTCGATAAGCATACCTCTTTTAATGTTAAATAAAAGATCGTAAGACATCAAAAAATCCGATCCTATAACGGCACAGTTGACATTTGCTACTAAAAAGTCCACAAAAAATTGCGACGTAGGCCTAAAGAAATATTCAAAGTTTTTTCACCACAGGTTTTAATAGGCGAGTCATTAGCTGCAAATAATTTTTTCGATACACCCACACATATACCCTCAACACAACTGACAGGCAGAACAGAAACGTCTGCGCCAGTATCAATTAAAAATGTCTGTTTCGATTTGTTGTCATTAATCATGAGACGGGCTATATGGTATTCATCTTGAGATTTGCCCCCGAAATCAAAAGACAAATTTAGTTTTTTGGTGATTTATGTTGATACGAGCGAGGCTCACGACATTTCGAGGCCTTCTCACCGAATGTTCGATGATACTAGCACTGGTCCCCGAAATGTTTCGTCAGAAATATTTCAGTTTTCTTTCGTCGTATAGAACCTGACCGGCAGCGACGAGTGTATCTTTTGTTGTCGCTAAGAAGGCTGTTAATCTGTTTTTAAATGCGTTCAAGTCGTCTATCAAAGTCGCTTCTACAATTTTGTGACGCTGCAGATACAACAGCTAAATGTTGAAACTCACCTACTTCCATAATTTTATCGGCTAACTTTGCCAACTCAGACAAATTAGCATCTGAAGCCTGCAAAATTACACGTACTTATGCCGGCAGGCGATGCAACCCCAACGATTTAAAAACCGAAGCTTTCGAGTGGCTATAATGTACTTTTTGAACTTAAATGCAAGCTGTTCTTAGTTGCAAACATTAGTACTTATGTAAAACTTGATTTCTCTCTATATTTCATAAATATATAAATTTTTATCAGAAAATGTTATTTAATATCTACAACGGTTAAATATTTTACCGAAAACACGTCAGTTATATTTATTTTTGTTAATTAAAAAAAAAATAAATCATAAATAAAAAATAGTACTAAAAATACAAACGTGCTTTCAATCCAATTGTAAACACATGCACATTTGTTTAAATTTTGTTATTAATGTGCTTCAAAATGAACAGAAAAGAAAAATATTTAAGTGGTTGGAAATGAATAAGATACACATTTGTCACAGAGAAATCGTTTTTTTTTATATTTTCAATCAAGTTATTCTCGACTTCCATTGCACACTGCGATCTCTTGTTTATTATTGTTTACACAAACACAAAAACAGCTGTTTACGTACGTTTGGTGCGATCGGCTTCGCTCTTAACTCATCTATCCTTTCCTCTCACAAGTTCATTTAAAAATTTTCCATAGCTATGGACAACTCAATGAAAAGGCCGGTTTTTTCTTTACTAAAAACAAAAAAATTTTAATTTATAACATTTAAACTTAAAAAATAATAAACTTACGTGTGCCGCTCATTCTAAAATTAAAAAATTTGTTATACATAAATAAAAACCATTTTATTAGTGATCACACAAAAATTATCGATAGTATTTGTCATTTTTCTAGTGATGACAATAAAACTATCAAAATATGTAAGATGGAGCAAAATGAGGTAACAACATATTTTTTAGTTGTAGAAAGATGTTGATTTTTAACATTGTATATTTCTTATGGAAGGATGTTAACGCCTTTGCGAATTGATGGTAGATGTTAGATGTATTTCAGTGTAAACTGCGTATAACTCTTGATATGCTTTGATTCTTATTCTATCTGATGGTGTGGCACTAATGTTACCTTATTTATGCGACTTTTAAAAGTGTGACAGAAATTTATAAGATTTTCTTGTGAATGAATCGAACGATTGTGTACGATAGTGTATAATGGCCTTTAGTGAATAAAAAATTTTTAATGAGAACTACGACTAAAAATTTTTCTTGTTTAAAAGTTTTATGCGGAATGAAGGTAGAAGTACATAAAGTGCAATTGTGTGTTTCGCCGTCTATCTAAAAAAGGTTAAATAGTGAATATCCATAAAACAAGTTTTTGGAAAAATTAGCTACACATCTAATATACCGAAGTTGAACAAATTTTAAAGGTAGAAGTACATAATATGCGTTGCGTCAATTGTGTGTTTCACACGTCTGTAAAAAAAGTTTTATAAAACAAGTTACTGGTAAAATTGGACAGTATCTAACGTATAGAAGTTAAATAATCTTTAACTTTCAGATGCATTGATAGTTTAATAATTGGCTTACATTGTACATTGTAACCGCTGTTAACGTTGTAACGCATGCTATGTATTTCTACCTTAACTTTTAGTAGTGTTAACAATTCAACAGTTGACTTGCGTTATATATTGTAACCGCTGTTAACGACTTAACGCATGTATTATGTACTTCTACCGTAAATTACTACATGTGGATATCCACCTTGGTACAATAAAATATTGCCAGACTAAAAACTTTTTGTTAGGATTAAATGCAGTTTTGTCCTACCAAGGAAATGGTGTGTTATCGATAATCGTAATTGTCATCACTAAATGTTTTTAATAATCACTTTAATTCAATGCAGCATTGCAGTGTTTATATCAATTTAGTTAAATTGAGTTGTTCATTTTATATTTTATATAATTTAAATTTTAGTAAATTGTAATGACTGCAAATAAGCTTCAAACATTCGAAGATCTCGAATTGGAACTGGAGAAGGCAAAAGATACTCTAGTTGTTATAAATGACAGTATCAAAAGGATTGTTGGTCGCGCTCCCAAGTTATCCAGAGATTCTCGGTAATTAATTGTTTAAGGTTTATGTTTATATGTAATTGTATTATAATTTTGAATGACATTTACCCAAAGAATATTGCATTCAATTACTGCTTCTGTTCTTATATCAAGCAATTATGGAGTTTGTTTTGAATTTATATTAGATTAATGTACGGATTGAAGGTTATTTTGTTAAAGACCTAATCGTTTCGGATTCGCCTTGCAAAAATAATTGGGCTCCTGCTGCAAATAATGCACTACTCCAATTAAAAGCGACAGATTTATATGTTTTTAAGACATGCAATTCGAAATTATTAATAGTATGTTGGTAAAAGGATACACGAAATTATTAGAAAATACCTCGTTTTGCACACTTCTAAATTCCCAGCAAAGTAATATGGAAGTGGTTTAAGACGGTAGTCGCCGTGGTCTAGTGGTTAGTGTGTTGGCTTACTAAGACGATAGAGTCGGGTTCAAATCTCAACTCTGACATCTTGAAATAAGAAACAATTATTTCTTTCGGCGACTACCTCTCAGCAGTCTTCTGGCAAAAGCTCTGTGAGTAATTGATTGCCATGAAAAAGCTTCACAAATCTGATGTTCAGAGTAAACCTTAAACTGTAGGTCCCAGTACTCATGGATAAAATTAACACACACAACATGAGTGCTGCGAGAAGCTAGTTCGTAATGATTTCCACGACTTCTAACAAGATTCATACAGACGAAGCTTGTAAAATTGGGAAAAAAATATAAGAGTAAATGTAGTACTCGAATGTTTCTACCAAGCATTTTTTCGTTTTCTTTTTTACTTTTTGTAATTATTACATACTAGCTTAAACCCAGCGTGCTTCGCTACACCTACCATTGTCCACATTTGTCATTTGTCCACATGTTTCGACTGATGATTTTTAGTGACCGGAGTAATTCAGACCAAATTCAAAAATACAAACTCATACATATACAGAACTCAATAGTTAGTTTGCCTGGAAGCTACAAATCCGAAACTTTAGCTTTAACCGATCTGAAGATATTAAAAAATTAATTAAAAAATCAGTATTTAGAGAAATTTAAAAATAAAAAAAGTCGGCATAAAAGTAGGCGTGGCAAATTTTTCTCTCGATGAAAACTTCAAATGGATTTTTACAACCATTTGAAACATAAGTTGGATCACGACAACCATTAGAAAGAAAAAATCGTCAAAATCGGTCCAGCCGTTCTCAACTGAATGATCGTTGCATTTTTGTATTTGTACCTCTTTGACGTATAAAGTTTTCTGCATTTCTTAGATGATATTGTTGTATTTTTCTAACATAGTTTAATTGTTCACTTAGATATTCTGGTGTCCGCCCCATCCTCATTTTCTGTATAAACAGTAACGTATTTAATTGTAGTCTTTGTTGTATTGGTAGCCATTTCAATGAATCAAGCATAAAGTTTGTAGATGTGTACCGGTTGAGTTTTAGTATTGACCGCATTGCTTTATTTTGTAACTTTTGAAGTCTTTCTATCTGTGTTGTTGTGCAGCATGCATATAATATTGTAGTTCCGAACTCAAAATGTGGCTTTATCATTATGTTATATATACATATATCTATAGTAGGTATAGATATTTTATTCCTTATTCTTAAAAAAAACTTATTTTTTTTTTTGCCTATTTCTTATATATATATATATATGTATATTCCAAATGTTCCTTACATTTTAAGCGTTTATTATAAATCCAAGATATTTAATTTGATCTACTTTTATCTACTATTTAATTTGATCTCTTTTGATTCATTGTTCATATTTATTTGCATTATTTTAGTTTTTTTCTCATTTAATTTTAATTTATTAATTTTTAACCATCTATTTATATTACTTACTAGCTTAAACCCGGCGTTTTTCGCTACACCTACCTTATCATTTGTCCACATTTTTCGACTGATGACTTTTAGTGATTACGGAGTATTTCAGACCATATTCAAAAACTTTAACTGTTAATTATTTCAAGATATCGTCGCAAGAATTAAAGAAAGCTGTAACTGACAAAAAATCGAAAATACGTTTTTTCCATCATGATGAAAATAAATTCACTTACGCCGTATGCGTTTTGAAAAATACCAGTGTCTTTGTTCTACTTTCATACATTCATTTTGGCTCTGGTGAACATTTAAGGTTTTGTCAGTTACAGCGTTCTTTAATTCTATCGACGATATACTAAATCTCTATAGTTAGTGTATCTGAAAGCTACCACGTCTACTTATCCGTCCTTTTTTCTACTGATAAATTTTAATGACTACAAAATTAATCACACCAAATTCAGAAACTTTATTTTCAACACTTCTAAAGATCCGTATGTATATAGAAATCAATATTTAACTTGTATGGGAGGTATTACGCCCACATGTCCAATTTTGCCCACTTTCTGACTGATGATTTGCCTTGCTCTTGAAGTCATTCAGGCCCAATTCCAACACTTTAACATTAACTGTTCTAAAGATATACAAAAATCTGTATTTAGAGATAAATTGAAAAAGTAGGCGTAAAAGTAGGCGTGGCAAACTTTTAAAACTTAAAATGGCTTAATACAAACATTTGAAAGAAAAATTAGTCAAATTGATTTAGCCGTTTTCTGATTTGAGGTAAATCAAAAAAATGAACGTAAAAGTTGGCGGGCTAAGTTGGATCGGGACGATCATTAAAAAGAAAAAAATTGTCAAAATCGGTCCAGCCGTTTTCAATTGATGCGATGACCAACGAACAACATTGATTTTTATTTATTACATACATACATAGGTAACTGGCCTTTACAACCCTGTGTCTGGATTACGGCCTAGCTTCTCGCAGCACTCATGTTGTGTGTGTAAATTTTTATCCATGAGTACCGGGACCTACAGTTTAATGTCGACTCCGAACGACAGACTTGAGAAGCTTTTTTAATGGCAATTAATTACTCTCAGAGCTTTTGCCAGAAGACTGTTGAGAGGTAGTCGCTGAAAGAAATATTTTTTTCATATTTCTTTTTTTTTCAAGATGTCGGAGCTGGGTGTCGAACCCAAGGCTCATGTCTTAGTAAGCCAACACACTAACCACTAGACCACGGCGATTTATTATTTATATAAATATATTAGAAGATATCTAGCATCAGGCTATTTTGACATTTTTCATTTGTATCTCCTTCACTGAAGATTAATGTATCATCTGAACACAGGACTACTTCGCATTTTTGTAATATATTCGGCATGTCATTAATATAAATAATAAATAACAGAGCCCCTAATATGGATCCTTGCGGTACTTCGAAGTCGTTTCTTATTGTATCAGATGTTATTCCGTTGACTTTAACTATTTGTTTTCGCCCTGCTAGATACGATTTAAACCATTTTAACTCATTTTCCTGAATACGATACATATAAAGTTTTTTAAGTAGTATATCTCTGTCGGAATCTAAAAATATTGCCTTAATCTTATTGTTTTTTCTTTGCTCTTCCATCTGTTTTGAACATAGTTTATTGCTGTTTCACATGAAAAACTTTTCCTGTTCCATATAATTTTACCTGTGTGAAGATAAATTTTAAAATTTATGACCCTAGACACAAACCATGTAAGTTAACAGAGCTATGTTATGATGTTAACAGACCTCTGTTAAGCTAAAAAATTAAGGATTTTGAAAGAACAAGGATAAAAAACATATTTTTTTGAAAAAAATAAATAAAAAAATTATGAAACGGCAACTAAGGCCCTACTGCTGTTAAAAAATGCGAAAATTTTGAAAAAATTACATACGACTGATATATTAATAGCAAAAGAATACACAAACTTCATATGCGCATTAAAAATCAATCTAAAAATATATCAGGACAACGTGGGCGGAAAAAAATAGTCTTATTTTATAGGGAATAAATCCCACTAACAATATTAACCACCAAAACCCTTAACAGAACAACTTAAAATATGATTTTTTAAGATTTTTTGAATTTTAAAATTTTTTTTTTCACATTATCCTTTATTGGAGGAAGACAGGACAACATGGGCGGATGACATTGGTCTCGTTTAATAGGGTTTTAGTCCTATTAACTGAATTCATAGCCAGAATTCTTAACAGAACAACTTAAAATATGATTTTTTAAGATTTTTTGAATTTTAAATTTTTTTTTTTCACATTATCCTTTATTGGAGGAAGACAGGACAACATGGGCGGATGACATTGGTCTCGTTTAATAGGGTTTTACTCCTATTAACTGAATTAATCGCCAGAATTCTTAACAGAACAACTTAAAATATGATTTTTTAAGATTTTTTGAAATTTCAAATTTTTTTTTTCAACATTATCCTTTATTGGAGGAAAACAGGACAACATGGGCGGATGACATTGGTCTCGTTTAATAGGGTTTTACTCCTATTAACTGAATTAATCGCCAGAATTCTTAACAGAACAACTTAAAAAATGATTTTTTAAGATCTTTTGAAATTTCAAATTTTTTTTTTAACATTATCCTTAATTGGAGGAAAACAGGACAACATGGGCGGATGACATTGGTCTCGTTTAATGGGGTTTTAATTTAATTAATTTTTTATTTTAATTCTTTTTATTTGTTTTTTGTTTCGTTTTATCCTGTTTTTCTGGCTTGTATAATTTGTATTTTTTATTTAGGGGAAATCCCTTTTAGTACATCATGTACTTATTTCATGAAAATTAAGTTGTATTTTAAGTTGTTCTGTTAAGAATTTGGGCGCTCAAGTCAGTTATTGGGACTAAATCCCCATTAAAAGAGACTAATGTCATCCGCCCATGTTGTCCTGTTTTCCTCCAATAAAAAATCATATTTTAAGTTGTTCTGTTAAGAATTCTGGCACTTAATTTAGTTAATAGGACTAAATCCACTTTAAACGAGACCAATGTCATCCGCCCATGTTGTCCTGTTTTCCTCCAATAAAGGATAATGTTAAAAACAAAATTTGAAATTTCAAAAAATCTTAAAAAATCATATTTTGAGTTGTTCTGTTAAGAATTCTGGCGATTAATTCAGTTAATAGGACTAAATCCCTATTAAACGAGACCAATGTCATTCGCCCATGTTGTCCTGTTTTCCTCCAATAAAGGATAATGTTAAAAAAAAATTTGAAATTTCAAAAAATTTAAAAAAATCATATTTTAAGTTGTTCTGTTAAGAATTCTGGCGATTAATTCAGTTAATAGGAGTAAAACCCTATTAAACGAGACCAATGTCATCCGCCCATGTTGTCCTGTTTTCCTCCAATAAAGGATAATGTTAAAAAAAAATTTGAAATTTCAAAAAATTTAAAAAAATCATATTTTGAGTTGTTCTGTTAAGAATTCTGGCGATTAATTCAGTTAATAGGACTAAAATCCTATTAAACGAGACCAATGTCATCCGCCCATGTTGTCCTGTCTTCCTCCAATAAAGGATAATGTGAAAAAAAAAATTTGAAATTTCAAAAATCTTAAAAAATCATATTTTAAGTTGTTCTGTTAAGAATTCTGGCGATTAATTCAGTTAATAGGAGTAAAACCCTATTAAACGAGACCAATGTCATCCGCCCATGTTGTCCTGTTTTCCTCCAATAAAGGATAATGTTGAAAAAAAAATTTGAAATTTCAAAAAATCTTAAAAAATCATATTTTAAGTTGTTCTGTTAAGAATTCTGGCGATTAATTCAGTTAATAGGAGTAAAACCCTATTAAACGAGACCAATGTCATCCGCCCATGTTGTCCTGTTTTCCTCCAATAAAGGATAATGTTGAAAAAAAAATTTGAAATTTCAAAAAATCTTAAAAAATCATATTTTAAGTTGTTCTGTTAAGAATTCGGGCGCTTAATTTAGTTATTGGGACTAAAACCCTATTAAACGAGACCAATGTCATCCGCCCATGTTGTCCTGTTTTCCTCCAATAAAGGATAATGTTGAAAAAAAATTTGAAATTTCAAAAAATCTTAAAAAATCATATTTTAAGTTGTTCTGTTAAGAATTCTGGCGATTAATTCAGTTAATAGGACTAAAACCCTATTAAACGAGACCAATGTCATCCGCCCATGTTGTCCTGTTTTCCTCCAATAAAGGATAATGTTAAAAAAAAAATTTTAAATTTCAAAAAATCTTAAAAAATCATATTTTAAGTTGTTCTGTTAAGAATTCTGGCGATTAATTCAGTTAATAGGACTAAACCCCTATTAAACGAGACCAATGTCATCCGCCCATGTTGTCCTGTCTTCCTCCAATAAAGGATAATGTGAAAAAAAAAATTTTAAAATTCAAAAAATCTTAAAAAATCATATTTTAAGTTGTTCTGTTAAGAATTCTGGCGATTAATTCAGTTAATAGGAGTAAAACCCTATTAAACGAGACCAATGTCATCCGCCCATGTTGTCCTGTTTTCCTCCAATAAAGGATAATGTTGAAAAAAAAAATTTTAAATTTCAAAAAATCTTAAAAAATCATATTTTAAGTTGTTCTGTTAAGAATTCTGGCGATTAATTCAGTTAATAGGACTAAACCCCTATTAAACGAGACCAATGTCATCCGCCCATGTTGTCCTGTCTTCCTCCAATAAAGGATAATGTGAAAAAAAAAATTTTAAAATTCAAAAAATCTTAAAAAATCATATTTTAAGTTGTTCTGTTAAGAATTCTGGCGATTAATTCAGTTAATAGGAGTAAAACCCTATTAAACGAGACCAATGTCATCCGCCCATGTTGTCCTGTTTTCCTCCAATAAAGGATAATGTTGAAAAAAAAAATTTGAAATTTCAAAAAATCTTAAAAAATCATATTTTAAGTTGTTCTGTTAAGAATTCTGGCGATTAATTCAGTTAATAGGAGTAAAACCCTATTAAACGAGACCAATGTCATCCGCCCATGTTGTCCTGTCTTCCTCCAATAAAGGATAATGTGAAAAAAAAAATTTAAAATTCAAAAAATCTTAAAAAATCATATTTTAAGTTGTTCTGTTAAGAATTCCGGCGATGAATTCAGTTAATAGGACTAAAACCCTATTAAACGAGACCAATGTCATCCGCCCATGTTGTCCTGTCTTCCTCCAATAAAGGATAATGTGAAAAAAAAAATTTTAAAATTCAAAAAATCTTAAAAAATCATATTTTAAATTGTTCTGTTAAGGGTTTTGGTGGTTAATATTGTTAGTGGGATTTATTCCCTATAAAATAAGACTATTTTTTTCCGCCCACGTTGTCCTGATATATTTTTAGATTGATTTTTAATGCGCATATGAAGTTTGTGTATTCTTTTGCTATTAATATATCAGTCGTATGTAATTTTTTCAAAATTTTCGCATTTTTTAACAGCAGTAGGGCCTTAGTTGCCGTTTCATAATTTTTTTATTTATTTTTTTCAAAAAAATATGTTTTTTATCCTTGTTCTTTCAAAATCCTTAATTTTTTAGCTTAACAGAGGTCTGTTAACATCATAACGTAGCTCTGTTAACTTACATGGTTTGTGTCTAGGGTCATAAATTTTAAAATTTATCTTCACACAGGTTATAATTTTCCAGTTGTTGTTTAACTACTTTTTCTATAATTTTTTCACACTTTTTTACGGTATTTGTTGGGCGAAACCAAAAAATATAAATCATAGAATACTCATCTCAACAAGAATCCAAATATTATTTAAAAATTTTACTTGATACGGGAAGGAAAGAGAAACCAAAGAGAAATTAATGTGTGTTTTACTTCTTCTACATTGTGGTTTGGTTTTTTTTTTCGTTCAGCTTTGATCATATTTATATTTTTTTTTTAATACACCATTGCTTATTCTGTTGTCAGCGTATAGCGATTTTTAAACATATATATGTAGTACATATTGTGTACAGTCATGGACATAAGTATAGGCACAAGCAGTACTTTCAAATAAAATAAAAATTTTTACGTATTCCCAGACTTAAAATAATAATGTTATTAACTGATTATGACTACAGGATATGTACATTAACAAAATAACAAAAAAACTAAAACAAATTAGTTTCAGGAACAAAACAATATCAAAAAGTACTAAAAAAACTCAGTTTTCTATAGGACAAAATTATAGGCACAGCCATTCTTGTGCAGGCCAAAAATCATACAGAAGCTTGAATTAATATTTTGTTGACAATCCATTTTGTTTTATAACAGCCTTTAACCTATCTGGCATGGAATATACCAATTTTTTGTGAGCTCTTCGCCTATTTTATTCCATTATCCGATCAACGTTGCCTTAAGATCAGCTTTGCTTAATAACTTCTCTGTTCGAATTCTTCGGTCCAATTCTTCCAACAAATGTTCGAGGGATTTAAGTCTGGGGACTGCGGAGGATGCGGCAAGCCATGTGCGGTGTTATAAACAAGTCACTACTTCACGTCGCGAGCCGAATGTTTCGAATCAGTATCATGCTGGAATGTAAATGACTGCGGAAAATTTAATTTCTCTGCGCTTTAATTCCTTAATTTCCGAAAATAACATCAACACAGCTTTCTTAAAATATAAACGAAGATTTTGGTAAGAATGTGCACTCTGAAACTGTTTGGAGATTGCTGTATCAAGCTGGTTATAATTTAAGAGTGGCTAGACGAAAACTACTGATATCTGCAACCAATCGAGAGAAGAGAATGTCGTAAGCAAAACAATTTGAAAATGAGCCTTGTTGATTCTGGAGTCAGGAACTCTTCTCAGATGAGAGTAAGTTTAGAATTTTTCGACCTGGACATTCTAGATTGTAAAGAAAGCCTAATCTAAATATATAAAATTGAATGTGTGTTTGTTTATTTGTTTGTTTGTACCTTATAGGAGACCAAACCTCTGGACCGATCTTCCTGAAATTTTCACAGCATTTAACTGGGACTCTGACATGATTAATAGGGTACTTTTTTTTCGACCACGCCTACTTTTACGCCCACTTTTTTAAATTATGTAATTGCCTCCATATAGTTTTTAAAGGATTTACTTCAAATTGTATACACATTATACTCCAGGCGAAGTATAAATAATAATTTATTACTCCACGCCCTCTTTCACGCCCCTTTTCACGCCAAATTTTGTTTGAAAGTTTCAAACTTTTTGTTCTATGTAGAAATTTGTATTTTTTTTTTATTTGGTAATATATTGCTCTTAATACTGTTAACGTCGTCATATAAGTATGAACCACGCCCACTTCACCGCCCCCTTCTCTTTTAATTCAGATACTTACTTACACCACTAATAATGTTTGCTATACAAAATACTTTTTTGTAATATGTATAAAACGAGGGGGTAGCGAAGCACACCGGGTTCAGCTAGTACAGTATATACTGAAAAAATCTTAAAGCAAAGGTAAAGTATGGCGGATGAATAATAATGGTCCGGGGCAGCATGTCCGCTGCTGGTGTTGTGAAACTTATCTTTATGGAGGGAATAATTGACAAAAAAATGTTAAAAAAAGCGCAGAGAAATGATATTTACGTCAGTCATTTACATTAAAGCACGATAATTATTCGAAACATTCGGCTCGCGACGTGAAGTAGTGACTTGTTTATAACACCGCACATACTCCACAGTCCCCAGACCTAAATCCCATCGAACATTTGTGGAAAGAATTGGACCGAAGAATTCGAACAAAGAAGTTATTAAGCAAAGCTGATCTTAAGGCAACGTCGATCGAAGAATGGAATAAAATAGGCGAATATATCACAACAAAATTGGTACATTCCATGCCAAATAGGTTAAAGGCTGTTATAAAACAAAATGGAATGCCAACAAAATATTAATTCAAGCTTCTGTATGATTTTTGGCCTGCACAAGAATGGCTGTGCCTATAATTTTGTCCTATAGAAAACTGAGTTTATTTAGTACTTTTTGTTATTGTTTTGTTCCTGAAACTAATTTGTTTTAGTTTTTTTTTTGTTATTTTGTTAATGTACATATCCTGTAGTCATAATCAGTTAATAACATTATTATTTTAAGTCTAGGAATATGTAAAATTTTTTATTTTATTTGAAAGTACTGCTTGTGCCGATACTTATGTCCATGACTGTATATATATGAATGAAGAAATGAATTTGAGCAATATAAAAAAGAATTGTTTGCAATCGGGCATTAAATGTTGCGTGGGGAAATGTGGAAAATCGAAGAGGTATTTCAAGGACTTAAAAATGTTTAAATTTCCTCCGCCGGATAGGATTCTAGATAAAATTTGGCGGGAGATGTGTCGAATTCCTGAGAAGGATTTTGATAAAAAACTATATATATATTTATGTGTAAATCGTTTTTCAAGTTCCTACATTGGGAAAAAAATTAAAGGCTGAAGCTATTCCAACTGAATATATGGATGAAATTGAAAAATAAACGGAAGATTTAAACGCAGAGTTCAGGTTCTCCCCAAAAATTACAGATTGTAAAAATGTTTAGGCCCCCTTCTGTATTAATTGTGAAAAAATAAATAATAAATAAACTGGCATCACTATGAAAAGATAGAAGTGATTTTGTGAGCTGAGCAAAATTAAAATAAAATAATTATTGTAGAAGAAAAATTTAGAAACATTTATTTGCTGGAAACTTTTTGATTGTTTTGTGGATGATTGTGACTTGGATTCTCGAGATTTGTTACAAATTTACTGCTCCATATTAAAATTTAAATAATTGTTATATATACACACATAATTTTGTTGTTGCTTGCGGTTATAGTTATTAAAAATGCCGGTTAAGAAAAAAGAGTTTTATTTATGTTCGTGCAAAAGAAATATAACTAAAACACAAAGCAGTGTTGGATGTTTTTTATGTGGAAAATTTTTTCACATAAATTGTAACAGTGGAGCAACATAAATTATTGTGCCAGAATAAGAAAGTCTTCCATTTTATATGTCAATGTTGTGTCCTAAGTCCTAGAGATAAAGTTGATGTCGTCGATAGTGTGATAATGTCTCCTGGTAATGTAATTCAGGAGGAAAATCAGACTTATAATGATGTGACTCAATTTGTCGATCAGAACAGCATTATTGAACAAAAAATTAATGAGAGGGTGTCTGCGTTAGAAAATAAAATGCTGGAGTTATTTGATAATTTTCGCCATGAGCAACAGGAGAAAATTGTGAAACTGAGTGACGAATTGTTGGCAAAAAGTGCGATGGAACTGAAGGATGGGGCAGTTAACAAGTGCTTGGAGGTTTTTGAGTCGAGAACCAATGTGATTCAGCGCAGATTGAATAGAGCTGATATAATAATACGTGGGTTACCGAAGAATATAAGAAGCCTGAATGATATTGTATGTAAAATTGCTTTGCTTTGTGATGTCACATTGACGCAGGATAGTGTATATCATTGTGCGTATATTAATGGTGGCAAGGATGTTTTAGTTAAGCTGAACTCTGTGCAGCAACGAGATATGATTATGTCAAATTTTTCCAAACGAAAGTTTTTGATTCTTAAGAATATTATTGGTGGTGATGTTTCTTCCAAAGTTATACTTATGGACCACTTGACTCCTACAGCGGCTAAAATTATATCCCTTTGTAGAAGTCTCAGGGAAATCGTGTATTATAAGTTTATTAATACTAATGAACCCTCTGTTAAAATAACTCTACCTGATAATACTATGAAGGTTTGTGATTACGAGGAGTGTGTTAGACTGCTGGGAGATGAATTACATATGAATAATGTTGGTGTTGCTGATACTGGTGGTAGTAATTCGAGTAATAACATTGCTTCTCTCTTGATGGATTTACCTGGTGTATGAGGTGCCTTATATTCCAATTGGATTTTCATATATTTATATATATTATTGTTTATTATGTTGTTATTATACTTGCGCATTTGTTATTCTTGTATTTTACTTTTTGTTACTATTACATTAAGTACTTGTAGATTGTTTCTTTTTTATTATCAGGTATGTGATGAAAAGCGATTTCGTTCGAAATTGGAATCGTTTGTATTTTCAGAGTCATATAAAATTTATCTGTTTTAATTATATTAAAATAATATTAAAAAAGAATGTAATGGCAATACTCATTAACATAATGAGTAAAACAGGAATTCCAAATGTAGAAAGGCTTGGAAGTTACAGCAACTTGAAATTTCGTTCGATTTCGGTTTCGATCGAAATCGATTTCCATCACATACCAGTATTATTATTTTTATAATTATTGTACACTTATTTTAAATCTTGCTCAGTGTCTTATTTCAATTGTATTACGTACGTTATTTAAATTTATACATATATATTATATTGTGATATGGATGTCAGACAGAATCTCGGTGCTATTTCTAGCGATAATAGTTTTTTGAGGACTAGGTTGGGACATTTGGACTGTAACCTTAACATTGGCCATTTGAATTGTACTAGTTTGAATTTGAAACCTGGTTCCTCAAAATTTTGTGAGATTAAGCGACTGCTGGATGGTAAATTTTTGAATGTTTTTGGAATTAGTGAAACCTGGTTGAATGAATCAGTTTCTGATAGTGTTATTGATATTCCCGGTTATGATTGTTATAGGAGTGATCGATGTAATATGAGAGGTGGTGGCGTGGCTCTTTATATTTCGAGTAATATTAAGCATAGGATAGTTTATAAGGGTGATCATTACGGTGTAGTTGAATGTTTATTTGCAGAGATTTATTATGAAAATTGTAAAATTCTGGTTGGAGTTGCTTACCTTCCGCATGGAGATTTCATTGCTTTTGAGGATGAGATGATTGACATTTTAGTTAAATATACCAATATTGTGATTGTTGGCGACTTTAACAATAATTTATTTGAATCTAATAAATCTTCATTGGTGCGAGGCTCTTGTGCCAGAATGGGTCTTTCTCCTATTCATAATTCTATGCCCACTCATTTTGATATACGGTGTAATTCTGTTTCTCTGCTAGATTATTTTCTAGTTTCGTCACCTGAATTGGTGATTAGATCTGACCAATTTCAATGTCCTTGTATTACGCGGCATTCATTTATTTTTCTTTCGCTAAAGGTTCAGATACCTGTTGTCAATCAAATTTACGAATTCTATGACTATAGTTCTGTTAATATTGGATCTTTTCAATCTATGCTTGGGCAATGTAACCTTGATGAGATGTTATTTACCAGTGACGTTAATGAACAGTTGGTGATTTTAAACGAGAATTTGCGATTCTTACATACGGCTGTACCTTTGAGAAGGCGTAGGGTTAAATGTATTCGTGAAGAATGGATTAATGTTCCTGAGATTAGGTATCATATTTCAATTAGGGATTCTGCATATAGGGCGTACTTATCCGATAAAACTGTTGCTAATTGGAAAATTTTTTGTCGGCTGAGAAATCGGGTAAAATCAGTTATGAGAAAATTTAAAAAAAGGGCGCATAGTTTAATTTTTGAAAATAAGAGTAGTAGACAAACAGGCATGTTCTGAAAATCACGTGATTTCAAATCACATGTAAGTTTAAAATCACGCAAGAAATTCTTAGGTGTTCTGAAAATCACGAGCTTTTTTGTTTTTAGAAGTGTTTTTCATTGTTCTAAACCACAAACTTTAAGCTCTTATGTGTCGTTTATAGAGCTGCCAGATTCATTGCTGGCATTTGCATTAAAATCGCACATTTATATTTCAAAAATTAACCAATCTATGTAAACTATTTTACATTATATTAATTTTTATGAACAAATTTTATAAATTTTAGTTTTTAATAATTAATTTAATTGACAAATTTGATCAAATTATACATAAAATAAAATAACATGTTGTAAATCTGGCAACTCCAAAAATCGTTTTGAAAAATAAAAGCAAATTGTGAAAAATGTAAACAAATCAAAAAATTTTATGAAAATTGTAATGTGTTTTAAAATTTGCAAATTTTAGAATTTTTCTGTATGAAATTATAATTTTTTTTTTTGTAAAAATAAATAAAGAACAAATGATGTTATATGTTTGTTTTACTTTTTTCGCCCAATTGTAAGTAAAATAGTGTTTAAAATGGCAAGTGATTTAATATCGACAAGAATTTACCTGACGATTTCAAATCACAAAATTTCAAAAAATTTTGTGCTCAGAACACCTTTCTCGTGATTTGAAATCACTCCTACAAAAAGTGATTTTCAGAACATACCTGATAATCAATCCGAAGATAACCCTTTTCTTAATATACAAAGGCAAGACTAAATCCAAGTTATAAAGCTTACGCAAAGTAAAACAGACTCTAGATACAACTGAATCTATATGATTTTCAAAATTCAATTTAGAATTGGTTGGAAGTGTATTGTGGTACTTGGGGATATCTATTTAGAAAAATTAGGCTTGCTTTTAATAGAGTTATTAGATATATTTATTCACTTAGGGTTAGACAACATGTAACTCCGTTTTTCCATAGCACTTTGGGTATGTCTTTTGTTGATTTTGTTAAGTTTAGAAACTTGCTATATTTCTATAGGTCGTTTAAGTTACATGTGCCTGTATATATAACAGAATTATTTAAATTTGGAAGCTCTATTAGAAATAGGCAGTTGATAATTCCAAGAATTACTCCTATTTTAGAACGTTCGTTTTCTGTAAGAGTGGCCAGGGACTATAACAGGTTACCTACTTCCTTAAAAGTATTTAATTTTTCGGTAGCTACTTATGAAAGAAAGCTTCGGGAGGAATTTTCCTTCGTTTAATTTTTATTTAATTGTTGTTTCTTGGTTGTTTATTTGTCGTTTATATGTTGAGATGTATATTTATTTATTGAAAAATTGTTAATTAATTGTAAGCTAATAATATGTTATTTTATAAGTTTTTTTGAGTTGTATAATGAGACCGATTATGGCCATAAGGCTAGGTTTTTCATATGAGAATGAATAAAATAAATAAATAAATAAATAAAATTGTAAAAAAAAAAAAGTTTTGCCTGCAGATCATGACAATAAAAAATATACTAATCTCCTCAAAAGATACAAAAATCTTCAAGAAATTTTGAAATAAAAAAAAAAACGCACTAAAGTTGTCAGAAAGTTTAGCCGTAAAAATGTAGAGAAATCTCTTAGAGAAACGATTGATTCTTTGCAAAATATTAGGACAGAAAGCAAAATTTTTTGTAAACTTTTGGTGAACTTTCGGCCAAAGGAATATTCTAAAGATGTAAAATATTTAGCTCAAAACATATTTTACAAATCCCAGTCCACATATTGTTTAAGGCATAAATTCGTAAAGCAAAAATGTCCTCAGATGGATAACAGAGATACCAAGCATATGACTTTAATCATGTACGCAATGACTATAAGAGAAAAGTTAAGATACAATGCAAGTTTGGATTTAGTTAATGGATTCGAAATCACGGGATTTGAAAGAACCAATAAAGTTGGCAACCATGTTTGTGTTTTTATGATCAAATCCATGTTTCACAAAATTGTTTATCTGCAGATTTTTTAAGTGAAATTGTTCAAGAAAATATTAATATTTTAAGAAGCATTGTTATTAATATTTGTGCCCTTATATGTGATCAAGGCTCAAAGTGGTGATTTATTTTTCTTAATGACAAACTCCCTTAATCAAGACAAATTAGAAAACACTTGTTCTGTATTACAGTAAAAAGGTGGCAACAATAACACCCATCCGTAGCCGAATTGTATAGCATTTTGGCAAAATTAATGGTAGCTAAGATAATTCTGTCAAGTTCGTCCAGCAATTGTGTGCATTTACAAAACGAGATAACGCAAGTTGATGCCAACTTTGAAGCAGATTTATGTATTGAAAATAAAGAATGTATAATTTAATTTTTGTTTCGTCAGAAACGCTTTAATTAGTTCAAAGTTAACTGCAATGAATATTTTTGGTAATTAAAGAAGAAATGATGTCCGTGAAGGAATAGTACACCAGCCAAACTGAACAATTGTTTTCGACTCCAGCTACGGTAGTCTCATCAGAGTTCTTTGTGTCCTGTGCGTATTCAAGACCAAACATCAACTATTTAACTCATACTTTTCTAGAAATCGCATACTGAAATTATATTCTTCCATAAGTATGTATGCACATACACTTGTATGAGTTAGTCGAAGTAAAGTCACACAACAGTTTCTATCATATTCTCCTTTTCTTACCATCATTGCTGTTCTTGTAATTGTCATCTTATTTAGATGAAACAGAATTACAATTTTTATTTTTGTTTTTGCCCTTTTATTCCATTTTATCCACATTAGTCGACATCGACGACATGTACGACTGTAGCCGTGGTGGTTAGATCTTTGATCTAATTGAAGCGTTTCTGACGAAACAAAAATTAAATTATAAAAAAATATTGATCAGACCTTTCCTGGGGCTCGAACTTCGGGTCTCCACCACATAAAGAATCTAGTTAGAATAAAATTGATGCCGTTGATTTCGACAGCAATATACAGCTGCGTGCAACTAATTAAGGACACGAAGCTTACATGTGAGCTTGAAGCAAAAAAATAAAAATAGTTGTATATATTGTCAAAATTTTTCTGAGTTTAGTTATTTAAACTCTTAGTCGTAGAAAATAATTGTTTATTGTGTCAATTAAATTATTTTGTATAAAGCAGTGAGCCATATTTTAAAGAATATTGAATTCAGTCGTGCATATAATTAAGGACACATCGTAAAATTTAAGAAAAACTTGTGTTTATTAAAAAAAATCAATATTTTGCTGCAAAACCATTGTTGTCGATAACAGCTTGACACCTGCGAGGCATCGAGCTAACCAGATTTTCACATACACTAGTTGGAATGGCCTCCCAAGCTTTCTTTGCTTCGGCGAAGAGATCATTAAAATTGTTTATTTTTACTGCGCTTACTTTGGTTTTTACAACTTGCTATAAATTCTCAATCGGATTGAGATCTGGACTGCATGAAGGCCAATCAAGTACAGTGACCGAATTGTTTATAAACCATTGTTTGACGTGATGAGCCGTATGCTTCGAGTCATTATCTTGTTGAAATATCCATGTTACTGGCATATTCTCGTCTGCATACGGCATCATTGTATCGCTTAGGATTCTTACATATTGGAACTTGTCCATGTTTCCGTCAACTTTGTGCAGCGGTCCAACACCGCGTGACGACATAGCACCCCAAAGCATAATCGAACCTCCTCCATGCTTTAAAGTGGCCCGGGTGTATCTTGGATCAAATTCTTTTAACTTTGGCCGGCGAACATATTTTTTTCCATCGGGAGAGACTATTAATTTTTGTTTCGTCCGAAAATAACACTCTTTTCCATTCCACAGCGGTCCAATGGCGGTATTTTTTTGCAAACTCTATTCGCTTCTTCCGGTTACGCTCAGACAACAATGGCTTCTTTCGGGAAATTCTTCCAAAGAGGCCAGCTTCCCGCAATCGACGTTTTACTGTGTCTACAGATGGTTTTGCTCAATTTTCACCAAAGACTGCTATCCGAATTTCATTTGCTGATTTATGCGGATTTTTTTTCGACTCGCGGACAATCAGTGCATCTTCACGCACTGTCGTAATTCGGCTTTTTTGTTTACGAGGCACCTTTTCAGCTGTCGAATGTTTTTTGAAATTTTGCACCGCTTGGAAAACCATTGTTTTAGAAACTTTTAAGGCTGTTGCGATCTTCCTATAAGAGCTTCCTTCCTGATGCATTTGTAGAATAATCTTTCGATTACTGACGTCACAGGACTTATTTTTACCCATGTTTAGCAATAAGTAAATGTTTATCAAATTCTGAAAAACACTTTGTGTAATCTCATTTATTTGAATTTAACTGTTAAAACTTACTTGAATCTTAAAATTTTAAAAAATTTTTCACTGTCCTTAATTAAGTGCACGAGTAATTTATTTCACAAATTACGAAAAACACCACAAAGAAAAAAATAACGGTAAAAATAGGGTTGCCATTAAGAAGTTTCAATAAACAAAGTTGGATTAACTAAACAGGGTAAAATTTTAGCGGTTTTTTAATAGTATTATTTTCAACATAATGATTTAAATATTGAGTACTACTGCTCTTAATTAGTTGCACGCAGCTGTACATACATATATGCATATATTTTCCATAACTCTGCAGCTATAAATTTCGAACTTGTGTCGATGAGATACTTTGTTGGATACATAGCATTTAAAGTCATTCCAAAATTACAGCGCGAAAAGTGTAGTGCGAAATTCAGAAAGATTGATGAAGTTCTAACAGCCCCAAGTGAACTTGGAAATTTAGCTGCCCTATCAGATAAACTAATGGATGCAAGCAAAAAACATATTTTAATATTTCATATTTCTTTAAATCTGAACCTCAAAAAATTGGTATAAAATCTTTTGTTATTGAGTCATATAAACGAATGACCAAACAGTGGTTTGCCAACACTTGTTCTCAACACAGAATAGAGGTATTGGATTTTCTATTATTAGTACTCCTTCGAAAACATTGCTCTTGGACTATAGAAAAAGGAAGTCCTAAAATAAGGAACTTTATTAGCGTTTTTATGGAGATGAAAATCCTCAAAATATACTTTTTGATGCTTCAAAGTATAAAGTAAGAACCTTCGAAAACATTGCTTGTGGACTATAGAAAAAGGAAGTCCCAAAAAAGAAAATTTGATATTTTATCCAATAAATAATTTTTAAAAAAAGTAACTTTATTAGCCTTTTTTATGGAGACGAAAATCATCAAAATATACTTTTTGATGCTTCACAGTATAAAGTAAGAAATAATTTTAATCTTGATTATTATTTATTCTTAACAAAAAAAAAAAAAAAAAAATTGAAGTACATATCTTTTAAAAATTAATATATACAAACACATATATAATTCATACATACATAAATTCTAAATTCTAAAATTTTTCATTAATGAATATATTCTTGTTTATTTAATATTTTTGGAATCACATTTTTTGGTTTAGTTAATCTTGTATTTCTAATAAATATAAAACTAATTGTTGAGCTTGAATAAATAATAATAATAAAATATATTTCTAACTACACTTTTATTACGATATTAAATAGGGAGCCATATATTCGATGTAGATTAATGTATTTTCCTTAGCGCAACTACAAATTAAGTATGCTTTGCCCTACACTAGCTTACATAGACGTATCGGAGCACTATATTCTTTATTACAAAAATATTTGAACCAACAACATTCTTTAAGTTTTAAAAATTAAAAACAAAGAATAAGAAACACAAAACACATGAATTTTATTGTATGTGAGCATTGTTGTAAGCATGAAACCGTTTCTATACTTAAGCAAAAAAGAAACATTTTTAGTGAGCGTAAACGAATTGTCTTTGCTGAGTAAGAGAGAGTAATAATTCTTATATTTTATTTTGCGGGTTCCAACATTAACACCCGCCATAAGAAATTTTACTTGTACGTGATGCACGTTCTATATGATTTATATTCTTTGGCGAAACTCTTTACATTTATTCGTTTTTGCTACTTTTTCTATTGGAATTATAATTGATGTCTTCCAGTTTTCAGGAAATGTTCCTGTTGTTAGCGATTTATTTATTATCTTCATCACGATATTTCCTAAAATGCTCCTATTATCCATTATAATTCAAATAGATACTTTACTAAAGTCAGGTTTATTTATTTTATCTTTACATATAAATTTAAGTTCCTGTAAATTTATTGCACGAAATTTGAATTTTTGTTCATCCCAGGTATATGGTCAAAATATTGCACATGATCTATTGTATTTCTAATTAAATCGATATTGTGTACAAAGTATTTATTAAATTCTGTCGCTATTTTATAATGCATTTTGCTGGGTTATCTGTAAACTGTCATAATTAATTATAATCGCTGGTTTTTTTATTTTGCTAAATATGCGCACATCCAATATTTTGAATCATAAATTTTGTCACAAATTTTTGTTACAGTCCACACTTTTTTAAAATAGTTCGTGATAAATTTGATAGTGTAGCATATTGATCATATTCCTCTAGTTGGTATTCTTGCTCTTCAACGTCCTTTGTAAGATGGGTTTCAGATAGGATTAAGTATTCTGTGCCTCGTTTCTGTATTATTCGACTCGAGAAATTTCTCACATGTGCGATGAAACAAAAAATCCTATCGTTTTTCGAATCGTCATTAAAAAAGTGTTTCTGTATCTGCATGCGAAAACAATCAAAACAAATTCTTTTCCAACTAAAATATTTGCAGTTTAAATGTGTGAAACGAAAGCAAAACTTAAAAAAATATGAATTGTGAAAAATGTAAACAAACCAATAAAAAAAAATTTGTAAGGGTACTCACGAAGGGCCTTGCAAACTGTGCGAACGATGCAAAGTGTGTAAAAATACATCAAATTTTTTCTCTGCAATTGAAATTTGCATTAATTGCACTGAAAAAACCTTAAGTAAATTGGCTGTGTATTTTTGCTTAAAAACTTTTGACATTTCTACATCCATATATTTACGAATGTGAAGATAACAACTAAAACCAAAAAATTATATTACTTCATATATACAAAACACATGGTTTCTTTTTGAGTTATTGCCTTTATTTATTAAAAAATTAATTATTTTTTTCCTTTTCGCTGCTTTTAGGCATTTTTATTTGTAATACAAACACAACGCAACTTGAGTTGCATTGCCAGATTGGCAATTGAAAGCTAGCAATTCAGTTGCTAAATAGTGAATATATTGGCAACTGCTTATTTGTGGTTGCTGTGTAGATATTTTAAGTCGTAAGGCGTCGAAAACTAAAAAGTATAAGTACATTTTTGAACTTTTTTATATTCGTATAATTTTTTAACGTTTTTTGTTATTTTACTTATATCTGTGGTCTGTCTCTTTACTATGTAACTGACAGCATCTTTCGAAAAACGAAAATATGCCTTAAAGATACAAAATGTAAATAAACATATTAACCATAGATATTTTAGCATTTATTTTTTCTGGATGTTACTGAGATAACACTCAACATATTAATTCATTTTAGGAAAAACTACGACGTTTAACCCCTATTTGTTACGGCATATTTTGGGTTAAATGTATACTTTTGCATTTTTCAATTTTTTTTATATTTTACAAATTTTTACATGTTAGAAGAATTTACGTGTACAACTTTTATTTATTTTTTAAAAATAATGACTACGTACTGACATAACTTAAGCATAATCTATTGAATAATAAGGGTTATCTTGGAAACGCTTAAAATTAAATATTGCGAAATTGGGGAAATTCGCGAGAATGGTCCATGAAGCTCCTTCTTAAACTATTGTTAATGTCAATTTGATAGAAACGTCAAAGCAAAAACAAGTTAAATATAGAACATACAAATTGTACATTTAGGGGAATATGCGTTAAAAAAATTGCTTAATAACTCTAAATTAAAAGTTACGTATTTTTCAACGTTGTACTTATTGGAAAAAAATTGCAATAATTTATAAAGAAAAAAGCAAAACTATAAAAAGGAAAAATATATACATTTGAGCTTAACAAAACTTAATAAAAACAATTAAACTTAAAAGAAACCAAATTTAAAAAAAAAATAAGTTTAGAAAAATGTACAGTGTTGTTATAATTGCTGCTGAAATAAATGACCGGCGTAATATATTGCGAGTTCTCCGTCACCAACTAAGGAATACTACCGATCCGTTAAATATTCCGGAGCAACCATTTAGGAAAATTTGCTTTGAAATTCTTTCGGTTTTTTAAAATTAAACAAATTCATATTTATAAAAATTTTTTAACAGAAACTTAATTAACTACTTCTAAGCACTTGTCTTTTCGGTCGATTTAGCCCCCATTATTTATGTATTTTTTTTTTTCTTTTTTGAATAAAAAAGCCACAAAATATTACTCGTAGTTTTTTTTTTAAGACCAATACTACAATATTATTTTTAATAAAAAAGCCACACAATATTATTTTAAAAAGGCACAAAATATTTTCCCGTTTCCCCACGGATTGCACTTTTACATTTGTCACACTCAGCTATAGCCTATTTGCACGTACATATGTATAACCGATTGTTTTAGTTATTGTTTTTTTAAAAGTCTCTGTCTTTATCCAAATAATAAGCAAATACTTTTTTCAAGCTCAAGGTTAGGTTTATTTTCAATTTAATAATCGATATCCTTCAGATATCATCTTCTTCCTTTTGTAAACGTAATGGATTTATTTGATTTATTAGATTTATTGTCTAAATAAATATTCGCAAAATAATGTAGTGAAACTAATTTATTTTCGAATTAATTTAGATAAAGTTAGGAAAAGACTAGAAATTCTTTTTTCCATTTCTGATATAAGTATATTTTTTTAATATAGTTTAAAGTTATTTTAGGGAAA
The DNA here is from genome assembly GCA_963576795.1 of Metopia argyrocephala. Taxonomy (NCBI): domain Eukaryota; kingdom Metazoa; phylum Arthropoda; class Insecta; order Diptera; family Sarcophagidae; genus Metopia; species Metopia argyrocephala. Next base: position 91,155,796 of record OY756209.1, read on the forward strand.
ATTTTATTTAAAATTAATACACAGAAATTAATCAATTAAAACATTTGAGATATCAATTGAGAAATTGTTTATTTTTTCACCAGTAAACAAGTTAATACTTACGGTTAAGCTGGGGGCAAATTACGACATTCGATATCGAACGAAATTTATATGAAAACTGTTTTTAAATTGTATGAAATTTCGCTCGATATCGAATGCCGTAATTTGCCCCCTGACTGTAATATTAAATAATGGTATTTAAAGTAAGGTTGTCTAAAACATTAAAAATTTAATTAAACTAATTAAATTAGTTAATCCAGGGGTTAGGGATAGGGGTTAGATATGTTCGAAAAAAAAGTTGGGGGTAAAGTATTAGTGAGGGTCGATCTAACATTTTACCCCTCTAGGGGCTACTTCAGAGCAGTTTTTTTTTTTTTTTTATTTAAGACCAATACTCAGGAGTAAACCCCTACTAAATGCAGTGCATTGTATTGGAATATTGAATATATAGATATACATAGATACATAGATGTTGATTTTTATTCCTTCAACCCAACCTTTGACTCCGATGAAGAGACATTTGCCCCCATCCCACATCCCTTCTATTTAACTCATGTATTTTTTGTTGAAACTCACAAAATAAGTGGTTCTAGCTAATCGAAATCGAAAAATTGTATACTATCCCACCCCTATCAGAACAGTTTTAATCTAATTCTTTTGCGATTTGATTTTTATTTCTTGATCCAAAAAGGCCTCCACTCTGAAATTTTTCACAACTGGAGAGACCAAAACTATCTTTGGCATAATTTTTTTCAAATTTTTTAAAAAAACAATCATGTTACATATTAAATCAAAGGTAATTTAATACCCTTTCAAATGCGACTTTTACGAGATACGTAGCTATAATATTTTTCAAGAAAATTACAATTAAGTAAGTGCAACTTGTGCATTTGAAAGGGCAGTATGCAATCCTTAAAAAAATTTACAAATGTATTGGCTGTAGCAAAATCAGTAAAAGTACGATTTACACAAATATATACTACATATGTATACATGCAGATACACATCGTCGTCCCGAAGTTATTTGGACGTATGTATATCACAAAATCAAAAAAAAAAAATGAGTTGCGACTACTTTTGAGGTTTAAATTATTAAATCTTTCGACGTGTTCAATCCCCAGGTCTTTATCTGTTAAATTTTCTGAGATACTTAAGAGCCATTTTGCCGTATATCCACGTTTGCTAAGAAAAATTTATGTTATAAGGACGTACGCGTCATTTTCGTGGATATACGACAACAAATGTATGGAATTTTTAAATACAAAAGTTTTGCATTATCTTGACGTACGTGCATACCATAAAGAGTAGATTTCTTTAATGTCACTTTATTACATTAAAATTAAAGGACTAAATTAATAAATTTTTTAAAGGTATAATTTAATTCAAAATTTATTTCATAAAACTTTTACCCTGCCATGAAAGTACTTTCATGAAAATTTTAAAACACTCACAATTTTGTACTAATACATAACAATTTTTTTCATAATTATTATACATTTTCGAATTAAATTCGAATATTTTTTAATGGATCTTTATTATACTTATTGTATGAAATTTAGGGAAAAAAGACTGGTGAGAATAACATTCAAATATAATTCACATAATCTATTTCCAATAGATTGTGCTTTAAATAGAAATATAAAAATATGAATATGTATAACACAAAGAACTCTGATGAGACCTTTCGTAGCTGGGTCGAAAACTAGTTCAGTTCTGCTAGTGTTTGTACATATTCCTTAACGGATGTTAATTCTCATAAGAATACCAGTATTAGGATCTTAGGCTATTAAATTTCATACAATAAATTTTTTTCATTTTTGTTTTAGTATTTTTGTTTTTTTATTTATAATACGTATACGGAACTTTCATGAAAGTACTTTCATGTGTAATGGCAGGGTTATGAATCAAAAGTATGTTTTTTAAATACATCATAGAAATTCAAGAAACACCGAAAACTCATTTAAATAACACAGCAATAGTGTTAGCTACGCCATTGTGCTTATAAAGAAATAACCATGAAAAAATATGCAAAATAAAGAGTGGAGTATTTTTTCGTACTTTTTCATTACTAAATGGAGTAATAAATACTAATGGCCTGTTTCCATATTACAATTGATACACAATTTTCGTTGGTTGTGTATAAAAATTTCATTTGGGTTTTTATAAAACAATTTTGAGTAAAAACTTAAGAGCTGTATATAAATTGTCTCTTTATGTGGTTTCTATATCACAATTTCGGAAATATAATATTTCATATTTTGGTGATGTTTTACTTTTTTTTATTTATTAAAATTTATTCATATACAATTACTACTTTTTTTATGCCTCAGCGCCCTAAAGGCTTAAGAGAGGCTGAACAGGCAACTTATATGGCCAAAGTTATATTTACATAAATGAATAACGCGTTTCATTTTGAAAACGCAAAACGCATTTGAGCATGTTCTGACAAACGCGCGATTTGCTTTTTTCGATTTTAAAACAAATGGAAATATTAACTAAATAAACGCAAATGGCGATGTTTAGCTATGAATATCCATCTTTAAAATTGTTTTTGAACTCCTTTTAAGAGTTTTCTTTGGGAATTAGTACAAAATTGTGTATTCAGTTGATCATAAATAAGTAAGCAATTGAAACAGACAAGTGGTATTAAAAAAGCAAATTTTTAAATTATAGAATTTTAAAAAAAATTCTAAAAGAAAACGTACAAGATTCCTTTAAATTAAAAGAAATCATTAAATTTATATATTCTATAATTTTTTTAATTTTTTGAGGTTTACATTTAATACAATTGACCAAAACGCTTCAAGGGTACATTAGCGATTTGAAATCGCCAAAGTTTTAGCGTTTTCGTTTTGCAGAACACCTATTTGGCGATTTCAAATCGAAAACGCCAAATTCAAGAGTTTTGCGATTTTCAGAACATGGGCGTATAATTCATGTTTTTTTATTTTATTTTTATTATTATATAGGGTGTTTTTTTATTGAGGTATAGAACTTTAAGTTGGCATCACTTTTTTAACTGGCGGCCATTTTGTCAGCTGTCAAGTGATTAATATTTAGTTTGGTTTGCCATTTCATCATGAACAGGTTGACAAAAGAACAACGCTTGCAAATCGTGCAAATTTATTTCGAAAATAATGGTTCAGTTCGCGAAGTTTACCGCAAGCTCCGTCCATTTTATGGTCGACATAATCGTCCATCAGAGCAATTAATTCGGTTAACCATGGATCGTTTTCGCACTACGTTTACTCTATGTGATAATACGCATCCGCAGAGACGTCGAACAGTGCGCACCGAAGAAACAATTGCCGCTGTAGAGCAAAGTGTTGAAGAGAATCCGAATGAATCGATTCGCCACCGTGCACAGCAATTGGAGCTTTGTCCATCAACTTTAGGGAAGATTTTGCGCAAAGATCTTGGCTTGCGACTTTACAAGATCCAGCTTGTGCAAGAATTAAAGCCGCGAGACCATGCAATGCGTCGTGATTTTGGTGTATGGGCTGAAAATGATTTTCATCGCAAAATTTTGTCCAGTGATGAGGCTCATTTTTGGTTGAATGACTACGTCAACAAGCAAAATTGCCGCATTTGGAGTGAAGAGAATCCACATGAGACCCTTGAGACGCCATTACATCCACAAACACTGACTGTTTGGTGTGCTCTATGGGCTGGTGGAGTCATTGGACCATACTTCTTCCGAAATAATGCTGGAGAGTCAGTTACCGTTAATGAAGACCTGTATAGAGCCATGATAACCGATTATTTTGTTCCCGTATTGGATGACATGAATGTGGATGAGTTGTGGTTCCAACAAGACGGCGCTACATGCCACACAGCGCACGTCACAATCGATTTATTGAAGGAAACATTCGATGAGCGCATAATTTTGCGGAATAGACCTGTCAATTGGCCACCAAGATCGCGTTTTTTGACACCATTGGATTATTTTCTTTGGGGATATGTGAAGTCGCTCGTCTACGCCAACAAACCAGAAACGTTAGGGGACTTGGAAGCCAACATTCGTGGCGTTATTGCCAACATACGGCCCCATATGCTCGAAAATTGGACCTGTAGAATTGGCTTTATTCAAGCTAGCCGCGGCGGCCACATGCCCGAAATCATATTTAAACATTAATGGCATAAAATTATCCTTCCAATAAAGCCAAATTGATGGACATTAAAACGATTTTCTTGTGTTTTATTTCAATTCGAAGTTCTATACCTCTAAAAAAAACACATTACACATTAAAGAAAAAATTTTTACATAAGAAGTGTTTCTATATTTTGTAACAAATAAGTCTTCACATGGCTTTTAAATGTTGATAGTGTTTGAATATTTTGTGATTCCCTCGGTAGGATATTAAATTCATGTGGTCCAGCATACGTAATACGTTGTTTGGTTAGCTCTAAACGACATCTCGAGCATCTTAGGATTTCCGATTGTCTGCTATTTCTTTGAGTATGTGTTATATTTTGAAAAAATGGTATAGATCGCTGATTATTCAAGAGAATAGTTTTAAAAATAAAAATTAATAATTTAATTAAGGGACCTCTCCGAGCCTTTTAATACCGTGCGAGGCTTCAGACAAGGCGATCCCTTATCCTGCGAACATTTCAACTTCGTCATGGAGAGTGTTTTGCGAAAGGCGGGTGTACATCGTAATGGCACTATTTTTAATAAAAGTGTCCAGCTCCTTGCGTATGCCGACGACATAGACATCATTGGGCATACCAAGCGAGATGTCACCGCAGCCCTTAATGCTATTTAACGAGAGTCTGCTAAAATGGGTCTGGCGGTAAATGAGAGCAAGACGAAGTACATGTTGTCGACGAGTAGGGACGTTGAACAATCGGCTCCCAGGTTACAGCCGGCAACTATACATTCGATGTGGTCAAGGAATTTGTTTACCTAGGCAACGCCATTACCAGCAAGAATGATGTCAGTCTGGAGATCAAGCGAAGAATTACACTGGCCAACAGGTGCTACTACGGTCTCGGTAGGCAGTTTAGTAACAGAGACCTCTCTCGTGCAACGAAGTTAACACTCTACAAGTCGCTTATTCTTCCGGTCTTGTGCCGATGCAGCGGTCCTGGGAGTGTTTGAGAGAAAAGTTCTTCGCAAGATCTTCGGTCCACTAAAGCAAGGCGATGAGTTTCGCATTAAGACCAACTATAAGCTGTATGAGCTCCTCGGCGACGTAGACGTTGTCCAGCGCATTAACATCCAGCGGCTGCGCTGGCTCGGCCATGTTGTTCGGATGGAAGAATCTGCTCCAGCGAAAAAGGTTTTCGATGCGAAGGTCACTGGACGTCGGCGTAGAGGGCGTCCATGTTTATGTTGGAAAGACCAGGTAGATGGAGCCCTGTCATCAATTAGTGTGACCAACTGGAGAAAGCGTGCGCTTAGCAGAGACGCTTGGAGACTAGTGTTGAGGCAGGCCGAAACCCGTTAAAGGGTTGTTATGGCAGTTAAATGAGTAAGTAAGATAATTATATACCCTGGCAATCAAAGAATTTAGGCTCAAAGAGGAAAATTGCGAAAATATCGTAAACAAACGTAAGTCAGACACTTGTGTTATAAAAACACAATTTTTTACGTAATTGTTTGTGTATGGATTGTTTGTCTGTCGAACCGATTGTAATATAGAAACAGGCTATTATTACGTTATTTTCCCAATTTTTCTCTTTGAGCCCAAATTCTATGATTGCCAGGGTATATAATTTTCAGTTTTGCTCAATTTTTCTAATATAAAAAAATTATTTTTACATTACAAAATGCCAACCCCATTTTTGTTTATAAAATAAATTTAATTAGAGAAAATATAATTTTTGTTGTAGAGAAAAAAATAAAATATGGCCTATTTATTAATAAATTTTTCATTACAGGCCTGTTCTGAAAATTGCTTTTTGTAAAAAAATTACATACATACATACATACATACATAACATACATAACTGGCCTTTACAACCCTGTGTCAGGATTACGGCCTAGCTTCTCGCAGCACTCATGTTGTGTGTGTCAATTTTTATCCATGAGTACCGGGACCTACAGTTTAATGTCGACTCCGAACGACAGATTTGAGAAGCTTATTCATGGCAATTAGTTACTCTCAGAGCTTTTGCCAGAAACTGCTGAGAGGTAGTCGCCGAAAGAAATATTTTTTTCATATTTCTTTTTTTGAAGATGTCAGAGCCTGGAGTCGAACCCATGTCTTAGTAAGCCAACACACTAACCACTAGACCACGGCGACTACAGTAAAAAAAAATTACGAAATTATAAAAAACAAAAACAAAACAATTACAGTGATAGCCTTTTTTTAAGAAAGTGTTATATTTGCCTTTAAGATTTTTCCTTTTTTTTCAAATTTTAATTTGCTCTCACTTTGTACCAACAAAGTTAGTGATATTTATATTCACTTCATATTTGGATCAAAATACAAACAATTTTACAATTTAAAAGTAAAATATCACCAAAATATGAAATATTATATATTTCCTTGTAATTTGAAACCAAGTGATTTTCAGAACAGGCCTATATGATTTTGTCCGTACACAATTAATTTTTTTTAATGATTCAGTGGTCGGTATAATACATTGCTGCCTCTAACCAAGTACCCCAACGCGTAGGGCATGACGGGCAGCTGAATTTTTAATAAGTAATTAGCTGAGACTTCAGGCTTTAATTTGATATAAGTATCTGGCTGGAGCTCGTTGGAGATCAGAAGATGCAATCCATAGAAGTTAGAGAAAATATATATTTTTGGACATTTTTTTGTAGTAAAAAAATTATTTTTTTTGAATTTGAAAATTTTTTTTATTTGCATATATGTATATCATAAATAACGTCTAATTTTATGAAAAAATTTTTATAGTGTCATTACAAGAGTATTTTAAAAGCATGAAGCAATAGAATGTAGCATATTTTAATACGGCCATTTCAAACGCATTCACTTAGGTCAACTTTGAATGTCTCTAGACAAAAAAGTAATTAAGATATAAGCATAATATTCTTGGTAAATGATAATTAGATTGTTTATTACAAACTAAAAAAATCAGGTAGATCAGAAAGCATGAAAAAATTAATTAATGCCGCTCTTGAACCAGTGTGCGGCATTTCTTTGTATTTAAGTTTTTTTGTGCACAATTAATACAATTTTTTGTTTTATTTATTTATGTAAGCATGCGTGTTGTTGCCACTTGGTGTCTTTTAAACAAATTTAATGCCAAAAGTAATCGGTTCTTGTTTTGGTATTGCCGTATTTTAAAAAATATAACTTTTATTTTATTTTTAAAATAACAGCCTGTTTCTAGAACACGAATGGTTTTTGACATTCGTCTTTTTATATGCGAAACAACAACAAAAACCTGTAAACCTTTAACGAAAGTTACCTTTAATTATCGGACACTTTATAGGCAAGTTGTAATAATAGCAAGTTGAAATAATGATGAAACTAAATGAAATAATAGGTTTGTTCCTTTACTCCACAGTGGGCGCTCGTGGATCGTTGGATCCAAATGTTACCGAAAAGCGTTCCCGTCCATTAAAAGTGGGTAAATGAGAGAGATTTTGAGAAATATTTTCTTCTTGCCCAAAACTGCCATACTTTTCGTTGGGCTGGTGGTAGATGTTGCCAATGTAAAAGCCTGTTTCTCATTTTCAACATCTACCATGCATTTCACTAAGATGTACAGCTGTGTTCAAAATAATAGGAGTGCACCAATCTAATATTTCTACAGTTGAAATTTGTTAGTGTACCAATTTGCAAAACAAGTGATATTCTAACGGAAGTTAGAACGGTATGTAATAAATCGAATACAGAAGAGAAACTCATAATAACTTTTATATTCATAATAAAATTCATTCATTTCTGTGTTTGCCCTTGGTTTGAGTTGTTCAAAATAATAGGAGTGCGTGTGACGTTTTAAAAATAAAACTAAAAGGGCATATAATTGAAGAAAAAAAGTGAAAAGTAAGTTTTAAAAAATGGTGTGAAAACCTTATTTACAATGATTATATTATATTTCACATAAATTTTTGTAATAGTGGGAAGAGGAAAGCACTTTTCTGAGGAAAAAAGAGAACTAATTAAAAATCTTCGAAAAAAGGCAAAACTTATAAGGAAATTAAGGAAACCTTAGGATGCTCCGATCAAATGATTGCAAATGCTCTAAAATATAAAAAAAGCCTCAAACACGTGGGCGCAAACACAAAATATCAACTGTTGAAGACCGTCGTATTGTACGAAACAGCAAATTAAATCCTTGAGCGTCTTCCAAAAAAATTCAAAAGGATCTAAATCTTGCCGTAAGTGGTCCTACTATTCGTAGACGCCTAATGGAAAATAATTTATTTGCAAGAAGTCCACGGAAAGTGCCACTACAGACAAAAAAACAGGTAGTAGCACGCTTAAAGTTTGCACAAGAGCACATCAATTGGCCGAAAGAAAAATGGAGAAACGTACTCTGGCCCGACGAAAGCAAAATTGTTTTATTTGGTGGCACTGGGTCTAGACAATATATTAGATGTCCGCGCAATATAGAATATAAAGGCCAATATACACAATAAACAGTTAAGCACGGTGGTGCAAAAGTAATAATATGGGGAAGCTTTTCGTATAATGGTGTAGGTCCAATTTACGAAATTAGAGGCATAATGGATAGAAACGTTTATGTTGGAATTTTGAAAGAGGTAATGCTACCTTATGCAGAGTGAAATATGCCTCATAAATGGATATTCCAACAAGATAACGACCCGAAACATACCAGTAAATTGGCAAATGAGTGGTTTTTGGGTAAATGGAATTCAGTAATGTCGTAGCCTGCTCAGTCTCGTGACCTGAATTCCATAGAACACCTTTGGGCAGACGTTAAAAAATATGTTGCAGAGAAACAGCCATCAAATTCGTAAGAATTATGGAACACAGTGCGCGAAACGTGGCACCAAATTCCTTTAAAGAAATGACAGGATATTATTGACTCAATGCCTCAAAGATGTGCTGAAGTCATTAAAAACAATGGTTATTCAACAAAATATTAAATCGGGAACACTATTTACAAATAATATTTAACTTCTGTGACTTTAGCTTTAATACTACTAGGTTGTGTATAAACACTCCTATTATTTTGAATAGGGAATTTTGAAAGAAAACTTTGTTTAAATTAAATATTTTTTGTTTTAATAATTTTAATTAAATAATTAATTGCTAAAAAATTAGAAGCTGAACTAGAAATAAATTTTATCTCAAAACAAATTAATATTTTCTTTTTTTTCTACTTAATTTTAAACTTTGGCTTTGAATGAATGGCACTCCTATTATTTTGAACACAACTGTACGTGAGTGTATATATTATAGCCTTTTATAAGAATTGTACAGGGTTAAAATTCAACATCTTTTAGCATCTCCACTAAATTTGAGTGTCATGACTAGAGTGACTATAGAAAAATTTTTTGTGAATTTTTGTGTCATCAGTAATGAAATCACATTCAGTATAAAAAAGCTGTATTTCGTTTACATAGTGGCAGATGACTATTTTTCTTATACTTTTATTTTATATATTCTTTTTATAAACAATTATAGTATATTAAAAAACAAAAAATATTTTTCGCCTTATTGGCAAATACATTCAATATAATATGATATACAGTACAAACTCGATTACTGCAACTAATAGAAAATCGGGCAGTTACGATAACCGCGGTAGTTGCGTTAACCGAGTCATAAATTTTAACCTTGTGCAATCCAGATGCGTTGGTGCAGGCTAAAAATGTAATGCGTTCCTTGCTTACTTTTCGAATTCCATGGCGTTTTTTAAAATTTGAGCACCATCCGTTGCTTGCATGAAAATTACCACGACTTTCATTAATTTTGTTATGTAACTGAATAGCATTTGACTTTAAGATTTCAGACGAAATTTACACAGAGCTTTTTCCATTACTGGATACTCACAGACTCTACTATACGCTTTCCTGGGCCGGATTCAGCATTTGTAACAAATTTAATTACATAATTTTTTTTTGCTTAATTCTGGTTATTGTTGATTCATGCACATTGTATTCCTCGCATAATGCTTTGAACGATATATTTTTTTCAAGTTTATTCAAAATTTCACTGTTTTATTGAATTGTTAATTTACTGCACTTTGTCACCTTCTCCATTTTTATGCGTTTTTAATACTGTGACTGATCGCGAAAATCTTTTTACCAAACTGATAAAAAAAAAAGCAGACACGTGGCTGCTTGTCTGTTTTTATGAAAAATATTCCAAGAAATAACTGTAAAATAATGCAAAAACTATCCAGAGGACAAAAAAAAAATTGAGTTAAAACAAATAGTTGCGTTTATTGAGGTACATTTTTTAAAAAGTTGCGTTGACTGAGTCTACAATGCATTTGATTCAGGTGTTGCGTTAATCGAGTTGTTGCGCATAACGAGAGTTGCAGTAATCGAGTTCGCACTGTATATGCTTCTGGGGATAAGCATGGGAAAAAATCTCCTGACGAGTCTCTTAAGCAGGGATGAAATGGCCATAACAACATGCTTATCCCTAAAAGCATACATTTCATATTATATTTAATTATAGTCTATTTAATTCAATATTTATTATATAAAAAGTTTTTTTTTTGGTTTTAGTAGAATTTTTGTCGATTACATTTTATGAATGTAAATGCTCAATATGTTTTTGTGTGACAAAAGTTGTGTTTTTTTCATAAACCTAATATTTAAATGTGTATACACTCTGGTTCACTTATTTCAACGCACAAAAAATCCTATATTCAGGAGCCGGTATCTTTTTTAACCGATTCCAGAATTTTAAAATAGAAATGGAAGGTAGACATCTTGAGATATAAACAAAATCATGACAATGGTGGTTTCTTAACTAAGGAACCTTTTTCTGAGGAATTTATAAAAAAAATCTAAAAATGTGGTATTTTTTTTGGTTCACTTGAATAAAGGCACTTTAACTAACTTTAATGAAAAACAGCTTTTCTTGTTTTTAAGTTATTTGCTTTATTAAAGAACTATTAGTAATGGGTACAACCCCCTGGGGGGGTCGTGGCATACTGGTAGAGCGCTTGCACAGAAACTCACATGACCAAGGTTCAATCCCAGCGAAGGACAAAATTATAAAAAAATAAATATTTGCGGTTTTCTAAAAATTACAATTTAAATTAAAAATTAAATTTAAATAAAATAAGAGGTTCCCCCCCCCCTCCAGTAAGACCATCTGCAAGAAACCGCCCCCTGACATTTCATTTCATTTCTGGGAAGATAACAGCTAATCTACTGAAGACGCTCACCATTCACATGTAAACATCCACCGACAGATGAGGCCATTGCTGTTTGATCATTTAAGGGTGAAGGTATAACACTGGCTCTTGAGTGGACAAATTGCCAGCAACTTGTTTCATCAACAAATAAAGGCGCAAAATATACAAAATCTATGGAAAAAAAAATACTACTATCAACCATCTTCACATTCCAATACAATGCACACTGCATGAGTAGAGGTTTACCCCTGAGTATTGGTCTTAAAAAAAAAAAAAAAAAAAACTTCAAATATACGGGTTTTCATTGACAGATAAAGAGAATTGATGTAATCCAAAGAAATTTCATTCCAAGCATCCTTAATGGCCTGAATTAGTGACTGCTTGTCATCAAATTATCTACCTCCTTCATAGACCTTACGAGATAACCAACCCCACACATTTTCGATAATGTTTAAATCTGGCGAATAGGGTGGCCAGTCAAGAATATTAAAATTTTGGCTTGAAATGTACTCCTTTACTACTCTGGCGTTGTGTATAGGGGCATTATCCTGTTGCAATATCCAAGGTATTGGATCAAATAGTTCATTGAACTTCGGAAAAGCCGACTCCATTAACGTTCTATAGGTTGCACCAGTCATTTTTGCACTTTGAAATTTAAAATCGATGGTGCCATAGTACGTAATAGCACCCCACACCATAACGCCGCCCTCTCGGCTGTGATGTCGGTTCAAATTCGGTTTTCTTTACGCAGATCATGGAAATAATAATTGTAGCCATCAGGCCCATCCAAATTAAACTTTTTTCATCCGTAAATACAACGGTTTTCCAGTCATTTACATGGCCTCTTTGCTGCACATCCCATACCATGTAGTCAATTTTGCGAATTGAAGACGCTTTTCCTTACGAGAACCATTAAGTGGCGGCTTTTTTTGTAATTTCTGGTATTTAGGATACTCACAGCTCTTAATAACTCTGCGTACTGATGACTTGCTCGCTTGCACTCCAGCTTGAGCTCTTGTTTTTGACAAGGATAAGGCAGAATTGGAAGCAATTCTGATGGTTTTTCTTTTCTCATAAGTAGATAAAGACGACGAAACCCTTCCTTTAAAATTTTTCCATACCTCTCGGGGTCCTTGATGTAATTGTCGACAACTGTTGGGCTGCGTCAAATTTTTTTAGCTATTGCGCGGTTAGAATATCCTTCAGAACGGTAAACATCGATTTTAGCCCTTTCCGATAGATTTAAAATTTTTTGTTTTGCCATTTTGACTCGTAATCGACTAAGATGTAATAAATTGCAATAAACAAACGCCCCCAATAAAAAAATCACCGCTTACTTTAAAAATAATACAAAAAAAACAAAGTGCCTTTATTCAAGTGAACCAAAAAAAAAAAAAAAATACCACATTTTTAGACTTTTTTTATAAATTCCTCAAAAAAAGGTTCCTTAGTTAAGAAACCACCATTGTCATGATTTTGTTTATATCTTAAGATGTCTAGCTTCCATTTCTATTTTAAAATTCTAGAATCGGTTAAAAATTGCAAAAGATACCGGCTCCTGAATATGGGATTTTTTGTGCTTTTAAATAAGTGAACCGGAGTGTATACAACATATGTATGCATGTATGAACGTATGTTTAAAGCAATTTTTTTTTTTTAGACCGATAGAAACGAAGCGAAGTGACGATGAAAAAAATTTTAAAAATTTTCAATTAGATCCAAGTTTCCCAAAGAAAAGAACAAATGATGCCAAGTCCGTTTTTAAACGTCTGTCTTCACCTACTACTGCATGGCATAATGATGAGGAATCACGACCAAGGTTAACATCACGCGTCATTCGAGAATTACCATCTCGCCAAGAAATAGTAGCTGCACAATGCGCGGACTCTGAATCTAGAGCAAGAAACCGAAGAATGTTTGGATCGCTGTTAGGGACGTTACATAAGTTTTGCCAAGAAGAATCCCGCCTTAAACAAAAAGAGGAAAAAAAGGCTCAAATTGAAAAAAAATTGGAAGAACAAGAAGTTTTAGAACGGGAGTCAATTAAAAGAGAAAGAGAAACTTTGTTTATTGACAGAAAGCGTAAGCAACTGGAAATTAAAAGATTAGAGTTAAAGATGAGTCGCATAAAAGATTTTGAAACGTGGGAAAAGTCTATGAAATATCTGAAGTTATTTATTAAAACGAATACCAGCCCGTCTATATACTATAGACCAAAAATATTATCAAAAAGAACAGAGAGATTACTAGAAGAAAGTGGGCAGGGTATTGATAAGACTATAAGGGACAAAAAGGAGGAACTTATGAGTAATTTAATAAAACTTGAAGAAAATTTTCAAATTGATAACGACGAATATGACAATCGGCTAGAGGATTCTATTAATTCTTGTAATATTGACAATGATATTGATAATTTACCGTTTATTAACAACACTTTAACGTCTTCAATTTGTGTTATTAAAGATAAAAAAGGTAACCCAACACTTTTATGAATTTCATTTTCTCTAACCCAGATTATTTTATTTTTTTAGTTGACCCGGATTCCAAGGAAAATAAAATTCGAATCTCAGGGGAATCTACATTAAGCAGCAGTGTCGTTATTGTTAAACATTCACTTTAATTCTAAAAAGTTTGTTTACAAAAAATATTTTTTTTTAATAATGATAATAATAACAGTATAAACAAATTCTAGTCAAGTTAATGCTTTAGTTGGCAAATATTATTTATGTATTACAAAACAACAAACTTGAATAATATTTTAATTACGATCGGATTGCCAAAGACCATATGCTCTGTGTAGTGTTTTAAACCGATCACCGGTCGAAATCGAGGCCATGACCCATACATTTATAGACTATCGGCCATATGCAAAAGAAGAAAAATAGCTTTGAATTGAATAGAATTGAATTGAATTAAAGTTTACTTTCATTTTATTTGCATACTGGCATACATGCATATGTATGTATGTGTATAATTTCTACATTTGTAATCGTCATCCTTATTCTATTAAGTAATTTTAAACAACGGCAACATAAAGTCAATGTTATGTAATTTGGTATTCCATAAGAGAACGACGACGTTGCCTGTTTTCGATAATGTTAATAAAATACAGCATACATCTCTAGTATTTGCATCAGCTGTTTCTTTTTTTTATTGTTTTGATAACAATCAGAGCTTAAAATTAATACTGGAGTAGTCGTGATTTGTTATAAATTTCATAATTTATAGCCACGTGCAAGATATATTCAAAATGTCGCGACAGTAGGGTTTTTGATACCAAAAATGGGAATTAATTGCAAAATTAAATTTAGGAGAACCGAATAAATTTTAGTAGTCGGTGAAAGTACACAACATTCTACATCACTAGTGCAAACATTTTGTTTTTGACAACTACTGTTATGTCACAATACAAGTTTAAAGTTTGAGTTATTTGTTGTTTTCCTCGCGTGCAATATAAATTTCAAATTTTGGTGTTTAAAAAATTAATTTTGAGTGTTTTCTAAGGTGATAAATAAAAATATTTTAATGGAACCTTCAACCTCAGGTTAGTAAGATTAATTTATGTTTTTTTGTTTTTATGTGTAATTTGTTTTTCTAAAAATATAAACGCTTTTGAAAGTATTTATGAAAAATTTGTCTGCACTTTTTTGCACATTTTAAAATAAAATTTAAATATAGTGTTGCACCTACTTAAAAAAATTTAACTTTTTATAAAAAGCAACACAAACCAAAAAAAAAAAGACCTGTATCTCCGAATTTTGCCAAAGTTATTCAAGACCAATGTCACCAGAAATTAAAAAAATTTATCTTTAACTTTTTTCTCCTGTTTAGGTGCAAACCGTTCAAAATTTAAAGAAACAATGAACTAAAAAAATGTATCTAAGATCTCAATGAACAACTCACGCGATCACGCACCGACCGCAGCAGCACAGGCAAAACAGTTATCTCAGCACACAATATGAAAGCTACATGAACAGATTTAAGAATCATTCCTAGGAAGGAAAGAAAATGTATATAAGACAACTGCATTCAATTATGGTTACCGTTTATAGTAATTTGCAAATAAACACTATTGCCTTTCAAAATTTCGCTCTAGATACCGCAAGGTATTTTGTAAAACTGCATCCCTGGTATTATATGTCCGCAACTATCCGTAAATTTTTAATCCATGGAAATAAACCATGATTTGCTACCAATTAGACAGTTGACAGAAGAAGCACAAGAAGCTCGAAACAAGGATTTCAAAAAATTTAGAGAGCATTTTTCGCGAAAACGTTCTAGAGAAAAATCAAAAGAAGATACAATGGCCGACAAAAGTCTACATACGACCTATATTTTCGCGATTTTAGGACCCCAAGATACTTAAATAAAAAAGTAATGATGCAGTTTTGTTTCAAATACATTTTTATTAAAGCAGACCAAAATTTACGTTTTTTCAATAAACATAAGAAAAATTACTCAAGAAAAACATTTAAAATGCATTGACAAAAGTGTACATACGATCAGCATACCCTGGCGTTTGTTGCTATTAAATAACGAGATAGCGCCGTTCTTTATTACATAATTTTTTTTTTTAAGTTTATAGATAGTTTTAAACAGCTTTAAGTTGTAATTTAGTCTTCATCGATGTATATTTAAGTAAAATAATGTCTTCTCGTAAAGAAATTTCAATTGATATCCGAAATTTATTGGTTAAGTACAGATCTGAAGAGAAATCCTTTGGAGAAATAGCAAAACTATTAAATTTAAGTAAATCTACAGTTCAGAAAATATTTAATAATTATAAAAATAGTGGAACTGTTGAAAATAAGCGTCGTAGTGGACGCCCAAAAGCACTTACTCGCAGAGATGTAAGCTTTATTTTAAAAGAAGTGGACAAAAACTCCTAAAATTAATACAACAAAATTGGCCGAAGAGCTTTCAACAAGATTAGAAGTGATTGTAAATCCCCGTACTATTCAAAGAACATTGAATGAAAATGGTTATTTTAGCAGAACTGCTCGAAAAAAGCCATTAATAAGTGAAAAAAAAACCGCAAATTTCGTATGGACTTTGTCCAAAAGCATATTGACAAAGATTTTGATTTTTGGAAGCGGGTCTTGTTTACTGATGAATCAAAATAACATTTTTGGTAGTGACGGTATATCTAAGGTGTGGCGAAAAAGAAATACAGCACTGGCTCCTAAATACTTCATTTTTACTGTTAAGCATGGTGGGGATTGTGTAATGGTTTGGGGTGCCATGGCTGCTTCTGGCGTAGGAAAGCTGGTGTTCATTGAGGGTAATATGGATCGACACCTTTACAACTCCATTCTAGAGCAGAATCTAAGACCCTCCGTCGATATGCTAAGCCTTGGTCGAAATTGGTACTTCCAATAAGACAACGACCCGAAGCACACTGTTAAAATTGTGAAAGATTGGTTGCTATACTATGCTCCCAGACAGCTGTACATTCCACCTCAAAGCCCAGATTTAAATATTATTGAGCACGTTTGGGAGATATTACAACGAAAAATACGTAACTACCAAATTACTAATGCCCAAATGTTAAAACAGAGGCTCCAAGAAGAATTGCAGAACATAACACCCTTAGAATTAGAAAATATGGTGAACTCGATGCCTCGGCGACTTCAGGCAGTTATAAATGCCCGTGGGGGTCCGACAAAATATTAATTTTATTGATAGGTGATGATTTTTTACATTTACGCTAAGTTTTTCTGTGAATACTCTTGTCGTATGTAGACTTTTGTCGAATGTTTTTTATAGTTTTTCTTGAATAGTTTTTTAAGTTTATATTGGAATAAATATTATTTTACTTACTTACTTACTTAGCTGGCCATAACAACCCGTTAACGGGTTTCGGCCTGCCTCGACACTAGTCTCCAGGCGTCTCTGCTAAGCGCACGCCTTCTCCAGTTGGTCACACCAATTGATGACAGGGCTCCATCTACCTGGTCTTTCCAACGTAAACATGGACGTCCTCTACGCCGACTCTTCGCATCGAAAACCTTTTTCGCTGGAGCAGATTCTTCCATCCGAACAACATGGCCGAGCCAGCGCAGCCGCTGGATGTTAATGCGCTGGACAACATCTACGTCGCCGAGGAGCTCATAGTTGGTCCTAATGCGAAACTCATCGCTTTGCTTCAGTGGACCAAAGATCTTGCGAAGAATTTTTCTCTTAAACACTCCCAGGACCGCTGCATCGGCACAAGACAGCGTCCATGCTTCCGCACCATAGAGAAGCACCGGAAGAATAAGCGACTTGTAGAGTGTTAACTTCGTCGCACGAGAGAGGTCTCTGTTACTAAACTGCCTACCGAGACCGTAGTAGCACCTGTTGGCCAGTGTAATTCTTCGCTTGATCTCCAGACTGACATCATTCTTGCTGGTAATGGCGGTGCCAAGGTAGATGAACTCCTTGACCACATCGAATGTATAGTTGCCGGCTGTAACCTGGGAGCCGATACGATCAACGTCCCTACTCGTAGACAACATGTACTTCGTCTTGCTCTTTTTTACCGCCAGACCCATTTTTGCAAACTCTCGTTCAATAGCATTAAAGGCTGCGGTGACATCTCGCTTGGTATGCCCAATGATGTCTATGTCGTCGGCATACGCAAGGAGCTGGACACTTTTATTAAAAATAGTGCCATTACGATGCACACCTGCCTTTCGCAAAACGCTCTCCATGACGAAGTTAAAGAGGTCGCAGGATAAGGGATCGCCTTGTCTGAAACCTCGCACGGTATTAAAAGGCTCGGAGAGGTCTCTTCCTACCTTGACGGAGCTGCAAGAGTTGCTCAGCGTCATTCTGCATAGCCTTATCAGCTTAGCAGGAATACCGAGCTCAGACATTGCGGCATAAACGCGATCCCTTATTGGGCTATCGAAGGCTGCCTTATAGTCGACAAAAAGATGGTGTGTGTCGACTTGACTTTCATGGGTCTTCTCCAGGATTTGGCGCAGTGTGAATATCTGGTCAATGGTGGACTAACCAGGTCTGAAGCCGCACTGATAAGGTCTAATCAATGAGATGGCGGATGGCTTCAGTCGTTCACACAATACGCTCGTAAGAACCTTATATGCGATAGGGAGGAGGTTTATACCCCTGTAGTTGGTGCATATCGTGGGATCTCCCTTTTTCAGGATGGGACAGAGAGCACTAAGATTCCAATCGTTGGGCATACTTTCCTCCAGCCATACTCTGCAAATGAGCTGGTGCATGCACCTAACCAACTCATCGCCTCCATACTTGAAGAGTTCAGCTGGCAAACCATCAGGTCCAGCTGCTTTGTTGTTCTTCAGTCGCCATATGGCAACCTTGACCTCTTCATGGCTGGGGGACGGGATCTCGACGTCGTCGTTAATGATTGAG
Source organism: Metopia argyrocephala (assembly GCA_963576795.1). Taxonomy (NCBI): domain Eukaryota; kingdom Metazoa; phylum Arthropoda; class Insecta; order Diptera; family Sarcophagidae; genus Metopia; species Metopia argyrocephala. Next base: position 91,174,480 of record OY756209.1, read on the forward strand.
TCCGGCACAGCATCTCTAGAGGCGGAATTTGTGTAGCCATCGCCCTGCAATAGATTAGAGAAGTGCTGTCTCCATAATCTTAGTGTTCCTTGTGCATCTGTAACCAGGTTACCATGTTCGTCTCTGCAGAAGGTTGCTCCGGGCTTTAAACCAGTAGTAAGACGCCTTATCTTTTTATAAAAATTTCGAGCATCATTTCTACTCCTGCACATCTCGATTTCCTCACGATCACGCCTTTCTTGCTGTCTTTTCTTCTTTCTAAATAGGCGTCTCTCTTCCCTCCTCTTTTCTCTATACGCCTCCACCGTTGCTCTTGTAGTGGTGGACTGCAATGTTCTTCTATAGGCAGCGTTCTTTGCTGCAGTGGCCTCACGGCACTCTTCATCGTACCATTGGTTTCTGCGGGGAGGACGCTCAAAACCAAGAACTGTTTCGGCAGCGCTGCGCAGAGAGTGAGCGATGTGAGACCACTGTCCACCAATACTTTCGAGAGAGGATGGGATGTAATTGAGCTCGTTAGAAAGACGATCGGAAAACGACCTGGCTGTCTCTTGTGATCGCAGCTTTTTGATGTCCAGCTTCCCTTGCACACTAGAACGTGTCGAATTCGACGCGCATATACGCAGTCGCATCTTGGCTGCGACAAGATAATGGTCCGAGTCGACATTTGGACCTCTAAATGTGCGCACGTCTAGTATGCTGGATACATGCCTTCCATCAATCACAATGTGATCGATCTGGTTGTTGGTAGATCGATCTGGAGAGAGCCAGGTGGCCTTATGGATATCGAGATGCTGAAACCTGGTGCTACAAACTACCATGTTTCGCGCCGCGGCGAAATCGATCAGTCTCATGCCGTTCAGTGAGGTGGAATTATGAAGACTGAACTGTCCGACAGTGGGGCCAAAGATACCTTCACGTCCAACTTTCGCATTGAAATAGCCGAGGACAATTTTGGCGTCATGTGCCGGACACCTATCGTATACATCCTCGAGCTTTGTGTAGAAAGCATCTTTGACCGCATCATCCTTCTCTTCCGTCGGGGCGTGCACGCAAATAAGGCTGATATTATAAAACTTTGCCTTTATTCGGATCGTAGCAATTCTTTCGTTCACGGGGGTGAACTCCGAGACAAGATGGCGAAGTCTCTTACTTACTACGAATCCGCAGCCAAATTCGCGTCTCTTGTCATGGCAGCTGTAGTAGATGTCACATGTTGCTTGCCTCGTACAACCTTGTCCTATCCATCGCATTTCCTGGATGGCGGTGATGTCAGCCCTGCATTTTGTGAGAGCATCCGCCAATTGGATAGAGGCACCCTCCCTATAAAGGGTTCTCACATTCCAGGTGCATATCCTTAAATCATAGTCCTTAAAACGTTTGCCAAGTTCGTCAACATAAAAGGGGGTCCGTTTAGAGGCTATTGTTTTTGCTTTCATTGAAGAACGTTTTTACGTGGTGGGTTTCAAGCCCTACGCACAACCCAAATTTAAAGTCCAGGGGATTGGACAATCGCCGCATACATTAGTTAACAAGCTAGCGGGTGCTAGTATGTCATCCAGGAGGGCCACGTGGAGGCTGTATGTCAACTTGAATACAACGGGAACAAGGATCGTTCTGGAGGCCGCCAGGTTGACCCCAATCAGAGACTTTGCCTTGTCCGAAGTATCCCATCCATATTTTGGTTTATATTAATAAATATAGATATGAAATAAAACTGCATCATAATTTTTTTCATTTATTCACTTGGAATGATAAAATCGCAAAAAAGGGGTCGTATGTAGACTTTTGTCGGCCACTGTATATTTAAAAGACTTAGTTACTTCAGATCCAGTAATATCAAATATGAGAAAAGAAAAAACTCATTTATCTATGGATAATTCAATTGTTAATATTTGAATCAAATCTCGATGGTGAAGAAAATGCCAATAATGATGATTATGATATTTATACTAAGAGTAATAATTGATGATGATAAAGAATCGGATAAGGAATAGAAATGTGTGAATATAAGTAAATATTATTATTTTTATTTTTTTTAAATATTGCAATTTTTATAAATATTAAAGGTATGTTTAAAAAAATTAACTAATGAAAAATAAATAAAATTTGTACTAAATAATATTAAAAAATTTATTAGTTTTACTTAAAGTGAATTTGACTGAAAAAAGTTAAAATTAGAAACAGGGAAAGTTACCTCGAATTAATTCCCACTTTTGGTATACAAAAACCCACGGTGTGAATTGATTTTGAATTAATTCAAATGAGTTAGAAAAACGAATTACAATTCATTTGAATTGAATTGATCTTGAAAAAAGACTGAGGGTGTGCAGCAATTTTGGTAAGCTTTTGAAAAAATTGCTATTTTTGTAAAATCAAATTCTATAACTCTCAAAGTATTATTCGAATATAAAAAAATTTAGGAACGTATTACGGGTGATAAAAAACGGCTAGAAATTGTTTAAAAAAACTTAAAGAGTAAAAAGTATATGCCGCAATGTCTGAGCTCGGTATTCTTGCAAAGCTGATAAGACTGCAGAATGACGTTGAGCAAATCCTGCAGCTCGGTCAAGGTAGGAAAAGACCTCTCCGAGCCTTTTAACTCCGTGCTAGGTTTCAGACGGCGATCCCTTATCCTGCGACCTCTTCAAATTCGTCATGGAGAGTGCTTTGCGAAAGGCAGGTGTGCATCGTAATGGCACTATTTTAAACGAAAGTGTCCAGCTCCTTGCGTATGCAGACGACATAGACATCATTGGGCATACCAAGCGAGATGTCACCGCAGCCTTTAATGCTCTTGAACGGGAGTCTGCAAAAATGGGTCTGGCGGTAAATAAGAGCAAAACGAAGTACATGTTGTCGACGAGTAGGGATGTTGAACGTATCGGCTTCCAGCTTACAGCCGACAATTATACATTCGATGTGGTCAAGGAGTTCATCTACCATGGCACCACCGCTATTACCAGCAAGGATGGAGATCAAACGAAGAATCATACTGCCCAACAGGTGCGCAGAAGGCAGTTTTGTAACAGAGACCTCTCTCCTGCGACGAAACTAACACTATATAAGTCGCTTATTCTTCCGGTCCGGAAGTATGGACGCTGTTTGTGTCGATGAAGCGGTCCTGGGAGTGTTCGAGAGAAAAGTTCTTCGTAAGATCTTTGGTCCTCTAAGGCATGGCGATGAGTTTCGCATTAGAACCAACCATGAGCTGTATGAGCTCCTCGGCGGTGTGAGCGTTGTTCAGAGCATTAACATCTAGTGGCTACGCTGTCTCGGCTATATTGTTCGGTTGGAAGAATCTACTCCAGCGAGAAAAGTTTTCGATGCGAAGGTCACTAGACGTAGACATAGAGGACGACCATGTTTACGTTGGAAGGACCAAGTTCATAAAGCCCTATAATCAATTGGTGTGAACAACTGAAAAAGGCGCGCGCTTAGCATAGACGCCCTGAGACTAGTGTTAAGGCAGGCCGAAACTCATTAACGGGTTGCTATGAACATCTATGTTTTGTAATTAATGTTCTCCGAAATGCTCCAACCGATTTTATTTCGTAAGGCCTTAAACGAAAGGTAAAGTTAACAACAAGGTTTTTATGTATATGCGGTTTTTGTATCTTTATTGGTTTACAAGTCATGAACTTAAGTGTGTACTTTTAAAACACGGGGTTCACACCTTGCCTGTCATGAAAAGTGTGCACAACACAGGCATGACTATTTGCACTATGTCGCAATGGTGTTCACACTAGAGTCTCGAATTTTCAGGCATGATCGTTCACATCATGACTCAAGTGTGTTCACTCTAGTCACGACTTTTAGGGCATGAGTGTTCACACTATGTCGCACGAGAGTCATTACTTTTTACACCATATCGCAATTGTGATCACACCATGTTGATCAAAAGTCCTCATCTTTGTGGAAGTTCGTTAAACTATTGAAACTTTCCACCAACATTCCTGCTCTGTCGGAAAATGATCCATCTGCTGAAATGGAAATGGGGCAATGCCACCTGATGCAATTGGATTGATAATATTACCAAATGATTTCTGCCATTTTGTGAAGTCAAAAGATGAACTGATTGAAAATGTTTTCACTAAAGCAGTGTGTCCACTACCAAGTTTTCTTGCGGAAGTAGCTTCCAAAAGTGACTTCCCGAAGTTTTGGTCGTGTAAACACGTATTAGTAGTCGACATCCAGAAGTTATGTACTGGTTGCACCATGGTAACCCGTATACCATCCCCGATACAAATTATTAAGACTTCCAAACACTAAAAATTATCGGCTGTTAACAATAACAAATTACATACATACATACATAACTGGCCTTTACAACCCTGTGTCAGGATTACGGCCTAGTTTCTCGCAGCACTCATGTTGTGTGTGTAAATTTTTATCCATGAGTACCGAGACCTACAGTTTAATGTCGACTCCGAACGACAGATTTGAGAAGCTTTTTTCATGGCAATTAATTACTCTCAGAGCTATTGCCAGAAGACTGCTGAGAGGTAGTCGCCGAAAGAAATATTTTTTTCATATTTCTTTTTTTTTCAAGATGTCGGAGCTGGGTGTCGAACCCAAATTGTTCGGATGGAAGAATCTGCTCCAGCGAAGAAAGTTTTCGATGCGAAGGTCACTGGACGTCGGCGTAGAGGACGACCCTGTTTACATTGAAAGGACCAGGTTGATGAAGCCCTGTCATCGATTGGTGTGACCGACTGGAGAAGGCGCGCGCTAAGCAGAAGCGCCTGGAGACTAGTGCTGAAGCAGGCCGAAATCCGTTAACGGGTTGTTATGGCCAGCTAAGTAAGTAAGTAAGATAGCGTTTTTTTTTACAAAATAAAAAGTATCAGCATTGAAATAAATACAAAAACAAAAATAAATATTTTGTTTACATTTTTTATATTCCACTCTTTCTAGCATTTGTTGTTTCTTTCTTTAAATTCTATAACAATTCAGTACAAAAAAAGTAGGTGTCATAGGGGCTTTAAAACAATTTAACTTTTTCAGTACGTTACTATTTAAAATGAATAGGCGTGCACCAAAATTAGTACCAGGAGCAATTCCGACCATAGACACAAGTGTCATTGATAATGAAATAGCTAATGAAAGTGAAGTTACAAATGATAGTGAAATTGAAATGTCAAATGAATTTGGGGTTCTTAATGAAGCTAAAAGTCAAGCTAAACTTGAAATTCAGATGTAATTGTAGAAGATCGTTTTGATAAAACCACTCAAACAGACAATATAGAAGACAGCCTGCAGCTATACATTAATACATTGGAAATGAAAATGTAAGTAAGTTTTTAAAAATTACATTACCTTTTTTTTAAAAATATTTGTTTAATAGAGTTTTCAGGGGAAAGGTGAACGGGCTGGAATCTCACATTTCTTCCGTAGGCGATTTGGATAGACACGTCGAGGTCCTTGAGGGGCCGTATCAGTCGGCCTTCAGGGTGTCTTGTCCTCTCACTTTTTGTAAGAAGACTTATCCTCCTTGGTGGAGTAAGGACCTTTCTGAATTGAGGAAGAGGGTCAGAGCGGTCTTCAATGCTTGCTAGTCGGCCAGGGACTTTCAAGCCTATAAGGAGTGCTTGAGGGACTATAAGAAGGCCGTCAGAGATGCGAAGCGCGATTCTTTTAGGAAGTATTGCGAATCCATCGAATCCACTAACGACACTGCGAGACTCGGCAAGATCCTATCTAAGGACCACTCCTGCAGGACTCTAATTGCGAGGACAGACGGGACGTGGGCGGAGTCATCAATGGAGTCCTTGGAAATACTCGTTGACGCTCACTTTACGGAGAACTCCGGGGAGGTTGATGAGCCGGTGGAACAGGGGGAGACGTGTGATATTTCGCAGGAAACCTTTCTTTCGCCGGAAAGGATTTCCTGGGCCATTAACAGCTTCTCTCCCTTCAAGTCACCGGGTTTGGACGGTATAACGCCGATAATGTTGCAGAAGACGCAGGGAACTGTGATCCGTAATCTGCGGACGATTTTCTCGGCATGTTTGGCTCTCAACTACGTACCCAGTAGTTGGAGGAGGACCAAGGTGGTCTTCATTCCCAAGGTGGGTAGAAGGTGGCATGTTATGGCGAGTGATTTCAGGCCAATTAGTCTTACCTCCTTTGTTCTTAAGGTGCTGGAGAGGGTGATAGACAGTCATCTCCGTCAGAACCTGGAGAGCAAGCTCTCGGCTGCCCAGCATGCCTATGTGAGGGGAAAGTCTACCGAGACGGCACTACATGAGGTGGTGGGTTCGGTGGAAAAATCCTTGGAGTGTAAGCAGTTCACCCTTGCTGCCTTCATTGATATTGAAGGTGCCTTCAACAATGTAAGGACTGGGTCTATTACTAGGGCTTTAAGGGACTTAGGGGTGGAGAGATATATCTATCTTTGGGTCGCTTCTCTGCTCGGATGCAGGGAAATTAATGCGGTGCTAGCTGGGGCCAAGGTCACAAGATTTGTGAGCAGGGGAACACCCCAGGGTGGTGTTCTTTCACCCCTTTTATGGCTAGTCACCGTTAATGAGATCCTATCCGTAATTAATGGCGGTGGGGTCAAGGTAGTTGCTTATGCTGATGACCTGGTCCTGCTGGTTTCGGGACCATTCCCTTCAGTTATGAGTGAGATCTTGGAGGGTGCTTTAGGTAGGCTGGGTGATTGGGCCGCCAGGTGTGGTCTTCGGGTTAATCCTTCTAAAACTCAGCTAATGCTATTCACCAGAAGATACAAACCTCCGCTGTTTAGACTGCCCCGAATGGGTAGTCAGACTCTGGAGCTCTCATCCAGGGTCAAGTATCTGGGTGTAATACTGGACCCCAAGCTCCTTTGGAGGCTTCATGTAGAGGAGCGGGTGAAAAAGGCCTGTGTGGCCTGTTACTCCTGTAAATCTATGTTTGGTCGAAGATGGGGACTCAGACCTCATATGGTCTCTGGATGTACAACCAGGTGGTGTTGCCAATTTTAACCTATGGTTGCTTGGTGCGGTGGGTAGCCCTTCGCAAGGGCTATATTGTCACCAAGCTGGAAAGAGTGCAGAGGACTGCGTGTATAGGTATCACTGGGGCCTGCAGGACTTGCCCCAATGCTGCTCTGAACGTCATTCTGCACCTACTGCCTGTGGACCTTCAGGCTATGTCGATTTCAACTCAGAGTGCGATCAGATTGAGAGAACTGGGCCTCTGGGGACGATTTTCAGGGGGCCATAGTAATATTCTAGGGCTACTCCCTCCTCATATACGGGATATACGTACTGACCTGGCCCTCCGGAAGTTGGATTTTGGGGGGTGTGCCAAGGTTGTCTTCCCCAGTAGGGAAGAATGGGCATTAGGAAGGGTTGGTATGGGTCGCGGTTTTTCGGTCTTCACGGATGGCTCTAAGATGGATTCCGGCGTGGGGGCTGGTATTTTCTCCGAGTTTGCCAAACTGGCAGAGTCTTTTAGATTGCCGGACACATGCAGTGTTTTCCAGGCCGAGGTGTTTGCAATCATGCAAGCACTGAGGATTCTGAGGGAACGGTGTGTAGGGGGTGAAGTTAGGGTTTTTTCTGATAGCCAGGCTGCTATCAGAGCCCTGGCTTCGCCCATGGGAAACTCTTCCCTCGTCCTTCGTTGTAAGGAGGAGCTGAAGCGTCTTGGGGACGTTTCTGGCATCTCCTTGGTCTGGGTTCCTGGTCATAGAGATATCCTGGGAAATGAGAGGGCAGATGAGCTCGGTAGGGGAGCTTCTGCCAGAGGGGAGCATGTTGCTTCCTACTTGCATGTCCACTGCCCTATGACCACCATTAAGGAGGGGATATCCAAGTTTTTCCTTGGGAAAGCACAGAGCAGGTGGAATTCCATCACTACCTGTGCTGTTTCTAGGACACTTTGGCCACGGTATAATAGGGGTAGGACTCTGGGAATCTTGGGGATTCCCCGTCAGTCCTTGTCCAGACTCATAGCGGTGTATACGGGTCACTGGCTGATCGGTAGACACGCAGAGAGGCTGGGCATCCCCTTTAATCCGCACTGCAGAAGTTGCGGGGATTCTTCTAAGAGGGAGACTGTGGAACATTTTCTTTGCGACCGCCCAGGTCTGGCGGTCAGTCGTTTGAAGTTTTTTGGGGTGCCCTTTTTCGAAGGCTTGGCGCAATGTGCGAACCTGGACCCCTTGCTTTACTTCACTTTATAGACAGCTCTAGTTGGCTGTAGTTATTTTCTCTTCTTTTTCTACTTTTAGGTAACTTTAGTTTGGTCCTGCAATGGTATCAAAACGGCATCTTGTGCTAATTGTTGTTGATCAGAGTTTCGGATCAACTGGTAATTTGACCTACCTACCTACCTACCTTTTTTTAAAATCGTTGTTAGAGAGGCACTGCGCCAGGAAAATGGAATGCTGAAAATGTTACAAAGTCAATCTGCGATAACAATAAAAAATTTGTCTCGTCAAGTACAAAGTCTACGTTCTGCAAATGTAAATCTTGAAAAAGCATTAGAGCGCTTATTTACTAAAGGCCAAATTAAAAAAACGGCGGTAAAAGGCAAAATTTTACGGAAACAGATATCGCTCAATCAATCACTTGGTATTCCCCAAGTGCCAAGGCTTTCAGGCTGTTACGAAAGAAACAATTTTTACTCCTCTCTGTAAGAACATAACAAAGATGGTCACAAAAATTAGATATGACTACAGGTATTTTGAAGCCTGTAGTAAAAATATTATCTGCAAAAAACGAAATGTCTGAAACACATAAGCTGTGTGTATTGAGTTTTGACGAAATGAAGGCAGAAAGAAAGTACTGCTTGATAAGACAACAAACTCTCTATTAGCACCAGTTAATAATGTCCAAGTGGCCTTGTTGAGAGGTAAGACATTGAAGTAAATTGAAAGTTATTATTTTTTTAACGTTTGTGTGATTAAACGGTTTAATTTCAAACTGGAAGCAACCAATATATTATGACTACGATTGTCTTATGTCAAAAGCAATATTATTTGATATACTCAGAGCAATTGTGGCAATTGTATACGATTTAGGTGGTGAGAATAGAAAACTTTTTAATGAACTTGAAATTGATTGTAATAAGCCTTGGTATATTTCAAAAGTATAAGCATCAATCATTTTGTTATTATAATGTTTGAAATTCCAGGTTTTTGTACGATGACACTAAAATATATGTATTTAATGATGTTCCGCACCTGATTAAATTATTGAGAAATCATTTTATTGACAACGGATTCATCGTTTACAACAAGGAAGTAAAAACAGATATAATTTTGAATCTTTTGTCTCTGCAATCGAATGACTTAAAGATTACACATAAAATATCAGCACACAATTTAAATGCAGTTGGAGCTGAAAGGCAGAAGGTTAAGTTCGCCACCAAACTTTTCTCACATACAAGCTGCCAGTTTAGGATACTTAAATGATCAGAACTGGAGCGAATGTAGTCAATTGTTAAAACTAGCAATTGATAATTTTTTTCGAATAACGGCAAAATCTTTTTTAATATTTTTCTGTACTAGACAAATGATTGGTTTGATGTTATGAACTCAAGAGTGCCGAGATTAGATACAAGAGAGCGGCTCAACGCATACGGTCTGTCATTAGGTATTCAAAATGATATATTAGATAATATGTCACAAATGATGTCCGATATCAGTGTCATTGAAAAAAATAGGTTGTTACCATTTCAAAAAGGTATAAAAATATAGCTTATAGTCCATGTTCTAACAAACACAAGTATCTATCGTCTTCGTTTTGCTTACCAAATTTGTTTCCTTGGTTTCAATTCGAAACCGCAAGAACCAGGCGATTTGTGTTTGTCTGAACTTGGGGTTATATTTAAAAATGTTGACTAAAAAGTAATATATTTATTTCGTAGGCATTATTCAATCAAATAATGCTTTAAAAATGCTGTATATCGATCTGAAAAATCGATATAGTATCAGATATATTTTAACATACCGTCTAAATCAGGATTTCCTTGAAAATTTTTTTGGGGTCATTAGATCAAAAGGTGGCCTACACGATCACCCAGATCGTCTGGAATTTAAATATAGGCATTTTGGGACACAATGAAGGTGTTTTAAGTGCTAATGCAAATGTGGAAGTCGACAACACGTAAATTTTAAAAATAGATTTGAAAATAAAATAGTTTTATTTTTCATTGTATTTTTTCAGGTCCAATACTTAGAAGTGTTAATCCCAACATTCAAGATAACGCAGAAGCAGAAAATTTTGAAAAAGAATTCGAAGACTTGAAGAATGACGGGTTGGAGAACTTAGCCGGATATACATATTTACAACAGATTTAAAAATGAAAACCCGAATCTTGTGGTTAATTCTCTAGAGGACACGTCGTACACTTAAGTGAAGGTGGACTAGATAAGCCATCAAGTGCATTGATGGAAACCCTCAAGTCCTGTGATGCAGTTTTTCAAAAATTGAATGGGGAAAAACTTTTACTTTGGAGTGAATATTTAAAAAAACATGTATTTTAGAATGAGATCGCTAAATTCGCAAATTGCGCAAAATATTAATATTCGAAAGAGAAAAAAAAAAAAAAATAAAATAAAAACTTAGAAGAAACACGTTTACATACATAGTATGTATTTTTTTTTTTCTTTAATTACCTAAATAAATAGAAATCAAATTAATAATATTTTTTGTTTTGTTTTTTAATTTAAGTAAAAAATTAATAAATTGTCTCACTGTTACGAATACACACACATATATACATCAGTTTACCAGCTGTAAATTATTAACCAATAGAAACACAATTTGCTTGACGTCAGAGTTCCAGCATGAAAATACGTTCTGCGCGATGTCGTAATCTTTAATTTCATCATTCTTGTGTTACAATAACAATTATTAATTTAGCTTTTAAGGTACCGTTAATCCTATTAGTATAAAAGGACGACAAATTGTGAATAAAGAATCAATGCTTAGCCGAGACTCATTGGCTGATGGTCATACTTAAAAACCTTAAATTTTAAACCTGAGTAAACAACAACACCCAATAACTCTAGAGGAGTATCGTCCAAGCCACCAAGAAAGCTGAAGAAAAACTAACGTCAATCCCGGTCACCCAAAAACCGAAGCACAGGCGTGCTGGTAAATTGATGGAAACTAAATGGTCAAATATAACAAAGAATTGACCAGATCGAAAATGAGCTGGCAGACCGAAAACAAAACACAAAATTGAATATACACAAAAAAAAAGAAAATTATATAATAAATGAATACACATATCATCGATGGAATTAAAGAACGCTGTAACTTACAAAACCTTAAATGTTCACCAGAGCCAAAAAACCTGTATGAAAGTAGAACAAAGACACTGGTATTTTCCAAAACGCAGACGCCGTAAGTGCATTTATTTTCAGCGTAGAGATCTGGCACCGGAACCAATCGGCGCGTATTTTTTTCTGATCAAAATGATGCAAAAAACGTATTTTCGATTTTTTGTCAGTTACAGCGTTCTTTACTTCTTGCGACGATATATACACAGTGTATGTGTATATTTTATTTATTATTTTATTAAAATAAAAAGAATATTTTTAATTATTTAAAGTTAACTATATAAAAAGAAAAAATAGATTTTTTTAAATACTTAAAATTTTATTGTTTATATGAAAAGAAACTTACTTACTTAGATGGCCATAACAACCCGTTAACGGGTTTCGGCCTGGCTTAACACTAGTCTCCAGGCGTCTCTGCTAAGCGCGCGCCTTCTGCACTTGGTCACACCACTTAACGACAGGGCTTCATCAACTTGGTCCTTCCAACGTAAACACGGTCGTAATCTACGCCGACGTCCAGTGACCTTCGCATCGAAAACTTTCTCGATGGAGCAGATGCATCCATCCGAACAATATGGCCGAGCCAGCGTAGCCGCTGGATGGTAATGCGCTAAACAACGCCCACATCGCCGAGGAGCTCATACAGCTCATGGTTGGTTCTAATGCGAAACTCATCGGCATGCCTTAGAGGACCAAAGGTCTTACGAAGAACTTTTCTCTCAAATACTCCCAAGACCGCTGCATCGGCACAAGACAGCGTCCATGCTTCGGCACCATAGAAAAGCACCGGAAAGATAAGCGACTTATAGAGTGTTAATTTGGTCGCACGAGAGAGGTCTCTATTACTAAACTGCCTACTGAGACCGTAGTAGCACCTGTTGGCCAGTGTGATTCTTCGTTTGATCTCCAGACTGGCATCATTCTTGCTGGTGATGGCGGTGTCAAGGTAGATGAACTCCTTGACCACATCGAATGTATGGTTGCAGGCTGTAACCTGGGAGCCAATACGCTCAACGTCCCTACTCGTCGACAACATGTATTTCGTCTTGCTCTCATTTACCGCCAGACCCATTTTTGCAGACTCCCGTTCAATAGCATTAAAGGCTGCGGTAACATCTCGCTTGGTATGCCCAATGATGTCTATATCGTCTGCATACGCAAGGAGCTAGACACTTTTGTTAAAAATAGTGCCATTACGATGCACACCCGCCTTTCGCAAAACACTCTCCATGACGAAATTGAAGAGGTCGCAGGATAAGGGATCGCCCTGTGTGCAACCTCGCAAGGTATTAAAAGGTTTAGAGAGGTCTTTTCCTACCTTGACGGAGTTGCAGGAGTTGCTCAACGTCATTCTGCACAGTCTTATCAGCTTTGCAAGAATACCGAGCTCAGACATTGCGGCATATACGCGATCCCTTATCGGGCTATCGAACGCTGCCTTATAGTCGACAAAGAGGTGGTGTGTATCGACTTGACTTGCATGGGTCTTCCCCAGGATTTGGCGCAGAGTGAATATCTTGTCAATGGTGGACTTACCAGGTCTGAAGCCGCACTGATAAGGTCCAATCAGTGAGATGGCGAATGGCTTCAGTCGTTCACACAATACGCTCGTAAGAACCTTATATGCGATAGGGAGAAGGCTTATACCCCTGTAGTTGGTGCATATTGTGGGGTCTCCCTTTTTCAGGATCGGACAGAGGCCACTGAGATGCCAATCATCGGGCATACTTTCTTCCAGCCATATTCTGCAAATGAGCTGGTGCATGCACCTAACCAGCTCATCGCCTCCATACTTGAAGAGTTCAGCTGGCAGACCGTCAAGTCCGGCTGCTTTGTTGTTTTTCAGTCGCCATATGGCAACCTTGACCTCTTCATGGCTGGGGGACGGGATCACAACGTCATCATTGATTGGGTCCGGCACAGCATTTCTAGCAGCGGAATTTGTATCATCATAGCTTTGCAGTAGATTACAGAAATGCTGTCTCCATAATCTCAGTGCACCATGTTCATCTGTAACCAGATTACAATGTTCATCTCTGCAGGAGGTTGCTCCGGGTTTAAAACCAGTAGTAAGACGCCTTATCTTCTTATAAAAATTTCGAGCATAATGTCTACTCCTGCACATCTCGATTTCCTCACGATCACGCCTTTCTTGCTCCCTTTTCTTTCTTCTAAATAGGCGTCTCTCTTCCCTCCTCTTCTCTCTGTACACCTCCACAGTTGGTCTTGTAGTGGTGGACTGCAACGTTCTTCTGTAGGCAGCATTCTTTGCCGCAGTGGCCTAACGACACTCTTCATCGTACCATTGGTTTCTGCGGGGAGGACGCTCAAAACCAAGGACTGTTTCGGCAGAATTGCGCAGAGAGTGAGCAATGTGAGACCACTGTCCACCAATACTTTCGAGAGAGGACGGGATGCAATGGAGCTCATTAGAAAGACGAACGGAAAACGACCTGGCTGTCTCTTGTGATCGCAGCTTTTTGATGTCCAGCTTCCCTCGAACACTAGAACGAGCCATATTCGCTGCGCAATTGCATCTTGGCTGCGACAAGATAATGGTCCGAGTCGACATTTGGACCTCTAAATGTGCGCACGTCTAGTATGCTGGATACATGCCTTCCATCAATCACAATGTGATCGATCTGGTTGTTGGTAGATCGATCAGGAGAGAGCCATGTGGCCTTATGGATATCGAGATGCTGGAACCTGGTGCTACAAACTACCATGTTTCGCGCCGCGGCGAAATCGATCAGCCTCAAGCCGTTCGGCGAGGTGGAATTATGGAGACTGAACTGTCCGACAGTGGGGCCAAAGATGCCTTCACGTCCAACTTTCGCATTGAAATCGCGGAGGACAATTTTGGCGTCATGTGCCGGGCACCTATCATATACATCCTCGAGCTTTGCGTAGAAAGCATCTTTGGCCGCATCATCCTTCTCTTCCATCGGGGCGTGCACGCAGATGAGGCTGATATTATAAAACTTTGTCTTCATCCGAATCGTAGCTATCCTTTCGTTCACGGGGGTGAACTCTGAGACAAGATGGCGAAGTCTCTTGCTAACTACGAATATGAAAAGAAACACCTTGAATTAAAATGTCAAAATAAAATAGTATTGTAAAGCGATAATTCAAATACTAGTATTATGCGGCGAGAAAATAACAAACATTTTTTTGTTAATTTTTTTTAGGGTTTTGTCTAGGATAAGAAATTTTTACTGTAAACCTGCCTTTATTCTCATTTGCAGGAAATGTGCAGAGTACGGATAAGAAAAGATCATTTTCTTCTGTTAGTTAGTAGTACATGAACTTATTTAAATTCAGCCAAATTTGAATATTTTAGAAAATGTTAAGTGCTGGCATATTTGAATATTTTAACAATCTTTTCTAGTTTCTAATATATAGAAAACTATATATAAATGTTATATACATTATAATTTTGCAAAAACCATTTCCAAGGAACTATAAATTTGCCCGAATATACCGTATATGCCATAATGTAGGCCAGACTGTCCCGCATCTCACCCCACCTTCCAAATTTTGTCTCAATTCACACAGTGGGCTACAATGGGCAAAAGGTGTTTTGGGTGTATTGACTTCGAAATGGTTTTTGAAAAATTTTGTTATATGTTAGAAACTAGAAAAGTTTGTTAAAATGTTCATATTTGGCAGCACTTAAATGAGTCCATGAATATATAGTTAGAAAGAAGAAAATTTTAAGTTTTTGTCTGCACAGCTCCCGCAAAAGAGTAAAAATGAGGTTTGCAGAAAAAGTTTGTTATCTTAGACAGCTACCTAAAAATAAAAAAAATTTAAAAACTTTGTTATCTTCACGGGTATTATTGTAGTGCATTTTTTCAACAGGGTGTAGTAAATAAAAATTAAACCAAATATAAATACACTAAAAGAAAAAAGAAGAAATTTAAAAAAAATACATATATAAAAAAACTTACATTAATGGATAAAATTTAAGAGTATCTACCAGAACTATTGAAATTAAAAGTAAACTTAAAAAATAATAAAAATAGAACTTATGAAGAAAAATATATAGTTAGTATATTCAGGGCTGTCATAGAAACCATGTCGGTTTTAGTAATTGTCATTTTTGCAAACCAATGTTGGTTTTATTTGGTGTCATGAAACCATATTGGTTTTGTCATTTTCGAGTGTAAATAAAACCAATGTTCGAATCAGCTGTTGCTTACATGTGTTGATTTGTTTACAGTTTTATTTTACTTGTGTTATTGAAATAAGTGAAAAACTAATTGCATTACACTAAAAAATATAAAAAAAGGAAAAAGTCGCTATAAATAAAATAAGATGGCATCAGCAGTTGTAGTTTTTTTGTTGTTAGATGAAGAACGCTCAGAAAAGGTGATGAGAAAACTTCTTAGAGATAGCAGCAACCCACTTGAGTTGCCGAAGGCAGCGTAAGTAATTTTTTTTATTGTGAGTGAGCTTACTTTAAAAGCTGCTTTGCAGATTTGTATCTAATTATAGGTTGAACAAAGAAGCATTTCGTATTGTCCTTGACACTATCGAAAGGCATTTGTCGCGTTCTAAAATACTTCCGATTTTGCAACTTGCTACTTCGTTGCGATTTTTAGCGGAAGGATCTTATCAGAGATCAGTCGGTAACGATTCAAATATAAGTGTCGGAAGAAGCACCGTATCAACAATTTTAAGTAATGTGCTCAAGGTTATGGAGCGGTACATTTGTCGTCAGTGGGTCTAACTGGAAATAGACAACAATGAAAAAAGCAGATCAAGAGACCATTTTTATAATAAATATAAGATTCCTTCTATAGTTGGTTGCATAGACGGGACACACATAAAAATTATAAAGCCTAGCATTGACGACCATTTGTACTTTACTCGAAAGGGGTATTATAGTATGAATGCAATGATTGTAAATTTAAATGAATTTTCGTTCTATATTTTATAATAAAATTCGTTCTTATTAATACTCAGATTTGTGATGGTGAAATGAAAATTCGAGCTGTGGATGCACGGTATTCCGGCTCCAACCATGACGCTTTTGTGAGGAATATAAGTACAGGCAGGCAACATTTTATTAGGTCGTATGAGTCGGCTGACCGAACATCGAAGCTTCTGGGAGATTGTGAATATGGAATTGAACTCTTTTTGTTGACACCGTACAGAGATCCGTGCTACAACTCCAAAGAATATAAGTTCAATATGGCTCATTCTTCAGCTCGTAATATCGTTGAGCGAACTATTGGAGTTTTAAAAACCCGGTTTCGAAGCTTAATGAGCACATTGCATTATCAGCCACAAAAAGTGGTGAAAATTATAAATTTCAGCTGCGCTTTACACAACATCTGCAGGTACTACAAATTGGAATGCAACGAAAATGATACACTTTTATCATCCAATGATATAGAGGCGGATGTTGCATTGCCGTCCAACAATATAGAGGAGAATATAACATTGCTACCATCAGCATCACAACAAAGTGAAGGTCGAAGAGTCAGGGATGAAATAGCTAACAGTTTATAGTTAAATAAAAAATATGTATAACTTTCATTTACTAAATTCAGTCTTTTACTCATTGTTTAACAAATATAAAATACATATTCATGTTTAAAACATTACAACTTAAATCTTAAGTAATTTTTTTAGGGTAGGTACAGGTTTAAAAAAATTCTACTTCATTCTTTGTACATAAAACTAACATAAAGGAACTAAATTAATTTTCTTTCAGATAAACGGCTTTCTCTTCTGTTTTTTTCAAACTCAAACTTTTGCGTTTCTAACTCCAATTGTCTCTTCATTAATTAAATTTTTTCCTGTTTACACTTCAGGATTCCTGCAATAAACCGGGCAAACTCATTTTTTAAATCATTAACTGCACCCGCGACAGACTCGTTTCCTTTTTTAATAGCCCTATAAGAGCGTCTTAGGCTGCTTGCGTTTTCTTGCTCTATTTTAATTAATTCCTCAAACTTTTGATTTAATTCCAACTTCATTTTAATTTCATCGTCCAAAAAATTGCTTTAAGCGGTCGCTGGTATTTTCGGTTCTAAATCTTTTAGGGGTACTCGTGGGTAGAGCTGCAGGCAGTGGCCGTTTTAAAGATGTTGAGGGCATTTTTTCTTCAATTGAAACCTCAGCATCTTCGTCGAGACCAAGTGCTACGCCCGACACACCTTCTATCGACTGCGCAATACCACATAAACGCACTATAGCCTCTTCAGTAGCTGTCAGCTGATGTTTTGCATATGGTCCACCGCCAGTTGCCCTAGATTCTGCTTTATTTTGCGCAAGCTTTCTTTTTGCCTCGCTTTTCCACTCAATCCATTTCTATACAAATAAACAAACTATAAATTATGTAATTTGTTTTGTGGCAAAAGTTTTGTTTACCTTTTTCCATCCATTAACGTCATATTGTGGTGGACCTGCACCATTTAGTGACTCCGTCAGTTGTTGCCATGGAGCATCCACTGTTGGCTTATCGCGCTTTGTGAACCCCTTTGCTAAGTCTGGATATTTTTCCATAAACTCGATGATGATGGTATTTTGGGTCCTATTTTTATGCTTTCCCCTAAAATATAAAAACAAAAATGCAAAAATATATCTTTTTATTAAGCAAATATTAATATAAATCTATTCACTTACATTTTTTAAAAATACCCGGAGCAAACAAATTTGAAAACAAACGCGCGCAAATGAAAACTGACAGCTGTTAGCTGCTTGGTTTATTTCCAATAACAAAACCAATAACGGTGGTTTCTGTGACACCTAAAACCGATATAAATTCTAATTCGAACATAAAACCAATAACATTGGTTTTCATGACACCAAAGTATTTTTTTTATCGTTTTCAAAACCAATAGTGACAAGATTGGTTTCTATGACAGCCCTGATTATATAGAAAAGGAATTAGTTAATGAAAACGAATCAATTGAAATAAAATATGAAATCTTTAATTGTAGAGTTAACTGCAACTATTAAATCATTACCAATTAGACAAAAAATTTAACAAAATAAGAAAATGTCTCCATTTGATATTACTGTAGTCAGCAAAAATTTACAAATATTCAAAGGTTCATACAAGTATTTAGAGGAATTTTTAACTCAGGTTGAGATTCTACATGAATTGATTGATGATGAAAATAAAGGCAACATTCATTAAGTATGTCTATAATTTTAAAATTACAACCCAAGTAAGGAGTAAGCGGACCAACAACATTCGCCGAACTAAAGAAGAACTTAGAAGATGCATACCCAAATCTCAAAACAATACAACAGGTGCTAACTGAACTGGGTGCAATCAAACGGTGTAACGACACGTTTTCGCTGGTTGCTAGGGTAGTTCAGCGGTGTCCATGAAAATGGTATTTAATAATTTAATTAAATAGTCTATCATGAAATATTATAAAATAAAACAGTTTGTTTCTACTTTACAAGTTACAATTTATCGATTTTTTTTATCAAATTTAAAAACAAAAATTTAAACTAACCCTCGAAACAAACGTTTGTTTTTACCCTTCCAAATTAGGAAGGAATGGATATTAATAATACTAAAAATAAAATACAAAAAAAAATATTAACGGAACATTGTATTCTGGATGTCAAGGATGATTGTGTACCACGATCACCATGTATTACGCCAATGGTGGTCGTGGTACTGGCCACCAGGTATCATCCCTGTCGAAGTGTAAGCATCAAATTCGGCAGAGAGTCTTTATTGTTCCCGTCGTCCACGTCAATACAATGTCCTGTTGAGATTATCCCCACAGCTGGCGATTTTAGATGGTACTACTGGAGCGAAATACTCCTACTCCAGTAATACCATCCACATCCCAAACAAAACAATAACACTCTTGCTTGGTATTACTCCGCAAGCGAAACCAACCTTGTCGTTCAGAAGCTGACAATCAACTGCCTCGATTGTTCTGCTGTGTGCCCTTTTATACCATTCCTATTGGCTCGAAAACAACATATACATACTCTCGCACTCTCATGCTATAAACACAACGAAGGCTATCGAACACCGAACACACGACTACAAAAATCGCTGGCTACAAAAGTAGCCAAGTAGCCAGCTACTTAATTATAATAACGACTACAGCTACAAAAAAAAAAAAACATCTGTTTTGACACGTTGAACATAACCTAAACAAAATATAACAAACTTATTTTTTGTAAGTGAAATTGTGAGGAAATAAAAAACAACAAATGTCTGAAGAAAACTTATAAAAATTTAAGAAACTAAAAAGGCAATTAAATAATAAATTAAAAATGAAATAAAAACTGATGTAAATAAATGAAATAAGTAAATGAAAACTAAACAAAAAATTTAAACAAATGATTATTTATTTTCAGTGGTGCAACTTAAATTTTTTTCGCATTTTTAATGCATATATTTCATATATTGCGTTTTTTAAACACCTTTTTCATGCATCTTATTGTATTGGCAACACTAAACTGTTTATTGTCGCCAAGAAAAATAGAAATTAGCCTAAGTTGGCTACGGGCTACAAAAGTAGTCGTGTGTTCGGTAGTCGTGTAGCCGTTAAAATAATTATTCTCATATGCACACATGTATTCTATTTTTGACAGATTGTAGTCGATGGTCGGTAGCCTTTGTTGTGTTTATAGCATCAAACATGTATACAGTACAATACATCACCATGGTACAATCATTGACAAGGTAAAACTGGTTTGAAATCTGACAACACTTTGTATTTATAACCTTTTACGTCAAAAAAATGCAACACAGCAGTCAAGGAAAAAACAAAGCAAAACAAAACAATACAAAAATAAAACATATGAAAAAGGTTAAAAAACACGACTATAATTTTATTTATGGTAATATGAAATATAAATTAGTTATCAATAATAAAATATTTATGTGCCTTCAAAATTAAAACAAGTAAGAGAACATCAAAATAAATTATATGAAATATTACTTTTAGTGGATTTTAATGGAAGACAGACAGAAAGTTGGAATAGAATTTGTAAAAACAAGGTAAGTACTTTATTATGGAGATTTAATTGAATGTCCACTTCAATGAATGCTGATGTGACAGAAAACCATTGATAAGCTGTAATTCGACTTGACTATCGCGAACAACATACTTGTCGTTCTTCTAAAAATCATGTCCATCTTATTTTTGTTCAGAAATAGATGAAAATGCAGAAGCTAATGCCCGTATTTACAAAAACTATTTTAGCTTTATTGAGGGTTTATTTGACAAGTATTGCATAGAAATTTGTCAAATAAGTTCTCAATAAAACGAAAATAGTTTTTATGAATACGGGCAGTGTACAGCAGTGAATCCGGTACGAAGCGAATATATAGCAGTATGCGCTAATAATCCTTATGCTCGGCTATATAACAGACGTATGCTGAAAAAGTTTCATCAGGTATAGGACGAAGAACTGGTTAGTATTTTGGGAACTATTTTTTTTTTTTTTTGTCTACAAATGATCTCTTTCAGAATGGTCGGCCATACCAAAAGAATGTGTTACTTATTATCGACCCGCAGATATACACAAAAATAACACAAAACGTATTGAACATGTATCTCTCACCCTACCTTGAATGATACTGGCACGGAATTTTTAGTGAATATGGGTGCCAAATATATTTATTTACAATGCCAAGCAACCTGTACTTTTAAATCCGTCTGAATATAAATCAAGTAGCAAGGTTAAGGCACCCTTACACCCTTACGTGTTTTTTAAATTTAAAACACATAAATTTTGTTTCGTCAGAAACGCTTTAATTAGATCAAATTTAACTGCAATGAACATTTTTTGGTAATTAAAGGAGAAATGATGTCCGTGAAGGAATAGTACACCAGCCAAATAAATTGTAATTCTGTTTCATCCAAATAAGATGACAATTACCAGAACAGCAATGATGATAAGAAAAGGAGAATATGATAGAAACTGTTGTGTGACTTTACTTCGACTAACTCATACAAGTGTATGTATATCAGTGATGTCCACAATTCTCTTTCCCTATCACGCGTGATAGGAAAACAAATTCTGCTTGCGTCGAAGCCAAACACGTACAGAATAAAAAGAAATATTGTTACTCTTGCTCTTTTAATATTTTAGCTTCTCTCCAACATAGTGCAGGGTTGGATAGTGCATATTTTTTGTATCATTTTTATTTAACTGAAATAATTATTCATTATTTCCTCCAAATTTATGTGACCTCGGTACTCCTTTATTCTTAATAGATCGGTCACATATCTATCGGACAATCGATTACGCACTTTACTCAGAATTATGAAGAAATATTTATGAAGTTATTAACAGAAAGTAATTCGAACATTCCCATTTCTGGTAGAAGTAAGCAGAGTCTTTTCTCTGCTTCATACACAAGCGCAAGTGTGTTTATGTAGTAGTGGACATCACTGATGTATATACATATGGAAGAAAATAATTTCAGTATGTGATTTCTTGAAAAGTATGAGTTAAATAGTTGATTTTTGGTCTCGAATATACACAGGGCACAAAGAACTCCGATGAGACTACCGTAGCTGGACAATTGTTCAGTTTGGTTAGTGTACTATTCCTTCACGGACATCATTTCTCCTTTAACCCTCCATTACTAACCTCTGGGTCGAATCGACCCAGACGCGCAAATTTTTTAAATTAAAAAAAATACATGACGATATTTTAACTCAAGATATATTTTTTTTTTATTTATTTATTTACAGTAGTATTTAAAATACTCTACTCTTACATATCAAATTTTTCACATTGCATTATATTTTATAAATTCTACTACATTTCTTTTTAATATCACAAAATTTTGCTCATTTTTTACATTACTTGGTAATAAATTAAATAAATTTAGGCCTTTATAGAAAAGAGATTTCTGTATTGCATTTGTCCTAGCTCTCTGAAGTCTAAAATCCATCACGTTTCTTAGGTTATACTGTTGTACGTCTCCCACATAACTTAATTGTTCGCATAGATATTCTGGCGCCTTTCCTTTTTTCATTTTGAAGATAAATTGTAGTGTGTTATATTTTAATCTTTGTTCAATATTTAACCATTTTAAGGCTTGCAGCATAAAATTTATCGGAGTGTAGCGGCTGCATTTTAAAATTGAACGCATTGCTTTATTTTGTAATTTTTGTAATCTCTGTATTTGTTGGTTTGTGCAGCACGTATAAATTATTGTCGAACCAAACTCAAAGTGCGGTTTGATCATTACATTATAAATGTTTATTGCCGTTATTATATTTACTTTGTTTCTTATTCGTTTATAAAAACTAATTTTTTTGCCAATCTTTTTACATATACATATAGTCTATGTGCTCTTTAAATTTTAACGTATTGTCTATAATAAAGCCGAGGTATTTAATTTTTGTTACTTTTTCTATTTCTTTATTGTTGATTTTTATTTGAATGTTGCTATTCATATTTATTTCCATTATCTTAGTTTTGTGTTCATTTAATTTTAATTTATTCATTTTTAACCACATTTCAACATTTACAATGTCCTGTTTTAAATTCTGTTCACATAATTGTTCTGTCTCTGCTTCCGTAAAAATTAACGTGTCATCAGCATAAAGGCCGATTTCAGATTTTGTAGTATGTTCGGTAATTCGTTAATATATATAATAAACAGCAGTGCTTCTAATATCGATCCTTGGGGTAATCCATAATCATTTTGTATCTCAGTTGACTTTACATTATTAACTTTAGTTATCTGTGTCCTGTCGCTTAGGTAGCTTTCAAACCACTTTAACTCGTATACCATACCTAACAAGTTTGTTTAATAGAATTGTCCTTTCTATCGTCTCAAAGGCTCTTTTGAAGTCCAAGAAAATGCCTATTATTTTGTTGTTTTTGTCAATTTTTTTCCATCTATTTATAACATAATTTACGGCCGTTTCACACGAATATTTTTTACGAAAACCTGATTGGTATTTTGAGAATAAATTGTTGTTTTCCATGTATTCCTCCAGTTGATTCTTGACAACCTTTTCAATGATTTTTTCGCATGTTTTCAGAGTGTTAATGGGACGATATTCTTCACATTTATTTGTTTTGTTCACTTTTTCAATCGGAGTCACCATTGACTGCTTCCAACTGTTTGGGAAAATTCCGGTTTCCATGGATTTGTTAATTATTATCTGCAGTGGTTTTCCAATTACTTATATCCCAATTGTCAAGAATTAGTTTTATTGTCACTTTATTAAAATCTGACTTATTTTTTAGATCTTTACATACTTCTCTCAATTCTTGTAAATTTATTGCACGGAATTTAAAAACATTATTTATCATAGGTATTCG
Source organism: Metopia argyrocephala (assembly GCA_963576795.1). Taxonomy (NCBI): domain Eukaryota; kingdom Metazoa; phylum Arthropoda; class Insecta; order Diptera; family Sarcophagidae; genus Metopia; species Metopia argyrocephala. The sequence goes on from OY756209.1 coordinate 91,198,049, forward strand.
GTTTATATATTGCACATTTTCTATATTATCTCTAATGGTCCTAATACTATCAACAAAATAATTATTAAACTGATTGGCTATTGTATAATTTTCCTTATGTTCTATTTGGTTAAATATCACATATTTTATCACAGATAGTTCCTTCTTTATCAACAAGTCCTTAATTTTTTTCCACATTTGTTTTTGATTGTCTGTATTGCTTATTTGATTATTTCTGTGGCAATATGGAAGAGTAGCTTAAGTCGAAAATTTAAGTTTTGGAATATCATCAATTTTGTGTAATTTTTATTCTGTATGTTTTTTGCGAACAATTTATGAGTTAATATATTGGTAACATGTTCATTAGTGAAGAAGGATGAATATTTTAAAAAAATATGGTTTATTTTAGAAGATTTTACGCTTTTTCTACTTAAGCGCTTTTTCGAAACTGAAATCTGCGTTGGACAGTTCCTTAAGTAACTTAAGCGCTTGTGTTGAAATAAAAAGTATGTATTGTGTACTTTTAAGTAAACATAGAGGATTTATTCAAGAACTTACATTCACTTAAGATAACTGTATACAAGAATCACATTTTATTAAAAAAACTAATGTAAATATAAGTTATATGATAAATCGAAAATCTGAATTGTAAACAAATCTATGTGTACATAAGTTGTTTTGTTCAATGCATTATTGATTTAAAAAACTTAGGCTAAAAAGTAAACGTACATAACATTGATAAAAAATAGAACTTTTCAAAACGGACTAAACACATTTAAGCGCCTTTGCTTCTGTAATGTCCCAAACGCCTTAACTCAATTCTCTCTTATGTCGACTTAAGCTACTCTTCCATATTGTCACAGATTTATATATTTATTTTTTTCAGCAGTTATTTTGTATTTGTACAAGTTTCTAATAATCTTATATTAATTCCATGCTGAACTTGAATTTTCTATTTTAGCAATATTATATTTTATAATTTTTTCATGTTTAATTTGCCTCAGTTCATTATTAAACCATTTGTTCTCATATTGTTCTTTTACTGTTTTCTTATTGTAAATTTTCTTATTGCACTTTCTATGGATTCGTCAAAACATTTAACAGTATTATTTATGTCACTGATCTCACTGATATTCATTCTATTTCTTATTTCATATCTATATAAATTTTTGTTATATTTAAAAAATTCTATTCCTTTTGATTTATTACCGCTAGGTAATATGATAATTATGTCAATGACTCATGGTCTGATATTTTATTTGCTTCATTGTTTTTAACTTGTATATTCTGTATATTTGATATAACATAGTCAATTAATGTTTTTGATCTTTCGTTTATTCTTGTATATTCGTTAGCTCGTTGTTTTAGGTAATTATCATTTAAAATGTTTTAAATTTTCGCCTTGTAAAATCCTTCTTTTGACCAGTCAATGTTAAAATCTCCAACAATTATTAAGTCCATATTATTTTCACTTATTTCCTCTATAACTTCTTCAAAAACTTCACAAAATTCTGCTTCATTGCAATTAGGTGATCTGTAAACAGCCATTATTATTATTAGATGCGTGTTGCCGTAACTCAGAATACATGCATTTATCCAATATTTATAATCTGCTGCTTTTTCAATAATGAGTTGCATTTTGAATTGACTTTTATAATAAATACTGACACCACCAGTCCTCTTTGACTTAGAAAATGTTATTATGTATCTGCTCGTATCCATTTAATGTTGTTTCAGTACTTTTTATATCATGTGTAATATGAGTTTCTGACAAAATTATAAATTCTGGTTTTTCATTTGCTGCAATTATTTCCAATTGATCGAAATTATTTAATAGACCTTGAGCATTAGTATATATTCCGCGCCATTTTTTTAATTGTTAGAAATTCATTCCAATTTGTTTCTTCTTATTATTCAATTTATTTTGGTAAACAGGGCATTGTCTATCCATTGTAAAGTGGTTATCATCAAGACCCAAATTCAATTTCTTGTTAACATGTAAACAATTTATACACTTTTTTATGCTTTCTTTATTGCATTCTTTAGTTTTATGACTTTCATTACATTTTAGGCATATTTCATTGTTTCTGCATTCGTTTGATCTGTGATTGTATCCTTGGCATTTATAGCATTGTATGATCTCGGTACCATCGAAAACCCTGCATCTATCCCAGCCTATATTGATTTTTCTCTCTTTCATTAATTTCCAATAAGCCTCATTATCCACTTTCAATTTTGCATTGTAAATTGTTCTATTATTTCTTTTTATTTCGTAAGTTTTGATAACACTCAACTCACTTTCCTGTAACATATTGTTTTGTTTCTTTATCTTTTCAATAATTTCCTTATCATTATATTTAAAGTTCATATCCGTTACATCAACTTTCATTTCAATGGGGTTAGGAACCTTAATCTCATAGCCTTTACTCATTTCCTTTTCGATTGCCGTTTTTATTTTATTTCTTTCATCATCATTCTCTGTTTGAATTACTACAATTCCATTTCTTCTACCTTCCACATCGGATATTTTTAAATTTACAGGATCGACTTTTTTATTTAACTCTTCTTTTGTTTTTTCGACGTTTTGTTTTTCTTTGGGTTTAATTATAAGTGGGACTTTTTTTTGCTAGATCCGGCATCGCTGAAATACTGGTTTTTAATGTTTGTGCATATGACTTTTGATTTGTTTTTATATTTGTCTCCTTTATAGCATTCTTTATTTCATTACATAATTTTAGGTTGTTGTTTTCAATCGATTTACATATCTCATTACTTTTATCTTCAACTTTGTTAATTTTTTCATTAAGATTCCTAATCTCCTGAATATTTTTGTCGCACATTTTAAATGCTTTATCTAATTTTTTTATACGTTCCTCATATCTTTTTTCTATGGCCTCTAAAAGTTGTTTTATTTCCAATTCATTTTGCTTTAACGAAGTTTCAAATTCACTTTTATATTGACTTAATTGTTGTTGGTTTTTCTGAACTCCATCTTGAACATTGCACAACACCTCATCAATATTATGGATATACTGAACACAGTTATCGCACATGAATCTGATATAATTCCGGCCATTTAATATTCCAATTGAGTATTGATCGATTTCGGAGCATTTTGTTGCACTATGGTAGATTTTTCCACATACGCCTTCGCATTTAATACCGCTTTCACCCCTTATCGTCCACTTTGCACCTATGACACTCGGCCATTATTGTTTTAATTTTTAAGCTTCCAGTTAAAACACACACAGTCTGTTTATTTTAATAAACTTTATTTTTCAAAATTTTCTTATATCTTATTTTGTCGTTTTAAATAGTCTCTATCTATTTTTTTCCAACACAATATATATTTTTTAATATTTTTGCAGAGCAATTTTTTCACTACTTTCTGTTTAAATTCCGCCCAATATACAATGTGTAATCTAAATTTGTTTACGAGTATATTTAAACGTTTATAAATAATAATCATAAGGAAAATTCATGATATTATTTTAAAAAACAGCCTGGGTCGATTATACCCATAGTTAGTAATAATGGGTCGACTAGACCCATAGTTAGCAATGATGTAACAAAGATTATGGGTCGATTAGACCCAGGTTAGTTATACCGTTATACAAAATATATATGTTCATTTATTCGCATTGTAATAAATTAAAACGCAAAACCAAAACCACGTGCTCTAAATGTGGAAAATATATTTGCCAGAAGCACTGTGCTCAAATTGCATTGCTTCTGCACAAGAGAAATCCATTTTTAATGATATGTTCGATGATGAAAATTCCGAATAAAAGGTAACATTTACAGTACATAACTGAAAAATGTTTGCTTTAGCCGTACCAATTTTTCTTTCTAACATTTTACTATTATATTTCAGGTTTTAAATGCACTTTATTTGACGTCAATATCTTAAAAACTCTTAATTTTATGCGAAATTCGGCTGGATAACTTTTTTTTAGCTATGTTGTAATGAATTCATACTTAATTTTAATTTAAATATTTTTGTTTTAATTTACACCATTGTATACTAAAATTAAACAATAAAAGACTAAAATCTACCAAAAGAAGTATACGTTGTATCAATTTATAAGTTGAGACGATTTCAATGGATAATACAATTCAGGGTCGATAAGACCCATGCGACATGATTTAAGGTTAGTAATGCCGGGTTAATTACCAAAAAATATTCATTGCAGTTAAATTTGATCTAATTAAAGCGTTTCTGACAAAACAAAAATTAAATTAAAAAAATTGATCACACCTTTCCTGAGGCTCGAACCCGAGCCTTCAACATCTTATTTAAAATACATAAGTTTTTTGTTGTGTTTGTCAAAATTAGTCAATTTACATAACGTTTATATTTACATATGTAAATAAATAATAAATTTTTAGGCACACAATTTATAAAAAAATTATTTTACACATAATTCATTGCCGACTAATGTTTGTGCAGGCATAGAAATTTAATATCATATGAGTGCACATACGAAATTAGAGCATATCCTAATTGAAATTTTGTCATAAGACTTTCCTTCTGTTTTTTACACAAACATTGTTTTAAAAGTCACACACGACATATAACTGTTTACTCATGTAAAAGTTGACAGTAATAGTGTAAAAAACATGTCGTGTAAGGGTGCCTTTAGAAAACACGAATATCATTTTTTTTATTATATTAAATATTAAAAAAAAAAAGCCAAATAAATAATGAGCGTAGTGTGTACAACTTTTAATATTATTATTATTGTTATTATTCTCTATTAGAATTCCGTGTGGAGTTCTCCCAGCCTCCCATCGGACACGTCCCCAGGCGGTGGATAAGGGATATCTCGGCAGATCTTTTCAGATTTGCAGGTAAGGCGGGAAATAAAATACCACCCGTGGACCAAAAGCTGGGCAGCTTCATCACGCCTGATGGTGACGGACTGCTTTCTTTGCAGGGCCTATGACAACTACACTATTTTATCCTGATGCTACGAGCAGACGGCTGCAGTATTCTGCCACCTCAGTAAGCAAAGAATGAAATCTTGCCGAAATGGCTGTCAGGCTGTAGCCGCCTCCGTCCCGTTAAAACTGTGGCGATGATCCGAGTACGTTCCGACCACGTTGCCACTGAGGTGGCCGTATAGGTGTAGTTGAGATGACTCCTACTTAGTGCCCAGATCCTGGCTCTGAACACAGGTACTCATAAGGTCCTGTGTCAACCCTCGCGTGGACCTTACTGCTTGCACAGGGACCCACGGGGATCGTTTGAGGCAACTGTACATCCGTGAAAGAATAGCGTCTCGGAGCGGGGACCCATTCAAGAAGATGTTGAGAACACCCCCCCAGAATACAAACACGAAGGGAGAAGCAAATGGAAGATTGCAGCCCAACTCTGCAAGGATGATGTGTCCGAAAGCGGACGAAACGCCGAAAAATTCCCAAGCACACGCGATCGGCACAGCAATCCGAGATTGCATGAAAAGTGTGCAGTCACCGGTCAACAATTTAATGAAGGAGACCGGAGGAACATCCCAAAAAATCCAGTTTGAAGTCGGTTGTAGCTGCCTGAAGACTATATGGAAAGATACCTCTAGAGAAACGGAGAGTATAAGTACACCACGAGGACAACTTGAACCGCTTCTGCAACCCCTGCTGTCACAAAGAGAAGAGCTTATTTACAAAGCAAGAACTGCCGAGGAACAATGCCTGCAAAAATGCAAAATTGTGCTCAGCAAAATGAGATTAGCTTTCTTAAAACAGAAAAACATCAGCATGGATATAAAAAAAGGGGCATCCTAACTTTATGAACTCTTTGATGTTATTGAAAATCACAAGAGAAGCTGGAAACTAGCTGAAAAGGAACAGCGGTTTCGCAATAAAGTGGTGTGTTCATCTGCAAGCATGAAAACACAACATGAAATGGCTAACAAGGACAATTGTGAGGTACCTATCTCTAAAAAAAAACCTGCGTCTAGCCCAGCTGGAAACGACACCGGTAAGAAACACAAAGGAGACGGAAAAATAGAAAGTTGGATAACAGTGACAACAAGGAAGAACAAGAAGCAAAAAGAGATGACTCCTAAGGCGAAAAACGATGAATTAATGAATTAATAATTAAACCAAGACAAGGTCGCACATATGGCGCACTGCTTAACAACCTAAGAAGTAGGATTAAGCCGGAAGAATCGAATGTCAAAATTAAGAAAATAAGAAAAACTAAAGCTGGAGCAATTCTCTTGGAGTTGGATAAAGGTGAAAAGGTGAACAATAAACTCTCTGGCGCCATCAGGTCTACACTGCTCGATACAGCGGAGACTGTGGAACTAACGCCGAAAGCTACCATCAAAATCAGAGACCTAGACTCGTATAGAACTAGCGAAGAAGTATCTGAGGTAATCAAGGCTTTTCTAAAAGAATTAGCAGAGGATTTCAAAATAACCATCAGTGCGCCAAAACATAGAGAGCAGAAGAGAGTTATTATTAGTATTTCAAATAAGAACGCAAACATATTACTAAGAAATACCAGAGTTAAAATTGGCTGGATAAACTGCAGAATGAGGCATCACTCTGGAACTAGGAGATGCTTCAAATGTCTCGATACGGGACATAATCAATGGGAATGCAAAGGACCCGATAGGAAAAACCAATTCATAAAATGTGGTGAAACCGATCAAAGGATAAAGGAATGTAAAAATAGACCGAAATGCTGTCTATGCATAGCAGGAGGCCTGAGCGACGTTCAACATATCCCCGGTTTGAGTAGATGCTCGATAAGTTGGAAGAAAACCAATTGAATGAGAGTACTTCAGGCAAACATGCACAGGAGTAAAACAGCAAACGCTTTGCTGGACCAGATTATGGTGGAAAAGGAAGCCGACGTGGCAATTATTTATTTATTTATTTTTATTTAATTATGTCTATGGATAATAGTTCCTTACAGACTAGAGTAAAATTTACAAACAATATTAAATAATAATGATAAATATTTAATGATAATGATTTAAATACAAAATAATTTTTCTTTTCAAGGAATCATTACTCTCAGAAAGATCAATTAAATGATAAAGATTATTAAACTTCAAACATATTTGACGAAGGGAGTCATTGTTGGCATATACAGTACGGTGATATTTTAAATATAATAAATGAAAGTTACGGGACGGTCTAATTGGAACATTAAAAATAATTTTACTTAACAAATACTCAGAACGTACTTCACCACGTATTAATCTTAATAGAAAAGATACACTTAGCATTGTTCTTCGACTTTTCAGGGTAGGCAGTTTTATAAGAGCAAGTCTGTTCTCATATGAAGGAAGAGCGAATGAGTTCCATCCTAGACCTCTCAAGCAAAATAAAAGGAAGCGTTTTTGTACAGATTCAATAAGGTTAACGTAAGTGAGGAAGTATGGATCCCATATAATAGACCCGTATTCAAGAATAGGGCGTACCAAAGAAGTGTATAGTTGTTTTGTGACGTAGGGGTCAGTAAATTCTTTTGACCAACGCTTTATAAATCCTAAAACTCCATTTGCTTTGTTCACCAGCATTGAAATATGTTCACAAAACTTAAGTCTATGATCTAATAAGATCCCAAGATCATTAACGCTTAACACCTTGTCCAGGATTTTATCCTTAAAATGATATGACGTATCAAGTTTCAGTGAACGATAAAACGACATGTGTTTACATTTATTAATATTTAAATCCAATAAGTTGACATCACACCATTGTAAAAAATTGTCAATATCTCCTTGAAGTGCTGACTGAGCAGATATGCTATCGAACGAATTAAAAATCTTAACATCATCAGCATACATGAGAATATTAGAATGAATAATAGCAGATGGAAGATCGTTAATAAATAATGAGAATAAAACTGGACCAAGATGGCTCCCTTGAGGTACTCCGGAGTGAACATCAATGATTTTAGACAGAATATTTTCAAATTTCACTTGTTGAGTTCTTCCAGAGGCCTTATTCTGTAAGTCTCCTAAGCTAAAATTCTATCGCTAAAAATTTATAAACTTGATTTAGAACTTTTTGGCTACGAATACAATTCTTGAATGCGTACTGTAAGTAAAAAGCTTCATGCAAGTCATCTCTAAAATTTTTAATTTTATATATTGTAATGATTTAGGGTAAGATTAAAGAGCAACCTTATAAAAATGAAAGAGCCGGCGCTTAAAAACGCCACTGGCTAAAAATTGTAAAGGCAGTTTTATATGCCTGTGGAAACTAAAGGCAGATGAATGCCTAAAAATGAAACAAGTGCCGGTTTGAAGGCTGTAACATCAATTAGAATTTTATTACAAATTTCGTTTCTTATAAACAAAGTTAACGGTATTCTTAAAATTTAATATTTCCAAACAATATTCCAATCAGAGAGGAAATGAGTTAAATATATGTTTTTGAGTTTTTATATTAATAATATGAGTGTTTACAATTGAGTCCTTTTGCTTAATACTAATATACGTACATACTTATGTACCAGAATATAGAGTACTCAACACAATATTCCAATCAGAGAGGAATAGAGTTAAATAAATATTATGAGTTTTTATATTAATAATATATGTGTTTACAATTGAGTCCTTTTGCTTAATACTAATATACGTACATACTTATGTACCAGAATATAGAGTACTCTACACCCTATCCCTTAAGAAAAATTTTACAATAAAAAATTTTTTATTCTTTTATTTTATTTATTTATTTTTTTTTTTTTTTTTTTTTATAGTTTATACATACTTATTTCAATATTTTCTTAAATTATTATTATGAAATTCCTTAAGATTATTACCTATTTCTAGAATAGAATTCACACCTTTAGTTTTTATAATTTTATAAGGTCCATGATACGGAGATTGATTTTTCTTTCTGTTACAATTTCTGACTAAAACCAAATCTCCTACCTTTAACTTTAATGGATTGACCTTTTTACATCGGTCAACACGGTTTTCCTTTGCAATTTCAAGTAATTTTCTGGCTTTTCCCAAGGAAAATTGTAATCTAGCTTTCAGTTCATTAGAGTAGTTATCTATATCATAGATAGGTTCGAGCTTCCCTATGTTATTATCAGGTAAATTTGCTAATCTCCCAAATATCAGTTCATAAGGCGCATAATTGGTATCTATGTGTGGCGTTGTGTTATAAGCAAAACAGAAATATGGGATCCAAGCGTCCCAGTCATCATTTTTACAAAAATTTAAAATAAATTCGTTCAGCACTCTATGAGTTCTTTCTATGGACCCTAGAGTTTCATGGTGATATGGCGTGCTAAAAACTTGTTCTATTTTCAATAATTTACAAATTTCGGACATTAATACATTTACAAACTCTGTACCCCTGTCAGATTTTAATACTCTGAAATGTCCATATATTAAAATCAGGTTCTCGACAAGAGCCTTTGCAACAGTTCTGGCATCTTTGGTCTCAATGGGACAAGCTATTATATATTTCGTCAGGTCGCATTGCATGGTCAATATGTACCTGAATTGGTTCGAAAAACGGAGAGGTCCGACAGTGTCTATTGACACAACTTCAAAACTAGAATGAGGAGTATCAGTTATCGTAAATCTTTCCTTAGTGTGTTTTGTCTGTTTATTCATCTTACATTCATTGCAGCTCAAAACATGCCCTTTTATCATTTTACCCATATTCTTCCAAATATATCTCTGTTTCAGCTTCAAAGTCGTCTTTCTCACACCTAGATGACCTCCATGTGTAGAATTGTGATACTGAGTTATCAGACTGTGCTGCTGATCCTTATCAACTATTCTCTCCGGTTCCCTATATATTAATATTCTTAAATTCTCGTTATTCCTTCTCTTTAGCCCGTTAAACATTTTCTTTAAATCTTCTTTTCTTATACTTCTAAATATATTATCATTCTCTCTCAACGCAAGTTCACCTATGCCCATCGATAGCATTTCATATGACAGTTTCTCCAAAGACAACAATGTGTCCTTTGGATTATCGCTGGATCTAACTACTATCTCCGACTCATTCACCGTGAACTGTGGAACCTTCACTTTTCTATCTATCTCGAATCTAAGTTTTCTCTTGCCTCTAATATCTGAAATTGACGTGCAATCCCACATAAAAAGTTGATCAGGCTTTTTATTAGGAACGTAGTCTCCAAATTCAGTGCAATTCTGCTCCTGTAGGTTTCTTCTCATGTTTCGAGTTACCACTAAGATTTTCTCATAGCCTTGTCCGTGTTGAGTAGGTATTAATGTTTTCAATGCATCACTACTTGTAATTATCCTAGACAAAGCATCCGCATTAGTGTTCATCTTGCCCTTCTTGTAAGATATATCAAAGTCATAGTCACACAAATCTAATCTAATTCGAGTCATTCGGGACGATGGATTTCTGTGGGAAAATAACGATACTAACGGCCTATGGTCAGTCACTACATGAAATTTCCTACCATAAAGATATGGACGAAAAAAGTTTATGGCCCAATGTATAGCTAATAGCTCTTTTTCAATAACGGGTTTATTCAGATCGTGCTTATTTAGTGTTTTACTTGCATAAGATATAGGTAAATCAGAACCAATTTCACCTTGTGATAAAATTGCCCCAAGTGCATAATTGGAAGCATCTGTCGTTAGTATGAACGGTTGATTAAAATCAGGATATTGAAGGATGGGAGGGTTCAAGAGTTTTTCTTTTAATGTATCAAATGATTCCTGACACTCTGAATTCCATTCAAAAGGTTTATTCTTTTTCAGTAATGCATTCAAGTTTCTGGCTATATCCGCAAAGTTTTGAATGAAACGCCTATAATAATTGCAGAATGCAATAAAACGTCTGACATCATCAGCGTTTTTAGGAATAGGATAGTTTTCTATGACTCGATGTTTTGAAGGGTCTGTACATATTCCCTTATCCGTTATAAGGTGACCTAAATAAATAACTTCAGTTTTCAAAAATGAACATTTACTAGTGTTCAACTTTAAATTATACTCTCTTAATTTTCTAAAAACTTTTATTAAATTGTCATTATGATGCTGCACACTGCATCCAAAAATGATAATGTCGTCAACATATAGGAATGCTTCCGCATTTAGACCGCTTAAAGCTATAGTTAGCATCCTCTGAAAACTATTCGAGGATATTTTCAGTCCAAAAGGTAATCTTGTGAATTGATAATGACCACTTTTGGTTGAAAACGCTGTAAGAGGTCTAGATTCTTTATCCAAGCTGATTTGGTGGAAAGAGCTAGCTAGATCTAGTGTAGTGAAATATTTAGCCCTACCTAATTTGTCAAGCACATCCTCAATTGATGTCAATGGAAATTTATCACTTACTATTTTCTCATTGAGTTTCCGAAAGTCGACCACTAACCTCCATTTCTTCTTGTCATTCGCAGATTTTTTTGGTATCACCAGAAGTGGTGAATTGTATGGACTCACCGATGGCTCGATGATCCTATCCTTTAATAATTTATCTATTTGGTCATCTATTTCAATCATCTGGGACCTAGGTAACCTATATGGTTTTATATAAACCGGTGTTGTATCTGTGACATTAACTTTCTGCGTGTAGAAATTGTTCACTGTTAATCTTTCTCCCTCTATATGGAAGATATCACTGTATTCAGTTATTATATTCATCAAGGACTTCCTTGCTATTGGATCCATTGATTCAATCTGGAGATCACATAAAATTTTCCGTACTCGATTTTCATTACTCGATAAGTCGTTCTCGCACTTGTATACGTGGTAATGGCGTAAATTTCTCACCTCAAAATTCAAATTATTCAAAACTATATCTCTATCTGTAGTGTTCAGCAATCTGATATGTTGTGCACCCACAGCCGGTATTATGCTGTTGGCCACAAAAATTCCTGGGGATATCTCTCCACTTAAAACTATACTTTCCTCACTAGTTTTTATCTCAATAGGAACAACTGATTCTGAACGTGCTGGTATAAAAATTCCAGTTCTACATATACGTTTAGGAGTCATGGGCAAAATTATCTCCTCATTATCAATATTAAAAGTAGTCGTGAATGTTTCAAAATCGATTTTACACCTATATTTTTCCAAAATATCTCTTCCTATAATTCCATTGGTCATTATCGGAAAATTGTCCTCAACAACGTGAAATTCATGAACAATTTGTGCGCCATTCATGTTCAGGTTCAAAAATGTTGTGCCAATGCTTTCTATTGTGTCCTGGGTAATGCCACTCAATGATGATATTCTCCTTTTATCTATATTTTCTATATCTCCTAATTTACAAATAGAAATATCCGCCCCAGTATCTATCAAAAATTCTAGTTTTCTTTTGTTACTCATGCATGTTATTGTCACCGAATTGGTAGTATTATTTGAAAGTTTGTAACATTTTTGTCGCCCAGGATAACAAAGATTGTTATCCGGCGCTATTAGTTTAACTGATTGTGATTACGGTCTTGATTATTGCGAGGAATATTCCTATTTCTATTCCTGTTGCGATCATTGTGTACGTTATTGCCACTATAGTTGCCTGTCCTAGCATTGCTAGAATTATTCCTGTAAAAATTTCTGTTATCGTTAGAAGTATATTGTGGCCTGTTATGACTAAAATTGGCCGTACTACCATAGTTGGGGTTGTTGTTATAATTATTACCACTGCCGTACGCCCTATTGTTAGTAAAGTCGCGACGGTGATCATGGTCATTGAAATTTCTATTTCTATTATTTTCACGTCCTGAAAAATTTTCGCTATTTCTCCTAGACTGTTGATTGTTTCTATTTTGTCGCCTATTAATTTGGTAAATATTACCACCATCTGATTGTGCATTCCTCTCTAGCGTCAAACATTTCTCTACTGCCTCATTAAGTGTCTTGGGACCACTCGCTATGAGCAAATTCTGATACTCGACATTAACGCCCTTCATAAATACATTAAGAGCCATACTCTCGCTCATTTTAAAAATTGCGTCCTTGGCCTCTTGCGTAGGATTCTGTATCGCCTTAACTTCAAAAATACTTAGCTGTTCAGAGAGCAGTGTAACTTTCTCCCTAAATATTGATATACACAAATTTCCCTGTCTCATTGATCCAAGTTCAGTTAGAACTTGCTGCAAAGTTCTCGGATTTGGGTAAGCTTCAATCAGCAAATTCTTCAATTCAATGAATGTATTTGGTCTATTAGCACGCCCTACCACACTTCGTACATGTGTTGTTAGTTTAAAATTATAAACATATTTAATAAAAATTTCCCTGTCCTCTACTCTTAGCATATCATGAAGTAATTCTGTTTGGGTTATAAAATCTTCCAACGCCTCAAATGAACCTTTAAAAATCTGAAGATTTTTACCCACAACTGATATGTCAAATGCCGCCATGTTCTCAAGTCTATTATTCTGAGATTTATCGCCTAAATATATTTTTTGCTTTTCAGCCTCCTTTGTAGCTAAATTAGTAATTCTACAAAATAATCTCTCAAATAGAGTATTAAATTCAAATACCAAAGACTTGGCTTCGTTCCCGTCTTCCCCTAATTTGTCATGTAATTTATCAACCTCTTCTCTTACAAAATTTAATCTGTCTAATTTTTCTTTCCTGAAACTAAAAGTATAAATTCTATCTTTGCTTTTCTTTAAGTTTTTCTCTAAATTTTCCAATTCATTAAAATAAATCCTTATATCCTCCATATAACTTAAATCTATTTATAATTAATAAATTCAAAATTCTTTTTTCTTTTTTTTTTTATAACATTTAAATTATGTATTCAAATTTAAACAAATCTTTTTAAAATTTAAATTTAATTTTCCGTTAAATTATTCAAGTCCTACTGGCAATACTCAACAAAATTATTCATACATTTTATTATTTACTTATTATTACTTTTTTTTTGTAATTTATGTGATATGGTAATCTTATTTTCTACATAATTTGTTTTGTTTTGTTTTCTGTGGAAGAAATATTCTTAGATATATATATATGTATATTTTTATCAATTTGTTTCGTTTGTTTTGATTTCCACTTTCGTACTTTTGTAACACAACGTGGTTTGTAATCTTTCCTATTTTCATTAATAAAGCAAAGTTTTTTTTTTTTTGTTTTTGTTTTTTTTTTTTAATTCATTAAAAAATTTTTGAATAACTACAAATGATATAAATGAATTTTTATTGTTGTTTGCGGCGTTTGGCCATCTCCTTTTCAATACTATCAATCTCTGCCCATATTTCGGTTGATAGCTGCCAAGATGGAGGGGGATCTGAATTTAAAGTTCTTCGTAGCGCAGCCAATTTTCTACGCATCCGCACCAGCTTACCACCTCTTTTGTGACGTGGTTTCTCCGTTTGAGGAATTTTGGTGAGTATCTCGTTCAATTTTTTAGCCTGTCGACTCCTATACTCATCCAGAGTTAATGGCTTGGGTCCGGCTGTTGTTGGGTTTGTTTTTTCCTGCGCCACTTTATATCCCTCTACTGGGATTTTATTTTTCTCGCTGCAGTTTGGCAGGATCGCCATGTAATGATTTAGGGTAAGATTAAAGAGCAACCTTATAAAAATGAAAGAGCCGGCGCTTAAAAACGCCACTGGCTAAAAATTGTAAAGGCAGTTTTATATGCCTGTGGAAACTAAAGGCAGATGAATGCCTAAAAATGAAACAAGTGCCGGTTTGAAGGCTGTAACATCAATTAGAATTTTATTACAAATTTCGTTTCTTATAAACAAAGTTAACGGTATTCTTAAAATTTAATATTTCCAAACAATATTCCAATCAGAGAGGAAATGAGTTAAATATATGTTTTTGAGTTTTTATATTAATAATATGAGTGTTTACAATTGAGTCCTTTTGCTTAATACTAATATACGTACATACTTATGTACCAGAATATAGAGTACTCAACACAATATTCCAATCAGAGAGGAATAGAGTTAAATAAATATTATGAGTTTTTATATTAATAATATATGTGTTTACAATTGAGTCCTTTTGCTTAATACTAATATACGTACATACTTATGTACCAGAATATAGAGTACTCTACAATATTCTAACGTCCAGCCTGTTTTAAAAACTTAAAATTTAAGCATTTTAGCTTAAGAGAATTACAGAATAAGGCCCCAGAAAGATAAGATTGTAGCCAACGTACAGCATTGTTGCTAAAGTTTATAGAGCAAAAGATCGTGGTTAACTTTATCAAACGCTTTACTAAAATCTGTGTAGATAACATCAGTTTGATGATTGTTGACGAAGCCTTCATTAACTTTAGTTGTTAATTCCAGGATATTAGTATAACTTGAACAAAATTTACGAAAACCATGTTGATATGAAGTTAAGAGTGACGATATTTGATAATATAAAGAGTCAGTCACAATTTTTTCAAAGAGTTTTGGAATCGCATTTAATTTTGCTATGCCTCTGTAGTTTGAAACTTCCAGTTTACTGCCAGCTTTAAACAAAGGAATTATGTATGACTTCTTCCAATCAGATGGAAAATAACCCAAATCAATAGATTTGTTGAAAATTGCCGTTAGGGGACCACAAAGATTTTCAGAACAATGCTTAAGAATACAGGTAGGTATACCATCAGGACCAGGGGTAGGTGAACTTTGAATTGACAGTAGATTAGATAGAACAGTTTCAGAAGAGATATTCGAAAGATGAATATTTGATGATTGAGATAAAGAATACGGATAACAGGTTTGATTATTAAATGATTTTTTAGAATAAGTTGTAGCAAAAAATTCAGCAAACAAGTTGCTTATGGATATATCATCTTCAGCTCTACGAGAACCAAATTTTAAATACTTGGGATATGTATTGACACGACGTTTAGAGTTAATAAATTTATAAAAAGCCTTTGGGTTTTCCTTTATATTTCTTCTCATTCGGTGTATGTAGCTATTGTAGGCCAATTTATTAGCAGTGATATAATTAGATCGTGCAATTGAATAATTTAGGTAATCACGAGAAGAGCCAGATAATTTAAATTTTTTATAAAGTTTATTCTTCCTGTTTTTAATATTAGTTAAGTATAAGCTATTCCATGGTGGACTCTTATTATTAAGAGCGAATGTTGTAGGAACCGATTCAGAAATGCAGTGATGTAATACAGCGTAGAAATTTGATATAATGTCATCAAGGTTATTTCCAGAAATTATTGAATCCCAAGCAACATTTGACAATAAGTTGTTGAATTTATTGTAATCCGTACGATGGAAACAGAAGACTTTATTACGATGTGTTTTACGTAGTTCAGCTGGTACATAGATATTCATGGCAATGGTAGGATGAAAACGATCTTCAGGAATGCAAATAGGATCACAACGGTTAATAGAGCATTCGTCCGTATTATTCACAAATATTAAATCAAGAATTTTAGAATAGTCATTAAGTATTCCATTAATTTGAAATAAACTCATATCATACAAGATATTGAAAAAATCAGTGAATCTATCATTAATCGTTGATTGAATATAGTATCCATTCTCAAAATTCCAACATATGGAAGGAATATTGAAATCACCAATAATAATTAGGGAGTCAATTTCACTGGCAGAGCAGGCAACTATTCTAACAGCTTCAGCATGCTGGATGTATAAGTCTTGCGGTGATGAGGGGGGAATGTATGAGCATGTTATGAATATTCTTCGACTCTTAAGTTTAATAATAACAGCTATAAACTCGATATTAGGTAATGAATCAAATATAAAAAGTTCAGATGAAATAGTACTTGAAACAGCTATGAGGACACCACCACCATAAGAGCCACGATCACGACGATAAATACAATATTTATTACAAAGTATTTCAGTATTTAAAAATGAACAATCAAGCCAAGTTTCAGTAAAAGCCAAGATATGATAATTGCAGTCAAAACTTTCCAAATATAAATTTGACAGTTTTGTTCTTAAGCCGCGAACATTTTGGTAGAGTAATGATATTGAGTCAGTTGATATAAAATTTAGTTTTTTGAAGCATTTTGTTCTTGATGAGGAAGTACACCAATTTTATTAGACATAATTTTTTCTTTATATATATACTCGCGAACTAAAGTATTATCAGGCCAAAAGTTAGAGTCGACAATAACATTGAAATCAACATGTGAGGTGGATATTTTAAACGATGAAATGGACCTGGGTGTAGAAAATGAAAATTTTTGTATGCGAATATCAATATTTCGACCAAATTTAGATCTAATATAATAATCAACATCCTCTGCCGTTGTATCACATGTCAACCTTGAAACAAATACAGTTTTCCGTGGTGGGATAGCTTGTAGCGGTTTATGAATAATTTGGTTATCTAATGTCCCGTCATTTGGTTTAGTAGTATATATAGAGGAAGTTGTGGTAGAAGACTCCTTATTTATATTACCTGATGGAGAATTTAACTGGACGACATTTGATGGTGAAGATGTAGAACGACCAGCACTAAGAGCAATGGAATTAGCAGGAGTAGGAATGGATATATTATTTAAAGACTGAATTATGGGTAAACTATTTAATGATGTTGATGAAGCAGGACAACCAGGACTAGCAACTGAATTTGCAGAAGTAGGGACAGATACAATGTTTAAAGAGGGATTTTCGGGTAACTTATTTGCTCTTTTCCTCTTTTTAGGAGAATTGTTACAATCTAAATTAATAAATTTTTCCAAGCCTTGGAAATTATTAAATAAATCCCCAAATTTCGCCAGTTTAGATTGTACAGACAGAAACTCCTTATGCAGTTGATCAAATTCACTCTTTTGGCTTCTAAAAAATTTATAAAATTCAATATTGATTTTCTTGCAATTAAAACAAGTCCAGTGTAGTGACTTTGCTGGATCCAAAAGTGCATCTGCATCACGTGGTTTAAGTGCCGTACATTTTACGTGGAAATTGCCTAAGCACAACCAACAAGAAATCATTCTATCATTTGCCGTAATATTACAATTTGGGCTCAAGCAATCCATATTAGTAAAAGAAATTACAAAAATTTATGACGTAAAAAAAAAATGTTCGCTGGGTTGATATTATTCAGCTAAATAGATTTATGGTATATGGCGAAACTAAAAAGCTTTATCAAGTGCACAAACCAGCTTGCATATAAAACTCCAAGACAGCAACTTTGTAAAATAGCAGATGTAACTAAGAGTACTAAAAACGATCAGCTGCTTCCAGAAATGCAAATTTCAGTATATTCACCAAACAAATATTATATATGTATAAAATGAATATGATAGCAAACAATACAAAAAATATTTGCTAATTATCCAAATAAAACCTTATAAAACAGGATAAAATTTTTGTCGCCAACAATTTCAAAGCTCACTGGTCACATTAAAACCAATCAATATATTAAAACAATTGTTACAACCACTTAAAACAATAAATAATACGGAGCGGCAAAAAAAGCAACACAGCACACAGAACTCTTCTTCTTCTTCAATTATAATCGAACAGTATCTGACTTCGAAGAATGGTTTTTGTTTGGAGGATACCTCAAAAACAGCAGCAATATGGATCCCCCAATACAGAGCTCACGCAGTATTGGATTGAAATCAATCAATTTAGCTGCTACCTAACACCAAGCGATAACATGGAGAATTTCTCGGAGAAACTGAAGGCTTGGATCTTGGAGATATACCAACTGTAATCGGAGGAGATTTTAACAGCAAGGGGGTTCAGACACAATGAATGCAAGGGGCAGATATGTCCTTGACATGGCGGCAAGAATGGGCCTCAATATCGCAAATATCGGAAGCACTCCCACTTTTCGAAGACCGGGATGCGAAGGGACTATACCAGATATCACCCTTGTCTCCGAGAGAATATCAAATAGAATACTAAATTGGCAAGTTTTAGAAGAGTTCACAGGAAGTGACCACAATTATATTACTTTTACAGTGGAAGTACCTAGCTTTGTTACTAACAGAACTAAGGCTAAAAGCACGAGAAAGTGGAACTTGAACAAGCTAAACACAAATGCTTTTCTCTGTCACATAGAGCGTGCTATAAACCCGGAAAACCTTTAGTCGGACGCCAGAACACTAGTACGAACCACTATACAACGTATTCAGGAAGCATTCAATGCCTCAATGCAGAAAATTGGATCTAAATTCCAAAAAAAGTCAGCTTACTGGTGGACCAATGAAATTGCTAATCTCAGAAAAATTTGCCTACAACGCAGACGAAAATACACGAGAGCTAGGAGAAACGGAAACGCTACAGAAGAAGCAAACGACTTTAGTAACGCTAAGAAAAACTTCAAAAAGTCTACCGAAATAAGCAAGAACAGAAAATGGGAAGAACTTAGAAACGATCTCAACAACAACCCCCGGGGTCTTGGGTATAAGATCGTGATGAAGAAGCTTGGTGCTCAGACACCATCTCCAGAGCTCTCAGAACGCGTGATGGAGAACGTCGTACACTCTCTTTCCCACACATGAAGATAGAGATGACCACAATATATTACTGATCGGGGAAACGCCACCCCTATTCACCAGGGAGGAATTAGTAGCTGCAGTTTCTTCGCTTAAGAATCAGAAGGCTCCGGGACCTGATGGTGCCCCGGCAGAAGTTCTGAAGATTATCGCAGACAGATACTCCGATTTACTTCTCAACAGGTACAATGCATGCTTAAGGGACGGAATTATTCCAGAGATCTGGAAGCGTCAGCACCTGGTTCTAATAAGCAAAGGAAAAGGAAATCCTGAGGCTCCGTCTACATATGGCCCGCTGTGCATGCTCGACACCGCAGGAAAGCTCCTTGAAAGGCTCTTGAAACCACGAATACAGCAGTATTTGGAAAACTCGGGTGGACTCTCCAAGAGGCAGCACGGATTTATACCGAAAAAGTCGACAATCGGAGCAATCCAAGACGTTCTCGATGGAGTAAAGGTTGCACAAGCAGGAAATCATCACTCAAGGAGAATTTTTTTACAAGCCACGCTAGATATAAGAAATGCTTTCAACAGCGCTAGATGGATAGACATTATTTATGCACTTGAAACTCACTTCAAATGTCCAGCATATATCATGAACATCATTAAGAGTTATCTGCGAGACCGAGAACTTATCTACACTTCCGCAGGCAAGCAGCATACCATGAGAATTACATCAGGAGCGGCACAAGGTTCAATTCTGGGACCAGACCTGTGGAACATAAGCTATGATGAAGTTCTTAACTTAGATATGTCCCGGAAACATATCTTGTCGGCTACGCTGATGACATAGCCGCAGTTATTACTTACTTACTTACTTAGCTGGCCATAACAACCCGTTAACGGGTTTCGGCCTGCTTCAGCACTAGTCTCCAGGCGCTTCTGCTTAGCGCGCGCCTTCTCCAGTTGGTCACACCAATCGATGACAGGGCTTCATCAACCTGGTCCTTCCAACGTAAACAGGGTCGTCCTCTACGCCGACGTCCAGTGACCTTCGCATCGAAAACTTTCTTCGCTGGAGCAGATTCTTCCATCCGAACAATGTGGCCGAGCCAGCGTAGCCGCTGGATGTTAATACGCTGGACAACGCCCACATCGCCGAGGAGCTCATACAGCTCATGGTTGGTTCTAATGCGAAACTCATCGCCATGCCTTAGAGGACCAAAGATCTTACGAAGAACTTTTCTCTCGAACACCCCCAGGACCGCTGCATCGGCACAAGACAGCGTCCATGCTTCCGCACCATAGAGAAGCACCGGGAGAATAAGCGACTTGTAGAGTGTTAATTTCGTCGCACGCGAGAGGTCTCTATTACTAAACTGCCTACCGAGACCGTAATAGCACCTGTTGGCCAGTGTGATTCTTCGCCTGATCTCTAGACTGACATCATTCTTGCTGGTAATGGCGGTGCCAAGGTAGATGAACTCCTTGACCACATCGAATGTATAGTTGCCGGCTGTAACCTAGGAGCCGATACGATCAACGTCCCTACTCGTCGACAACATGTATTTCGTCTTGCTCTCATTTACCGCCAGACCCATTTTAGCAGACTCCCGTTCAATAGCATTAAAGGCTGCGGTGACATCTCGCTTGGTATGCCCAATGATGTCTATATCGTCTGCATACGCAGGGAGCTGGACACTTTTGTTAAAAATAGTGCCATTACGATGCACACCCGCCTTTCGCAAAACACTCTCCATGACGAAATTGAAGAGGTCGCAGGATGAGGGGTCGCCCTGTCTGAAACCTCGCACGGTATTAAAAGGCTCGGAGAGGTCCCTTGCTACCTTGACGGAGCTGCGGGAATTACTCAACGTCATTCTGCACAGTCTTATCAATTTTGCAGGAATACCGAGCTCAGACATTGCTGCATATACGCGATCCCTTATCGGGCTATCGAACGCTGCCTTATAGTCGACAAAGAGGTGGTGTGTGTCGACTTGACTTTCATGGGTCTTCTCCAGGATTTGGCGCAGTGTGAATATCTGGTCAATGGTGGACTTACCAGGTCTGAAGCCGCACTGATAAGGTCCAATCAGTGAGATGGCGAATGGCTTCAGTCGTTCACACAATACGCTCGTAAGAACCTTATATGCGATAGGGAGAAGTAGTTGGTGCATATTGTGGGGTCTCCCTTTTTCAGGATCGGACAGAGGGCACTGAGATTCCAATCATCGGGCATACTTTCCTCCAGCCATATTCTGCAAATGAGCTGGTGCATGCACTTAACCAGCTCATCGCCTCCATACTTGAAGAGTTCAGCGGGCAGACCGTCAGGTCCGGCTGCTTTGTTGTTCTTCAGTCGCCATATGGCAACCTTGACCTCTTCATGGCTGGGGGACGGGATCACAACGTCATCGTTGATTGGGTCCGGCACAGCATCTCTAGCAGCGGAATTTGTATCATCATCGCCTTGCAGTAGATTACAGAAATGCTGTCTCCATAATCTCAGTGCACCATGTGCATCTGTAACCAGATTACCATGTTCGTCTCTGCAGGAGGTTGCTCCGGGCTTAAAACCAGTAGTAAGACGCCTTATCTTCTTATAAAAATTTCGAGCATCATGTCTACTCCTGCACATCTCGATTTCCTCACGATCACGCCTTTCTTGCTCCCTTTTCTTTCTTCTAAATAGGCGTCTCTCTTCCCTCCTCTTCTCTCTGTACACCTCCACAGTTGCTCTTGTAGTGGTGGACTGCAACGTTCTTCTGTAGGCAGCATTCTTTGCCGCAGTGGCCTCACGACACTCTTCATCGTACCATTGGTTTCTGCGAGGAGGACGCTCAAAACCAAGGACTGTTTCGGCAGAATTGCGCAGAGAGTGAGCAATGTGAGACCACTGACCACCAATACTTTCGAGAGAGGACGGGATGCAATGGAGCTCATTAGAAAGACGATCGGAAAACGACCTGGCTGTCTCTTGTGATCGCAGCTTTTTGATGTCCAGCTTCCCTCGAACACTAGAACGTGCCATATTCGCTGCGCATATGCGCAGTCTCATCTTGGCTGCGACAAGATAATGGTCCGAGTCGACATTTGGACCTCTAAATGTGAGCACGTCTAGTATACTTGATACATGCCTTCCATCAATCACAATGTGATCGATCTGGTTGGTAGTTGATCGATCGGGAGAGAGCCAGGTGGCCTTATGGATATCGAGATGCTGGAACCTGGTGCTAAAAACTACCATGTTTCGCGCCGCGGCGAAATCGATCAGTCTCACGCCATTCGGCGAGGTGGAAGAATGGAGACTGCACTGCCCGACAGTGGGGCCAAAGATACCTTCACGTCCAACTTTCGCATTGAAATCGCCGAGGACAATTTTGGCGTCATGCGCCGGACACTTACCGTAAACATCCTCGAGCTTTGCGTAGAAAGCATCTTTGACTGCATCATCCTTCTCTTCCGTCGGGGCGTGAGCGCAAATGAGGCTGATGTTATAAAATTTCGCCTTCATCCGGATCGTAGCTATTCTTTCGTTCACGGTGGTGAACTCTGAGACAATATGGCGAAGTCTCTTGCTAACTACGAATCCGCAGCCAAATTCACGTCTGTTATCATGACAGCTGTAGTAGATGTCACATGTTGCTTGCCTTGTACAACCCTGTCCTATCCATCGCATTTCCTGGATGGCGGTGATGTCAGCCCTACATTTCTTGAGAGCATCCGCCAATTGGATAGAGGCACCTTCCCTATAAACGGTTCTCACGTTCCAGGTGCATATCCTTAAATCATAGTCCTTAAAACGTTTGCCATGGTCGTCAACATAAAAGGGGGTCCGTTTAGAGGCTTTTGCTGAAGTTTTCATTGAATATTATTTTTACGTGGTGGGTTTCAAGTAGAGCTGCAAAACTATCGATAGTCGGCCCCATCGATAGTTTCGATAGTTAAAAAAAAACAATCGATACTATCGATACTATCGGTTTTCTATTTTTCTGAGAAAATTAGAATCGCAATACGAATTTTTGGATATATTTTTACTAGCTTCTTCTAAAATCTAGTGGATGAGTAGAATTCAATTTGTATCGGAAGTCCAGTAAGTAAAACTCTATTAAAATATAGCAAGTACCATGTATGTAGTATATGGGTTATTATTCGCTTTCAACTGTCTTTCATAATAAATGTATTAATTTAAATAAAAGACGTACATATGTATACTATTGTAACAAAAATTTCAATTTTATTACAAAATAAAAAAAAAACGCAAATTATTTGGTTGTAATTGGCTTTTCCGCTTCTCTGAAGCTAGGGTGCGAACGTTTAAGGTGATCTAATAAATTTGTAGTAATGCAGCTAGTTTTATAATATTTGCCACATGAACGGCATTTAGCACAATTTTTATCTTTGGTTATTTCAAAATAAGTCCAAGCATCTGAATACGTCCTACGTATCTTTTTTTGAATACCCTCTTCATCATCGTTGTTTACCTCAATGTTTTCGTTGCCATATTCTATTAAACACAGACAGACATACACACTCCTATGAATGTGTCCAATGAACACATATGTACATACATTTAAATAGTATTGTAATAATACTTACATTCTGATAATTGTAGGAATCTCCCCATCTTTTAAAACTGTTTTTTATTTAAATATTCTTTATTCTTTTAGAAATACTATTTATAATACCAGAAACTTTTACTTTAAAACTTCTTTGTATTATTTTTGTGCCGTCAATAATTCGCCGTCGTTATGTTAAGGTAGCTGTTGCCGCTGAATAAAAATAATTAAGTTTAAATAAAACTAATTACCCTAAGGAGCTTAATAGGATAACACTTTTTGGAAATATTGACTCTATTTTATTTTACATTAAATAAATGCAAATATATTATTTTTATTGAAAAATTAGAACATACATACAAAAATTTACCGGCGGCAAAAAACCTGCGTTGAAAAAGTTTACTTTTAAAATTTTCCGATAGTATCGCTACCGATAGTGAAACCATCGATAGTCAGCCAAAAATGAAACTATCGATTGTTTTGCAGCTCTAGTTTCAAGCCCTACGCACAACCCAAATTTAAAGTCCAGAGGATTGGACAATCGCCGCATACATCAGTTAACAAGCTAGCGGGTGCTAGAATGTTATCCAGGAGGGCCACGTGGAGGCTGTATGTCGACTTGAATACAACGGGAACAAGGATCGTTCTGGAGGCCGCCAGGTTGACCCCAATCAGAGACTTTGCCTTGTCCGAAGTATCCCATCCATCCCTAGCAGCAGTTATCCCTAGAAGAAACATAGAAGATGTGCAGAGGAAATTAAACCAGAACAAAAACATGGCTTGACTCTCGCGGGCTCAAACTAGCCACGGAAAAAACTGAGATTCTGCTTATTACGAGAAAGCACATACCCTTAAAAGTGGAGATGGAAGTTCTGACAAGAAAATCATAACGCAGGATTCAATAAAGTACCTCGGCTTGCGGCTGGATTCCAGGCTGAACTATAATGCTCATCTTAAATAAGTAGCAACAAAAGCATCCAAAACCGCTGCATCATTGGGTAGACTAATGGCAAATATAGGTGGACCTTTACAGACCAAAAGAAGAGTAATGATGGCGTCTATTTACTCAGTGCTAATGTACGGCTGTGAGCTATGGGCAGACTCATTACAAGAGAAATGAAGGAGGAAGATTCTGGCCAGGGTATAGCGCACGGCTGCACTTCGTGTATCCTCTGCATATCGAACCGTCTCAGAAGCGGCAATTCTGGTGATAGGTAGAATAATACCCATAGATCTATTGGCTAAGGAAAGAAAAATTCTATGGGATACTCAGAGAAATGGCCAGAAGATAAACCGCTCTCAGACACGAGCAGGAATGCTAAGCGAGTGGCAAATCAGATGGAGCAGTGAAACACAAGGAAGATGGACAGCAAGGCTTGTTCCTGACGTTGTGTTTTTTGGATAGAAAATACAAAAGGAGAAATAAATTTTTATCTTACGCAACTGCTGTCTGGACATTGCTACATACTTCCAGAATTATTTATACAAGATGGGGAAAACTGAGAGTCTATACTGCATTTATGCTGATGACTGCATAGATGATGCAGAACATACATTTTTCGAATGTTCGAGATGGGAAAATAAAAGGAGTATACTTTTAAGAAACTTGCACGTTAACAATGTAACGGTGGAGAGCATTACGGAGGTGATGTGTACAAGTTTAGAGAAGTGGAAATACGTAGCGACGTTCGCAGAAGGCATTCTACGTTCCAAAAAGCGGGACCTAGATGTAGGTCAATTTACAAGATAATGGGAACAGAGTAGGGTACCATCCTGAATCAATACAAAAGTGGTCCCAGGATGGTAACATGCCCTAAGAGAGGGTTTTTTAGTGGGTGCAATCCCCACATACCATTTTTCCTCCTCACCGCAAGAACAAAAAAAATAAAAAATTCTCTATTCGAATCATAATTAAATATTATTGTGTAACGTATATAAAGCTTTTAAATATTTAATTAAAATAATACAATATAGTTTTAAGTTTTCTTGTAATTTCATACTATAATTTGTTTAAAACAAATAAAGGACCGGATAATGTTAATAATATTTTTGCTTTAACAAAAATTTTTCTCTTAAGAAATATATTTGGTTCTCCTGAAAAGGACCGATTTTTAAAAAGTTTGATTATAGCATTTATGTTATTGAAAAAAATGACATGACCTTACTATTTTGCAAAATTTGTTTCATGTATGAAAGTATATTAAACATTTATTAAGCGGCTCATAAGAAGTCCAGTTCAAAAGAGTTGTAAAATCTGAAACAAAAAAATGAATTTGAATTATAAAGAAGTTTTTAAGGTGACACAAAAAAGTCAAAATACTTACTAAAGGTTAATTTTTAGCATTTTTTTGTATTCCATAATTTTTTGTTTGGCCTTTTGTACCTTGAGTCTTTTATTAAGATGACGAATACGGAAATAAATGCGACATTTAAAATAAAGTTTTTAACATTTTCTGGCAGTGCTATATTCTTACTGCATTCTAAAAGATGCTTTTGGAGATTCGGGTGGTACGATATCTCTTTTCCATTTATTTTACAAAATATGGCCTCCAATTTTTTGGCTTCACTTATAAAATGTTCGTTGGGCTTCCTCAAAGAACATATGGATTAGGGATGCCAATCCCGATCCCGAAAAATTCCGGGATTTACGGGATTATCCAAATCCCGAATCCCGGGATTTTTATTTCGGGATCCCGAAATCCCGAAAATAAATATATGCTAAATTTTTAGTTTTATACTTTTTATAAAAGGTAAACTAAATAAGTATATTTTGAAATTTCATGGCAAAGAACATTTACAAAATCTTTTTGAAAACTATAGATACGATTCGCCCTTAGATAATGACATAATACTCATATCTATCCCTAAATAAAAAAATTGATTAAAGTGATAGAAAAGTGCAAATGGTTCTAATGATGAAATGGAGACATATCGTCGTCCCGAAGTTATCTGGACGTATATCACAAAATCAAAAAAAATGAGTTACGACCATTTTTGAATCTTAAATTATTAGATCTTTCGATGTGTTCAATCACCAGGACTTTATCTCTTAAATTTTCTGAGATATTTAAGAGCCATTTTGCCGTATATCCACGTTTGGTAAAAAAATTTTATGTTATAATGACGTACGCGCCACTTTCGTGGATATACGGCAAAAAATGTATGGAATTTTTCAAATAAAAAAATTTTGCGTTATCTTGACGTACGTACATAAATGAATATATTTAAAAGATTTTTCATAAGAAAAAAAGATAAAACGTAATAAGAAATCATAAAGAATAGATTTCTTTAACTTCACTTTATTGCTGTTACATTAAAATTAAAGGAATAAATTAATACAAAACTAATTTTCATTTTTTAGAGGTACATATGTATGTATATAAAATAAATTTTAAATCAAAATTTATTTCATAAAACTTTTATGAATCAAAAGTATGTTTTTTAAGTACATTATAGATAATTCTAATTCAGTATCTTAATAATATCTTAATATGTTATAACTTAGGTAAATAGTTTTGAATAAAACTGAACATCATTGTATAGAAGATATGGGAAAAGGCTTTTAATATCATTTCTTTTATATTCAGAAATATTTATTTTTGGACATATACTGAGTTCCTTTTCAAACATTTCATCTGATTTTGAAAAAACTCCTTCTCTCGCTTGTTTTTTTAAATTTGATGACTGAAATTCATCTTTACTTACAGATGCTTTATAGGATAAAGAAAATAAATTAAATTTATTATACTTAATTGCTTTAATTTTAGTAAATGGAACGTTCTGAAAATTTAGTTAATGCGCAATAACTGAATAAATTTTGAAATCTGTAGGTAACATTTCAATAATATTCAATTTAAACTTTTTGGAGTGGTAATTTTTTAATTTTATTATTAAATCTAAAGGACTGTGAATTTCTTTTAACTTTAGAAATCGATCTATTGCATTGTGGACAGAGTCAATTTCTTGAATTTGGGAATGTTCCGGCTCTGAAAATTTTTGAGTAATTGTTTTTAGATTATTATTTTTATATAAAATGCCAAAACTAGCAGACAAAAATATTTTATTTTTATTTTTTGGCACACAAGAGTCGCTCCAAAGAATGATATTCTCAATATGATTAAAATCCTTCAATATATTTTCCAAAATTTTTATTATAGAACTATCGATATCATTACCAGAGCGACCATTCTGTGCTTCGTTCCAAATGGCGCAGTAAGTAACATCTTTTTCGTTTGGATTCTGAGTACATACTCGTACTGTTGCTGTTATATTAAACACTGAAAGCTTTCTTTTATAATAAAAGATGGATGAAATTCCTTTAGGCAGATTAAAAGTGCTTTGTTAATCGTAATTTATTTATTTAGTACTGTAGTAATAAATACTAAATGTAAGAATTTTGCTTACTTAAGTATGTCTCATATACGTCAAGATAATATCAGACAAAAAACAATTCAAAATTTCTATCGGTGTTATTTGGACGTATGTGCCAAAAATAAAGAAAATGTTCCCAAAAAGTGGCTTATACGGCAAACTGTTATTCTTTGTTTGGAGTTAAAAATTTTTAAAACTTAAAAAATTTTCTCCATGACTTAAGAATTTTTTGTACTATTCGATAAAGAATTATTAGCACTACATCTGATAAAAATTTTGAGTCACCTTTTTCGACTAAATTTTTTTCTATAAACTATTAAAAGTTTAAATTCAATTTCCCAAAAAAATATTTTTTGGAGTTACGTCAAGATAACTTCGGGACGACGATATATTGATAAGGAAATAAAAGTGTTTATTTTAGGTTAAGATAGAGAGAAGTATTTCGAAACAGATTGTTGACAATCCTTTCAACATCATTGACTTGAATGCTGTTTTTCTTTTGTGGCATATATTGGCAATAAAATCCAAGCCTTTCAGATGACATACTGGATGCTTTCATTTTTCTCAAAAGTTTTTAAGAGAAGACAAAATGTAATAAATCGAAAACTGAAAAAGAAGACTAAATATTATATAGATATTTACTTTAAAGCTTTAAAAATGTATACGCATGAACATATATCCATATCGTAATTGATCAACAATATGGGAATTAACTAAAAATATTTTAAATTTTATTTTTTGCAAGAAATCAAATAACATCATCGATGTGAAAATTTCAATATAAGTATTTCGATTACTCTTTCATCTTTGAAACCACATTAAAGACCATTTCTGTGATAAAGTATTGACTACCCTTTTATCAACAAGACGGTAGTATTTTAAGTTAAAACAATAGTTGAAATATAAATGTATCGTATACTTTCCTGAAAGGTATTATTTTTTATTCATGTTAAAAAATAATCAAATTTCTTTATTTCAATTTGGTTGCAATTTCAGTTTTGTTAATAAAATAACAAACAAAAAAAATCTAAATATTTCAGATATATTATTAACTTGAAAAATTGGTTGTTTTTGCAATAATTTCAAAACATTGTGTGTAATTTGCTTACTATGATGTTGTGGGGTTTGCTACTTGTTACATTTTTACTTTTACTTACATTTATTTTTTAGTTAAAAAATAATAATTTTTATTTTAAAAAAATTATGTTAGATTTTATTCATTCGTTAAACAGCAAACATTCTCAACTTTTATAAATAAATATTTTTATATAAAAAATTAAAAATCAATTAATTCAGATTCTTCAATGTATTCGGATTTTCGAATTCTTTAAAAATGTAACCACAAAGAATAATTGGCCTCTACTAAAATTTTAAAAATTTTGAGTCATCCTTCTTGTAGATCAAATTCGATGTGTATGTACATTTTAAAACTTTAAATATTAGTGGTAATTTTGAAATACCGAATACTTTAATAATTTATTTGGTACTCTGTCTTTTTTTTTTTTGACAATTTGTTTTGTTTTTTGGTTACTTTTTATATTAATGAAATTCAAAGCTTTTGTTTTATACCATTTAAAAGGTCTTTCTTTGATAAAAATTGTAATAAATTTATATAGAAATTAATATACATAGTTTTAATTTTTATTTTTCAAAAAATCCCGGGATACCGAAATTTCAAAATCCCGAATACCGGGAATGGCAAAAACCAGTCCCGATTGGCATCCCTAATACGGATACTTGATCGATCCATGTAAACGTTGCTCCAGTACTTTGAAGATTTTCCAGGTGCAGTTTTTTTATAATGTAGCCGCATACATATTCCACTGCATCCTCTTGGAACGCACCAATATCTTCACAATTGTATTGCTCAAGTTTTCCGTCCATGCCTGGCTCTGGAGTAGGGTTGCCAGACGGGCCTGATTGTCAAGTTTTTTAATGCGCGTTAAGTGTCAAGTGAAAAAGTGATTTGTCAATGTTTTTTGTAAGTTTATTTTTTTTCTCAAATTTATTCTAGCTACATATGTAATAATACTTAAAAAAAAGTAAGTTTAAATTTCTGAAAAACACATCCAAAGAGCATATTTTTACTATCAATACAACTAAGGACTAATATGATACATATTTTTTTCTGTGCAATTATAATCTAAAAAATATAGTTCTCTTTAGGTATGTACAATTATAATAAAAGTGCCAACACTGATATTTACCCCATTACTCAACACTGGTAAATTGACAACGTTGATCAGCTGAGTTGCAATACGTACATTGAAGTTTTTGCAAATAAAAAGTGAGTTTAAAAACCAATAGTATGAGTGTATTTATTTGTCAAGTTTTTTTTTTCAAAATCAAGTTTTGTTTTTGGTCAATGTCAAGCTTTTTGGCAAATTGGATCTGGCAAGCCTACTCTGGAGGTACATTTTCACTGTAGTCGACTTCTTGAGATCCTCCAGTAGCTAGGCTTTGGTGCGAAGTCTCCATTTTATTTGAGGAATCGAGCCAATCGGTAGAATCTCCATTGCCATCTAAATACTCCGTGTTTCTCGCTAAAAAAAATAATTGAAATAAAAATTAACTGCCGTATTTATAACAAATATTATAGGTTTATAAAAGTCTTATTTGACTAATTTCTATGGAATACATGTTAAACAAACTTATAATAAACCTATTATATATTTGTTATGAATACGAGTGTAAAACTTTTTATTTATTATTATAAAATACAAATATTTCTATCTCACCTAGTATATATTTCCTCATTCTATTCATTTAGGTGACGGGTGAACATTTAAACCACCTTTGCTTCTAATGGCTCCAAAGAAATTCTCCAACACATCCAGATTCAATCAAATACCTCATATTATATTTTTCCACATATTGCAGTAGTATTACAAACGCAGAGTTTGGAAAATTTCCAAACCTTTTTTCCCTGGTATAATTGGGGAAGCCATGACATCGTTCATCCTAGCTATAACTTCATTTTGGTTCTCCAATGCAAGACCATAGGGTTCCTAAAAGCAAAACGTTTTATATTTCAATTAAATTAAGTTTGTTGTTTATTGACTTGCCTTTCCGGGATACTTAAATGTATCCCGAATGTATCAGAAGTCTGTGTAGGAAGATATAGCACCAATCCATGCATGTAGCACCTTCTAATAGCGTTTGCGGTTGTATTTGAAAACAACTGGGCCGCCAACTTAACTTTTTGTCTCCCTGAAAGTTTTAAGAAATAATGAAAATAATAGCATTAACAAATGAGGGGCATCAATAAAAGAAAATATTTTTTCTTCCGCACAGGGTGGGTTTGGAAACCAAGGATTATATAAAAATGGAAATTAAAAAAAATTATTCAAAAATATTTATTATTACGTCTCTATGGCCATTTCGTCTCTGCTTAAGAGACTCGTCAGGAGACTTTTTCCCTAAGGTGTTATTCTAAATTATAAATACTTATGTTAGCGAGTCTCTTATGCACAGACGAAATGGCCATAGAGACATGCTTATTCCTAAAAGCATACATTTCATATTAAATTGAATGTATTTGCCAATAAGGCGAAAAATATTTTTTGTATTGTGCATATTATCCCATAACCGAACTTAATATTAAAAGTACATTTCTAATAAGTATATTTTAGGACTTTAAGATTTAATTGAATTATATAGATCTGTTTAATTAAGTGATCGCTTTTTAAAATTTAATTGCTTTTATTATTATAACAAATTATTTTAGTATTAAAACTAATTTTAAAATCTAAAAAAAGAAAACTATGTTGTAATTACCCATTTTTTACTCGACTTTTCCCGTCATTGAGGGCATGAAAAATATTTGAAATTAATTACCCATGTGGTGGAAATTATAAATTGTATGGAATTTTCAGTACATGGGTAAATGTGTGTTGTTGTTGGTGTTCTAAATTATTATTAAATTACCTGCAGTGACACCTAACTCCTTAAGCAACTTACGATTAGTGGGACCCAAATCACACACTATCGCCACGACTGGAAAGCTAGCCTTATGCAACTCACATATAAGCTCTTCCAAAATCTTCTTTGTCATCCTGCAGTCGAAGTCATAAAAAACAGGCTGTTTCCATGACTTCTTAAGTCCTCGGGCCATAACAACTTGAACATAGTTTGTTGGCTTTTT
Source organism: Metopia argyrocephala (assembly GCA_963576795.1). NCBI lineage: Eukaryota > Metazoa > Arthropoda > Insecta > Diptera > Sarcophagidae > Metopia > Metopia argyrocephala. The sequence continues at coordinate 91,230,410 of OY756209.1, forward strand.
TACTATGTCCGCCACAGGATCATACTCGAAGACATCCGCTACCTTCATTTCGTAAAAACAAAAAGAAATGCTCTATGTAAATATATGTTTTTATATGTATATGTATATAAAAGTAACGAAAGTAAAACCCTAAATAGAAGAGCAAACAACTGAGCCCTTCACTTACATCGTAAGTGGAGTTGTAATCTCGGCATATTGAATTCTTGCATTTAAAGTAAAAATAAAAACAACTACTCTGTATTGAAACAGTAACTGACTTAGCCGCTTACATCGTAATCTAAGTTTTAAATTGGGCGTAAGATTCTTTAGATTACGCACAGCTTACTCTTTAAGTACTTTAAGAGTCCGCTTAGAATGTAATGCATACGTCAGCGATGATTGCGTAGGTACTAGGGATGCCAATCCCGATCCCGAAAAATTCCGGGATTTACGGGATTACCCAAATCCCGGGATTTTTATTTCGGGATCCCGAAAATAAATATATGCAAAATTTTTAGTTTTATACTTTTTATAAAAGGTGAACTAAAGAGGTTTATTTTGAAATTTCATGGCAAAGAACATTTACAAAATCTTTTTGAAAACTATAGATTCGATTTGCCCTTAGATAATGACATAGTACTAATATCTATCCCTAATTAAAAAAAATTGATTAAAGTGATAGAAAAGTGCAAAAGGTTCTAATGATGAAATGGATACATATGTATATTAAAAGTGCTTATTTTAGGTTAAGATAGAGAGAAGTATTTCGAAACAGATTGTTAACAATTCTTTCAACATCATTGACTTTGAATGTTGTTTTTCTTTTGTGGCATATATTGGCAATAAAATTCAAGCCTTTCAGATGACATACTGGATGCTTTATTTTTTCTCAAAAGTTTTCAAGAGAAGACTGAAAAAGAAGAATAAATATTATATAGATATTTACTTTTTGCAAGAAATCAAATAACATCATCGATGTGAAAATTTCAATATATTTCGATTACTCTTTCATCTTTGAAACCACATTAAAGACAATTTCTATGATAAAGTATTGACTACCCTTTTATCAACAAGACAGTAGTATTTTAAGTTAAAACAATAGTTGAAATAGAAATGTATCGTATACTTTCTTAAAAGGTATTATTTTTTATTCATGTTAAAAAATAATCAAATTTCTTTATTTCAATTTGGTTGCAATTTTAGTTTTGTTAATTAAATAACAAAAAAAAATCGAAATATTTCAGATATATTATTAACTTGAAAAATTGGTTGTTTTTTCAATAATTTCAAAACATTAAATGAAAAACAATGTAAACATATTTTCAAATGTAATTTGCTTACTATGATGTATTCGGATTTTCAAATTATTTAAAAATGTAACCACAAAGCATAATTGGCCTCTACTAAAACTTTGAAAATTTTGAGTCATACCTTCTTGTAGATCAAATTCGATGTGTACGTACATTTTAAAACTTTAATCCCGGGATTTGAATTTTCAAAATCCCGAATCCCGGAATTGGCAAAAACCAGTCCCGATTGGCATCCCTAGTAGGTACTTCGTTTTTTTACCACTGGGATTCTAAAAAGCTTATTAGACACTGCCACCCCTAAATAAAAACGGCAAGCGTTTTCTAGCTGTCAAAATTTCTCATGCCCATACAATTTGTATCATGGCGTATTGATTAAGGCGGGTGTTAGGTCACCGCATAAGACTTATAAAATTTTCTTTATCTCTTATTATGTTTGGTTTATATTTGTCTTTTGATAATTCTACCTTTATTACATTTGATTAATTAATTTACTTTGGTTTACCTTATTTTACATAATAATTGTATTATTTAATATAAATTCCATTTTAATAATTTTGTAATTTGATCCCACTGTAATTTCATAGTAATTTTGCTCAAACGAACCACTGTATTATATTTTAACAATTAACCGTTAGTTTTGATTACTTGTGTCTCACTGAAATTTATACATATTGTTGTTAGTGTTAACAAAAATGCAATGCAGTTTGCTTGCACAATGTATGTCTATGCATACATATAGGAATAAGTTGAAATGGTACATTGAAGTGAGAGACAAGTAAAACTGCAACAACATATTGAATTTATATAGAGCATTTGCAGAACAACAACAACCTAAAAAACTTTACATACTCATATGTATGAACATGTATAATTGTTAGGCTTAAGATCTTTTAAGTTGAAATAAAAAATTATTATAACATTGAAAACCGAAAGAGCAACAACCCTTTTTTAAATTCGTTTTGTTTGTCGCATACATAGTGAGTGCATAATTATTGTTGCCCTCAAAAATAACTCATTGGCATACAGAAAACAAAATAAAATATATGTTCTGTATAGCCAACGGTTGGAAAAAGCTCCTTACCGAACATTTTGGCGCCCAACGTGGGGCACGATAATATAAGGTCATTCCAGATTCATTGCATAGTACATCATCAGAGGAAGGAAAAAACTATCGTCGCAGTACATCTCATGTAAACAGGTTGTATGTTTTAGTGCTGGTAAAAATAAAAATCATATAAGAGCCACTACATTAAAAATAATATACATACGTATAAACTACAATAAATTAACTTTTACAAAAACAAAATTTTTGAAGATTACAGTTACATTTACAGTTAATCCCGTGGTAGTTCCAGTATATAATATAAAATTTTCTCTATATCCATTTTTTTTTGAATAAAAATTAACTGAAAATCGTTGCCAACCTGCTTATATACATTTTTAATTTTGTGGTCCATCATTGAAGTTAAAACTTAACATGTCATTGGAAGAGGTTAAACAACAACGGGCTAATACGAAAAAGAGTATTACTCGTATTAGGAATCAAGTTGAAGCCAATGGAAGAGGCGAAGGCAAAATACTCTCAGTAGCAGAATTAAAGTGCAGATTAGGGATTTTGGAATCCTATTTTAAACAAATATTAACATATCAGACCCAGATTGAAAAATATGATCCAGATGACAATGGAAGGCCAGAAATTGAGGATCTATATATCGCAGCTAAAATGAATATACAATCACAGCTTGGTGAGGATGTACATAATACAACAATGGGTGAGTCTACTATTTGTTTTCCAGTTCCTAACCATAAATTGCCTCAGCTCAAACTACCCACATTTAGTGGAAGGTACAGCGAATTCAAAAACTTTATAACTTCGTTTAGTCAAGTCATTGATCGTGAGTTCGGTCTATCAAACATCGAAAAATTCAACCATTTACTAAATTGCCTCCAGGGCCAAGCACTTGAAACTGTGAAAGCATTTCAGATCACGAATGAAAATTACCCGAAGGCTCTCGAAAGGTTGAAAACGCGTTACGATAATAGCTCATTAATATTTATGGAAAATATTACTACTCTTTTTGAATTACCAGCCATGTCAAAATCCAATTGTGCACAATTAAGAAGTCTTGTTGACAATGTTTCTGCTCTTTACAGCTCGTTATTATCTCTTGGTTCACATAGTGATATTGCTAATTCAATGTTAATATACATAGTCATGGAAAAGGTTGATGATGAAACTCGAAGAAATTGGAAAGACCATTTAGATTTTACCAAATTGCCATTATGGGATGACTGCTCAAAAATTCTTGAAAGACGCTGCCAATTTTTAGAATCGATCGACAACAATCATTGTTTTGGAGCTCAACGTAAGCTTGAACATCAACAGTCTGGTAAGTCCAAAAACAAAAATTCTAAATCTGGCTATGCCTTTTCGGTTTCAAAACGCGTATGCTCACTATGTTCAAAAACTGATCACTCTATTAGTCGTTGCTCTCGGTTTAAAGATATGGATGTCAGCCAACGTTTTGAAAATATCAAACGTTTAGGGCTTTGCCTCAATTGCCTGTCAAAGGGGCATCAAATCAACACCTGCTCTTCTACATTCAAGTGCAAGTTCTGTTCTCGCTCGCATCATAGTCTTTTGCATCGGTCTCAGTCAGCTTCGCTGCCCTCGTCAACAGCTGCTGAACCATCCTCTGCTACTGCCTTGAATGAATCTACTGCCTCGGTACATACGCATATACAAAGGTCTTCACCTGAACAAATTCTTCTTGCTACTGCAATGGTTCTTGTACGTGACGCATCAGGCTGCTATCAATTGGGGCGTGCCTTACTAGACTCTTGTTCTCAACTAAACTTTATTACCGACGAATTCTCTAGAAAATTAAATTTGCCTCGTAGAAAACAAACTACCGAAGTTGCTAGTATTGGAAATACTCATAGTAAAAGTAAATACAGGTCTTCAGCAAATATTAAATCTCGTTTTAACGATTTTGAAGTACCTCTTTCGTTCTGTATTACGCCGCATATATCATATCAACCTGATGCTGAGTTAGACATCTCATCATGGAATTTGCCTCAAAACACACAACTTGCTGACGAAAACTTTTTTAAATCGAAACGAATCGACTTACTTATTGGCACAGAAACCTTTTTCGATATTTTGTCTGTTGGCCAAATTAAACTTGGTCCTAATTTGCCCAAGTTGCAAAAAACTCTTTTCGGATGGATAGTGGCAGGTCGATATGTATCTGATCACTCTAACGTCTCTAATTCTTCCTGCATGCTGTCAATAGAAGAGGAGATCGATCTAAAGTTACAACATTTATGGGAGGTCGAAGATGTTCATACTAGCTCAAATATTTTAACGCCTGAACAATCTGATTGTGAGATATTTTACAATAATAGTGTTCATCGTGAATCTTCAGGTAGAATCGTTGTTAAACTACCTTTTAAAGACTCTGCTGATGTTTTAGGCCTCTCACGAAACATGGCTCTAAGAAGATTTATAGCTCAAGAGAGACGATTTGCTCGTGATAGTAATCTTAAATCACAATACGTTGCATTCATGAAGGAGTATGAAGATTGTGGACATATGAGTCTAGTTCGTAAACCCCGCTTAGATGAGCCTCATTATTTTATTCCCCACCATTGCGTGTTCAAACTAAATAGTACCTCAACAAAGTTAAGAGTTGTCTTCGATGCCTCATGCCCCTCGTCATCTCAAAAATCTCTCAATGACATTCTTATGGTTGGACCAACGATTCAAGATGAGCTTTACAAACTTTTACTTCGTTTTCGGTTATATAGATACGCTATTACAGCTGATATTGTTAAAATGTACCGACAGGTCCTTGTAGACCATAGCGATAGAAAATATCAGTACATTTTGTGGAGAAACTCTGAGGAAGAAGAAATACGAACATATCAATTGAATACAGTTACCTATGGAATGTCAGCTGCTCCCTATCTTGCCATAAGGAGTCTTCACTACCTCGCAGATCAATATGAAGCTAAATTTAAACTCGGCGCAAAGACCATAAAGTCATCATTTTATGTTGATGACCTTTTATGTGGTTCAAACACACTAGAGGAATTAACAAGAATGAAGAAAGAGGTCAATGATATTTTAATTCGAGGCGGCTTTCAATTGGACAAATGGCACTCAAATTATAAAGAATTTCAAGATGACAAAACTGTAAAGGATATGAACCTTGGTGATTCTGCCGTAACCAGCGCTCTTGGCATCACTTGGGATCAACAAAATGATGTTTTTCTTTTCTCGTTTCTACCTAAAGTTCAAATTTATCGAAAATACACCAAGCGAACAATATTGTCTCTTTCATCGTCACTTTTTGATCCCCTTGGATTTTTAGCTCCTATTATTATAAAGGCCAAGATAATTATGCAAGAATTATGGATTCTGAAAGTTGATTGGGACGAATCTATACCGCAGGAACTACACTCAGCATGGGAAAATTTTGTCTTGGATATCAAAACGTTAACTTCGCTTCAAATACCACGCTTTTGTCTCGCTGCCGAATTTGAATCTTTTCAGCTTCATGGATTTTGTGACGCGTCAATTCGCGCGTATGGGTGCTGTTTTTACATTCGAAGTAAGACTAGTTTTGGAAATATTTCTGTTCGATTTTTTACTGCGAAATCAAGAGTTGCTCCTACAAAAAGAAAATCATTACCTAAACTAGAACTTTGTGGTGCATTACTATTGGCAAAATTATATTCTAAAATCAAAAATCTTTTTGAAATACCAAATCTTCAAGTGATATTATGGACAGATTCTGAAATTGTACTACATTGGCTCAAGCAACATTCGTCTACATTATCTGTCTTTATTGGCAATAGAGTGTCAGATATTCAGGATCTCACTAACAGCTGTGCTTGGCGACATGTACCGACACATTTCAATCCTGCAGATATCGTCACCCGTGGTGCAACCGTCAATGAGCTCATTTCATCCATCTGGTTTACTGGACCAGCCTATCTCAACCTCGATCCCCTTAAATGGCCAACCAATAAAATGGGTAAACTATCTCAAGAAAATCAAGAAGAATTCGACAGAGAAAAAAGAAAAACCGTTCTTTGCATAAAAATGAAATCCAACTACTTATTAAAATCGTTAGAAAATTACAGCTCGTATTTAAAAATTATTCGGATTGTCGCTTGGATGCTTCGTTTCGCTCATAAATTTAAAACTAATCTTCCTGATACCTTACAGCCCCAAGAACTAGACGACGCATTAATTAGAATCATTTTTAATATCCAAAATCAATACTATCAAGAAGATATAAAACGAATTTTGATGAAAAAAGACCCCCATGGTGCTTTAAAGTGTCTGAATCCATTCTTGGACACATCAAGGGGATTCAACTTGCTCAAAGTCGGTGGTCGTTTGGAATTTGCAGCAATTCTTGAGGGTCAAAAACACCCAATAATCTTACCCAGCAAGAATCACTTCGTGAACTGTTATGTGCGCCACCTGCATATCAGCAACTATCATGCTGGACCCAAGGCGTTAATTTCCCTCATCCGCCAACGATTTTGGGTCATCAATGCCAGAAATCTTTGCCGTCATATTGTAAATTCCTGCCCTCAATGCATTCGCTATCGCCCTAAGTTACTACAACAAGTGATGGGAAACTTACCTGTGGAACGCCTTAACCCGTCAAGGCCCTTTGCTCGATGTGCTGTCGATTTTTGTGGTCCGGTCAATACTTATTTACGAATTAGAGGAAAGGTTCCGTACAAAACGTACATTGCTGTTTTTATATGCCTAGCTACCAAAGCAGTTCATATTGAGGTTGTATCAGACCTATCAACTGACTCCTTCATTGCCGCTCTAAAAAGGTTGATTGGAAGAAGGGGTTTGCCAACGGACATATTCTGCGACAATGCCACCAACTTTGTGGGTGCAAACACTAAGTTAAATGAACTGAAATCGTTCCTTTTTGATAAAAATAATTCAAATTTAATCTCAAATTATTGTTCAAATCAATTCATTAACTTTCGTTTTATCCCTCCTAGGGCACCACATTTTGGCGGATTGTGGGAGGCGGCCGTGAAATCAGCCAAGGGTCATTTAATCAAAACCCTCTTCAACGCAAGGCTTACATTCGAGGAGCTTGTCACTGCAATGATAGAGATAGAAGCCATTTTAAACTCAAGACCGATTTCACCTCTATCCTCTGACCCCAGTGACTACGAAGCTCTAACTCCGGGTCATTTCCTGATAGGCGCCCCCCTTCGTAGTTTGCCAGAGCGTGATGCCCCTTCAAAAGAAATAAATAACTTAGAATACTGGGCCCGAATAAACGCCATCAAGCAAAATTTTTGGAAGAAATGGTCCAGCGATTACATCAATGAGCTCCAAACCCGAAACAAATGGACTAGTTCAAATCCTAATATTACTACTGGTTCGTTGGTCATTATCCGAGAAGACAACTTACCACCACAGCGATGGCTAATGGGAAAAATTACAAACATTGTGCGAGGTAGAGATGATCGGGTTAGAGTCGTCGATATCCGAACTACAAAAGGAATTATACGTCGCCCTATCCATAGATTAGCATTGCTTCCTTCTTCTTGAAAGCGTACTTTCAATGGGGCCGGTATGTTAGGTCACCGCATAAGACTTATAAAATTTTCTTTATCTCTTATTATGTTTGGTTTATATTTGTCTTTTGATAATTCTACCTTTATTACATTTGATTAATTAATTTACTTTGGTTTACCTTATTTTACATAATAATTGTATTATTTAATATAAATTCCATTTTAATAATTTTGTAATTTGATCCCACTGTAATTTCATAGTAATTTTGCTCAAACGAACCACTGTATTATATTTTAACAATTAACCGTTAGTTTTGATTACTTGTGTCTCACTGAAATTTATACATATTGTTGTTAGTGTTAACAAAAATGCAATGCAGTTTGCTTGCACAATGTATGTCTATGCATACATATAGGAATAAGTTGAAATGGTACATTGAAGTGAGAGACAAGTAAAACTGCAACAACATATTGAATTTATATAGAGCATTTGCAGAACAACAACAACCTAAAAAACTTTACATACTCATATGTATGAACATGTATAATTGTTAGGCTTAAGATCTTTTAAGTTGAAATAAAAAATTATTATAACATTGAAAACCGAAAGAGCAACAACCCTTTTTTAAATTCGTTTTGTTTGTCGCATACATAGTGAGTGCATAATTATTGTTGCCCTCAAAAATAACTCATTGGCATACAGAAAACAAAATAAAATATATGTTCTGTATAGCCAACGGTTGGAAAAAGCTCCTTACCGAACAGGCGGGTTTAGACGGTAATACAAGTCGTACGTAAAATCAAAGAGAAAATATTATGGAATTCCATCCGTATTTTAAATATGAGAGTAAAAATATTACGACAGATATTTTTTGCGTTTACACGGTTGGTAAAATACCAAAACAAAGTAAAATGAAAACTAAAGACGTGCACTGTTACAACTGTTTGTACAAGTTTGTGTGTGCTTACTGATGTCTGTGAGTATAGAGGAGTAATTTTGTGTTTCTGTTATAGGTTTGTATTGTTATTATTTGTAGCAGATATAGTGTGAGTGGATAAAGAGAAAATGAGAGTAACACATTTGTTTTCCTATGTTTCGCACAAGCAAATACTTGTAGATACTGGTGGAATACAATAAGTAACTTATTGTGCGATGCAAATAAAAATTCGTATTGCATGTTTTACAAAAATTATACCAAAAAATAGTCTCAAAAAATCTTATTAAATTTTATTATGTTTTACTTAATATTAAAATCATATAAGTAGGTATATATTTATATGTAGGTTTCGATTACTATTTTAAATTATTATAAAAAAAATATTTTTTCATTTAATTAAAATTATTAAATTTTATTATTTTTTACTTAATATTAAAATCATATAAGTAGGTATATATTTATATGTAGGTTTTGATTACTATTTTGAATTACTATAAAAAATATTTTTTCATTTAATTTAATTAATTAATAAAATTAATATATAATAATAGTAATTTAAATTAAAAATTTTAATTTTGTAAATTTTCCAGTCCTTTTTGTTTTTGTTGTTTTTTATTTTACAACCCTTTTCTTGTTTTTCATTGTTTTGTTTGGTGCCGGCTTGTCGGATTGTTTGCAAATTTTATTTTTTTAAATTTTGCCTATCTGCCGTCGGTATTCTACATACATACATACATACATAACTGGCCTTTACAACCCTGTGCCAGGATTACGGCCTAGCTTCTCGCCGTAGGTATTCTGCTGACATTTTATTGTGTGTATTTATTGATAGGTTTTCTTTTACTATTTTTGGCTTGTTTTGTTGATTGTGTGTCACCCTCGCTGTCTATATAGGTAAAAAGAGGAAGCCTGCAAAGGCTAAGGCCTCCGAGTTGCTGAATGTTCGAGAGATGAGTCCTGCTGTGCCTTCTTCGTCTGAGGAGGATACGGTTTTGGGACCTGGAGTGACTAAGCGGTGTAGACGTATCTCTTCTGGAGATGATTTAATTAATTATTAAATTTAAATTAAATAAAATGCAAATTGTTACCTGCTTTATTTTGAAGTAAACCGTTTATCTACAAATTTTGGGATTTTTCGATTATTTCTATAATATTGTGTAATGTTGTGTGATGGATTGTCCTATTTGATAATTTTTTAATAGAATTGAGCATCGTTTTTTTTTTCTTCACATATTTATAAATTAATTCTTATTTCTTTATTAAAAAAATTTTATAACTAAATTTTAGTTTTTTTTTTTAAATTTGTAAAAAAATTATTTATTCTTTTATATCAACTGAAAAACGAAATAAAATAAATTTTACATAAACAACATCTTAATTAGGTATAATTTATTAATTATGTATAAAAAAATTTTTTATAAATTATATGTACATACATAAATATGTTTATACTTTATTATTATTCTTTTAGAGTTGAAAAATTTAGCAAAATCCTACTTAAACATTTTCATTCATTCTCTTAAACCACGAATTCAGATCACAGTTCACAAAAGTAAAGAAAACCAAAAACACTATCAGAGCTATCTTGTATATTTGCTTCACCAGTAGTATTTTGAAAATACTTATGGTGACAATAAGTATTTGAGAGCAAAAAAAAAAATCTATACCATACTCAACTCAAAACCATAAACAACTGTTATTGTTTATAGGAATATAGTGAGTGTGAAAAAGCAAAAGCATATAATATTGGTTACACTCGTTCTCTCATTTATATCCATAGTAACATAGAAGTATATGGTATATTTGTTTTGGCAATACTTTATGGTATACTCTTGCACGTCTTTAATACATATATTACATCAAAACCAATATTTACAGAATCGGGACATTTCCAAATGCAAGAAATTGACTCTGTCCACAGTGCAATAGATCGATTGCTAAAATTAAAAGAAATTCATAGACCTTTACATTAATTAATTAAATTAAAAAATTATTACTCCAAAAAGTTTAAATTAAATACTATTAAAATGTTACCTACAGATTTCAAAACTTATTCGGTTCTTGCGCATCAACTACATTTTCAGAACGTTCCATTTATGCAATTAAATATAATACATTCAATTTATTTTCTTTACTCTATAAAACATCTGTAAGTGAAAATGAATTTCAGTCATCAAGTTTAAAAATAGTTTTTTTAATAGTTTTTTCAAAATCAGAAGAAATGTTTAAAAAAGAGCTCAGTACATGTGAAAAAATAAATATTTCTGAAGATAAAAAATGATATTAAAAGCCGTTTTCCATATCTTCCACATAATAATATTCAATTTTATTCAAAACTATTTAAGGTGCTTTTACACTATTCTACAAATCTTAAGACTTTTATTGGATTTTGTCGAAAGAAAATCTAATGGTTTTTGGTCTGACTGTCAAAAAATCAAACGTAAAATGTTTTTATTACATTTTGCTTTTACACTATCTCATTTCAAATAAAATGGAAACAACAGCTGTTTGTGTTTTTCTCTTTCTCCAACGATGGACATGTTTATACGGCAATATTTGTTTTATTAATATTTCATAATATAAGCCAACAAATATTTGTAATTTATTTTATGTTAAAGCGAAAGAACTTGAAATGTTAACTATATTTTGTATTTTTGTAGTTATTTAATAAAAAAAGGAATAAGCAAAATTATGGTGAATAATTTCCAGTTTTCCAACCCTGATTTTTTCTTATATTTGTGTAAAAAAGCATCTCTGATAAAATGAAAAATCTAATGGTTTAGAAAAATTTCTAAAAATGATGAGAGCCATACGCTGTCAAATTTCTATCCGTATTTTTTTGACAAGTCATTACATATTGTGTTCACACTATTATACTTTTTCATTTTATTTGAGTTTTTGACATGTCGTTATACTCAGTGGGATAGTGTAAAACCACCTTTACGAATACTAATTCTTGAATTATCTATAATTTTTTTAAAAAAACATACTTTTGATTCATAAAAGTTATATGAAACAAATTTTGAATTAAAATTTTATATATGTACATACCTTTAAAAAACGAAAATTAATTTTTTTATTAATTTATAAAATGAAGTTAAAGAAATCTACTCTTTATGGTTTTTTTTTTATAACGTTTTATCTTTTTTTCTTATGAAAAATCTTGTAAATATATTCATTTATGTACGTACGTCAAGATTGTTGTATATCCACGAAAGTGGCGCGTACGCCCTTATAACATAAAATTTTTTTAGCAAACGTGGATATACGGCAAAATGGCTCTTAGATATCTCAGAAAACTAAAAAAAAAGATCTAATAATTGATTGATTGATTTTGTGATATACATACATACGTCCAGATAACTTCGGGACGACGATGTGTTTCTTTTCTGCACAAAAACTATTATACTTATGCATATGTATACATCTTCATCCTTTTTTGTGGTAAATTATTTTTAGCATACTGGATATGATATATTTATTAAATGTTTAGCCAAAAAAAAGTGTGGCTTACTATTAAAAAAAATATTAAAGCTTTAACAATGTTAATGTGCTGAAATTTTGTACAAAAAAAAAAAAAAAACAGAATAATGATTAATTAAAAGCCACGTTTTTATTAAAAAAGGTCTTATCAACATTGATACTTTTAAAATAAATTCAAACAAAATTGCTAATAGAATCAAAAAAAATTTTATTTCAAAACAAAAAAAAAAAAAATAAACAAGGCTTTGTTTGGAAATATTCCTGCAATAATTTTTTCTGTGTATATACATAATCTCCGGGCGATAGACTTAAAAAGCTTTTTCATGGCAATCAGTTACTCTCAGAGCTTTTGCCAGAAGACTGCTAAGAGGCAGTCGCCGAAAGAAATATTTTTTTCTATATTTCTATTTCAGAGCTGAGGTTTGAACCCTGAGCTATCTTTTCAGTAAGCCAACACACTAGCCACGGCTACAACAAAATCCCGCTTAGTTCAGGGATATCCCTGGTTTTGAGATATTATACAGGGTGTCCCAAATAAGGCCAGCTGATGTGAAACACAAATAATTTTTTATTTTTTAACATAATTAATTTTTCTTTTTATAGATTATAACTGAACTCTTGGAAATTTAAAATGAGTACGTACAACAGTGCACAACAACGCATTAAAATTGTCGATATTTATTATTCTTCTCAAAGATCAATTGTTCTGATGCGGCGAAATTATCGCTGTTTTTTTAATGAAAGATCAAATATTCAAATTATGCGACAGCTTCTACCGCAAGACCCCCAACAACGACTACAATACGCTATTCGCTTTACACAATTAGCCACACAAAATGATTTTTTAAATAATCTTCTGATGACGGATGAAGCGTATTTCCATTTAAGTGGTTTTGTGAATAAACAAAAGCGTAGGTTGTGGGGCTCCGAAAATCCAAGGGCAATACATCAGCATCAGTCACACTCAATCAGATGCACAGTTTGGAGCAGTGTTATGTCCACAAAAACTATCGGCCAATATTTCTTTGAGAATGAGGATGAAACGCTTCTTACAGAACAATGATCGACAACTTTTTGCGGCTAATAGTGGAGCAACCTCCTAAATTGTGGTTTCAACGAGATGGAGTCACTGCGCATACTCTATGGACATGCTGCGTGAAATTTTTGGTTAACGCATAATTTAAAAAAAAATTCAGATTTCCCTTGGCCTTCTCGTTCACCAGATTTAACTGCTCCCGATTTTTTTTTGTCTGATGTTATATTTCACACATTGTCACGTTAAATTTCCATAAAATGTATTTAACATATACAAATAAATAATTTAAAAAAAGCCGTTATTACAAGAATTATACGTGTTTAACATCACTTGGTCTCATTTGAGCAACTACCCAGCGGGAAAAGATTGATTACCTTATTTTATAATCAATTATATAATATATTACTTCAGAATATATTACTTTTGGAATCGAGAAGGTAATTTCACGTGGCACACAAGTAAATATTGATTACCATATACATTCCCACATATATAAAAGAAAGAAGTTATTTTTTCTGCGTATGTTTGTTTGTGAAGTTTTTGTTTTCAATTTTTTTTTTCATAGTTAAAAAATCCGTTATCTTTTATGCAAAAAAAAAAAAAATAATAATAATTTTATTAAATAATGCAGTATATGTTGAAATGCGCAGAAGTGCAGACACGAAATTAATGTTTAAGATTAATTAATAACTATGTATATTAGTAGCTATTCGGGATTATTTTAAAACTAACATGTTTGCAAAATGTTTTTAACATGAACATGGAAAATAGTAAAACAAATATTCCCGAATAGCTACTATTATTTTATTTATAATGGGGAAAATTAATTTATTATTAATAATTTAATGCATAATTTAATATATTATAAATACATTAATAATATAACGCATTAAAAACAATGCATCATAGTATTTATTCCTTCAAATTATTAATAAATAATTACTTACTTTATGCATTACAAATAATGCATTCTAATACTTATTACGAGGGGACAGTAAAAGAATTTATTACTTTCGTAGGACATGATCTGTGTTAAGCGTAATGCTTTCCGTAATCAATAGATTATACATTCCTTGTATTACCTTCTCGATTCTCATTGATTACCATTTCCCGCTGGGTATGTATATGAATATACAGTATTCCCCGGATAATTGCCCCACGCTTAAGTGCCTTTCACGCTTATTTACTTCAATTTCTAAATACCCATATTTTTTCTTACCATTTTCTAATAAAATTCCACGGTTAATTAACTTACGCTTAATTGTGTTATTCGTTTAATTACCTCAAATATATTTTCCCCAAAGAGAAATATCACTTTAAATTCCCTCGTTTAAATACCCAAAATAATTATTTTCTAAAAACTGCAGCTTAAGTCAACTATATTTATATAGGCATAAAATGTCCGTTAAATTTACTTTCGATTAAGTGTATTCGTTTAATTACCTCAAAGAGGCAATTAACCGTATTCGTTTAAATGACTTCCACGCATAATTGCTCAAAAATTTTGACATTTTTGTCGAGGCAATTATCCGTGGAATACTGTATTTTTTATTATACTTGTATGTGAATGTATGTATGTCTCACATTATACATAATAATGAATAATAAATACATACATATGTACATAAAATAAACCATTTTTACTAAAATTTTAATCCATTTGCAGCTATAGACAAATCTAAAATACATAAGCCAGCATTGTTTAAATAAGTTCTTAGTATCGTATGTACACTGTATAGAAATAAATAAAAATTATAATAAAAAAAATATGTATATACAAAAATAAACACATTTTTTTTCTTATATAAACTTATTTGTGGACATACTACTACTGCACACACTACTTACTACTATGACAAAAATGAACTTATGAACTGAAGCCTACTTTAAAATATTTTATTTATATACATACATATATTTATACTTAATTATAGTACCAGCCACTATGCATGTATATACATACATATTTCATTTTACATTCACTGCATACATACATACATATGTATATATAATCCAATAATATACTGTGATAATCATGAGGAGGAAAACCAATTAAGTGTTGCCATGATCATTATAACAATCATCATACTATATACTCGTATATTTACGCATTATTTATTATCATATCACTCTGCCTTATCAGTAAAAGGCAGAGTTAGCAATTTCAGTCTACATATTAATATTTTTAATATTTATTCAAAAGTTTATAAAAGTGCTTACAAGAACAAGATATCAAATTTAAATTCGATTTAGTAAAACCATGGACGCTGTTGGAAATGGTTGGTTTAGTGAAATTCAAGACGATTTGTGGCCTGGTCAGTGCTTTTCGTTAAAAGTAAAAAAACTTCTCCACGAAGAAACATCTAAATATCAACATATTCAAATAATTGAAACGTGAGTGTTTATATACATTATATTTATTTGTGCCGTTGTACTCACACTAACCTTCTACAAACATTAATTTTTTCAAAATCATATTGAATTCTTTCAGAGAAACTTATGGCACATGTCTTTTGTTAGATGGCATTATTCAATGCACCTCAAGGGATGAATTTTCATATCAGGAAATGATTTCGTTTTTGCC
The DNA here is from genome assembly GCA_963576795.1 of Metopia argyrocephala. Taxonomy (NCBI): domain Eukaryota; kingdom Metazoa; phylum Arthropoda; class Insecta; order Diptera; family Sarcophagidae; genus Metopia; species Metopia argyrocephala. The sequence continues at coordinate 91,246,310 of OY756209.1, forward strand.
ACTCTGCTCACACCCTAACCCAAAAAAAGTTTTAATAGTTGGTGGAGGAGATGGTGGTGTTGCACGTGAAGTTGTAAAACATCCACTTGTTGAAGAAGTACATCAAGTAGAAATTGATGAACGTGTTGTGGAACTTTCAAAACAGTTCTTACCAAATATGTCAAGTGGTTTCCAAAATCCGAAACTTATTTTAACAATTGGTGATGGTTTCGAATACATGAAAAATCATAAAAATGAATTTGATGTAATTATTACAGACAGCTCCGATCCAATTGGACCAGCTGTAAACCTGTTCAATGAGAGCTACTATAAGCTAATGAAAAATGCTTTACGTGATGGCGGTATTGTTTGCTCTCAAGGCGGAAGTTTTTGGTTAGATCCTGATTACGTAAAAAAAACTTTAAACAACTGTGGTTTGCATTTTCCTAAAGTTGCATATGCAGTAACATCCATTCCTACATATCCATGTGGCCATATTGGATTTGTAATTGGTTCTTTAAATAAAGATCACTGCTTTAAAACACCAATACATACATTTTCTTCGGCAGAAATCGATCAAATGAATATAAAATATTATTCTAGCGATATACATTCGGCATCATTTGTTCTTCCCAGGTGGATTCAAAAACTTTTCTACGAATCTTAACTTACTTATGTCGCTGATGAAAAATAAACATATAACAATAAAAATAAAAATACATAACGAACAGTGTAAGCTTTTTTAAAATAATATTTTTTTTACTACAATAAACATATTTATATTTATAGTAAACAATTCTTTATTTCTCTGGTTTTCATGGATAACTACGTATGTATGGTCTAAAAATCAATTTTTCAGGACAGCCAAAGAAAATTTCTTTATCAAACTATGAGCTCTTGGTATTGAACTTTTTTAACTTCTTCTTTAACAGTCTTGTGAATATAGGTTATACATATTCGGCCTTATTCCAGTTGGCGACGTCGTTGTCATCCAACGACATTTTTGTAATAGTATAAAGAAAACATTTTTCTCTTGACTTTAATCTATAACAAAAATGTCTTTAGACGACGACGACATCGCCATAAGTATTTCAGGCAAATATACAGTACAATTTCGACATTCCCATGCGCCAGTCCGGTCACTCCAATAATTCGGACACTTTTACATTTCATACAACTTAAAATTTTTACCTCTGCAATATGGACAAATTTTTTTAATGCAAGAAAAAAATTAAATTCCGGGGGTGTGTAGTTTTTAACTTGCATGTTTTGTTATTAACAGCCAGGCCCACGATATCGAATCGTGTAGTTTTAAGCGACAAACATCTGATTTGCGGCACACTAATTTTTGTGTCGCCAGAAATAAATGCGATTGGCAACACAATGGTAAAATAAACAAGGTAGACTATTCCCTACAACAAAATAACACTAAAAAAACAACATGCATTTTGTTAGTGCAGCGGCGAATTCATTTACCTAAGCTGTCAAAAATTTATGATAGGTATTTTTTTTATAATATTTGCTTGTCAAGAACCCAAATTATTTTTATTAAAAAAAAATTGTACAAAACTTGTTTAATTTTCAAAAATTCAACGCTTCGAGTACTTGAAGGACAAGTTTGTTAATGCCTTCAGCTAAAATATATGGTTTCGGTAAGCAAAGAACAAGCGAGTAACTACATTTTTATGTGCATTAACAAATGATAAAATGCCAGGACCTTTGGATAGTAAGAATAGTTTTATAAAACTCGCTGGTAAATATGGAGTTCTACTTGGATTTATAAATGTTTTAAAGGAACCAATTAAAGTTAAAATATGGGAAGTACGGCAAATAAAGAAGGTTATGATGCAAACAACATAACTCTCTAGGGAAGTGAGGTTGAGGAAGCCATCAACAATTGGTGGTAGTGAAAGAGCTATAGAAGAAAAAAACTAAATAAGCGGATGAGAATATTGCCCTAGCTTTATATGACAACTTTATAGAAATTTGTTTTTATTTAATGTCGTAATAAATGAAAATATATGGATACGTGCTTTCAACAACTAATATTAATTACAATACAATAAGGATAAAATAATAAAATTAATTCGAATAATGGTTGAATGTTACAAAAAAAAAACAGTTGAAAACGTAATTTATAAGTTGTTCTTGTACAACATAATAATAAATAATGTTAAAGCTACTCAGAAGATTTAACTTCATGTAATATATTAGAGAATAGATGTGTTGTGAAATGTCCTCTTTCATACAACATTGGTGTATATTCCAATAATTGGCAACTCGTAACCATTACATAACCCGATGTGCTATCCACAGTGCTATATGTTGTGTAGTTTTATCAACGTACTCAACTTTAGCATCATCCAAATCTACGTTGACTTCTTTAGTGTATGTCCACACTCGGCGAGGCGAGTCGGCAACTTTTGTAGTTTGTAGACGATTACGGTGAGGGGAACAAAAGAAGAAAAATACTTGCCCGTTCTCGGCGATTCTTTATATTCCCTCATTCGTTTTTTTCTTTGTAGTTGATTATTTGACATTTCCTTTCATATTTTTTTCACGTCTTTTTCGTACAATCGCAGCGTTCGTTTTTCTTATGTTTTTTCTTTTTAATAAGTGCAGCGTTGCCAGTTTATGTGTAATTACACAAAAATGGAAGAGAACACTTTTTCTTTAAATATTTTGAGATCATAAATTTTTTATATAACATTGTCTCATCATTATTTCAATTAAATTATTTATAATAAATTAATTCAATTCTTAATGTTTTTAAGCAGCCCATAATATTGGTCACCATACAATTTCATTTCATAGAAATCAAAGATTATTCAATACCAGATACAATATGAATCTTATGATAGCAAGATGTTGGTTTGAAACTACGAAGCAACGCGTTCAATATATGGATAGTATGAAATTTAATAATCTCCCTCAAGATATTAAAAATATAAAAAGAATTTAAATTTTCAAGAAAAGGATAAAGGAATATTTGCTTCAAGACTTAGAAACTCTTTTCATATGATTTACAGCAATCGTATACAATATCCTATAAATTTATAATTAAATTTTGTGTGTATATATTACTATTTTTTTACTTCTTTTATTTATTTCCTTTCTTTTGTAAATTATATAAATATATAGAATTAAATATCTTAAAATAAAATATTTGGGGTATTCAAATGCTCGTTTTAAAGTCATATATCATAAAACGAAAAAATATGATTGCTGTAAACAACCAGTCATAGTTTAGTATATTATTTTTAATTTTATTATTTTGTAATTTTTTTTTTCAATTTATGACAAAATGGTAAACATAGGTTGAAAAGTATTATTGTTTTATGACTTTTTTATTCAAAGACCAACAACAAATTTTTTAAACTATTTTAAAATTGTATGGTATTATGACAATATGACTTGATAGGACCTCGTTTGAATATCCCAATTATATATTGTACATGTGTAATTCAAAGCTGTAAATATTTTACCAGCTCGCCTCAATAATGACTATGTGATGCTGAGGCAATCAAAATTTGATATGCTAATAATATAAAGGATTGAATAATAATAAAAAACAAAAACAAAAAAATTCTTTACGCATTAATAGTAAAACATTTAAATATTTTCAAGCTGACTATCAAAATGTATACCAATTTTAAAATATGTCCACTGGTGAGCTAAAGCAAACATTTTAGGAAATTATTAAACTCTAAGTAAATTGTCTTTCAGTGGGGACAATATGCTTTTTTAAATATTGAGAATCATAATGAAATGTAAATTCTTCTGCCCGTATGCAAAAAAATTAAAATAGATTTTAATTCAAAATTCAAATGGAAAATAAAGACTGCAAATTTACTTTGTTATTTTGAATATGACTGTTAAACTGCTGAATGTCTAATCGACACATAATACGTGAATACATAATCAAACTGTTAAAAGACATTCATTTCTTATCTGAAAAGGTATTTGGTTAAAATATGCTATCATTATAAGAGAAGGGAAGAGAAACATTATTATTTTTCATTAAAAGAAAATTTAATTGTGTAGCATTACATTAAAAGAAAATATTTTGTTTATATCAACTGATTTTCATTATTTGCAGCTTATTTTATATGTAACATACCTTAATTTTAGGATAAATTATAAAAATATAATATATGTCTTATCCTCTAAACTTCTTCAAAATTTAAGCGGTGCTCCCGAACTATTTCAAGTACTAGTTCTCATTAGCACTAGTATTCAACTATAAATACTTTAATATTGTTTTGGGCTGTTCCAATAGCTCTAGTAATAACTTTAAGGCTTTGTCTCCTACAGGGAAATGTATAAATACACTAATATTTATTCATATATTAAAATGATATACAAAAATAAAAAGCATTATATTCTATGTATGAAATATATTTCAGGCAATCTATAAAATTTTGTGTAATTTGTAAGTAAATCTGTGGCAACACGGCATAAATGTCAAATTGTAAGAAAAACAAGCAAAAGAAAACACAAAAATTGCTGAACAACAACAAAAAGTTGGGCAACTAAACTCTTCGAGTGTGGACACGAAGACAAGTTTAAAAGAGAATTGTTGAAGAATTGCCCAACTCTTCTCGCCGAGTGTGGACATAGACTTAAGGTAGAAGTACATACACTGCGTTGCGCTAATTGTGTGTTTCGTACGTCTATCAAACGAAGTTAAAATAAGAAAATTTTTATAAAACAAGATAAAGCAAAACTGGCATCGCATCTAACGTATAGAAGTTGAAAAATTTTAACTTTTAGACGCGTTAACAGTTCAAAAGTTGACTTACATTGTATATTGTAATCGCTGTTAACGCCGTAATGCATGTTGTGTGCTTCTACCTTTAGAAACTCTTGTTGAGCGCCTTATCAAATATTCAGGATTCCACTCTTCTTCGCGCATGCATTGCATTTTAAATTTTGTTTTTAGAAAAACAGATTTTTTATCACACAATTTTGTTTTACAAACAACAGATTATTTTATTACTTAATTGTTATTATTCTCCAAGTTTTACTATTTTTTATTTTAAATAAATCAAATTCTTAACAAAATTTAACATTTTGTTTACTATTTATTTGTGATCAAAAAATTTTATTTTTGTTTATTAAAAAAAAATTAAAACTTACCTCCATATTGTACGCCAAAAAATAAATAATTTGTTCGGTTGTTTTGTTTAAATATCGGTGTTGGAAACTTTTTTATATTTCAACGATAAAATAGAAAAAAATTTATACACGCAATATTTTATGTTTATTTAAACACAATAAATAAAACATCTGAACAAAAATTGTTAAAATACCTATTTTTAAAAGTAACAACACTACCTACTACAGCCGTTATTTATTACTGTTTTCTCTTACAAAAATTTTGTAAGATCAAATAATTATATGCTCAAAAATTAGAGAAAATATTTCTCAAAAGTGGTCACACTTTGATCACATTGGAGACATTTTTATTTGCTAGAAAACACCATTTTTATTTGCACCCCAAAATATTTTGTGGTCACACTGCTGCAAACAAACATTTTGTGTTTTTCATCAAATATTTGCCATATGTGACCACACCTTAAGATTGCATAAAAATCTCATTCTTCAAATTTCATGTTAAGCTAACGATACATAAATTAAATACATATATATGTACTATGATTTATTAAAAAACTGTTATTTTGTGCTCACAAATCGCTTTTTGCAGTAGCCTCTTCAACAATAGAATAACCTGCATATCTATGTTTTTCTCCTCAGCCCTCTGAATAAAAACTGAAAATGATATCTTTGCTTTGATATCTGCATTAGATATCTGTGTTTTTTTATCCATTTCTACAGAGGCTTTTTACATTTAAGACGCAATGCGTTGATTTAGGAACATGGAATTTTTCGACAACCTGCCTAATAGCAAATAATATAAATCATATAGAATGTGTATCATGTACAAGTAAAATTCTTATGGCGGGTCGTAATGTTGGAACCCGCAAAAAGAATTGTTACTCTCTTACTCAGCAAAGAGAATTCGTTTACTCTCTTACTTTGTTTTTTTTTTTTTTTTTGCTTAAGTACAAAAACGGTTTCATGCTAACAACAATTTTCACATACAACACAATTGATGTGTTTGTGTTTCTTATTCATTGTGAGCTGTTTTCGTTTTTTAAAACTAAAAGAATGGTGTTGGTTCAAATATTTTTGTGTAATAAAGAATACAGTGCTCCGATACGACTATATAAGCTAGTGTAGGGCAAAGCATATTTAGTTTGTAGTTGCGCGAAGGAAAATAAATTATCGAATATATGGCGCCCTATTTAATATCGTTATAAAAGTGTAGTTAGAAATATGTTTTATTATTATTATTTATTTAAGCTAAACAATTAATTTTATATTTATTTGATATAAAAGGTTAATTAAACCAAAAAATGTAATTCCAAAAATATTAAAAAAAAACAAGTATACCTATATTCATCAGAGTGGGCAAACAAACAAAACATTTTGCAAAAGTTTCAACAAAGTCATACACTTCTCAAAATTTTTTTAATGGTATTGTACATGAGCAAAACAAAAACAAATACTTTCTAAATGAGAAAGAGCGCAAATGAAACAATTAGCTTTTCGCTCTTGTGCTTGCTTTGTTTTTTGTTGTTTTTTTTTCTTCTTCTTCTCTTTTACTCTTCTCTCCTTTTTCTTCTCATTCATTTTTTGTTGTACCTACGCACATTTGAGTTAGTGTATTTGTAGTACTCAAAACAAAAAGAATATACAAAATTAAATGGGACAATCTTTCTCACTGTTTCTGTTTTATTTTTGTTTTACTCATTGTAAAGAATACAACAAAATGAGATCAAACGTTCAGTTTTGTTTATTTTCCATATATAACTGTATGTATATATTAATTTTTGAAGACAAGATACTTCAATTTTTTATGTTAAGAATAAATAATAAATAAATAAATAACTCAAAATTAAAATTATTTCTTAGTTTTTACTTTGAAGCATCAAAAAGTATATTTTGAGGATTTTCATCTCCATAAAAAGGCTCATAAGGTTACTTTATTGGATAAAATATCTATTTTTGGAACTTCCTTTTTCTGTAGTCCATGAGCAATGTTTTCCAAGGAGTACCAATAATAGAAAATGCAATACCTCTATTCTGTGTTGAGAACAAGTGTTGGCAAACCACTCTGGGGTCATTCGTTTACATGACTCAATAATAAAAGATTTTATACATTTATTTTTTATATATTTATATTTTATTTATTATTTATTATAACGAGCTCCATTGTATCCCATTCTCTCTCGAAAGCATTGGTGGACAGTGGTCTCACATCTCACACTCTCTGCGCAGCGCTGCCAAAACAGTTCTTGGTTTTGAGCGTCCTCCCCGCAGAAACCAATGGTACGATGAAGAGTGCCGTGAGGCCACTGCAGCAAAGAACGCTGCCTATAGACGAACATTGCAGTCCACCACTACAAGAGCAACGGTGGAGGTGTACAGAGAGAAGAGGAGGGAAGAGAGACGCCTATTCAGAAAGAAGAAAAGAGAGCAAGAAAGGCGTGATCGTGAGGAAATCGAGATGTGCAGAAGTAGAAATGATGCTCGAAATTTTTATAAAAAGATAAGGCGTCTTACTACTGGTTTTAAGCCCGGAGCAACCTCCTGCAGAGACGCACATGGTAACCTGGTTACAGATGCACAACAGACACTAAGATTATGGAGACAGCACTTCTCTAATCTACTGCAGGGCGATGGCGACAGAAATTCCGCCTCTAGAGATGCTGTGCCGGACCCAATCATTAACGACGACTTCAAAATCCCGTCCTCAGCCATGAAGAGGTCAAGGTTGCCATATGGCGACTGAAGAACAACAAGGCAGCTGGACCTGATGGTTTGCCAGCTGAACTCTTCAAGTATGGAGGCGATGAGTTGGTTAGGTTCATGCACCAACTCATTTGCAGAGTATGGCTGGAGGAAAGTATGCCCAATGATTGGAATCTTAGTGCCCTCTGTCCCATCCTGAAAAAGGGAGACCCCACAATATGCACCAACTACAGGGGTATAAGCCTTCTCCCTATCGCATATAAGGTTCTTACGAGCGTATTGTGTGAACGACTGAAGCCATTCGCCATCTCACTGATTGGACCTTATCAGTGCGGCTTCAGATCTGGTAAGTCCACCATTGACAAGATATTCACACTGCACCAAATCCTGGAGAAGACCCTTGAAAGTCAAGTCGACACACACCATCTTTTTGTCGACTATAAGGCAGCTTTCGATAGCCCAATTAGGGATCGCGCTTATGCCGCAATGTCTGAGCTCGGTATTCCTGCTAAGCTGATAAGACTATGCAGAATGACGTTGAGCAACGCCGGCAAGGTAGGAAGGGACCTCTCCGAGCCTTTTAATACCGTGCGAGGTCTCAGACAGGGCGATCCCTTATCCTGCGACCTCTTCAATTTCGTCATGGAGAGTGTTTTGCGAAAGGCGGGTGTGCATCGTAATCGCACTATTTTTAACAAAAGTGTCCAGCCCCTTGCGTATGCAGACGATATAGACATCATTGGGCATACCAATGAATTAGAATGAAACAAAAAAACACAAAGTAAAAATTTTGTGGTGGCTATCGTCTTATACACTGTGATATTGTGTGTGCAAAAATTTTGTTGTGGCTATCTTGCTGTGTGTTGTTCTTGTTATAGTTGTTGGAGTTTCGTCACTGTATGTACTGTGGCTAAACGACAAAAACTAAACCACAATGCAAAAGAAGTAAAACACACATTAATTTCTCTTTGGTTTCTCTTGTTTTGTTACGCTCTTTTCTTTTGTTTTACCTTTTGCCCTTCCTTCCCGCGTCTGATAATTTTTTTTTTTAAATATTTGGATAAGTGTTGAGATGCGCATTCTATATGATTTATATTCTTTGCTAATAGTCTTTCCTTCATCAAGACTTTGTAAAATATCACAATTTCCCTTTAAAGTTAGTGTTGTATGTTTGCGTTTATTATATAAAAACATGGCACTTGGTATGAAATAAGACAAACACGCTTGCGTAAGAATGAACCGAAACTGGTGCAAAATGTAAATAAAAGAATTACAGCCAGGCCCAGGATATCGAAAGAAAACTTAAGCGAAAGAAACTCAGTCACTCACTGTGAATTTAAACTGCGACCCACTAATTGTCACTTTATCGTTCGTTTTGCTTTACGTTACCAACGTAATGCAAATAAACAACAAAGCTGCCATATCAACATATCAAAAAATATACGCGAATATACACGAAAAAAGCGCTGAAATGCTTAAATTGTACAGTAAAAAATGCAACCGTATGCTAGTTTAACTTGACAGAAATGTAGTAAACCAACTTATTCCGATTTTGTTTATTTATGTATATGTGTGTAAAAAAATTTTGTGTTACCAATCGCATTTATTTTTGGCGACACAAAAATTAGTGTGCCGCAAATCAGCTGTTTGTCGCTTAAAGCTACACGATTCGATATCGTGGGCCTGGCTGTTTATTTTTGTTTATTTTGTTTTTAACACCAACAAAAACAAAACAAAATTTGACAAATTAGATACGGTAGAGTTGCTCAGAAACTCGCCGATGCATCTACCTGATAATAAATTTGCCTTGGCTAACACAAAACTTTTTTACACACATATACATAAATAAACAAAATCGGAATAAGTTGGTTTACTACATTTCTGTCAAGTTAAACTAGCATACGGTTGCATTTTTTACTGTACAATTTAAGCATTTCAGCGCTTTTTTCGTGTATATTCGCGTATATTTTTTGATATGTTGATATGGCAGCTTTGTTGTTTATTTGCATTACGTTGGTAACGTAAAGCAAAACGAACGATAAAGTGACAATTAGTGGGTCGCAGTTTAAATTCACAGTGAGTGACTGAGTTTCTTTCGCTTAAGTTTTCTTTCGATATCCTGGGCCTGGCTGTAATTCTTTTATTTACATTTTACACCAGTTTCGGTTCATTCTTACGCAAGCGTGTTTGTCTTATTTCATACCAAGTGCCATGTTTTTATATAATAAACGCAAACATACAACACTAACTTCAAAGGGAAATTGTGATATTTTACAAAGTCTTGATGAAGGAAAGACTATTAGCAAAGAATATAAATCATATAGAATGCGCATCTCAACACTTATCCAAATATTTAAAAAAAAAAAATTATCAGACGCGGGAAGGAAGGGCAAAAGGTAAAACAAAAGAAAAGAGCGTAACAAAACAAGAGAAACCAAAGAGAAATTAATGTGTGTTTTACTTCTTTTGCATTGTGGTTTAGTTTTTGTCGTTTAGCCACAGTACATACAGTGACGAAACTCCAACAACTATAACAAGAACAACACACAGCAAGATAGCCACAACAAAATTTTTGCACACACAATATCACAGTGTATAAGACGATAGCCACCACAAAATTTTTACTTTGTGTTTTTTTGTTTCATTCTAATTCATTGGTATGCCCAATGATGTCTATATCGTCTGCATACGCAAGGGACTGGACACTTTTGTTAAAAATAGTGCGATTACGATGCACACCCGCCTTTCGCAAAACACTCTCCATGACGAAATTGAAGAGGTCGCAGGATAAGGGATCGCCCTGTCTGAGACCTCGCACGGTATTAAAAGGCTCGGAGAGGTCCCTTCCTACCTTGCCGGCGTTGCTCAACGTCATTCTGCATAGTCTTATCAGCTTAGCAGGAATACCGAGCTCAGACATTGCGGCATAAGCGCGATCCCTAATTGGGCTATCGAAAGCTGCCTTATAGTCGACAAAAAGATGGTGTGTGTCGACTTGACTTTCAAGGGTCTTCTCCAGGATTTGGTGCAGTGTGAATATCTTGTCAATGGTGGACTTACCAGATCTGAAGCCGCACTGATAAGGTCCAATCAGTGAGATGGCGAATGGCTTCAGTCGTTCACACAATACGCTCGTAAGAACCTTATATGCGATAGGGAGAAGGCTTATACCCCTGTAGTTGGTGCATATTGTGGGGTCTCCCTTTTTCAGGATGGGACAGAGGGCACTAAGATTCCAATCATTGGGCATACTTTCCTCCAGCCATACTCTGCAAATGAGTTGGTGCATGAACCTAACCAACTCATCGCCTCCATACTTGAAGAGTTCAGCTGGCAAACCATCAGGTCCAGCTGCCTTGTTGTTCTTCAGTCGCCATATGGCAACCTTGACCTCTTCATGGCTGAGGACGGGATTTTGAAGTCGTCGTTAATGATTGGGTCCGGCACAGCATCTCTAGAGGCGGAATTTCTGTCGCCATCGCCCTGCAGTAGATTAGAGAAGTGCTGTCTCCATAATCTTAGTGTCTGTTGTGCATCTGTAACCAGGTTACCATGTGCGTCTCTGCAGGAGGTTGCTCCGGGCTTAAAACCAGTAGTAAGACGCCTTATCTTTTTATAAAAATTTCGAGCATCATTTCTACTTCTGCACATCTCGATTTCCTCACGATCACGCCTTTCTTGCTCTCTTTTCTTCTTTCTGAATAGGCGTCTCTCTTCCCTCCTCTTCTCTCTGTACACCTCCACCGTTGCTCTTGTAGTGGTGGACTGCAATGTTCGTCTATAGGCAGCGTTCTTTGCTGCAGTGGCCTCACGGCACTCTTCATCGTACCATTGGTTTCTGCGGGGAGGACGCTCAAAACCAAGAACTGTTTTGGCAGCGCTGCGCAGAGAGTGTGAGATGTGAGACCACTGTCCACCAATGCTTTCGAGAGAGAATGGGATACAATGGAGCTCGTTATAATAAATAATAAATAAAATATAAATATATAAAAAATAAATGTATAAAATCTTTTATTATTGAGTCATGTAAACGAATGACCCCAGAGTGGTTTGCCAACACTTGTTCTCAACACAGAATAGAGGTATTGCATTTTCTATTATTGGTACTCCTTGGAAAACATTGCTCATGGACTACAAAAAAAGGAAGTTCCAAAAATAGATATTTTATCCAATAAAGTAACCTTATGAGCCTTTTTATGGAGATGAAAATCCTCAAAATATACTTTTTGATGCTTCAAAGTAAAAACTATGAAATAATTTTAATTTTGAGTATTATTTATTTATTATTTATTCTTAACATAAAAAATTGAAGTATCTTGTCTTCAAAAATTAATATATACATACAGTTATATATTTTAAACATACATACATATATAAATTAAAAATAAAATTTTTTTCAATTTTTTTATAATTGAAAAATCATCAATTTATCATTCGAAAATTTGTCATTAATGAATATCAGAGTAGGAAAATAAACAAAACTGAACGTTTGATCTCATTTTGTTGTATTCTTTACAATGAGTAAAACAAAAATAAAACAGAAACAGTGAGAAAGATTGTCCCATTTAATTTTGTATATTCTTTTTGTTTTGAGTACTACAAATACACTAACTCAAATGTGCGTAGGTACAACAAAAAATGAATGAGAAGAAAAAGGAGAGAAGAGTAAAAGAGAAAAAGAAGAAAAAAAAAACAACAAAAAACAAAGCAAGCACAAGAGCGAAAAGCTAATTGTTTCATTTGCGCTCTTTCTCATTTAGAAAGTATTTGTTTTTGTTTTGCTCATGTACAATACCATTAAAAAAATTTTGAGAAGTGTATGACTTTGTTGAAACTTTTGCGAAATGTTTTGTTTGTTTGCCCACTCTGATGAATATAGGTATACTTGTTTTTTTTTAATATTTTTGGAATTACATTTTTTGGTTTAATTAACCTTTTATATCAAATAAATATAAAATTAATTGTTTAGCTTAAATAAATAATAATAATAAAACATATTTCTAACTACACTTTTATAACGATATTAAATAGGGCGCCATATATTCGATAATTTATTTTCCTTCGCGCAACTACAAACTAAATATGCTTTGCCCTACACTAGCTTATATAGTCGTATCGGAGCACTGTATTCTTTATTACACAAAAATATTTGAACCAACACCATTCTTTTAGTTTTAAAAAACGAAAACAGCTCACAATGAATAAGAAACACAAACACATCAATTGTGTTGTATGTGAAAATTGTTGTTAGCATGAAACCGTTTTTGTACTTAAGCAAAAAAAAAAAAAAAAACAAAGTAAGAGAGTAAACGAATTCTCTTTGCTGAGTAAGAGAGTAACAATTCTTTTTGCGGGTTCCAACATTACGACCCGCCATAAGAATTTTACTTGTACATGATACACATTCTATATGATTTATATTATTTGCTATTAGGCAGGTTGTCGAAAAATTCCATGTTCCTAAATCAACGCATTGCGTCTTAAATGTAAAAAGCCTCTGTAGAAATGGATAAAAAAACACAGATATCTAATGCAGATATCAAAGCAAAGATATCATTTTCAGTTTTTATTCAGAGGGCTTAGGAGAAAAACATAGATATGCAGGATATTCTATTGTTGAAGAGGCTACTGCAAAAAGCGATTTGTGAGCACAAAATAACTTAGTTTTTTAATAAATCATAGTACATATATATGTATTTAATTTATGTATCGTTAGCTTAACATGAAATTTGAAGAATGAGATTTTTATGCAATCTTAAGGTGTGGTCACATATGGCAAATATTTGATGAAAAACACAAAATGTTTGTTTGCAGCAGTGTGACCACAAAATATTTTTGGGGTGCAAATAAAAATGGTGTTTTCTAGCAAATAAAAATGTCTCCAATGTGATCAAAGTGTGACCACTTTTGAGAAATATTTTCTCTACTTTTTGAGCATATAATTATTTGATCTTACAAAATTTTTGTAAGAGAAAACAGTAATAAATAACGGCTGTAGTAGGTAGTGTTGTTACTTTTAAAAATAGGTATTTTAACAATTTTTGTTCAGATGTTTTATTTATTGTGTTTAAATAAACATAAAATATTGCCTGTATAAATTTTTTTCTATTTTATCGTTGAAAAATAAAAAAGTTTCCAACACCGATATTTAAACAAAACAACCGAACATCTGTGTGAAATTAATTTATTTTTTGGCGTACAATATGGAGGTAAGTTTTAATTTTTTTTTTAACAATAATTTTAAAAATAAATGTTTTTAGAACAGAGGAGACTACGGCGAAGATGAGGTATTATTACAATATATGGAGGTAAGCTGAAATGAATATAAATTATAAAAAAAAATATATATAGGTATGTACATTTATGAATACTGTTTGTGATTTAGGAAATAGAAGAAACCAGTCAGTCTGTTCCTCTAAAAAGATATAAAAAGAAACCCAAAGTGTTAAGGGAATGGGAAGAAATGGATGTATTCAAGCTTATTGCACTAGTCGAATCAGAAAAGTGCTTGTGGGATGCTTCGGATGAAGCATACCATAATAAGGCATTACGCGACCGTGCATGAAGGAATATAAAGAACAATTTCGATGACAACATTACGCAACAAGAATTAAATGCTAAGTGGACAAATCTTCGTATACAATTTAGAGGGTACGCGGGAAGAATGAAAACAAAATCCGCCAAGGTGTTGTCGAATCTCCTAAATGGAAATTCTACAACGCTATGAGTTTTGTTGGCCGTGCTGAGGAAAAGCAGAAATAAATTTATCATATTTACCTTTGTAATTATAATAAACACTTCCAGAGTGAATTGGTGCAGTCATAACGACATGTTTTCCATCTAATGCGCCAATGCAATTGGGAAAATTCCACTTTTGCTGGAATTCTTTCGAAACTGTTACCCATTCTTCGACGGTTGATGGAATCTGAAATTAAATTACATGTTGGATATAAAAGACGTGTAATATTTTTTATACCTTCAAATAAGTCGGCTGTAACACTTTGTATAAAGCATCGCATACATAAGGAATAATTCCAGAAATAGTGTTATGAGGAATGCGAAAAACGTACTGCAACATCTAAAATTTTCTCCAGTCGCCAGGTACCGAAGTGTAACAGCCAAGCGTTCCGTGGGAGATATTGGCTCACGAAAGTTAGTTACCTTTTTAGTTATAAGCGGTGCCAGTAACTATACCTGCAAAGGTATAAGTATATTTTTTTTATTTACTTCTTTGTTTCAAATAATGTTATACTCACTTAATAATCATAATCAGTTGAGTTCATCCTCAAAAAGTTTTTGTAAATATCTGGGGTTTCAGATCGAAGCTCCAGTAATAACTTTGCACAACATCCTTCCTCCTTACGACGCTCAACCCACTTACGAACCCATTGCCTTTTTTTCTTCTTTTTTTTTTGCTTCTTCCTCTAGTATTAATAGAGCAGCTGCTCCGCAACTTAACACAAATAATGTTTCACAATCTTTAATTACAAATTGGAACTTATCTATATTTATTTTACTATTTTATGTACATATCGTCGATGGAATTAAAGAACGCTGTAACTGACAAAACCTTAAATGTTCACCAGAGCCAAAAAACTTTTATAAAAGTAGAACAAATACACTGGTATTTTTCATTTCACAGACGGCGTAAGTGAACTTATTTTCATCGTAGAGATTTGAGACCGGGACCAATCGACGCTTTTTTTTTCTGATAAAAATGATGCAAAAAACGTATTTTCGATTTTTTGTCAGTTACAGCGTTCTTTAATTCCATCGACGATATGTATATAATTATTTCTAAAGATGAAAAAAATATTTTTCGAAACAAATTTATGAAGAAACAAATTTTAAAATTTTGACAGTTTCAAAATTATATACATATATATAAAATTATATATATCAAATATTTGTCCCCAATGTGACCACCAAACAAAATATAAAAAAATTTAAAGTAAATATAAGCAACTATATTTGAAGCAAATATTTGCCTGATGTGACCGTAGCTTTAGAAATAAATTCAAAATACACAGTTTAAAAAAAAATTATGAATGTGAATAATTTTTACCTGATGTTGGAAATGATGTGTAAATGTGCTAACTTTACGACTGTCAAAGAAATTGCGCTAAGTCAGATTGTTTTTTCGCGACCTTTTTTACAAAACAATAATATCCACTTGCGCTTCTTGTTTTTCGTGAGCTTTATTTGTGCAAAATAAATATTATTTGTGTTTTATTTTAAACGCAAAAGGTAATAAATGACTTTAATGACTTAATTAAATGAAGAATTAAATAAAAACAAAACAATTTCTTAGCAGATTTTCATGGATTTGCACGACAATAACAACGTTACAGCACAATCACTTCAGTGCATCGATGATGCGTCTTTTGGAATAGAATCTGACAATGGTGTGGTTGGTTTCGTTCCTTATAGCTTCAACAGTGACTCTGACAATTCCTTTGATATGCCAGTGAGAAATAAAAAACGCAAAAAGAGAGCGCAGGTGGAGAACAATACATGGCTCTTTGCAAAAAAATAAAAACAGAAGAGAATGTGGAAAAAGCTATTGGGGAAGAAAAAAAGAAAGTGACGTGTGGAATTATAAAAAATAAAAGTTGCACGAGCCATAAAGGCAAGATGTAAGTGTGCTCAAACATGTGATACTGCCACCATGAAATGTGCATTGGTGACTGATGCTCAACGACAGCAGATATTCAACACGTTTTGGAGGATGGATTCGAAACAAAAAAAGTTTATGTGAATACATTAGTGCAAACGACTAAACCATCCAATCCTCGAAATAGAACAAATCTTAATGCGTCTAGAAGAGTGCAAACTTTGAAATATCACTTGAAAGTGGATGGTAAAAATTTGCGCGTATGTAGAATTTTTTTTTAAATAGATGCTCAGTGCTTAGTTGGGTTAATAAACTGCGCATAATAATGTCATGAAAAATTTTGAAAACAACATTTCAAAAGAAAAAAAAGACATGAACTTATTTTTTGATTCTCTGCCAGTAATGGAGTCTCATTACTGTCGTGCTGTCACGCAAAAAAAAAATATCTATTACCGGAATAGCGTTCTAAGCAAATGCTTTATGATTTTTATTGAAATGATTGGTGCGCAACTCACAACGTCCGGCCACTTTCCTTACGTACGTTTCATTCGGTATTTGAGAGCAAAAATCTTGGCTTGTTTGCACCAAAGAAGGACCAGTGTGAAATATGTGCACGTTATTCTGCCGGCACTACTCCACTGGAAGTATATTCTTGTCACCAAGAAAAAAAAGAAAAAGCAAGAATGGAAAAGAACAAAGACAGCTCTGACGAATCCAATGTGTTTACCGTAGATCTTCAAGCTGTACTCGTGGCTCCGAAATCCCAAGTCAGCAGCTTATATCAACATAATAAACAAAAAAGGCTATTGCTTCCTCTGGAATGAAGCTGAAGGAGGTGTGAATCCTGAAGATTTTGCAAGCATATGGGCTTATTTTATTGAAACCAAAATTCTTCCCAGCCTTGATAAAAGTGATAACCCTATTAAGATAATATTTTATAGTGATGGATGTGGTTACCAAAACCGCAATTGTGTAATGAGTGTAATGCAGTTTATGTTTCCAGCTGGGGTATGACTCAGTCTGTCCAGGTTCGAACTTAAAGGTCTGCTTCCTTTAAATAAAACACAAAACTCCTTTCGTGTAATATAAATGAACAAAGCTTTATTAACGAAACCTTAAGCTAACTTATGTACTACTTATTCTATAAAACAGGTTCACGACCTGCAGGATGGTGTTATCAGCTATGTTGTCTCTGCTTTCAGGAATGTTCTTGTCTCGTGATATCACTATGACTACGATGTTGGCTTCGGGATATGCGCACAATCGCCCCTGCTCGGGCGCCATTGTAATGCAGTTTATGTTTCCAGCTGGGGTATGACTCAGTCTGTCCAGGTTCGAACTTAAAGGTCTGCTTCCTTTAAATAAAACACAAAACTCCTTTCGTGTAATATAATATGAACAAAGCTTTATTAACGAAACCTTAAGCTAACTTATGTACTACTTATTCTATAAAACAGATTCACGACCTGCAGGATGGTGTTATCAGCTATGTTGTCTCTGCTTTCAGGAATACTTTTGTCTCGTGATATCACTATGACTACGATGTTGGCTTCGGGATGTGCGCACAATCGTCTGGTCTAGATAACGAGAAAATATGAGAAAACAGAGGTCGGATTTATAATAATTGTTAATATAAGATTTGGGAATATAAGATACCACGACGGCAAGGGGTATTCGGGAGCTCTTGTCGTCGGCTACGGTTAGTACGAGTATAAACGGAATTCGAGGGCTTTTATACTCGGCAAAATACTTCGGTTACGTCAAATACGAGTGTAAGAGGAATTCGGGAGCTCGTACACTCGGCAAATCTACACTATTTATAATCAAAAATACGACAAGAGGAATTCGGAAGCTCTTGTCATCAGCTACAGTTAGTACGAGTATAAAAGGAATTCGGGGGCTTTTATACTCGGCAAAATACTTTATCTACGTCTAATACGAGTGTAAGAGGAATTCGGGAGCTCGTACACTCAACAAATCTACACGATTTATAATCAAAAATACGACAAGAGGAATTCGGGAGCTCTTGTCATCAGCTACGGTTAGTACGAGTATAAAAGGAATTTGGGGGCTTTTATACTCGGCAAAATACTTTATCTACGTCTAATACGAGTGTAAGAGGAATTCGGGAGCTCGTACACTCAGCAAATCTACACGATTTATGTTCAAAAATACGACAAGAGGAATTCGGGAGCTCTTGTCATCAGCTACAGTTAGTACGAGTATAAAAGGAATTCGGGGGCTTTTATACTCGGCAAAATACTCTATCTACGTCTAATACGAGTGTAAGAGGAATTCGGGAACTCGTACACTCAACAAATCTACACGATTTATAATCAAAAATACGACAAGAGGAATTCGGGAGTTCTTGTCATAAGCTACAGTTAGTACGAGTATAAAAGGAATTCGGGGGCTTTTATACTCGGCAAAATACTTTATCTACGTCTAATACGAGTGTAAGAGGAATTCGGGAGCTCGTACACTCAACAAATCTACACGATTTATGATCAAAAATACGACAAGAGGAATTCGGGAGCTCTTGTCATCAGCTACGGTTAGTACGAGTAAAAAGGAATTCGGGGGCTTTTATACCCGGCAAAATACTTTATCTACGTCTAATACGAGTGTAAGAGGAATTCGGGAGCTCGTACACTCAACAAATCTACACGATTTATGTTCAAAAATATGACAAGAGGAATTCGGGAGCTCTTGTCATCAGCTACGGTTAGTACGAGTATAAAAGTAATTCGGGGGCTTTTATACTCGGCAAAATATTTAGCTACGTCTAATACGAGTGTAGGAGGAATTCGGGAGCTCGTACACTCAGCAAATCTACATAATTTATAATTACAAATACGACAAGAGGAATTCGGGAGCTCTTGTCATCAGCTACTGTAAAAAATAACTATTATCATAATTACAGCCATGAACTCGACTATCATGAAGCTACGATCGTACAACTACGATCCTAAGTCTACGACATATATCGACTACGCCGGGGAGTAAGTATCGGGCTATTGGCCGTCGTGTACTAACTCTCTGTCGGCAATCTACGAAATAAACTTAATCTAAAATCACGAATGAAAAAGGAATTCGGCAGCTTTTCCATTCGTTAAACTACAAGGTAATTAATAATAAAAATAACTACGATACTTAAAACTACTACATAGCCCGTCGGCTATACTGGAGGGTAAGTGTCGGGCTATTGGCCGTCGCCCACCCACTCTCTATTTCATCCATCAAACTCTGTTAACTTATACAAAAACATACTTTACCTCAATGAGAATTATATGTCCTTACAATTACATGAAATATACATATTGTTATTATCATTAGAATATTATTAATTTTACAATTCCTCTTTGTGCGGTGTCCGTAGGTTTGATGGTCATACTGCTGTATATGCTTGTAATAACTAAAGTTGTTGTTGTTTATTACATTTACTCGATAGCAGCAGTGTATGTGGTTGGTATACAGACACCTGTTTATTTTATACGTCTATATATATGGGACTTTTGTAACGCCACGTTACAGTCCCCTCCTTCTTGGGAAAAAAAAATTTTGTATATAAAAATATGTTTTTTTTTTTTCTTTAGTATTTCGTCCCACAATTAAGACGCTCATAGTAGGGTTTACATCTCGTACATGCACCCTTTATCGTTTCATATCGTTGGACTGTATTCGTTTATTCAGCTCGATGGGAACGTTTAGTTTCATAGGCTCTTCATGTATCGGTCTGCTCTCCTCATTAATCAATTTCCCTTCCAATGATCGAAGGAGGTTTTCCGAAGAGGCCCGTTGTCGTTTAAAACGAACTAGTTCGCTGAGCTGACGTCAAAGTTGATCCACGGTTAATCTGTCGTTGATGACTATGCCATTTTCCCGGCATACTTTCATCAATAAGTTTATACTTCTTTAGAGGGTAGATCCATCCTAATAAATCTGTTTGTAGTATCTGTGTAGCTGTTCGGGTTTCGTTGCTTTGTTCTGGTCCCGATTCAAGTTCGTTGGTGGTCGTCGAGGTTTTTCCACAAGATGCGTTTCTTGAATTCGGGTCCCTGCTCGGGCGCCATTCTAATGCAGTTTATGTTTCCAGCTGGGGTATGACTCAGTCTGTCCAGGTTCGAACTTAAAGGTCTGCTTCCTTTAAATAAAACACAAAACTCCTTTCGTGTAATATAATATGAACAAAGCTTTATTAACGAAACTTTAAGCTAACTTATGTACTACTTATTCTATAAAACATATTCACGACCTGCAGGATGGTGTTATCAGCTATGTTGTCTCTGCTTTCAGGAATACTCTTGTCTCGTGATATCACTATGACTACGATGTTGGCTTCGGGATGTGCGCACAATCGTCTGGTCTAGATAACGAGAAAATATGAGAAAACAGAGGTCGGATTTATAATAATTGTTAATCCAAGATTTGGGAATATAAGATACCACGACGACAAGGGGTATTCGGGAGCTCTTGTCGTCGGCTACGGTTAGTACGAAAATAAAAGGAATTCGAGGGCTTTTATACTCGGCAAAATACTTCGGTTACGTCAAATACGAGTGTAAGAGGAATTCGGGAGCTCGTACACTCGGCAAATCTACACTATTTATAATCAAAAATACGACAAGAGGAATTCGGAAGCTCTTGTCATCAGCTACAGTTAGTACGAGTATAAAAGGAATTCGGGGGCTTTTATACTCGGCAAAATACTTTATCTACGTCTAATACGAGTGTAAGAGGAATTCGGGAGCTCGTACACTCAACAAATCTACACGATTTATAATCAAAAATACGACAAGAGGAATTCGGGAGCTCTTGTCATCAGCTACGGTTAGTACGAGTATAAAAGGAATTTGGGGGCTTTTATACTCGGCAAAATACTTTATCTACGTCTAATACGAGTGTAAGAGGAATTCGGGAGCTCGTACACTCAACAAATCTACACGATTTATGTTCAAAAATACGACAAGAGGAATTCGGGAGCTCTTGTCATCAGCTACAGTTAGTACGAGTATAAAAGGAATTCGGGGGCTTTTATACTCGGCAAAATACTTTATCTACGTCTAATACGAGTGTAAGAGAAATTCGGGAGCTCGTACACTCAACAAATCTACACGATTTATGATCAAAAATACGACAAGAGGAATTCGGGAGCTCTTTTCATCAGCTACGGTTAGTACGAGTATAAAAGGAATTCGGGGGCTTTTATACTCGGCAAAATACTTTATCTACGTCTAATACGAGTGTAAGAGGAATTCGGGAGCTCGTACACTCAACAAATCTACACGATTTATGTTCAAAAATACGACAAGAGGAATTCGAGAGCTCTTGTCATCAGCTACAGTTAGTACGAGTATAAAAGGAATTCGGGGGCTTTTATACTCGGCAAAATACTTCGGCTACGTCTAATACGAGTGTAAGAGGAATTCGGGAGCTCATACACTCGGCAAATCTACATAATTTATAATTGCAAATACGACAAGAGGAATTCGGGAGCTCTTGTCATCAGCTACTGTAAAAAATAACTATTATCATAATTACAGCCATGAACTCGACTATCATGAAGCTACGATCGTACAACTACGATCCTAAGTCTACGACATATATCGACTACGCCGGGGAGTAAGTATCGGGCTATTGGCCGTCGTGTACTAACTCTCTGTCGGCAATCTACGAAATAAACTTAATCTAAAATCACGAATGAAAAAGGAATTCGGCAGCTTTTCCATTCGTTAAACTACAAGGTAATTAATAATAAAAATAACTACGATACTTAAAACTACTACATAGCCCATCGGCTATACTGGAGAGTAAGTGTCGGGCTATTGGCCGTCGCCCACCCACTCTCTATTTCATCCATCAAACTCTGTTAACTTATACAAAAACATACTTTACCTCAATGAGAATTATATGTCCTTACAATTACATGAAATATACATATTGTTATTATCATTAGTAATATTATTAATTTTACAATTCCTCTTTGTGCGGTGTCCGTAGGTTTGATGGTCATACTGCTGTATATGCTTGTAATAACTAAAGTTGTTGTTGTTTATTACATTTACTCGATAGCAGCAGTGTATGTGGTTGGTATACAGACACCTGTTTATTTTATACGTCTATATATATGGGACTTTTGTAATGCCACGTTACATGAGTAACGCACTTCTAAATACTGCTATTAAGCACAACATTGTGATAGAGCAGAAAATACTGGAGCCTGGGCATACGCAGATGGAGGCCGATAGTGTCAACTCTACCATAGAGCGTGCTATGAAGAATAAAAATATCGATGTTCCTGCCGAATATATCGGAATATGTAAAGCAGCAAGAAAAAAGCCTATGCCATACGATGTGACTTATTTGACACATGATTTTTTTTTTTAAATTTAACAATATTGAATTCTGTAAAAGTATTCGTCCTGGACGTATCAAAGGTGATGCGAAAGTCACAGACATTCGTGGATTAAAATATACACCAAAGCGAGAAATTTTCTTTAAATTACGGTTCACCACTTTATGGAAGATTCTGCCGCAAAGAATTGATCAAAAAATAGTTGCTTTAAAGTGGTGCAATTTAGAACAACTGTACCAAAACAGAATACCAATTAAACGTAAGAAATACGAAGATCTACAATACTTGAAACTTACTTTGCCTAAGGACCATCATTAATTTTATGATGATTTGCTTTTCGAATAATTAAATTTTTACTGATTTTTTTATATAACTTTTACTAGCAGCAAGAGTAAGATTGCAAAATTGTTATTTGTGATAATTTTTATAAAATTTTAAGATTGCTTTTATAAATAATTAACTAAGAATAATTAAATAGCAGCAATGAAATAAGACTGCATATAATTTGTGATCAATGTTGACAAATAAACAGGTACCTTTTTATTTTTGAAACTAAATTGCTTTAATTTTATTTATTAATATCTGTGAAATTTTGAAAAAACGTCTTCTCTCGAAATAAGACAATTTTCCAAGATTTTTATAGTAAATATAGAATTTCCTTGCCCATCTTTTGCTCTAATCCCCGTATTTCTACGACCTTTGGAACGCAAGATATGCAGTTGACTAATTGACCTCTTTCAGTCTTTCCCCCAATTTCAGTTAGACAAAACGACTTCTTTCAGAGAATTAAGAATAATTTGAAAAATTGAATGTCTACAGAAACTTTTATTTAATTTTAATTATTATTTTTTAATTATTTGCATATTGTAGCGAAAAATTGAAGCATATTTTTTTTAATGAAACCGAAATATTTTTTCCAGATCAACTTCTTTCAACCTTTCCTTCATATTCGATTTTAACAAAACAACTTGTCTTGACTTATGCGATTAAAATAATTTCCAAATTTAATAAAAAAAATTTTGACAAAACGACTTGTATGGTGGAAGCTAATTTTTTTCTTTAAACTCTATTTAACAAAAAGTCTTAAATTAATTTTTTGTCATTTTAAAGAAAACTATTGCTTCTAGAGGGAAAAAAAGGTCGCATAATGTTCATTAAGTATTAGTGTATATTAATCAAGTTCAAAATTTCTTTAATTTTTTAAGCAATAACTTCTATTAACCTTTTCAACTGTTTTTTTGCTCTACTGAAAAATTGTTGATTTTGAAAGAAGACGTTTTGTCAAATGTCCACAGATATGTACTATGAAAATAGTATAAAATGTGCTAAGTCAGAAAAAAAAAATTATGTAAGAAAAACTGCTAACTCAATAAAAAGCTGATAGGGGTAAAATGCATGTTTTTTTTAGTTTTTTTGTCCTTTGCGTTGAGTAGTTATGACATTGAGGTTACTGCATTTACAGTTTAATAAAATAATGTTTTATTTAAAAGTTATTAGGTTTTTTGTCTCTCCTGTAAAATTTGAAAAAGATGACTTAGCACAATTTCAATTTAAGCTAACGTGATATATTATTTAATAATTTACTACTATAGTCAGGACAACTCGATAATCCGAACGTGCCTAAAACTGTGTCCGATTTGTCGAAGTTGAACTGTACAAATATTAGATTCTATCGATGAATAAAAAAAACCTAAATATATAGTATGGAGACTAAAAGTGTGTGCTTATATCCACACGGTTGATTTTAAATGAACAAAAATGTTGGTAATGATGATTAAGGTTATTATTGTCTAAGAATTGTTGGCCGATATTTTAAAGTCTTTGCTGAAACATGCATTGGCTGTTTTATTCTCCTCTAGTTAGAAGAGACGCTCAACCATTACACAAAATCCACCGATAGATGGGGTAATTGCTGTTAATCATTCAAGGGTGGAGCTGTAACACTGACCTTTGAGTGGTCAAATTGACAGCAAATTGTCTCATCAACAAAAAGACGCATAATGTAATATCTATCTGTAACAAAAAAAAAATCTATCTATATATCTTCAATCTCCAATACAATGCACTGCATGAGTAAGTTTTCTACCCCTGAGTATTGGTCTTAAAGAAAAAATCTAAAGCATCATATCGTCAACGGAATTAAAGAACGCTGTAACTGACAAAAAATCGAAAGTACGTTGTTTGCATAATTTTTATCAGAAAAAAAAAGTACGTGTCGATTGGTTCCGGTCCCAGATTTCTACGATGAAAATAAATTCACTTACACCGTCTACGAAATGAAAAATTCCAGTGTATTTGTTCACACGTAGAGATTCTTATTTTTAAGATTGCATGTTTATAGGCTAATACTCTATCTTGGTGGGGTGCGATAAAGCGATGCGAGATAACGCCATATGGCCTTATCACTCAATTCAAAGAGAGATGAAGCCATATTCACGCCAAAATTTTTATATGGCTTTATTTCCAATTTCAAAGAGCGATAAGGCCATATGGCGTTATCTCGCATGGCTTTATCTCTCATTTGATTTTCCCTTTTACGGAATATTTTCTGCTTTATATGCATTCAAGAAGGCGTAAGCATTCTGTAAAAAGAAAAGTCATAAGTTTTTCTCCTTGCAATGAAAAGTAATTATTTTTCCCTTTTACAGAACTGTTAAATACATTTGAAAAGCTAACGATTTTACAGAATTTCCCACTGACCATTTTGTAAAAAAACAACTTTCAGTTTCTTTATATTTATTTAAAGATAATAAAGTAAACACAAGTATAACATTAAAAGAAAAACATTATTCCAACAAACAAATCAAACAAAATGAAAACCAAAAATTAGGTGTAATAAAAAATTAGACACTATTTCAATATAAGTAGTTATAGGTATATATAATAACATATGAGTTTTGTTATATTTTAACAAAATATTTTTTTTGCTTCTTTTATTATACTGCGACAAATTGGGCACAATGTTTGTACGCCCTTTAATTTGCTGTTTTCTTCCATTTTTTGAAAGCATGTTTGACAAATTTTATAATGATGACATGGGTCGAACAAGAGTTCCCATTCGGAACAAATTACGCATAACAATCTCATACTTTGTTGCGCTTGTAAATGATCGGTACAATTTTCATCTTCATTACTGTCGCCGTCGTCGTCTTCATAATCATCATCGGAATTATGGATTTCATTGACGAATTTTTCTGCAAGTATGCAGTTTTTCATTTTAGAAAACTGACTGAGAATTTCCATCAAAGATATTTTATTGTTTTTTAATAAGTCTAGCTGTTTTTTAATAAATTTGTCGCGGACTCCATTGCCGAATGTTTTTGCTCTATATAGATTCGTACAACCAGAAATAGATTTTGAATAATCCATGGATTTTACAAAATCTAATTCGAAAAGGGTTTCTAGGAAGTTGTAAAACGTGCCTCGCTTTGCAAGTTTCATATTCAATCTGCTATGGAAACCTTCAGCAGAATTACTTGTCCTGATAGGTTCTTTATACACTGAAAAGTTTACAGGTTTTTCCTAAAACAATAAAATTTCATAAAATTATATATGTATATGTAATTTAGTTTTCTCTCACTTTTCTCAGCCATTGTCGATCGAAGTAATTTATAAATGGTTTAAAGAAGCTTTCTGTATTATTTGCTTTATTAACAAATTTTACATCCAAAGCATCTTGTTTTAAAATGCTATAGGCTTTATAATATTAGCCGGTTTCAATAATGGTAGATACATAAAGTTGGAAAATAGGTTTTTGGCATTTTTATCTCTGTTCAATTTAGCTATGAATCCAGGAATTTTCGTAACTTTCCGTCGAAGAGCATTCGTGTAGTGAAACCAACATCCAACCGTTTTCACTGTTGGGTATACGCTTTTAAAAGCATTACGTAAACTGCATTCAAAATCAGTGATTACTGACGTCGGGTTCAAAGTGATGACATTTGATTGCAAATATTGCAAAACATGTTTATATGCAGATTCTGACTTATGAGACATTAAAATATATATGAACGGATATGCCTGAAAAATAATGAAAAATGATCGAGTTATTTCAAAATAAATAATAAATTTTAATTTTAAAGTTCTTACATGGTCTGCGTGAATAATGTGAATTATAAGCAATTGCTTATATTTCTTTGAAATAGGTACTATGTTAAATGTTCCATCAACTATATAATTACCTTGTTCCATGTGGTTCCTTCCTTTAATAGCATTAGAAATGGTAGGAGACACAAATAATGAGTAGGCAAAATTTTCTTCTACTATAGTGTTGTAATGCAGTTTATGTTTCCAGCTGGGGTATGACTCAGTCTATCCAGGTTCGAACTTAAAGGTCTGCTTCCTTTAAATAAAACACAAAACTCCTTTCGTGTAATATAATATGAAGAAAGCTTTATTAACGAAACCTTAAGCTAACTTATGTACTACTTATTCTATAAAACAGATTCACGACCTGCAGGATGGTGTTATCAGTAATGTTGTCTCTGCTTTCAGGAATACTATTGTCTCGTTCTATCACTATGACTACGATGTTGGCCTCGGGATGTGTGCACAATCGCCTGATCTAGATAACGAGAAATATGAGAAAACAGAGGTCGGATTTATAATAATTGCTACTCTAAGAATTGGAAATATAAGGTACCGCGACGGCTAAAGGTATTCGGGGGCTCTTGTCGTCGGCTACGGTTAGTACGAGTATAAAAGGAATTCGAGGGCTTTTATACTCGGCACAATACTTCGGTTACGTCAAATACGAGTGTAAGAGGAATTCGGGAGCTCGTACAATCGGCAAATCTACACTATTTATAATCAAAAATACGACAAGAGGAATTCGGGAGCTCTTGTCATCAACTACAGTTAGTACGAGTATAAAAGTAATTCGGGGGCTTTTATACTCGGCAAAATACTTCGGCTATATCTAATACGAGTGTAAGAGGAATTCAGGAGCTCGCACACTCGGCAAATCTACACAATTTATAATCAAAAATACGACAAGAGGAATTCGGGAGCTCTTGTCATCAGCTACGGTTAGTACGAGTATAAAAGGAATTCGGGGGCTTTTATACTCGGCAAAATACTTTAGCTACGTTTAATACGAGTGTAGGAGGAATTCGGGAGCTCGTACACTCAGCAAATCTACACGATTTATAATCACAAATACGACAAGAGGAATTCGGGAGCTTTTGTCATCAGCTACGGTTAGTACGAGTATAAAAGTAATTCGGGGGCTTTTATACTCGGCAAAATACTTCGGCTATATCTAATACGAGTGTAAGAGGAATTCGGGGGCTCATACACTCGGCAAATCTACACAATTTATAATAAAAAATACGACAAGAGGAATTCGGGAGCTCTTGTCATAAGCTACAGTTAGTACGAGTATAAAAGGAATTCGGGGGCTTTTATACTCGGCAAAATACTTAATAAATTAATGCAAAAGGAATTCGGAAGCTAGCTGAATGCAAAAGCTAGATAAAAAATACCTATTATTATAATTACAGCCATGAACTCGACTATCATGAAGCTACGATCGTACAACTACGATCCTAAGTCTACGACATATATCGACTACGCCGGGGAGTAAGTATCGGGCTATTGGCCGTCGTGTACTAACTCTCTTTCGGAAATCTACGAAATAAACTTAATATAAAATTACGAATGGAAAAGGAATTCGGCAGCTTTTCCATTCATTAAACTACCAGGTAATTAATAATAAAAATAACTACTATACTTAAAACTACTACATAGCCCGTCGGCTATACTGGAGAGTAAGTGTCGGGCTATTGGCCGTCGCCCACCCACTCTCGATTTCATCCATCAAACTCCCCAGCGGGAAATGGTAATCAATAAGAATCGAGGAGGTAATACAAGGAATGTATAATCTATTGATTACGGAAAGCATTACGCTCAACACAGATCATGTCCTACGAAAGTAATAAATTCTTTTAGTGTCTCCCTGTAATAAGTATTAGAATTCATTATTGGTAGTGCATAAAATAATTATTTTTTAATAATTTGAAGGAATAAATTCTATGATGCATTATTTGTAATTTATTATATTATTAATGTATATATTATAATTACATTATTAAGAATAAATTTAAATTAATTTCCCCCACTAGAAATAAAATAATAGTAGCTAATTGGTAATACTCGTTTCACTATTTACTATTTTATTTCACCTGTATTATCCAAATTTTATCACGTTCATATTAAAAACATTTTGCAAGCATTTAAGTTTTAAAATAAATATAAAAAGGATACGAAAAGCTATAGGTGACAAAAATGGTAAACTGTAAAACAAGTATTCCCGAATAGCTACTAATATACATATTAATCAATCTTATACATTAATTTTGTGTCTGCACTTCTGCGCATTTAAACATAAACTGCATTTTTTAATAAAATAAATTTTTTTGCGTAAAGAATAACGGATTCTTTAACTATGAAAAAAAATAAAAAACAAAAAAATCCACAAACAAATATACGCAGAAACAATAACATCTTTCTTCTATGTATGTGGGAATGTACATGGTAATCGATATGTAAAATAGAAAAAAACCAAATTACAGTTTTTTTTAACAAAATATACGAAAAAGACAAAAACCAACACACAACAATAACTTCTTTCTTCATAGATGTGGGAATACACATGGTAATCAATATTTACTTGTGTGTCACATGAAATTACCTTCTCGATTCCAAAAGTAATATATTCTCAAGTAATATATTATATAATTGATTATAAAATAAGGTAATCAATCTTTTCCCGCTGGGTCTGTTAACTTATACAAAAACATACTTTGACTCAATGAGAATTATATGCCCCATCATGTCCTTACAATTCCATTACATGAAATATACATATTGTTATTATCATTAGTATTATTATTAATTTTACAATTCCTCTTTGTGCGGTGTCCGTAGGTTTGATGGTCATACTGCTGTTTATGCTTGTAATAACTAGAGTTGTTGTTGTTGCTTATTACATTTACTCGATAGCAGCAGTGTATGTGGTTGGTTTACAGACACCTGTTCATTTTATATGTTTATATATATGGGACTTTTGTAACGCCACGTTACAGTGTCAATATAAAATTTGTCATTTTCCTCATATCTGGACATTGTGAATTTTGATGCAATTTCTTTATTTTTATAAACTTCAATAATTTCTTCAAAAGTCATCGGATTTTTTGGATATTTTCTTGTTTTATATGAATCTAATGCCTACGCATTTTACCGAACTCCACTGCTTGTGATGTTTCCTTATATTTTTTACATTGTGCATCAAATATATCTCGTACACTTGAACGTTTTAATGATTAATTTCAATTTTTCAATTAAGGCACTTTGTTCCCCATGATTGTGGCCGTTCTTGACACTTTTCTCTGTTTTACGGCAAAATCTTGTGCTATTAAATTCAATGGTTACTGCAGCTGAACAGTTATCCACATAACAATAATAAGACTTAACATTTTTATTCGTATATTTATATTTGAAAATTTGATTTTCTTTTTCAATTAATAATAATTTTCAATTAATCCTAAAACCTGGAATCAACTTATATTCAAAAATTATTTCTTGATTTTCCATTTCAATCAAAGCACAAACCACGTGGGTTATGAAAATATGCAATTCGACAATATGCAATATGTCATTGATTAAGAAAGTTGCCAAATGCAATGAATAACAATTGAATGCATATTCACTGTTTAGGGTCGAACCTAAACACTAAATAAAACACGGTTCACTTTTTCTGTTCGTTTGTAAATTTAATTATAAAAGTTTTTGTTATATTCTTTGTTGCTTTCAACTGTTTGTTTTAATTTATAAGTATTTATGTATTTACCGCCACTATACTAATTTGAATCTCTCGACTTCACAAACACGATTGATCATGGTTGACAAAAATGAGAAGAATAAAAGTTTCAAACAGAATACTGCCAGTATTGCCATTCTGTTTCTAAACATTCACAATGAAAAATAAATTCATATGAGAGATAAAGCCATATGGCTTTAACTCACAATTGACACAAAAAAATATGGCATTATGTCTCAATACGAAGCGTGATAATGCCACATGGCTTTACCTCGCAATTGGGTGGGAGATAGAGCCATATGGCGTTATCTCGCATGGCTTTATCGCAATCCACCCTCTATCTTGGACTGGCAATACGCCTTATTCTCTCATTAGTAATTGCACACATGCATACCCATAATTGTATATGAGATACATGACGTCAAAAGTAAGAATTGCATTGTCTGAACGCCGAAAATAGTTCAAAGAAGAATAAATCAAAATGCGTTGCAAGCTTATGTAAAAAAGAAATTGAAATAGTGTATTTTCATAAAGCAAGTTACATGCAAAGTATGCAACAGTGCTAACGCGAGAAAGTTGACCAACTTTTAACTTTTACAAGCGTTGACAGCTGGATGAATGAAAAAAAGTTAAATCACTAATACATATGTATAAAAAACGTGTTTACGTTTTTACGTAGAAAAAAGAAGACTGTTTGAAATATATAAAAGAATTAGTTGTGGTTTTATTATTGGCTTGTGAGAAAAACATTTTGTTTAAAAAAAATTTAAAATTTTTGTGAAAAAATACATTCAAACTTAATAATAATACACATATGTATATGTATATATACGCATACATATTTAAGTGGCGCCTGTAAGGTATGGTATGTAACTTGCCATTTTGAAAGCATTAAACGTCTTCATGTTTTAAACGCGCTCAGCGGCTAACGCTTGTTATGTTTTTCCACCTTAAGAATCGCTACGCTTCGCTAGTCTGTGTTCACACGTAGAGATTCTTATTTTTAAGATAACATGTTTATGGGCGAAGGCGACGAGGGGTAAAGAAATGAGTACGCACTAGTTTGTACTGGCAATACGCTTTACTCACTCATTCGTAATTGCACACATATATATACTATTGTAAATAACATACATGACGTCAAAAATAAGAGTTGTATTGTCTGAACGCCGAAGACAGTTCAAAGATGTAATGTACCGTGTACATCATTCTATAATAAGAATAATATAATGTGGTCATATTCCACAAAATAAACACACTTTTATATGGGATATCGATTCAAACCATCATGGCTGTGGAAGCCATTAAAGCCGCCAGCAAGCAGTTGGCGGGTTCCACCTTTCTCTCCTAGACCATCTATAAGTTTCTTTTCAGTCATAAATTTAAGTTTGTACTTGTGACAAAAGTACGGTAGCACCACCAAATGTAAACAAACTTTACAGAATTTTTTCCAGAAACAGCTGTGATTGGTTGCAACAAAAAAATGCACCAGAAATAAAATAAAAATACTATTGATAAACATAAATTAATAACAATGAGCGTAATTAATATATATTACTTTTATTATTTAAAGACCAGTTTTATGCATAATATGCCCATTTTTTATAAAATATGAAGAACATTGTTGATTGTTTAATTTTTATTTGCAAAACGTTAAAACAAGATGGCGAGAAAATGTGTTTATATGTAAAACTTATATGAAACCAAAGAATATGAATCATATAGAATGTGCATCACGTACAAGTAAAATATCTTATGGCAGGTTGTAATGTTGGAACCCGCAAAATAAAATATGAGAATTCTTCTCTCTTACTCAGCAAAGACAATTCGTTTACTCTCTTACTTTGTGTTTCTTTTTTGCTTAACTACGGAAACGGTTTCATGCTACAAAAATATTCACATACAATACAATTCATGTGTTTGTTTTTCTTATTCATTGTTTTTAATCAGAGGGGGCAAACAAACAAAACATTTCGCAAAAGTTTCAACAAAGTCATACACTTTTCAAAATTTTTTTAATGGTATTGTATATGAGCAAAACCAAAACAAATACTTTCTAAATGAGAAAGAGCGCAAATGAAACAATTAGCTTTTCGCTCTTGTGCTTGCTTTGTTATTCCGTTACATTCGTATAATTCGCTCCTTTTTCTCTTCTTGTTTTCTTTTTCTCTTCTTCTTTTCTTTTTCTTCTCATTCATTTTTTGTTGTACCTACGCACATTTGAGTTAGTGTATTTGTAGTACTCAAAACAAAAACAATATACAAAATTAAATGGGACGATCGTTCTCACTGTTTCTGTTTTATTTTTGTTTTACTCATTGTAAAGAACACAACAAAATGAGATCAAACGTTCAGTTTTGTTTATTTTCCTACTCTGTTTTTAATTTTTAAAACTTAAAGAATGTTGTTGGTTCAAATATATTTTATAATAAAGAATACAGTGCTCCGATAAGACCATGTAAGCTAGTGTATGGGTACAGCTTCCCTGAGGGTCTGGCTGTGGAATACTTGAAGGCTGGCAGTCGACACAAAAAATACTGGAGTCACTAGTATGTGTTTTGGTCATGTGAGTTTCAATCTGTATGGTGTTTTCTTCATTCAGTTGATGGTCTTTTGCAAGATTTTTTGATTGTGGGGTGTCATGCAGGACTGTGTTGTGTCTTCTCTCATCTGTACTAGCGTTTAGATATTTGTGACGGGTTTTGAGTAAATAATCTTGTTTTTATAGGCTGCAGGGCGATTGCCAATGAGATGAGCTGAAGTGAAGATTTGAAGGCATCACTGCAAATAAGTTTTGAGAATACATTAATAAAGTCCTTTTAAATATGAGTAATACACAACTTGTAGTATTATGTATTTTGAACCATTGTTCTTTCTGTTGTGTCTACGAAATTTCCATTTATATCTGCCATGTGTTTCGGCCAGATATCTATTTTTCAGTCTTTGACGATATGATGGGTAGATGATTTTGATGCATTTCCTGTGGTTGGCAAGGGTCAAATTTTCATCTTTTAATTCCCGTTTGATTGAAACCATTTTGAGATTGTCGATAGGATAGTGTTTATGAGTCAATGGGGTCAAATTAATAGGGTCATCGCTAGCAGGACTTATGGGTCTAAAATTGAAGTATGTTTCAATGCAGGCCAGAATTGTACATCGTCCTTCGTATGGGAATTTCATCTTATGAAGTATTTTTTGTAGATGTGTCTTGAATGATTTTAAGCCTGTCTGACGGCTACCTGTAATGTGTTGGATGTCAGGTGGCATAAACTTCCATTCGATGTTTTTCTGATTCTGCTGTTGAAAAATATGTTGCTGTAAAGTTTTCAACAATTTTAGACGATAATTTTTGATGAGTTCTTCTACTCTGACGAAATTTGTCACATTGTCCAAATGGATACAAGCGGGGTATCTACGTCTTCCAATGAAGCGTGAGAATGCTGCTAAGAATGCTTGTGGTGTCAAATTATGTGCTGCTTTTAGAACTGTAAATAGTTTCGTTCTGGATTTTATGGTGTCTTCTGTGGTGTGACCGCTTGCAAAAAGGTCGTTTACATACATGTTTTGTTGCAGTATTTTTGAGGCTGATAGGTGGATTGATTTTACCTTGTCGGCTAATTGGAAGAGTGTTCTTATTGCGGAGAACGGTATGGAATTAACTTCGAATGTTGCGGTATGGCTCTCGTAATCCTCAATAGGATCATTTGGTGTCTTGCGAAACAATATTCGCTGGTAACAAGTTTGAGATGGGTCGATGAGTATTTGGCGATACATTTTTGTAATGCTCGCATTGAATACATAACGGAAAAATCTCCACTTTGCTATCAGAAGATCTTGCTGTAGAATAGGTCTTGGGTATAAAATGTCATTAAGACTATTCTTATTTGACGTCGGGCTAGAGGCGTTGATAACTACACGAAGCTTTGTAGTAAACCTATCACGCAGTAATAAAGTGATGCGGCAAGTAATAGTTTGGAGCCTTATTTATAACCAAGGGTGAAATTCTTTTTATATTTTTTAACCTTAGATATTTAAGAATGACCTCATTGTTCTGTTGACCAATTTCAGGTTTTCTACTGAGCGTTCGCTCCACTCTTAAATATTGTGTCATCTCAATGTGTTGTGAGGGGCTTATTTCCTCTTCTTTTTTGAAGGGTGGGATAACAATATACCTCCCTATAGAATTTTTACGTGTTGTGGATTTGTTTTCGCATGTTGAGTCCTCATCTGACCTCAAAATCTGTTTTGTGGTTTCCTCCACCTCCCAAAAACGTGTGAAGATTTGGTCATGGGACGTTGTGTTGAGTAGCGATATTGTTGTTTCTGACTGTGTCGCCTTTGAAATTGGTCCCCCCACAATCCAGCCAAATGCTGTTTTTTGTGTCAAAAGGGATCCAATTGACCGCATCGGTGTCTTCAGACAATATATGGATGGCCCTAAGTCAAGGCCTATTAGTAGGTCGATGGGTCGGCTTTTATAGAAGTGAGGGTCTGCTAGTTGCAATTTTGCAGCCTCATTGATAATTTCTGAATTTGATATTTGTGATGGCAAATTGGGTGGGAGAGTCTTGAGTAGTGGTGCAAAGACTTCCTATTTAAAGTTAGGGTCTACGCGAGAGCAAAGATTAAACAAGCACGCGTTTGTTGAAGTTTCTGAAACCGTTTGATTCAAACCACTTACATGTACTATGTTTCGTTTAGTGGGTAAGTTTAATCGTTTTTGTAATTTATGTGATATAAATGTTGATTGTGATCCAGGGTCGATGATAGCTCTTGCCTGGTATCGTAGACCTTTAACTTCTATTTGAACTACGGCGGTAAATAATAAAGTGTCTTTGTTTTGTAATTCTGTCGATGATTCAGAATTTTGTTGTAGGGTTAAGGATGTGTAGTGAGGATTGAGTGAATTTGGAGTGGACTGTATATTTTTGGTTAAAGCTGCAGAACTCGTGGATGATTGCTCCTCTGTATTTTCCTGTGTAAGGTTTGCAGATTGAGTCGTAGCTGATTTGTGTAGCAAAGTATGATGTTTTTGTTTACATATTCTACAACTATACTTGCTGGAGCAGTCCTTTACACTGTGGGCTGCTGACAGACAGTTGTAGCATGAGTGTGTTATTTTCACTAGGTGTATACGATCACTGACATTTTTTCTAAAAATGAAGGGCAGGATCGTAATAAGTGCATTTGGTGACAATATTGGCATTTTTCTCTTGTTGCAGAGGGGTTCTTTTGAATTCTGCAGTCAACTTGATTTGAAAAATTTTTCTGAAGCGAATTAATGATATTTTTACCATAAATAGTTTTTGTGTATTAAGTCCCATTTCATACCAGTCAAGTCTGACTCGTCAAGTCTTGAGTTTTTGGACGAAGGGGGAAGTGAGAATGAAAAGATGAAAATACTTGACCGTACAGTCAATTTTTCGTTTTTCTTTGCTGCAATTTTCTGCAAGAAGTTAGCTGCAGAATAGAATTTTGACATTTTTCTTTATTTATATTTTCTTCTTTATATTTTCTTCTTCGCGGTATTTATTTTAATTGAGAAAAATATAAAATAAAATTAAATATAAATTAAAAAAATATAAAATAAATTGATAAAAATAAATTTTATGTATGTAAGTATAAAACTTTCGTGTTAATTCAGTTAAAATGGCGGTAAAGTGGAGTGAAATATTTAGAATTTAAATAAAATAAAAGGAAATGTCAAAAAATACAGAAAGTTGTGAACAAAGTAAAAGAAAATTGATGAGACAATGTATTCATGTGTGAAAACGAATGCAGGTTCAAAAGAAAATATAAAAATACTTGACGAGTCAGACTTGACTGGTATGAAATGGGACTAAGGACTGTTTTGAGTGGGTCTAGTTTTCGACATAAGTAATATTTTCCACTGATTCTAAGGCTTTGAATTTGTGTGTCAAAAACTTATCAAATTCGACCCATGTAGGAATTTCAGCGCAATCTGCACGCGAATTTTCAAATTCCAGCAGTAGACTTCTGGAAAGATTTTGAGAACAAATAAATATTAGAAATGACTGCCATGTTGCTGTGTCGATGCCTAACATGTTTAGGGTTTGTCTAGAGTCATTTATAGTGCGCTGTAATTTTTTGATTGATGCACCTGAATTTGCCGATGCTTGAGGTAAATCTAAAATAATCTTATATTGTTCATTTACCTGCATCCATTTATTCTCATAACGGTCTATTAAATTTCTCCACGCTAAAATAAAACCGTCATTTGTAAAGGGTACATGAGCAATTACTTCCCTCGCTTCGCCGCCTGTTTTTTGGATCAAATAAAATAATCTTTCAACATTACTTAAATTTGAGTTTCGTATATATATGGCTGTAAATAAATCTCGAAAACTGGGCCATAATTTATAATCCCCAAAAAATGTGTCTGTGTCACAGGGCGGGAGCCTTATTGACGAAGTTTTACTTTCTTTAAAAATCGATGATTGTTGTTCTATTTTTTCAACGGGTTCCGAAAATGCGCTAATTTCTGCATTAATAGACGAAAGACATACCTTATATGCTGACAGGGTTTTTTGGTACCGTTCCCGAAGTTTATTTCTTTCGATTGGATGGTCACCCTCCTTCTCTATATCTCTACATTCTTCATAAGACCGCTTTACCTGGGTCCAGAGTGAATCTAACTCTACGCGAAGAATTTCCAGCGCATTAATATTGTTCTCTGCAAGGCTGGAGGAATATGTTTTTTCAAATTCAATTAAATCATTTGAACAATTTATAAATCTTCTTAGAGACATTTTTATTTTTTGTATTTTGAGTCGTTAATTTAAGGAGAGGTGTGTAATAAATTCGGGTCAAGAACTGCCTGCTAGCGATTTAACAACAAGTAATATTGAAAAAATATGAATATTTTTAAATCCTATTTTAGATTTAAGGTTACCCGCAAAATTTAATTTTTGGCCCGTTGGTAACCCTTTTTTAATATCTCCGTTACACCAAATATTTTTTCTTGTTATGCTTTAATAATTGTGTCTCATTGCTATTTGTACTATAATTATATTTTTCTTGAACTTACTGTTGTTTTTGTTGGGTCTTTTACTTGTTTGTTTAATGTATGATCTGTTTTGTATTTTTGTTGCTGTCGCAAAAATATTTTATAACTGCACTTTTCAATATGTAATTGCTGGGTCTTTTAATATTTTCATGTTTGTTGATATTCACTGCAGTCGCTGTTGTTTTGGTGATGTTCGCTGCCGCTGCTGATGTCTCTGCTTTGAATTTTGCGTTGCATTTTGTTCAAGGTTTTGTAACTGTTGTTTATATTTTTTGTTAGATCTGTGTCTGTCTTTTTTGTATTAATATTTTGTTGTAATTTTGTGTCCAGAAAACTTTTAATTTGATGACTAATGTTTTTGTTGCCTGAATATGTGTCTTTTTTTTGTATTTATCACAAATGTTCTATTACTTAGTTTTTAATTTTTTAAATAAATCTTTTTTTTTTTTATGTTAAAATTATCCGGCTCGAATGGACCATAATGTTTATGAAAAACAGAATAAAAACACGGTTCACTTTTATTTGTATTTTGTAAATTTAATTGTTTTATTTATTAATCTTAAACGTAATTTATATGTATGTTTTTCTTAATGTATTTTGTTAATTTTATGTTTTATTTCACTTATTGTATTTTAATATTCACCGCCACTAGTTTATGTTTCTCGACTTCACTAACACGATTGATTGTGGTTGACAAAAATGAGAAAAAAAAGTTTCAAACAGAATACTGCCAGTGTTGCCATTCTGTTTCTAAACAGGATAAAATATCTATTTTTCTATTTTTGGAACTTCCTTTTTCTGCAGTCGAAGAGCAATGTTTTCGAACGAGTACTAATAATAGAAAAAGCAATACCTCTATTCTGTGTTGAGAACAAGTGTCGGCAAACCACTCTGGGGTCATTCGTTTACATGACTCAATAATAAAAGATTTTATACAAATTTTTTGAGGTTCAGATTTAAAGACATTATGACTTATATAGTCGTATCGGAGAACTGTATTCTTTATTACAAAAAATATTTGAACCAACAAGATTCTTTAAGTTTTAAAAAATAAAAACAATTAATAAGAAACACAAAACTGACAATAGAATTAGCGATAGTGTGTTAAAAAAAATAAAAATGATCAACGCTGAACGAAAAAAACTAAACCACAATGCAATAGAAGTAAAACACACATTAGTTTCTCTTTGGTTTCTCTTGTTTTGTTACGCTCTTCTCTTTTGTTTTGCCTTTTTTCAAAAAATATTTGGATTCTTGTTGAGATGAGCATTCTCTATGATTTATTTTCTTTGATAAAACTTAAGAAGAATCATCATTTAAGTTTTTTAAATGTCTGTCAACTTCTACTGAAAAAATTATTTTCATTCTTAAGTGGCATTTAAAGATAAATGACTTTTAATTAGGCCTTAATTTTACCACTTAATATTACAAAATCCTAATTTGTTAAATTCAAAAATTAATTTAAATGATATTAATAATAAAGCCTGGTATTGTGATCAATTTTGTGAAAAAAGTTTGGCTACATTTATTTTTCCATTCAAAAAATTTGACATGCAACATATATCCCTAAAAGCCTGCATTACTTTTTACCTTTTTACACAACAAATAACACAGTTTAACAAAATAATTTTTTTGTTGCTTTTGGCAAGAACTGATTTGACTTTATTTGAGGCTCAGAATCTACATGTATTTTAGTTTTTCAATTCTTCTTTTTAAGACCTGCACTTTTTATGCAATCCTTAACAGTCCAGCTGCTGTGCAGTGAGTTGAAATTATAACGATATATCATGAATTTTATATACAGAAATTTCAAAAGAGCGCCTATAGTAGTTCTAATATCCAATATAATTCTAAATAACCCAACACCAAAGCTATATTAACAGTAAAAACTCTATTCTAAAATCTTGCTCATTATAATAAAAAAAAATTTGTAGGCTGTTGTAAATTTATTTTATTTTGTTGGAAAGAAATGTTGACTATGTTGTTCCGTACATGAACCAAAATGTTTAAAAAACTTTTTGCAGTTAGAAAAGATTTTGATATGTAGATTTCACATGTTTTTCACAGCAAGAACAGAGTACTACTTTAGAAACATTATTTCACAACTATTTCAAACGAAACATTTTTATATGTAATTTGACAGCTTTTCGTACGAAATTTTGAACTCAATACTAGGCTTTATTCATAAAAAAAGATTTTTGTTTTACATATAAAAAATCAAATACTCTATTAAAATTTAGCTTAAAACGATAATGTTAATCAAAGCAAAGAAGCAGGTAGACTAACAAATAAGCAAATAAAAATAATATTAAAACATAAGAAAAAAATAAACAAAAGCAGCACTATTCCGTTATTTCTGCTTAATTCATCAGATGGAGATGTATAGCAAACAAAATCCTTTAGCGTTCAGCTTTAAAACGACTCATAACAGACAATGTCGCCAAGTTTGGAATTTCTTAGGCAAAGTGTGACTTCAATGATAATAATAAAATTTATAATAACAATTTCGTATTGCAAATTTCATGCAAAATGAGACCTGAAACTGATTGTGTGACGATGATTCGTCCATGTAAGTGTGTTAATCACCATATCTGTTTGAATTCGCCACCGGGTAATTGTTTGTTGAAATATTGTTCTAGTGTGAATCAGCCGTGATGAGATTCGGAATTCTAAAGACTAACACCTAGCTTCTGGTAAAAATTACCAAATTTTACCTTTTTGGAAAGTAGTAAGTTTTTATAAAATTTTTTTTCTTAATATTATTTTGTTCGGATATTCAGTCGTTAAGGAGGGTTAAAATCTTTCTAGAAATGAAGACTCTCTCCGGAACCTAGTCAACGAACCGGTCTGAAACAAGTTTTTCGTCTAGGATTAATTTTTTGTCAAACTTAGATGCTTGGCATATCCTTTAAAAATCTGGAAAAATAGTATTTTTTTAAAACCTATTGTACCTATTTGATGACATCAGCGGTTAACAGATTGCTAAGGATAACGCCTGTGAAATATAATGGGTCAAAGACTCACTGTGATTACACTTTGTTCAAACACGACAATATAAAAAATAGTAATCAGAAAGTGAGTTTTGAAATGAGTTTATTGGCGGCAAATTTAAAATGCTACTAAAAAGATTTTCTCCCCATGCCGTATAATAAAATAATATAGCAGGATTTCAAGAAATATATATTCGTACAAATTTAAAAGACAGGGCATCAAAGTGTATTTTAAAAAATGTTGTTAAATTATTGTAAAGTGCACTACTTTCATAACATTATTATATTTTTACATAACAGGAAACTTAGTATCCATAATATTTATTCGAATAAATGTACTCGTACATAGATATTCTTAAAGTAACGAATACATTATCTGATTACTTAAAAATATCTACTACGTATCAGTCACAACAATATAACTAGTTTGATAGTCAAACGTCGGTAATACAAGAAATTTTGTGGTGTGATTGATGACATAAAATATTAAAAAAAATAATAATACTAATACTAATAAAAATAAATCATTAATTTAACGAAAAGCAAAAAGATACAAGTAAGTTTCTTAAGACATTTCATAGTACGGAACCTTAATAAAAACTAAATTATGTTTTTAAACATTTTCTTTTTAATATCGATTATCCAAATTTAAAATACTGCGCAGAATCAAAAAATTTTATCATAAGAATTTTGCAGATTCTAATTAATAAGAATTAATAAAAAAAATTAAACATATTTTTAAGCATAAATTTCTTTTTGCTTTGTGGTAATTAAAAAAAAAAAAAAGAATTACTTCTGATTCTCTGTTCAGCCTACATCTGCAGCTAAAGTTTGATTACACGAATGTATGTTTCTATGTGTGCATGAGTATGTATACATACATGCATGTGTGTGTATGTATGTATATTTTGGTTTGAGATTTCTAATATTTTAGCTTTCCAAGGCATCCGAAGTTGAAATCGATTTTATCAAAATTCATTGCATTCTATTTATTCGACAATTTTACATTATACAGATATAAAATATAAACTTTTGAATTATAATCAAAATACAAATTACTTTAAAATAACGCAACTAATTTTCTTGTCCTAATACAGTGATGTTCGTTAAAATAAACACACCTGAAAAAGTTTGAGTGTGTCTATAATACTTTCATAATGTGGCTACTGCCACCAATTGTTTCATATAATTGATATACAAATGTACATATCGCTCATTTGCGAGAAGAGTGGCATAACTCAAAAAATGTATTTTTTGCAGAATTATGAGGCTAACTGTAATTTAAAACATATCTAAAAATTGTATTTTTATCTTCTTTTCATTGAGTGGCGACCAAAAGTGTCTTCTACTTTTCAAATAAGTTTACCTGAATTAAAATGTTTAAGCGCATTTATCTCAAAATCGCTTTTTTGAGTTATGCCACTCTTCTCGCAAATGAGCGATATGTATGTATCGTGCGAGTTTATATATGGCTATGAAAACATACATACATACATATGTATGTGCAAAAAAAAGCTCCTTTTGAAAAGGAAGACAAAGAAAAGTCTAACTTTAAATTTGAAGAAAAAAGAAAGTTTTATTTCTCCTTGCTATTCTAAAGTGGGTGTAATTATTTTTAAAGCTCTAAATTCAGAAGAACAATGCATTACAGTCAAAGGAGTCGAAAAGCTGTAAAAAGTTTCAAAAAGATCAATCATAAAGCGCTTGTCGAACAGCCAACCTGTTTCGATGTACAAAGAAAATAGTATAAAATGTCTAATATTCATACTCGTACAGTGACATGAAAAATTGTATGGATGCTAATCGGACAAGACTGTAAAAACATAATGAGTATTTTTGAAAAATAAAATATATGTTTAGAATTCGAATAGATTGGAAACTAATGAAAATAGGCTGTGCCATACATTAAGGATATAAAAAAATATTTTCAAAGTTACACAAAGCTACGCGACAAAATATAAAAAAGTTTCATCAGGCGAAAAATTCTTACAGAAAAATTTCAAATTTATTTGTCATATTAAAAGCAGTCGCAGAAAAACTGTCAAATGGATTTTGCTAGAGAAACACATTACCTTTAGCAAACCTAAATTAACAACGCCACTAAAGCGTAGGATCATTAGATATGTAAAAAATAATCCATAAAAACGAAAAAAAAAATTATTTGAATTTGTAAAACATTGATTAAAATGAATCCGATAGCTCATAATTCTAGACAAAAGACTTAATTTTGAACAATGAAATGCTTGCGGGTTTAAATATAAATGGCGAAAATTAATTTAATAACTTCGGGTAATATTAAAGCAAGTAAATATGTATTGAAATACGCTGGACTTTATACTTCAATGGCCATAATGATCCCAAGCATGTAGCGAACTCTACTAAGAAATTTTTCCAAGATGATATTATGAATGTATTAGACTGGCACGCATAATTTCCAGATCTAGTTCCGATAGAGAATTCAGCACTCAGGGGCTAACCGCTGGCCTAGAAAGGGAAGGGAGAAAGATGGAGTAACTGGCAGGAAAAACATTCGCCGGAAGATTGTTCCATAAACGAGGGGTGTGACTAAAGAACGAATTCTCTCAATAATGCATTGTACGATTCACTGGACAACTAACTACAAAAGTAGTAATATGCGATCATGCGGAATCAAATTCTTTATTTCATCATAGCACCTCCCATGGTAGTACCGATAGAACAATCAAACGCGTCGCCGATAGTCACCTTCGCCCTTTCCTGTACCGGGTCGAGCAACTCCGAAATAGACTTTGAAGCACCGGTCCATACATGAGACTTGTGTTCCATCCTAATTCTGATAAAAGTCTTGTAAATATCGAGGAGGCAAGACGGAGTGAAGTATTTTTGGCACCGTTTTAAAGAACCGAGGCACTAGAATGCTTCATTCGACACTAAAAATATGTGATCATTCTCGCGGACATCACAACTAATTCTCGTGCTCAGAACTTTAAAAGCGGCCGCCTAATTGATATTAACATTACCCGTAATCACAGATGAAATAATTGCGTAGTCACCATCTCATTATGAAACGACAGAAATGATTACGAAACCAAAGGCAGAAAGACCCACTCCACCTCTCAGAGAGGAGTGCCAACAAGTCACCAGTGGAACGGCCATCGGTTAGTAAGCTATTGTACAATTAATACCTCATCTTTTCCATAACTTTAGAGAGTGTTGAGCATACTGCAATTGGGCGGTAATTTTCAGGATTACTAGCCTCACCCTTTTTAGAGACTGGCGTTATATTATTTGGGTGGATATACACCGGCACTATAAGCTGCACTAAAAAGGTTTGCCAAATAATTCGGCTTAAAGGTTCGCTTTTTCAACCGGGTTTGTGAATGCTTGGTCATTTTGTGTAAGCTTTGAAATCCAACTAGCATTATTCCTTATCCTCATAACGAAAGAGCAGAAACATTTGAATCCAGAAAACAAAGTTTCCAGCTGAAATGCCGAAAGAAATCGGTGAGCCCGGCCTAACAGGCTCTTTTGTAAATAAAAACAGAGCGTTTCGTAGCTGTCGTTGAAACTCCATGAAGCTTGGATAACTAAAAAAGGGCGGACATGGACATGATCCGAATCACCGAGAAGTCCAAGAACCTTAACTTAATACTTGTTAGAGTGTGGGGTGCGGAAAAGGTTACGTGTATTATTCTGGTGCCTATCAACATGGTGGAGCCAATATTCATTATGAATATTGAAATTACCAGCAACAACAACTTCATTATTCGAGTAATTATCTAGGATTCTCGAGATCGTTCTGCGTTTGGACTTCTATAAAAAACCCGAAAAGTAAAATATGTGCCCAGATTTTGAACTTAACCCATTGGCAGTCTGTTTCTGCGCCATACGGTTACTGACATTGGCACACAACTTCATTGCGAATGACCCCTGTAACGGTTAAAAAAAGTGATAGCAGGTGATATCCGGGAATGTAAAAAATGATGTGGATTAGCATCCTCTGAAACCTGGGCCTTCCATAAGAAGAAAACATCCGG
This sequence comes from Metopia argyrocephala, assembly GCA_963576795.1. NCBI lineage: Eukaryota > Metazoa > Arthropoda > Insecta > Diptera > Sarcophagidae > Metopia > Metopia argyrocephala. The sequence continues at coordinate 91,290,928 of OY756209.1, forward strand.
CTAATGGAGATAAACCTGAGTACAGATACAAAATTTTGTCTCAGTCCACGCACGTTACAAAAATTTTACCTAAACTAACTAAAATGTGTAATGGTAATAAAAATAATATAAAATAGCTTCTTTATATTACGAGCATACCTTATGTCTTTGTTCCTGGATTCGAGTGCCTCCTCGGATAACATTCCTATGCGAATGACAGATTTCTGAATAATATCTGTATCGTGGATCAATATTTTGTGAAGACAAGATGGCATATAATACCATGGATACCGTTCCGGGTATAGCTTCCCAGTTTGGAAGGCATATGACCGAAACAATTCTGCATTAATTGCATATTCATATGCCGTTGTTCGTAAAATGATGCCTAGTCTTCTAATTAAGTTTTCGTCTATGCCAGTTATCTGCGAAGCTAAGCCTGGTTGCTGAGGGAATCGGCTGGCGGTATTGCCATCATTTGTATTCCAATACCCTGGCTTCGGTATATCAACTAGCAAATTTATTTTTGGTTTTGTAAGATCAATTATCATATTTTTCCTCGATTCAGCCAAAGTTTTTCCGACTCTCCCCGAGAATCCAATTTTTTTAACTGAACTTTATATGGAATGTGCAAAATGCAATCTAAACTTCTAATCCATCTGACATCTTGAAAAAAATATATAGAAAAAAATATTTCTTTCGGCGACTACCTCTTAGCAGAAGTGGGAGTAATGTTTTTAGCTTTCAATACTTCATTGGGTTTCCGCCAGACCATTGTTTTTCCATCGCTACCAAATATGTTAAATTTGCTTTCATAAAAGAAATTAACGTCTTCTCAATTAAAATAGCATTTTTTAATGTTCCTTTGTAGATTTTAATCGGAATTTTCTATTTTTTAAATTTAGGAACGCCTTTTTACGGGCAAATTTTCCATTGTCTTTAATGGCTCGATACTGTCTTATTTAATTCCTCCTTTACTTATTATTGCAGAAGCACTTAAGCAAGGATTAACCTTGATTTGCCTAACAACATATGGCTCTTCCACTCCGGTTAATTTTTTTGGCTGACTACTTTGTTTTTTAAAATCAACTCGGCTTTCATTTTTATATTATTACTATTTCTTCAGTATTAAGGCCCAACTATTAATGTAATGTACTTTTGTTGACGTAAGATAATGCCAAAAATTTAACGATATGTCTCCTAAAAACCTAATGAAGCTTTTGAGTTGTTATAATGTACTTTTTAAACTTAAATGCAAGCTGTTCTTAGTTCTAAACATTAGTACTTATGTAAAACTTGATTTCCCTCTATATTTTACAAATATATGTATAGATTTTTATCACAAAATGTTATTTAATATCTACAACCATGAAATATTTTACCGGAAACTAGTTAATTATACTTGTTTTTTTAATAAAAAAAATAAAACCGTTCTCGTATTCCAATTGTAAACACATGCGCATTCGCCTAAATATTGTTATTAATGTGCTACAAATTTAACAGAAAAGAAAAATATTTAAATTGTTTAAATTTAAAAATTTAAAGAAATGTCTAAAGTAAAGAGGAAAAAGCGCTATTGTTCAGTAAGAAGAAGAATGGTTTTTTGTAACATCAGTTTTAATAATGAAGAAGATTGACCAAGTCAATTTTTTATAATACAACCGTTCTCGTATTCCAATTGTAAACACATGCGCATTCGCCTAAATATTGTTATTAATGTGCTACAAATTTAACAGAAAAGAAAAATATTTAAATTGTTTAAATTTAAAAACTTAAAGAAATGTCTAAAGTAAAGAGGAAAAAGCGCTATTGTTCAGTAAGAAGAAGAATGGTTTTTTGTAACATCAGTTTTAATAATGAAGAAGATTGACCAAATCAATTTTTTATATACAGGCGAATGAATCACTTTGCTTACAACCGTTAGCCACTTCTCTCCAACAACTTTCGTTAACACTTCTATTGCGATAAAAGTTGTCTTTTTCGTCATGGAGACATCGTTGTTCTTTATATTTTCAATCAAATTTTCTATAAGATTATGCTAAGCTCCCATTGCATACTGCAGTCTTTGTTTGTTTAGCTGTTTACTTACGATTGATGCGATTGGCTTCGCTTCACACGTAAATAAATGAAATCGAACGAAGCTCATTGAAATGTTTGTTATATACAGTCGAATTCGGTTATAAGAACATCGTTTAAAAGCAAAAATCGGATATAATCAAAATAAATGTATCTGCTTTTGTTATGTGCTGAAGACTCGAGTTAGAGCCCCAGGGAAAGTGATAAATTTTTTTGTTTTAACTTTTTTACTTTTCTATTATTTCGTTTAAAAGAAAATCCGTTTTAAAGAAAAACCGCTTAAAAGAAACAGATATTGCGTTAAAAAGCACAAAATTGTATAAAAAGAACTGCACTTAATTGCAAATACTGCAAATTGCAAAGGTATATAACAGAGGTGGGGAACCTTTTTACCATTAGAGGCCACATTTAAATTAGTCAGCAATACGAAAGGCCGCATAAGCTGATTGACCTAATAAAGTGACTTTTTGTGAAATTATTATAGTTTTTCTATAGATTTTAATATTTATTTAGAAAAAATAAACAATATTACTACAAAATTTTTAATAGAATATACATTTAGAATAATATAAGAATATTATAAAAAAATACAATAAAAAATATTTCGTTATTTACTAAGTTCGTGACTTATTTGGCTTTGATTTTGTTTGACAGTAATTGTATATTTGGATCAAGCTTCGTAACACACAGCTTTAATTTGTTTTTATTTTTGACATGAGAAAAAATATTCAGGGCAATTCTGGAATACTTTCTTTATATTGTCGAATGCGACCATTCACTTTTGACAACTAAAATTCTGTACATTCTTGAATACGTGTGATGAATTATCGATAGCAACTGTCATATTTTTATCACCACTGCTTAAAATTTTATTTTTATTATTTGATTAAAAACAAATACATGTAAAAAACATAAAATCTAATATAAAAATATTTAGAAAATCTTCGTACTACCCTCAAAATATTCCCGAATGGCTTTTTCAAATTTCATTAGATGATGAAGTCCTATAACTACAATAGTAAGAAGTATTTTTTACTAGAAAATACAAAAATAAGAAATAATTCAAAGAATACTTCCCATTCAGTTATTTTTTTAAGATATCCCAATTCTTTCTTTAAAGTAACGTACAGCCTGTTTTTAGAACACGAATGGTTTTTGACATTCGTCTTTTTATATGTGAAATAACAACAAAAACACTCAAATTTGTTAGTGTTTCTCATATAAAAAGACGATTTTCAAAACCATTCGTGTTCTAAAAACAGACTGGTAATTTTCATAAAACTCTTCTAATTGCTGCTGCAAAAAATTCGGTTGTTCAATTTTTTTCTTTTTTTTTAGGTACTGGCTCTTTAGCATGACTGTTATTGTTATTTAAACTAACTCCTTCTTCTAATGCTTCCGGTTTTTCCAAGTGAATTTACATTTGAAACACCTTTCACGGATGTTTTATAATTTAATAGTAAACACTGCCTCTTCCAAATCATTTAACGCAATGGTTTTGTTTAGAACTTCACCTGTGACCTCCATTTGTTCTTTATTTATTACCAGTTTGCTTTTTGTATTGGTCTCGCCAGACCTTAGGAATTAAATATTTTAAATTTGGGATGTGTGCGAATATTGCTATTATTTGGAGATAATGAAAAGTCATTTCCAAATGGTATTTTACAGAAATTTCACAACTCATATTCACATGTAGTCGATAATTGGAAGTAGAATTTAAATTTGAGCCTTTTTTAGATCCACTTACCTTTGTCCATCCTGCTACATCTCTAGCAGGAGGGACATTTATATTAACATTTTGTGTAATTTCTTTCCGTAAAGCATTTTGATCTTCTGGTCGTAATGGGCTGACTAATCTTCCAATGCCCTTATGTTTCATCATAAAATCAACCATCAATTTAAATTGACCTGACGTTGTTTGTCTTTTAGCCCTAAATATTGCAAAAACAATTTTCCAATAATTTAACCAAATACTTTTTTTAGAAAACAAATTTTTATGTATTAATTTTTCATACTTTCTTCTTAATAGATATACTTCTAGCAAAATTCGGTAAAAAAAGCCTTCTCTTTAATTATGCATGATATATTTTTTCCGATTGTTTATGTAAAACGCAGCAAAATTTTTGACGAAAAAGAAACGACTGGTTCTGATGGTGAAAACGTTTTTTAGAATATATAGAAAATGAAAACGTATGTTTTCAAATTGTTCATCCCTAACGTATTATAGAATTAAAAAGTAAACTCTATGAGCGTATTTGAGGTGAAAGCGAGAATAGGAATTGCCCTGATTGTCTCGCAACAGTAGGTACTTCCGAAGCAGGAAAGTAAACGGCGAGCATGTTCTCGAAGACATGGATATTCAACAGCATTTTTCCGGATTTATATGGGATCCTTTTAAGCGTTAAAAAGGTATTTAATGATACTATCTTCCCCTAATTCAATTAACTTCATTTGTGGTTCTGAAGGAGCCTCGGATCTTAATAGATAGATGTGGTTCAAATGCTAGTTTCATAGCAGGAGTGTGCTCATAAAAATCAGAAAATCTATTAGTATACTCTTCTATTAAACAATCCAAGACATCTACATTAGTGTGTCCCAAAAAAAATTTTTTTTTCGATTTTTATAGGTCCCCCAGCATTTTTTGAAAGCTTAGAGGGTAAAGTATTTTTGTGATTTTTTTCAGATTTTTCGGAAGAGGTTTAGAGGTCGCTAAAATCGAATTTAACCAAAAAATCGGGGTTGCTCGACTTTTTTTGAATTTTGCGCATTACTCGGCCCATTAGCACGATTTTCTTTATTACTAAGTCAATTTTTTTAAAGAAAACTGTTCAAACTTTACTTCTCTGTGCAGATATTATAAGTTTCGGTAATATTTTTGCTCATTTGAGTACCCTTTTAGTCATTTTTCTGTAAATTTAGCATAAATTTTAAAAATAATGCTTTGTAACTTTTAAAATTTCTATTGAAGTTAAAAAAACTAATGATTCAGTTTAAAATGTGGATAAATTCTGAGTCATTTAAAAAAATAAATATTGAATTTGCTCTTACCGTTCCAAAGTTATGCCCAAAAAATCTAGGCAGATTAATTCTCATACCCAAAAAAAAAAATTAAAAAATTATTTTGTTTATTAGTTTTCAATTACACTGGTTTACAGCCAAAAAATACTAAGAACGCCACATGCCTAGATAAGTTAACTGGGATCTCCTGAGCACGAAAAACGCTGTCATGATTTTTTCCTAAGTACCGTTTTTTAGATAACGGTACTTTTGTGTTTTTCGGTGTATGGCCCCACTCAAACCCTTGTGGAGTCCAACCAAAAAGTCCGATCGAGATAAATGGTATATCGATGGAAAGGTAATTGAATGCCTTTTCCGTCGATATGCTGGAAAATTCTATCTGAGAAGAAATCGCTGAGATATGGCACCTCAAAATTCAAAATTTTCATATTTTTTACGTTTTTTTCAAAATTTTTCATTTTCATTTCAATTTTTTCCTACGTTATATTGAATATCTGGAATGTTTTATTCTTTTACCAAATAGCTTGTTTAATAACCAATATTTTAAGCGTATTTTGAAAAAAAGCGGATGAAAAATAACGTTTTTATTAAGGATTTTGTGGAACGACAATATTTTCATTTTCATTGCTCACACAGTATATTCGACGTAAAAAATTTAAATTAAAATCACGAATATACTGTGTGAGCAATGAAAATGAAAATATTGTCGTTCCACAAAATCCTTAATAAAAACTTTATTTTTCATCCGCTTTTTTTCAAAATACGCTTAAAATATTGGTTATTAAACAAGCTATTTGGTAAAAGAATAAAACATTCCAGATATTCAATATAACGTAGGAAAAAATTGAAATGAAAATGAAAAATTTTGAAAAAAACGTAAAAAATATGAAAATTTTGAATTTTGAGGTGCCATATCTCAGCGATTTCTTCTCAGATAGAATTTTCCAGCATATCGACGGAAAAGGCATTCAATTACCTTTCCATCGATATACCATTTATCTCGATCGGACTTTTTGGTTGGACTCCACAAGGGTTTGAGTGGGGCCATACACCGAAAAACACAAAAGTACCGTTATCTAAAAAACGGTACTTAGGAAAAAATCATGACAGCGTTTTTCGTGCTCAGGAGATCCCAGTTAACTTATCTAGGCATGTGGCGTTCTTAGTATTTTGTGGCTATAAACCAGTGTAATTGAAAACTAATAAACAAAATAATTTTTTATTTTTTTTTTTTTGGGTATGAGAATTAATCTGCCTAGATTTTTTGGGCATAACTTTGGAACGGTAAGAGCAAATTCAATATTTATTTTTTTAAATGACTCAGAATTTATCCACATTTTAAACTGAATCATTAGTTTTTTTAACTTCAATAGAAATTTTAAAAGTTACAAAGCATTATTTTTAAAATTTATGCTAAATTTACAGAAAAATGACTAAAAGGGTACTCAAATGAGCAAAAATATTACCGAAACTTATAATATCTGCACAGAGAAGTAAAGTTTGAACAGTTTTCTTTAAAAAAATTGACTTAGTAATAAAGAAAATCGTGCTAATGGGCCGAGTAATGCGCAAAATTCAAAAAAAGTCGAGCAACCCCGATTTTTTGGTTAAATTCGATTTTAGCGACCTCTAAACCTCTTCCGAAAATTCTGAAAAAAAATCTCAAAAATACTTTACCCTATAAGCTTTCAAAAAAAGGTGGGGGAACAAAAAAAATTTTTTTTTGGGACACACTAATCTACATATTCATCGAATATTTTATTTTCACAAGCAATGTTTTGAAAAATGATAAATTACTCAATAGGGAAGCGTTGAGGGATGCGAGTCAGAGAAGCTAAAGCAAGGTGTGACACTCAAATGGGAGATCTCAAACCGAGTTATGTTTACTTCTTAGACAAGGTAGTTGGCGCTGCTAGCGCTAATTAAAATTTTTTTTGCAAACACAATCAGTTGACTATGTATGACAAATTTTGTAAATATTGTTTTATAATTTTAATTTATTTTCAAATAAATAGTACATAGAACATTATTCGTTTTTTTAGATATGTAAATTACAATTCTACAATTTTGTAATTCCCAATATTCCTTCTAAATAATTTTTTCGCACAACTGTCATGGCGTTAATGTACAATAGTTGTTTGAAAGGAACTCTACTATTTTGTAGATAGCAAAGGGCCGCACTAGAACCTCGCGGAGGCCGCAGGTTCCCCACCTATGGTATATAATACTGGCCTTTGAATGATCAATTCACAGCAATTTGTCTCATTCCTAAGGCGCTTAATAATAATATATGTACTGTCCTTTCCAAAAATTCCAATACAATGCACAGCATTTAGTAGGGGTTTACCCCTGAGTATTGGTCTCAAATGAAAAAAAAAAACGAGTATTACGAATTTATCGACAACAAAAAATTTTTAGCACCGGACGCTGCACAGTGTCGTGTTTTCATATAACAAGCTGCCAAAAATAGAAGAAGTTGACGTAGAGTTATTAAATTTGGTACACTTGTTTGACTTGATAAAAGATAGTAAAATAACAAATTTGGATAATTTCGGAGCAAGGAATCGAGTCCTTCCCATATATTCTGAAAATTAAAAATATCATAACAGAAGAAAAAAAAAGGGTGTATCGTTATAAATTATTGTACACCGATTACCATAAACAACGTTAACGTTTCCGACAAATATGATCCAATTCATAGTAAGAACAAGCCCAGTTCAAACATTTTATTCTTCGAAAATTTAAAAGAAATTGTTAACAAAATTATTTATTTATTTATTTATTTTTATTTATTTATTAATTATTAAAGTCTATGGAAGATAATCCGTACAGACTAATAACACTACATATAATGCTTAAATAATAAAATTGAAACAAAAGTGTACAAGAGGAAAAATAAAAGTAAATGTCAATGACAATGTTACGAATTAAGAAATATAATTATCTTATTCCTAATAGTATTTAAATTCAAAGAAAAATCAACAAATTCTGACAAATTATTATATTGGCGACAAATTCTTATAAAAGGGTCAGCAAGCATATAATTAGATCTACATAATGGAATGTACAAAGGTGTATGATGACGAGTATAACGACTAGGAACATTTAATTTAACACAGTTCAATAGAAATTCACAACATATATTGCCATTTAACAGATTCATCATAAAAGACACGTTCAACATAACACGACGACTTTTAAGAGTAGGTAGTTTAATTAGAGCAAGTCTACTAGTGTAGGAAGGAAGATTGGTATAATTCCAACAAAATTCACGCAAACAGAACAACAAAAATTGCCTCTGCACAGATTCAATGATGTTATTATTTACATTATAGTAATGATCCCATATAATTGATCCATATTCCAAAATGGGTCTCACTAGAGATACATAGAGCTGTTTAGTAATATAAGGATCGGAGAACTCCCTAGACCACCGCTTTATATAACCAAGAACGCTTCTTGCTTTGTTAACAGCCATAGTAATATGAGCATTGAAATACAGCTTAGCATCAAGTAGGATTCCAAGATCAATGATTGATTCAACCACCTCCAAATAATTCCCACCCAGAGAGTAATTAACTATGTTTATGTTGTTTCTACCAAATTGCATACATTTACATTTTCCTATATTTAACTCAAGCATGTTGTGTTCGCACCATATGAAGAAGTCATTCAGGTCGTTTTGGAGAAAGGCATGCTCATCAAGATTAGCAAAAGGAAGGAAAATTTTAACGTCATCAGCGTACATCAATATATCAGCGGATTTAAATACATTTGGAAGATCGTTGATTAGCAAGGAAAATAAAAGTGGTCCAAGATGACTGCCCTGGGGAACACCAGAAGGAACAGATATGTGTTTAGATACACAGTCGTTAACTCGTACTGTCTGTTTCCTTCCTGTTAGGTATGACTCCAGCCAATTCAAACTAATTCGCGAAACACCCAACAAATCAAGTTTAATCAATAAGAGCTTATGATTAACCTTGTCAAACGCCTTACTGAAATCAGTATATATGAATCCGGTTTGCTTCCCTCGAACAAACGCAGCATTGGCTAAGGAAGTAAAATGAAGAATATTAGTTGTCGTAGAGCAGCCTTTTCTAAATCCATGTTGTAAAGGTGATATTAATGATGCAGTGTGATGACAGAGAAAATCAGCAACCAATTTTTCAAACATTTTCGGAATAACACTTAATTTTTCAATGCCTCTATAATTTTTAATATCAGTCCTACTCCCAGATTTAAACAGCGGTATAATAAATGAGTCTTTCCAAATAGTAGGAAAAAATCCAAACTTAACAGAGGTACTAAATAAAAGAGTCAGCGGTGTAACAAAAGATTCAGCACAGTGACGTAAGATACTGCTTGGAACCCCATCAGGACCAGGAATAAATGAGATTTTAAGCTTTTTTAAGTTAAGTAATATATCACTACTGCTAAAAATTGGTAAGGTTATAAACTGGTTCGATGCAATGGTGTATGGATACTTGTTGTCATGGTAGACAGCATCAGAATAAGTGCTCGCAAAAAAGTCGGCAAACATGTCACATATATCCTCAATATTGCCAGATTCTTGGTTATTTAATTTCAAAACTGAAGGAAATCCGTTTGATTTTCTTTTAGAATTTACGAACTTGTAGAAGGACTTTGGATCATGAATAAAATTTCCCTTAACTTTATTTAAATAGTTTTTGTACAAAGATTTGTTAAGTATAATATATTTGGAACGGACAACTGAATACTTTCCACAATCAATAGAACAAGCAGATCTTTTGTATTTTCTATAATATTTATTTTTCAAGTTTTTCAGCCGAGACAGTTGCTTAGAATTCCATGGCGGACCAGATAATTTGTTAACACTCTGCTTAGGAACGCAAATTTCAAAAAATGAATTTAATATATTATAAAAAGAAGCAGTCATCGAATCAATACCTAAATTAATGTTACCAGAAATTGAAAGAATATCGTTCCAACACGTATTTTCCATTAATTCATTAAGTAAAGTATAATTGGTTCTTTTAAAACAAAATACTTTTTCAGGTCTAGACGGTATTAACTTATCTCCAGATAGAATTGAACAGCTTATTTCAATAGTAGGATGAAATCGATCTTCAGGCAAAGTTACAGGATCAGTTCGCCTAATACTACAATTATTTAAATCATTAGTAAACACTAAATCCAGTAATTTGTCAAAGCTGTTATATACCGAATTCATCTGATAAAAAGATAGATCAAAAATGCTGTTCAAGAACTCATCATAGCAAGGTCTATTCTTCACTGGAACTAAATATGATGTGTATGGTGGTTGCTTCCACGTAATCGCAGATAGATTAAAGTCACCAATAGCAAAAACTAAATCATTTTTACCTGCGAGTAAAGTAACTGCTTCGATGGCTTTAATATGATCATTGTAAACGGAAGAGTTTGAGTTCGGAGGTACGTAAGAACAAGTAAAGTAAATTTTTATTTTCTCAAGTTTCACAACGACAGCAATATGACAGCAGATGGATAGGAGCACGATACGGCAATTAAAACACCACCACCTCTACGATCATTGCGATTATACCTATATAATTGATAACTGTTGCACAGAATTTCAGCATTAAAAACATCATCAGTTAGCCAGGTTTCCGTAAGAAGAATCACATCATATGTAAAATCATAGCTATTTAACAGGAGAGTTGATAATTTAGTATTTAGACCTCTAACGTTCTGGTAAATAGTTTTGAAAGTATCAGTAGAGATAATTAGTTTTTTGAGGTATATGTTGAAGATGAAGGCAAAAGGACTGAGTTTCTCTGTAGTGGTTTAAATGTAAATTCCCGAACAAGTGTACCAGCAGGCCAAAACTCGGGCGCCATTACTTGACCAAATAATTTATCCTCTACAGTAATTTTAAAAGACGCCACCATTCTTGGTTCCGAGTATGAGAACTTATACACCGAGGTAAACAAACCAGTTCTACATTTCGAACTCCCGTAATATTGTACATCCTCAATAGTGGTGTCAGATGCCAAGCGGGAAACAAAAATAGGTCTATTTGGGCGTATTACTCTAAGTGGTCTACCAATATTTTGCGAGTTATTCAGAGGGGTTCTAGGGGAAGTTAATACTGGAGTACGACTAATATGATTACTCGGTATATTGTTGTTATTTATTAATTTTACAGAATTATCGGTATTCAAGAGATGATTTTCAACCGGCGTAATAGATGATGTTTGAGAAGAATAACTTAAATGATTCATGATAGGATTAATATTTTCATTTACGGAGATCACTTCGTTCGTTGATGACTCAGAAATTATTTTGGAGTTAACATGAACTGATTCATTAACATTGTTCGAAGCAGGGGCAGTGGTTAAGGATCATTGGGAAGGATCATTGTTTCGGTGACATATTTTGCGATGCATTCACAAATTTATCTAAATTCTTATACTTTGTAAAAAGCTCACCAAACTTTGCAAATTTTAATTGAAGTCCAATAAACTCTTCATTAATTTTTTCAAATTCAGCTCTAGAATTTTTGAAAAGGTTATAAAATTCTATTCTGACATTTCTGCAATCTGTACATGTCCAATTCAAAAATTGAGTGCATCAGCATCACGTGCTCTGAGATTACTACCACTACATTTAAGATGAAAATAATTGAGGCATAACCAGCAAGTTACCATCCTATCGTTTTCAGGTTTCAGGCATTTAACATTAGAGCATTCCATTATGTTGATTTGCAGATAAATTGTATGTTGGGAAATCTTTAAAAGTTTACAGTAATAAACAAAATATAGATGGCGCTATGACTGTATATCCAATTCACAAACCAAAATAACTATAAGCGTTTCTTAAGAATAAGATATGGTATATAAGTATAAATAAAATACACTTATTCACAATAGATGGCGCTAGTTATTGTTTATCAAAATAAAATAACAGTGAAACAAACAACAACAAACACAATACAAAATGCCAGACAATTTATGTAATTTTTATGAGTTAAAAAAAGAGATCACAATTTCCAGGATACACCAAATATAACTGCCAATCAGATCAACACCAGTACACAAAATAGTTACGATAAAGTGCAAGTCTTCCGGTTAAGTCAATATACAGAAATAATGATGAGCCAAATACAAACAGATGAGACAACAGCCGGCACCAACTTTTAAGAAAAATGGAAAAAGCTATCACACAGGACTGATTCACTCAACAATCAGTAGCACAACAATCAGCGCAATTGTTTATGTTAAAATAGGTTTCGTAAGTTCCAAAAAACACACAGTTTATAATAATTGAACAAATTATTCACAAACGAGAAAATTTTATCAACAATTTTATAATTAATTATTTTTCTTTTTGGTACATGAAACCATTAGATCATTCTGAATTTATAATTTTTTTTTCAATTTTGAGCAAGGACACACCTACCGCTCATATATCCTGAATAAAAATTTAATCGCAAAATTTAACCTGTAACTAAAAATATGATTTGTAAACACAATTAATTTTGTTAAATTTTTATAAAAATCAGATGAAAGAAACCATATTAATACGAGCTATCATATTCATTTTCATTTGCGTCATAATGATACATAATATTAAATATTAAAAAATTTACGAATTTGAGCCTGACTAGCCACTGAAAATTGTGAAGAAACATTAAAGGGGGACGAAAATGGAAGTAAAACCAAATTTTTTAAAATAAACTTACTTGCAGAAATCTTATATTAAAGTAAATATAAAAAATACCTTTCTTATTTTTTTTATTCACTGAAGTTAAAAGTGTATAATATTATTACTTTTCTGGCTTCCCTTATATTCAGAATAACGGTGACAACCGCATATGACAATCCCATTGTAGAATAAACCATAGTTTCCAAATTTTAACGTCACTGCATATATATATACCATACATGAGCATTTTTCAGTAAACAGTACTTTTTACTGAATACTGATTTTTCTTTTCAGTAAACAGTACTTTTTACTAAATACTTATTTCTCTTTTCAGTAATCAGTAAAATTTACTGAATACTGTGTCTCGTTTCTGTATTACTCGACTCGAGAAATTACTCACATGTGTGTTGAAACAAAAAATCCCATCGTTTTTCGAATCGTCGTTAAAAAAGTGTTTCTGTATCTGCATGCGAAAACAATCAAAACAAACTCTTTTCCAACGGGAATATTTCCAGTTTATATGTGTAAAACGAAATCAAAACGTCAAAAAAAAAAAACATTAATTGTGAAAAACAGTGTTGTCAGATTAGGGAATTTATCACCAAAATGGGGATTTTTTTTCTGAAATGGGAAAAAAAAATTCATTTGGGAATGGGGATTTTATTGTGGATAATCGACAAATGTTTGCCGGTTTTTACAATTTGGTTGCTTATTTAATTATATATTATAGATTTCTTTCATTTGGAACACACAGTGAAAGAATTTCCGATGAAAGTATGAATTTATAAGGATGACTTGTTTAAACCTCATACTTTTTAGTTTGGTTTATTTTCTCATAAAACAAAAACATCTCTATACTATTATATTTCCCCCACCGATCTTATTGCGTAGGAATTTAGTATTAGAGGGTCTCCTTTTAGTTAAACTACTTCTGAATGGTATGGCAATGTTTTTTATACTATGGCACAGGACATCTATGTAGAATTGAACGTACAATAGATATCGTATACTATACAAATATTTTAAACGGCATCAAGATGTCTTATGCTGAATATGAAATGGCACATCTATCGGTGTTTCACCAAGTTAATAACCCAAAACAGACATCGAAGCGAGCGAAAAGTTATTTTCAAAATATTTGCTTAAAAATTTTGAGCTCTGCTCAGTTTCCAGAGTTAAACCCTTTTGAAAATTTATACCAAATTGTCAAAGCGGCTTTTTGAGGAAAAACCCTTCTAATAAGGAAGGGAATTTGTTAAAGATGTGTGCAAAAACATTGCAATCAATATGTTTTAAAGACTTGTGGACTCAATGCGAAAACGCTTTTGGAACCTTATTTAAAACAAGGGTAATTCCACTAACTACAGAATAGTAGTTATTTGGTTTCATTAATAAAAACATTTTTCTTTTAGGCCATCAAATTTGATGAGTATATTGTTTTGAACAGGCAAAATTAGTTAATATTAATTAATTAATATTTTTTAATACATGGTTTTTTAAGTTTTGATTTTGGGAAATTTTATGTTTTTCATTTTATTTACTTTATAATTGATATAGAAACAAACAAAAATATTAATCACATTATTCTAAAGTTTTTTGGTCACAAGGATGCTAGAACATGGTCAATATTTTTTATAGCCCACCACTGTAAATAGACATACATATCAAATAAAATAGTATATATTGCATTCAGTTTACACAATTAATATTGACCTTTGTAAAATAGTATATATTTATACCTACATCAAAGCATATGTATCTATGCAAAATTATTGATACAGTTTCTGTGGGGATTTTCGAGGATGTGAATTTGAAAATCGGGGATGAAAATTGAAAACTATCTGACAACCCTGGAGAAAAATGTAAACAAACCAATAAAAAAATTATATAAAGAGAAATGCAAAACTATAAAAAGAAAAAATATATACATTTGCGCTAAACAGAACTTAATAACATTATTTATGTATGTATTTTTGTTCTTTTTTGAATAAATAATAGCCACAAAATATTACTTGTAGTTTTAATAAAAAAAATCATTCATACAATATTATTTTTATTAAAAAAAGCTACGCAATATTGTTTTTAGTAAAAAAGCCACACAATATTATTTTAAAATGCCACACAATATAATTAAAAAAAGGCACAAAATACAAAAATTGTTTTTATTTTTGTTTGCAAAACACTTTTCGCACCGTTTTAATATGCGGCTTATTTTGACACTTCATTCGGTTCAGTTTTCACAAAATAAAGATACAGAAACACTTTTACTCACATTTTTCCAATAATAATTGGAAAATGACATAAATGACAGATAGTACTCGCATTATTTTACATACAGAAACACTTATGTGAGACACAGCACTTTTTGTGTCAATTCACATCGTTTTTGTTTCATTTTTCTCGTTTCATGTGAGATATTACTCGAGTCGAGTAATACAGAAACGAGGCACTGATTTACATATTGCAGTAAAAAAGTAATGCAGTATGCCCATGTATGATATATACTTTAATTAAAATAACGTTGCTTTATTGATATTTTCTTTATCAATTAACCCTTGAAAGTTATAGCATTTTTCCAGGGGTCTAATCGTCGCTCTCGAAATCGAGTTAATTTGAACGAATTTTTTTTAATTTGTTTTATCGTAAACATATGCACGAGTAACAAAATTGTTTATTCTAAAGAAAAAAGGGTTTATTTGTTTTATTGTTTATTCTAAAGAAAAAAAAAAAAGATTTGTTTTATTTAAGTATAAATTTCTTTTTTTAATGTCTTTAATACAAACATATTTTATATTTTCCTGACAGTGTTTGACACATGCCAACTAAATAGTCATTACCAATTACGTACTGAAAACTACCATTGTGCAGAAGGGAAAGAATTACTGTAGATGTGGTGGTACTGCTGTTGACATGTGCCCAGTAAATTGTAGCTTCTTAAGTAGACAGTTAAATGCAACTTTTGTCACTCTACAACAGTGGTCTTCACAAAGAGAGTCACACAAAAATACACTGAGAGATGAGATTGGTTTCTTCATTTGTATTGTTTTTAACAACTTGAATGAAATTTGTGAAAATTTTCGTTTTAAAACCCTTTAATTTTAAAATTTAAACTAATTTACTAAAATTATTCATGA
The DNA here is from genome assembly GCA_963576795.1 of Metopia argyrocephala. Lineage (NCBI taxonomy): Eukaryota > Metazoa > Arthropoda > Insecta > Diptera > Sarcophagidae > Metopia > Metopia argyrocephala. The sequence continues at coordinate 91,306,800 of OY756209.1, forward strand.
AATAAATTGTTTGTAAATGCTATTAACAAATTGAAATGTAGTTAAAAGAAATATAAACATTAATAAGTTTATGTTGCTTATTATCATAACTTCTCAGTGTCTGACAAACAAATTTAGCTCTCTTGAAAACTAATAAAACACACACATGTTTTTGTAATAATTGTGGTTGTCGTTTAACATGATGAAAACAAAGCGTATGGATTTCTTTTTATGAAAGATTTTTAACATTGCACATTTTTTTATAATTAATTAAGTTTTTCAAAGGAAAATAAAACAAAAACTGGTTTCCAGGAATTCTAAAAGTGATATCTGTTAATAAAGTACAATACATTTAATTTTAAACTAATATAATAAGAATTAACGATACGGGTAGTTTTGGTATATTTTAAGAAGCTGTTTGCCAGAATTTTTGTGGAATTAAGCAACCCTGGTTGTAATATTCACGAAGAGAGTAAGAAAAACTAAAAAAATATCCGAACAATTTATTTACCTGAGTAATACTGGTGAAGACCACTGCTCTACAACCCTGCTTAAAACTGCAGAAGTACATAAATATGTCCATATTAATAAAATGCGATTGATATTGTGTTTAGTTTTTTACGATTTATCGGTTAAGGTTAGTGCGTTAGTCTTAATCCCATCTTCTGAGTCCGACGATAACATTTATTCTATAAATAATAATTCTTCAGCTATTTTTTACAACTTAAATTTTTTATTATTTCACTCTATTAATTAAATTATAAATTGCACAAGATTTTTTTCTTCTTTGTAAAAGAATCAAACATACATATGTTTATTGAATCAACAAGAAATTAAATGGAAAAAAGAAATTACATAAGAAAGCACTGTGAAAAAGCAGAAATACAGGGATTATTCCAAATTTCATCATTAACTCCACTGAGAATATATCAACAATATTTGGCAATAAAGTGATGTACAATATTCAAAGATCTGTTAGAAAATATATGGATGATATACACAACAAAATTTTAAGATTAACACTTCAAGAAAAACATGAGTTATTGAAACATTTTCAAAGTGAGTTGACGTTAATTAAATTTAATTTAAGAAAATATATGACAGTTGAGGATATTGAAGTATTTTTAAATTATGAGACTAAATTAGCATATTCATTTAGAACTAATATTAATGAAATACAGAAAAAGAAGTTTGACCGTTTGAGAAATTTACAAAGACGTGAGTTTAATATTAAATTAAATGATAAGTGGTTCGTTAATAAGACTGATATAGATATTCCAACGGATGTACAATGGACTCTCTCACTAGGACATAAACATGCTTTGGCGGTTCAGAGGCAAGAATTTCCAACTTTGAAGATTATTTCAGATGGAGAAGATTTAATACGGACACTTGAGGATAATGAAGAAAGGGAGATGGCAAGAACTAGGTTTACTACAGTAATTGATAATCATTTGGGTAAAATGAGACTAACAATAGGGACAGGTTTATGTTGAATAAGGTACGGGAGACTAGTAAGTTTTTAAGGAATAATAGAGACTTACTTATTTTAAGGGCCGATAAGGGTAACACAACTGTAGCGTTGATGAGACAAGATTACAATACTAGGATGAATAATATTATCGACAAATACAGATTATTAAGTAAAGATCCGACAAGTAAACTTCAGGGAGTGAACAATAAATTAGTGGATGAGCCTTTTAGGCTGAATATTATAACGACTATGGAGAAGAGTAAATTAAAGACTTATAATGCTACTGCACCTAGACTATATGGTCTACCGAAGATTCATAAGGAGGATTTTCCTTTGAGACCGATTTGTTCTTTTATCAATTCTCCCTCATATGGACTATGCAGATATGTTACTAATATTCTTAGGAGAATTACCGCACATTCTGGATATAATGTTAAAAATTCTCTGGAGTTTATTAAAAGGATTAAAGGGGCTGACATACATGACAGTGAAAGGCTAGTTTCATTTGATGTTATTTCTCTTTTTCCTAGTATTCCTATTGACCTAGCGTTGAGTACTATAGAAGAAAAATGGGATTTAATTGAGCCATACACGAAAATTAAGAGACCATTATTTTTCCGTATTTTAAAGTTCTGCATTGCGAACAATAGATATTTCCAGTATGATGGAAACATATATTTACAACATGAGGATCTTCCAATGGGATCTCCAGCATCTCCTGTTATAGCAGACATAGTCATGGATAGACTGTTGGATGTATGTATTGGGAAATTAACAGTTAAACCTAGATTAATGACAAAATATGTTGATGATTTATTTTGCATTATTTCTGATGAAGGAATAAGTGACATGCTTGATTCTTTGAACGGGTTTTGTCCGTTTATTAAATTCACAATTGAGAATGAGTTTGGTTTTAAACTTCCTTATTTGGATACCTTATTAATAAGAAAAGACAAAAGGATAATGATTGATTGGTACCAAAAACCAACATCTTCAGGACGGATTTTGAACTATTACTCTAAACATGATAAGAAGATCATAATTAATACGGCTAACAACCTCATTGGGAGAGTTCTTAGGATAAGTGATAGAGAATTTCATAAGAGGAATATGGAGAGGGTAAGGTGCATATTAATGGATAACAGTTTCCCTGTTAATGTTATTAATAGGTTAATAAGACAATCTAGGGATAAATATTGTAGCAATTGATAATCGTACAACGACTAACTCTTTATTTTCTCATTTTCAAGGTTCACAAAATTATCTTAAATTCTAAGTACATGTTGTCTCTTTGTCACATATTTAATTATATATAAGGTTTTATATTTACATATAGTTGTAACTTGCTATAATATTACACTTAACATAATAATCGGATATTCAAATAATAGATACCTACGCCGAGCCTACAACTCGGCCATCCTGATATCTAGGATCTCCTGATACTAGGCAGATTCCTACTTATCTCATTATTCCTATTTAACATTCCTCTAGTTGTAACTCCCGTTCGCAGTAATATTCCTCTGTCCTCATCTGTTCCTAGTGCAACACTTTCATTGCCTCTCGACTTCATCTTATCAAAATTCCGTTCTACATCATTCTTCAACCATGGCTTCATATTCTGAACTGCCCAAATTCCTTCATAAGGTTTCTGTGTCCGTTGAAAGCCCTCAATATCCCTAACGCAATATCTATCTTTATCCAGAACCTTATGTACCTCAAAGGGTACTTTAAACCTGGGTAATAATTTACCCGAAACTCCTGTTGTTGAATCAAAATTTCTCACCATTACGTAATCCCCTTCTCTATATACTCTTGGGTTTCGTCGTTTGCTGTCCACATAAGTTTTATTGTAATTCTGAATTCGTTCCTGTACCTTTTCCGCTTTTCTTCTTACTTCATCTATTCTATCATTGTCGCACGTCTTTTCCTTGCCAATATATTCTCCTTTAAGCTATCTATTATCTTACCCCTCTGACACACTCCGAACAACATTACACTCGGGCACTGGCCAATACTCCTGTGAATCGTGTTATTCATAGCATATTCAATTTGTGGTAAAACCCTATACCATGGCTCACACCTATCTACATCCTTTAACTTACTTATCATCGGTCCTAAGTCCCTGTTAATTCTCTCTACTTGTCCATTCGCCTGTGGTGACCCTGTTGCAATCTTAACGTGCACAATGTTGTTATCCTTTGAAAAATGTCCAAATTCTCCCGAGGTAAAACAGGTTCCCCTATCCGAAACTATAAAGCCTAGCCTACTGTATGCTCGAAAATAATTTTCTAATGCTGCTATTGCCTCCTTAGACTTGGTTGATTTGGCCGGGTACAGCCTCACAAATTTTGTATATGCATCCACTATCACCAGAATATGCTTCATCGTGGAATTCTTGTCGTTAATTGGCCCGTAATGGTCTATGTGGATTACCTGAAAAGGGACCCTTTCCCTCGAAGGAACGTGAAGAAAGCCTTCCTGTTTTCCAGACTTATCAGAAAAAGCTATACACTTTAAACAATTTGCTATATGTTCCTGTACCTTTCTTCTCATACCAGGAAACCAATAACTTCTGCTGATTATTTCCGTAACTTTGTCCGCGCCTACATGGCCCATCTCATTATGGTACTTATAAAGGACGTGACCCTCCATTGCCTCAGGCACACAAAACATTAAATTGTCCTTAATCTTTCTATATATCACACCATTTCGCATTTCATATAATTGATGCTCTCCTTTACTCAACATATACCTTATCTTATTCAATCCTTCGTCCCTAGTTTGAGATATAACCAAATTATCCTCAAAAGTGTTATCATGAATTGCCAATATCGTATTACATCTGCTCAGAGCATCGACATGCTGCATTCTTTCACCCGACCTATGTTCTAACGTATATTCATAGTCCTGCAATTCTAAAGCCCATCTGGCTATTCTCGGGTTAAGCTCTCTTTTATTAAGTGTTAATGTCAACGAATTACAATCCGTTACAATTTTAAAAGCAATTCCTTGTAAATATACCCTAAACCTTTTCAAAGCGTATATGATTGCCAGTGTCTCTAGCTCAAAGCTGTGATACCGTGATTCTGTGTCAGTTGTCCTTTTAGAAAAATAAAAGATAGGGTGAAGTTTTCCATCGCCCTTTTTCTGCAGTAGTATTGCTCCGAAGCCTATAGAGCTCGCATCGCAATGCAACTCCGTTTCATCCTTCGGGTCGTACAGCGCCAAAATTGGGGCTGATATCATTTTCTCCTTCAATGTACTAAAAGCCTCTAATTCTGCTGAGCCTATTGCAAACGTTCTATCTTTTTTCGTGAGGTCATGAAGTGGCTTCGCAATAATTGAAAAGTCTTTGATAAATCTACGGAAGTACGAACACATTCCCAGAAAAGTCTGTACTTCCTGCACTCTCGTAGGTACCGGAAAATCTAAAATAGCCCTTATTCCATCATCATTTGCTCTTATACCATCCTTTGATATCATGTAACCTAAATACTTGACCTCACTTTGAAAAAAACTACACTTATCCAATCTCAGTTCCAAATTATTCTCAACTAATCGTCTGAAAACCTCTTTTAATATCACCATGTGTTTCTGTTCGTCCTGTGTCGCAACCATTATGTCATCTAAGTATACCACCACCCTTCCGTCCTGTACCATATCACAAAATATTTTATTTATAAATCGTTGAAACGTAAAAGGTACGTTTGTCAGTCCAAAGGGCATTCTGAGAAATTCAAATTGTCCTAATGGCGTTGTGAATGAGGTATATTTAATCGATTCCTCATGCATGTAAACATGATAATAACCATTTCTCAGGTCCATTTTAGAAAACACACTTTTGTTAACTAATTTATCTAATAAATCGTCTATAAGCGGAATAGGAAATTTTGTCTTTGTTGTTACCTTATTGAGCTGTCTAAAGTCAACGCACATCCTTAAATCACCTGTTTTTTTCTTCACTAAAATTATCGGTGAAGCATATTCCGATTCACTCGGACGTATAAAACCCTTTGCCAAATACTCATCTAAAATTACTTGCAACTTTTCTTTCTCTGAATATGACAGCCTCCTAGGTGAATAGTTAAATACCTTTTTGTCATCTACTATCAAACGCATTTCACACTTAACTAAAGGTTCACTCGGTCGTTCAGGTCTTAAATATGACTCCTCAAATAATCTTATAAATTCTGTCCTCTGTTTGAAATCCAATTGATCTCCTAAATTATATTCAACTCTGTCTTCATCAATATCTATCAATAACACCTCTTTCTCAAAATCGCAATTGTCATCTCCTTTCCTGTAAACATTGTCACTATCTCTCTTTTTTATCTCTATATCTTGCATATCATTCATCGAATTAAAAAAACAATCTTCCTTGTGTTGTTCTCGTGTAGAAAATTTGGTCCCTAAATCTGTTATTCTATTTTTATCCGCATCCTTAAAAACAAGTTTTGCCCCACTTCCCTGTAGAAAATCTCTACCCAAAACAATAGGATATCCCATAGATTCATCGTCAACAACCATTAATTTCATTATAATATTTTTATTTGCAAAAGAAACTGAACATTTTATAATTCCATAAATTTTTAATTCACTTTTATTAATACCAACATAGCTTTTCTTAACATCTTGAAAAACATCAACTGAAGGTGGAACATTGGAATGTCTAATGAAACTTATGGGGCTGCCCGAATCTATAAGACATTTTAAAATTATTGATACATTTTTAATATTACTTGAAAAAAATTTTATATCTAAATAGCTTACATAATCATTTCTAATTTCGGGTTTCTTATAGAGTACGCAATCCTTGGCCTGATGTCCAAAACCAGAGCACGCAAAGCAAGCTCCATCTTCTCTTCTCGGCTTACGGCATTCAGTTGCTATATGTCCCTTACTGTTGCAATTGTAACATTTTATGTCTCTTCTTATACGTTGTTCTGTAGTTTGCGCTGTATTATTTTGATTAATTGCACCACTCGTTCCCGTTGCTTGAAAATGTCTACCACCTGTGCTGGTTAGTTCAATGTTTCGAAAGGCTTTTAAAATTTCGTTTTTATTTGCAAAGCATCGCAATTTTGCTGTGTTTCGCAGATTAATATCGGGAATTCCCTCTACAATATATTCAATGAACTCTTCATCGTCCATATTAAGGCTATTAGCCCAAACGAGTTTTTTATTAAAATAAGAATCGAACCGTTCTCCTTTTTGCCAGATACAGTTCTGAATTTTTCGCCGAATATTTAGTTTGGATTCTTTGGTACCAAACATATTTTTCATCGCGTCTATAAAATCATCTATAGCTTCGCTCATATACGTTGGGTTTGTAAAAAACCACTCCTGTGCTCTGCCCTTTAACTTATTGCATATTAAAGCACGTACCACGTTGTCAGTAACTGTGTAATTATTACGTATATTTTGTAATAGAGATAGCCATACTTCAACATTTTTATCCCCATCAAAAACGGGTAAAAATTCTTTTAATGAATCTAATGACACATCGTTTGTTGCCGCAACACTATTTATACTTTTGTTTTGGCTTTGGTTACATTCAGCTACATCGTTTTGTAATTCTAACAATTCTTTCCTTTTTTTAGTATTTCTATTTGCCGGTTCAATGTTTCTATTTCTTTACGTTGTTTGTCTGTCATTTTTTTAAACTCATCTTCTGAATTCTCTATATTTATATTTATTTCATCTTCACTTTTCTCTTCATTTACATTTATTTCATCTTTCTTTTTCTCTTCATTTACATTTATTTCATCTTTCTTTTTCTCTACATTGATTGTTTTACTCAGTTTCATGTGATTATTTTGGCCCTCTTCTTTACATTTTTCTTCTTGCCCTTTATTTACATCTTCATCGTCATTGTCCTCGTTTTGATGCTTCATCTTTACATTTTTTATTTCTTTACTTTGTAATTTAATATCAGAATTCGCTGTGTCGCCCGCTTCATTGGATTTGTTGTTGTTATCATCGCTGTGCATTTTTGTTTTTGCCAAAACGGTATCGCTCTGCATTTTCTGTGGAGTTGCGTTTTGATTTAGGTTAAATTCTTCACCTACGCACAATTCCTTTATACACTTCTCTGTACTTTCAGTGTCTTTCAAAATTCTGGAAACAATTACAGCTTTTGTACCACTCGAGTCGATCCCGTTTTCTTGACACCAAGCTTTTAAATCTTTTAATAATAATTTTTTAATGTCGATGGCCGACATTTACAAATTTTAGTATTAAAAAAATTTCTGTTTTTTTTTCCGCAAAATAGTGCGAGCAATCCCACTTCTGATCTGTAGCAATTGATAATCGTACAACGACTAACTCTTTATTTTCTCATTTTCAAGGTTCACAAAATTATCTTAAATTCTAAGTACATGTTGTCTCTTTTTCACATATTTAATTATATATAAGGTTTTATATTTACATATAGTTGTAACTTGCTATAATATTACATACATACATACATACATAACTGGCCTTTACAACCCTGTGTCAGGATTACGGCCTAGCTTCTCGCAGCACTCATGTTGTGTGTGTGAATTTTTATCCATGAGTACCGGGACCTACAGTTTAATGTCGACTCCGAACGACAGACTTGAGAAGCTTGTTCATGGCAATTAATTACTCTCAGAGCTTTTGCCAGAAGACTGCTGAGAGGTAGTCGCCGAAAGAAATATTTTTTTCATATTTCTTTTTTTGAAGATGTCAGAGCTTGGAGTCGAACCCAGGGCACATGTCTTAGTAAGCCAACACACTAACCACTAGACCACGGCGACTACCTATATATATATAATATTACACTTAACAAAATAATCGGATATTCAAATAATAGATACCTACGCCGAGCCTACAATATAGTAAGAATTGTGATGTTAATTATCATATTAATAGGACTGATGGTGATATTGGCGTTGATAGTAAGAGGGAGAATAATGTTATTGGTACTGATGGTAACGTAAATAATGAAAAGAAGGAGTTTATTTATAAGTCTATGATTTATATACCGTACTTGTCTGAACGATTAAGGAGGTCAAAAATTTTTGATTCTGATAAATATAAGATGACGTACAGATCTTTCAACACAATAGGTAAACTTTTTAGCAGAACAAAGGATAGACTTGAAAAATGGGACAGATCAAATTTAGTATACAAAATAACTTGTAACGGTAATGACAAAGAAGATTGTAATGGTGTATATGTAGGTACGACAAAGAATAAATTGAAGACGAGAATGGCAGGTCATAAATCTGATCAGAAATACAGGAGTATTAATTCGCAAAAAACGGCTCTATCTTCTCACTGTTGTGAAAAAGACCACTATCCTAACTTTGAAAATGTTTCAATATTGAACACGGAAATTAATTATAAGAAACGTTTAATGTTAGAAATGTTACAAATTATTAGTGTGCCTACAACACAGAGAATTAATTTTAAAACAGACACAGAGGGTTTAGCCCAAACATACAGACATTTAATATACAAAACATAATATTTATATATATTCATTATTACACTTATTGTTAATTTCTTTTTTATTTGGTTACTGCGTTTTTATTATTGTTATTTTATCGTTGGTATTTATAATTTTTTTTTATATAAAATAATTATTAATTTTATTAAAATTCAGGGATGTGATGAAAGGCGATTTCTTTCGCGATTGAAATCATTTTAATTTATTATAATTTTTATTTTTTTTTCTTTTCTCGAAGTCATATAGAACTTTTCTGTTTTTAATTATATTAAAATAATAATAATAAAGGATGTAATGACAATAGTCATTAACGTAATGAGTATAAGAGAAATTCCAAATCTGAAAAGAATTGGAAGTTATAGTAATTTAAAATTCTTTCGATTTTGATTTCAATCGATGTCGATTTTCATCACATACCAGATAATTTTTGTTACTTTTATTTTTATTATTTTTGTAAATACACACATATCGTTCCTACTTGTTATTATTTTTATTAATGTTGTTTGTTGGTTAATTATTATATTAATTTTTTTAAATGTTCATTATGTTTTTATTTGAAAATATGTATGACATAATTTTTTATGTATTTTTTTTATAATTTTGTTATTGCCTTGTCACATACAAATATATATTCCTGATGATGCTACGCAAGGAAGTAGCGAAATATCGTAAAATAAATAATATAAATATTTATTCAACCTTAAGCTCAAATAATTTAACTAATAATAAAATTAATAAAAAGGTCAAGGAAAATAATACAAATATGTGATACTATTTCTTTATTGCAAGGATTTAATACCTTATATGAACAAATAAATTACATCGAAGAAAGTATTAAAAAAATTAATGATGTTAAGGGTCCAATAGCAGACAAAGTAAAAAGTAAACTAGATAATATCTTAAAAAAAACAGTGGTTACTACACATTAAAAGAAATTTGCGATACATTTGAGTCAGGTTCAAATAACTTAAAAAGTGCATATCCTCCTGTAGAATTAGCATCATTTAAATATGCTTCAATAACTTCAGTTGATGTAGAACGCAGTTTCTCAATGTACAATAGTTTCTTGCGTCCCAAAAGGCTCAGTTTTTCTTTTGAAAATATAAAAAATGTTTTCTTTGTGTATGCGAACTAAAACCTGGGGCCAAATCGCCGCATTCGTGATCGAATAATTTTGATCGAAATTTTAGTTTTTGAAATCGCGGCATACGTTATCAAATGTATTCTATCGAAATTTAGGATTTTGGCATTCGATAACGAGTAGTTGATCGAATGATTTCACTCGAAAAGTTATACGATAGATTTAGAGCTTTCGTAAAAATAATTAATGTTGTCAACATTTTATTTTTATGGCCAAATAAGCCTATTTAACACAAAATAAACCGATTTAAGGCTACTACTATAACAACGTAGCTTTTTTTCTTAAAAAATAAAAGTAGACAACATTTAAAAATACATATATACATATGTGTTTTGTTTACATTTTTTGAATTATATTAAGTCTGTTTCTTTACTCTACATTGGGCGCCCGCGGGATCCCAATTTTATCTGTTACATTTTTAAACAAATTTCGATTTGAAAGCTATCGAATGCCGCAATACCGTTTTTTATACGTCACGAAATTTTATTCGATACGAAAACTTACTCAATCAAGAATGTGACGATTTGGCCCCTGATGTAAAATATGATTTTTGTTTCATAAAATGTTTTTGTAATACTATTTAAACTTAGTTTACTTTGTTAATATTCTGGTATGTGATGAAAAAAGATTTCGATCGAAATTGAAATCATCTGTATTTTTAAAGTCATATAAAATTTATCTGTTTTAATTTTTTTAATATTTAAATAATCAAGGAAGTACTTTCAATAGTCCTCAAGGTAATGTGTAAAAAAGGAACTCCAAATATTTGCAGATATGAAAGTTATAGCAACTTAAAATTTCAGTTGATTTCAATTTCGATCAAAATTGTTTTCCATCACCTACCAGACTGTTTTTTATAGAAACTATGTATACAAAGACACAATTTATTAATTGGATTTGATATGTTTAAATATATTTTTCTCATACTTTATTATATTATTATATTTTCAAATCGAAATTATTATTACTTTTTTATATCTTTTATATTTTAATTATAAACAGACTTATTTTTGCTTTTCTTTTGTTTAAGTTATATGAATTACTCGTTTGTTATACTTATGTTACTTGGTTTTCAATAAGGAAAATAATAAAAAACGTATTTGCATATATTTTATATTTTGGCGCATTTTTTAGGGTAAGTGCATATATAAATACATACATTTTTCTATTAAATGCATATTATGGGCGCCTAAAATCGATTTTTAGCTGCCTAAAAATCCGAGCCTTGGTAATGATGCATATACTTGAGCAATAAGTCAGAAATTCGATTTTTATAGTTTTATTTGTTGACTGTATGAAAAAGAAACATGTAACACAGAAAAGAGTTATGAATATTATTTTTTATAAAAGAACATTTTTCGAAACACCATTAAATTTATTTTAATATTAAGGATTTAAATACATACCGAATATTAATGATAGCCACTGTATTTATATACTTTTTTTGTTATAATTTTTTATATATTATAAGTACATATGTAAGTTAACGGTACAATTACCATTTTTAATTAATTTTTTGCAGAATGCCGTCTGTTGAAAATACAGAAGAAGTCGCAGCACCTCAAGTGCCCAAAACAGAGCTTGAGGAATTGCAAATAAAAGCTAATAGTGTTGCTGATGAGGTAAGAAAAAGTTTTGAAATTATTACAAAATTATCCAATACCAAACTTTGTATAAAATATCACAACCAACGATGAAACAACATTTTTTTAATAATTTTTACTAATGCAAATAATAGTTAGTGTGGACATTTGAAAAATGAAAATAAATATCCCAAATAAATCACCCACGGATTATCCATATTTTTATCTTTTGGATATGGCGACTGCTTGCCTGCTTTCCCTTTTCCAATTCCGTACCTTATGTATTCCGTACTTATGTATGTAAATATGTACATACTTACATATTTGCATTAATTTCTTAATTGTATTGTGTGCTAACAATTTTAGTAGGACCATTGTAGAATAATGTACAGTAATCCCTCGCACTGCGCGGTTTCTGACTGCGCGGTTTCGGACTTGCGCGTTTTTCTTTTTACCACCAAAATTTCGCATTGCGCGGCAAAAGTTTCGCAGCAGCGCGGTTTTTTTTTTTTTTTTTGCGTACATATTACATATTTCGTGCAAAATATGTACATAAATACAATTTTGCGGATAATAACAATAATGATGAATATGACGATAGTGAAGATGTAGAAATTGTTGAAAAAAACAAATTTAGTAGCAAAGCACTGGCAGAATTTTTGAAGCGTGGCAATCAACTTGGTGAGGAAGCTATTGACCTAAAACCTGATTTAGAGCGTGCTTTAAAATTCCGTTGACGTTTGACGGAAGCTTTAGCGCCGTATAAAGAACTTTACAGTTCAAGAGATACTATTAAGCAATCACTATTAAAAAGTCTTTTTACGAAACCATTGGAGGAAAATAGAACAATTTCATCAGAAGATGAAAATTAAATTATTTAAAGATTTTTTTTAATAACATATATACATTTTAATTATGTACATACATACTATGTACAATGAACTGATTTCAAGATTTTTATTTGTTTAATTTTTATGAATTAATTTATAATTTTTTTTTTGTTTATGTTAATGTTGAATAAAGTCTTTTTTTTTAGTTATCTACTTGGCTTAAATTTAAAATTTTAATGATAATTTTAGGATTTGGAACGTATCCCCCTAATTTCATACAAAATAGGGTTCACAGTGCGCGATTTCGGATTGCGCGCTGTTTTTTCAGAACGTATCTACCGCGCAGTTCGAGGGATTACTGTATATTCAGTGTGCGACAAAACTATAGCACGAAATTTTTACAAGTAAAACTTTGCTTCTTTGAAATATTTTTATAAATAACATTATTTTATGTTTTAAATTGATGATTATTAAGTACTTTAACTAAACTGAAACAAAAATAAAAAATGGATCCATGGAAAACAAAAATTATCCTTAACAAGATATATAATACATTTTTTACATCCAACAAAACTAAAGTCGTATTAAAGTAACAAAGTATTTAAGGTAGAAATACATAACAAGCGTTCTGAGCGCCATGCGTTGCAAGCTTATGTCAAAAAAAGTTGAAACAGTGCATTTTCATAAAGTAAGTTACAAGCAAAGTATGCAACACTGCTAACGCGAGAAAGTTGACCAACTTTTAACTTTTACAAGCATTGACAGCTAGGTGAATGAAAGAAAATGAAATCACTAATACATATAAAAAACGTGTTTACGTTTTTATGTAGAAAAAAGAAGACTGTTTGAAAAATATAAAAGAATTAGTTGTGGTTTTATGATTGGCTTGTGAGAAAAACATTTTGTTTAAAAAATATATAAAATTTTTGGAAAAAATACATTAAACTTAATAATAGTACATATTTAAGTGGCGCCTGTAAAGTATGGTATGTAACTTGCCAATTTAAAAGCATTAAAAGTCTTTAAGTTTAAAACGCGCTCAGCGGCTAACGCTTGTTATGTATTTCCAACTTTACTGATAATAATCTAATATTTAGTGGCCAAACCATTATTTTTTAATCTTCTGCACACCTGTGAGGCGTGGACTCAATTAAGTAAGATATCACTTTTTTAGAAATTTCATTCCAAGAATTTTTCACCTGCCGGAAATGATCATCAGTAATTTTGCAGTTGCCACGCAATAATCGCGATTTACAATTTCGCATATATTTTCTGTGTGGTTAAAATCAAGTGACTGCACTCTCCATTTCCAAGACATCGATTTTATTTTTAATAAACCATTCTTTTGCACATTTAGATGTGCGTTTGGGGTCACTGTCGTATTGATATCGCCACTTTACGGTCATTTCTTTCTCCACGAATGGAATAATGACGCCTTGCCAATTGATCCTGTAAAGACAACGGTCCAATGTGCAATCAATTCTTTGAAATAGATGGCTACCATACGCAGAAAAGCATTCCCAAACGATTACATTGTTTTACTGTAACTCTGGTGTATCGTGGTTTAGGTTTCTTCTCTTCGTACTGAGTTTATTTCACCTGAATCTTTTAGATTGCTTTTGGATTTTCCAGAGAAAAGCACTGAATTTCATTGTCCAAGTAGTCCAGTTAATGTGCTCTTTTTAAAAATCGATGCTAACTTCACTTTTTTTTTCTGGAAAAATAAGGTTTTTTTTGCGCTTCTGTACAATTTTATTCCACCTTCTACAGATCGTCTTTATATCATTTTAGATGAAACATTTAAAACCAATTAAGAAGCTATGGACCTTTCTGACATAAAATGATCCTTTTTAAAAAAACTAATAATGGCTTTGACTTCACGTTTGATGGTTTTACGTGTCTATGTACAGTAGACAAGTAGTGCGACGTACTAAAATAAGTTATGATACTGGAAATTATACCGTAGTGAATGTTAATTTCTTTTTGTATTTGCTTCACTGATTCACTATTAACAAAATTATAAACTATCTTATCTTTTAAATCCACTAAATATTTGTTTCCAGCAATTATTTTGTTAAATTATTAGAATATACACTTTTCTATTAAAGACACGCAAAAAACTGAATGATCATACGTTTATTTTCTTTCAAATAAATCTTAAGATAGCAAAATTTAAAATAATGGTATTTATGCGTTGAACCACCTCAACTCAATCTAAAATATGGCGTTTTTGAAATGACTGATTCCGAATTTGCTGATTTTTGGTATGAATAAAGTATATCATAACACTAAGACAAATATAAAATGAAAGGGCACTAATACATCTGGATCCGGAAATATGAGGTCTTGAAAATCGGAAAAAGTATAAAAATGCACAAAGTTACACTTACATAATTGTAAATTTCTTGAAAATTATTCTAGCTACGTATCTCATAAATGTCGCATTTCAAAGGGTATTAAATTTCCTTTGATTTTATATGTAACATGATTTCTTTTTTTTTTGAAAAAGTCAAAGGTCAATTTTTGGGGATGTATATCTTTATTCCGGCTAAAAATATTTCGGTTAAATCAGGCGACAAATCGTGGTTTAACCAGACGTGCAGATTAGCAGTCAGATCCAGAGACGAAGCGTTCAGAAATTAGGGCATCATTAAGTGTGCACATACTGAATCGTTACGCAAGCATACGAGATCTTCGTGTGCCGTAGTACTAAGACGTGAAAAGCTCCACACGAGCAACGTCTTCGTGCTAAAGTTATTTCTTTTCCTAGGGGAAGTAAGAGCTTTTGTTCCTTCGTTAAGAGTATAAGGAATAATTCTAGTTCGATTCCAACTTTTATTTGAAATGACCAAGCATTCACGAACCCGGTTGAAAAGGCGAATCTTTTAGCTGAATTATTTGCAAACAATTCATGTTTGCCAGAGAGCGTTCAACCGCTGCCCAAGCTTGAAATACTATCAGTGTCTATGCCTAATATACTTATACTTTCAAGCTCGTGCTGTCAAAAGGGTTCTTGCAGACCTCAACATAATAGCTCGTCAGTATATCTATCGTACTGGCGACTCCATTCTTGATTTGTCGGCACTCCTCTCTGAGAGGTGGAGTGGGTCTACTCACCGCTTGGTTGAGAGCAAAATTGTTGTAAACATCGAGGAGGCTGATGCACTTGATGTTCTGGTCATGAGAATTAATTGTGATGTGCGTTGGAATGATCACATATTTCGAGTGTCGAAAGAAGCATTCAAGTGCCTCGGTTTCTAAAAACGGTGCAAGAAATATTTCACTCCATCCGTCCTTCTCAATATTTACAAGACCTTCATCCGACCTAGGTTGGAATACAACTCTCATGTATGGGCCGGTGCCTCAAAGTCTCGACCGTGTACAGGAGAGGGCGAAGGTGCTTATCAGCAATGGTAGGGTATCCAATGGCGCAAGTGAAAAAAATGAGACCCCCAAATACATATACAGAAAGCCGGCAGAGTTACTACTAACTTTACCTTATGGATACACACCACCACTTTTTTATATTAATGTATTGTAAATTAAAACATTATTGCGTTTTCCTTTGTGTTATTTGTTGCTATTCGTAGGTTTTCCGTCCCATCTCAAAATACATTAAAAAAACGCAATTTTTTTTAGTCTGTTTCACAATTGCAATTACTTATATGCAGTCCACCTCCAAATTCAGTTGTATTTACATATTGTACTTATAACTAAATTAATTTTTATTAAAGCCTTCCACAAAAGGAATAGGTACATACGAGTAAAATACAGTGTTTGTATTTTAAGTTTTCTTTATAAATTGAACTTCTTTACTCAAAAAAATTAACTTATAAAATAATTTACATTATAGTAGAATAAATGCTTACTTTACAATTTACAAAATATAATATTCTTATGGAAAATAAAATGCTGACAATATATGTATGTAGTTTTATTTTCACTTAAACAGAAATAAAAAATAATGTTAGAATAAAAAAAGTATCTAATTACATATTAGAGAGCTGCACAAGCATAGCTTAAATGATTAAACAGAATTGGGGCATGACGTTTTTTTTCCATACAAATTGACATATAAAAACGCTGGAGAATGCAGTCGTGAAATAGAATCTATTTTATTTTGACAGCGATTTTTCTAATGCTCTCATTTTTAGAAATAAATTCTCTCAACAATGTTACCCCACTTTTATTAAATTTCATACATTTTATAACAAACCCATTTGTTTTTTGTTGTTGGCGGAAAGAAAAATAAGAACAAAAGAAAATCGAAAAAACATTTGAAAGTTTAAATAAATTAATAAATTTTGGAATTTGTTAAATGAAATGAGTAATATTATAGAAAAAATAATTGAATAAATGCTTATGGTTGATTAAATTATAAAATATAAATTCAATTCTTTGCAAAAACTCTCATAAACTTAATTTTTAATAGCTTTATATACAAGAAATGCAAAAAAAATAAATGGCAGTTCCTGAAGTTGCGGCCGTCGTTTTAATTTTGGGCATGTTTTCTCTGAGAGTCGTTTTTGCCTGAAGTTGCGGTCGTATTACGTACTGTGAGCGTAAAAAAAAGTAAACAGTTACTTTATCTGCATTAAAGCTTTTATTACAGGAAAGATATAAGTAGAAATTAAAATGTTTAATAACAGTTAAAGAGGCTTATAAAATAACAGTCTAATTCATAATGAGATAAAACGTGCTTATAAGTGCCTTATAAGCAAAATCTCTTAATTCATAAACAAGAAACAGTGTCATTACGCTCTCATAAATTTTTATTGTAGGTTTCTATGTGCTTTAACCGTACAATAACACGACATTTGTGAGTTTGATTAGATATTGTATAAATAAAAGTGGAATAATATAGTATTACAATGAGTACAACTAATATAATTGCAAGAATAGGTACTTATATACATATTTAAATTCACATAATTAAAAATTTTTGTATAATAGCAAATGATTGCAGTCTCTGTACAAAATAAAATTTCTAAATGGCGAAAAAGTTGTTTTTACTTTGTCCTACATATGCCATCTCTTTCCCTTACAGGATCTGTTATTACATTATTTTACATTACATTATTTTTATGAATATTAAAAAATTACCTAAGTAACCGATAGCTTTTATTGTGCATCACTATGCTGAAATAACATCATTATATTGCCAGCATGACATTAAAATCGTTTATTAGTTAATTTGCTCACATGAAAGGTTTATAAATTAGAATTTCTATTTTGAGCCTATAAGACAGATAACGTCTCATAACTAATGTATGGATTAAACCTAAATTAAGGAGTTATTATGACTTAGACTGTAAGAGTTTAATTCTGTATTAACCAAAAATAAAAACTAAACAAAAACAAAAATATATCACTTCGTCTTAAAATACTACTATTTTTACGAGTCAAAAAAAGTAAACAGTGGCAACATTGCTTGATTATTTTTTTTATTTTTCGGGGAAAACCCTTTAATTCTTTAAAAAGCAGTTATTAATCTAGTAAGCCGGTGTAGTAAATATATTTTTTTAAGTTTTTATTAACTTTGTTAAAAAATAGTGCAATCAGTAAAATTTTTAAGAAATGCCTAAGCATACGACCAATGAAACGCGAAAAATCATAGATTTACATAAAAAAAATAAATCTTTGCGTGAAATTGGAGAAATTGTCAGAAGGAATCATTGCACTGTAAAAGATTTAGAAGAGAACTCCACAAAAATGGACTACATGGCAGAGTTCCTCGAGAAAAGCCTTAGATTTCTAAAGCAAACCAACAAAATCGCGTAGAATTCGCAAAAAAAATGAGGGTGTTGATTTCTGGAAAAACATATTATATACCGATGAGGGCAAATTCGAAATATTTGAAGTAAAAAAGCCTCCAAAAATATGTCGGTCGAAGAATCAAGCTTTTCATGAAAAGTGTGTTACATCTACCGTGAAACCTGGTGGAGGTTCGGTTATGGTCTGGGGCTGTATGACAGCATCTGGTGTCGGCAATCTAGTGTTTATTGAGTCGACAATGAATAAAATAGATTACCTAAACATTCTAAAAGAAAACGTTGTCCCCAGCGTTATTATAATTATTACTTTCAAACAACTGGGTCTTTCAACAAGACAACGACCCAAAACATACATCGATGATTGTTAAGGAATGGTTGTTATACCGAACGCCTAAGACCTTAGATCACCCACCCAAGTCTCCAGACCTTAACCCTATCGAATATTTATGGGAGCACCTTGATAGAAAAATCAGGCAAAGACCCATTTTCAAAAAGGACGATTTGAAAAAAGCTTTAATTGAAGAATGGCACAAAATCTCTCCAGACATTACGACAAACCTTGTGGAATCAATGCCAAGAAGGTTAAAAGCGGTGCTAGATGATAAAGGAAAACAATTCAAATATTAAAAGTTAACCTATTTTTAGTTTCTGTACCTAACTTGCCCATTTAATAGATTCTGTTTAATTTTTTTTGACGCGTAAAAATAGTAGTATTTTAAATGAAGTGATATATTTTTGTTTTTGTTTAGTTTTTATTTTTGGTTAATACAGAATTAAACTCTTATTTTATAAGCCTCTTAAACTGTTATTAAAAATTTTAAAGTAACTGTTTACTTTTTTTTGACGCTCACAGTATATCACAAAATAAAAAAAAATGAGTTATTACTACTTTCGAGGCTTAAATTATTAGATCTTTCGATGTGTTCAATCCCCAGGTCTTTATCTCCAAAATTTTCTGAGATATCTTAGAACCATTTTGCCGTATATCCACGTTTGCTAAAAAAAATTGTATGTTATAAGGACGTACGCTCCACTTTCGTGGATATACGACAAAAAAATGTATGGAATTTTCCAAGTACAAAATTTTGCGTTATCTTCACGTACGTATGTACAGTGGCTCACAGCTTATTTCGTGTGAGACATTATTTTTCTTTTTATTGAAGAAAAAACAACAATAATGCAATTTAACAAAAAACTGAAAGTGCAAACTGAAAGTGCAAAAAATATGTGAGTGGTGAACATGTTAACTATAAATAGTGAGTTAGTATACTGCAAATAACCGACAGATGAGGCCATTGCTGTTTGATCATTTGAGGGTGAAGGTATAACACTGGCTCTTGAGTGGACAAATTGACAGCAACTTGTTTCATCAACAAATAAAAAGGCGCAAAATATACAAAAAACTGTGAAAAAAAAAATTCTATCAACCATCTTCACATTCCAGTACAATGCACACTGCATGAGTAGGGGTTTACCCCTGAGTATTGGTCTTAAAAAAAAAAAAAAACTTTATTTGTAAATAAGACGTGCGTATAAACGTAGTAATAGATAATTCAAGAATTATAAGTATTCGTTTTAAAAATCAACCTTAAAATATGTTATAGCTTATGTAAATAGTTTTGAATAAAATTGAACATCATTATGTGGAAGACATGGGAAAAGGCTTTTAATATCATTTTTTTATCTTTAGAAAAAGTTGTTTTTTAAACATTTCTTCTGTATTTGAAAAACTCCTTTTCTCGCATGTTTTTTTAAACTTGATGACTGAAATCCATCTTCACTTACAGATGTTTTATAGAGTAAAAAAAAATAAATTAAATTTATTATATTTAATTTTACTAATTTTAATAAATTCAACGTTCTGAAAATTTGTTGTTTCGCAAGAACCGAATAAATTTTGAAATATGTAGGTAACATTTCAATAATATTTAATTTAAACTTTTCGGAGTGGTAATTTTTTTTTATTATTAAATCTAAAATTAAATATACCAGTGTCGTGTAAAGTGGTGGCGATTACATTTGCTTTTTAAAAGCAGTAACAATTGCGGGCACCGAAAACTCATATTGAAATAACACAGGAATGGTGCTTATTAAGAAATAACTTTGAAAGAAATGCATATTGAATTAAATACTCAAAACTAAAGAGTGGAGTATTTTTTCGTACGTTTTCATTACTAAATGTATAGTAATAAATACTAAATGTAAGAATTAGTAGGTCGCATATACTATGTACGTCAAAATAATTTCAGAAAGAAAACAATCAAAAATTTCTATCGGTGGTATTTTGACGTATGTGCCATTAATAAAGAAGATTTTCCCAAAAAGTGGCATATACAGCAAAATGTTATTTTTTATTTGGAGCTAAAAATGTTTAAAACTTAAAGAATTTTCTCCGTGACCTAAGACCTTTTTGTACTATTCGATAATGGATTATTAGCACTACATCTGATAAAAATTTTGAGTCGCCTCTTTCGACTCAATTTTTTTCTATAAACTGATAAAACTTTAAATTCAATTTCCCAAAATAATATTTTTTTTGAGTTACGTCAAGATAACTTCGGAACGACGATATGTCACTTAGGAGTAAAAATTAGATTTGTTTTTTTTATATTTTCACAATTTTTACAAATTTTTAACAATAACAATTTTACTTTAAAGAAAATAAAAATAATCATTATTAAAATTAGAAACATACTTATGTACATATCCATCTATATACATACATACATACATACATATAATATACATGCATGTGTATGTATAGTATATTTAATAAAATATTCTATAAATATAATTAAAACTTTTTCATTTTAGTCCTTGGAAAGTACACGCCGTATGCTGACGCTATGCGAAGAGGTAAGTTTCAGAAATCATTTATAATTACATTTAACATATTATACATATGATAAATGCTTGATCCGATTTTCAAAAATATAAAATAAAAATTTTATTACATATTTTAAAAAATTGCTTGCTAACAAACAGAATTAGATCATGCATTTATTTTACATTGCTTAAAGCCAGTAACACAGACATTTTATGTATACTTAGTTTAACTACATAAAAATTTAGTAAAAGCAACTACAGTAATACAAATAAAACAAACAATGTTACTATTTTAAATAGAGGCCCAAACTTTTTTATATATATAAAGCGGGAAAAATAATACTGATCAGGATACAGATTATTCGGTATTTTATATTAATTACAAATAATTGAATTATGACAAATTGATGTAATAAGATGTTATATTTTTTTTAAATATTTTTTAAGAATAAAACTTTGCTGTCTCTGTATCTTTATTATGTAATAGTCGAAACATGTTCATACGCTCTCTCAGTTTGTTTAGATTCGAGTATGTACTCGTATATAAATTACCCTGTTCGAAAGATGTTTCTAAAATCCAATTTGACATTAGGTCTGTTCATGGTACAATAATCGTTATACTATTTTCTACAACAATACAACACTAACGAAAACAACATGCATTTTGTTAGTGTAGTGGCGACTTTCACCATCTTATCTGCCTATATATATATATGTTGTGCCTAATTAAAACTTTAACTGCTGACTAATAGTTGGAATCACTATTTCTCTTTAAAGCATGCACAACAGACAGGACGAAGGTTTTGGCATTTTCTTTAATTTAAAAGAAGAGTAAAGGCCGTGATACACTATCCTATCGAGTCTTACTATTTGTCTATGCAATCGTGTATGTTAAGAAAGTATAAAAGTGTGGCATAAAAATGCATCTGTATGACAGATTTTTTGACAAGTCTGTCCGACTTCATAATCTTTTGAAAAAATTAATAAAAAATTTTTCTCCATGCCATCAGGGTTGCATTTTGTTACATGTTAGCATAAAGCAACTCTGCATATGGTTTGAATTTTATATGGTGTGATAGTGTGACACTAATGTTGCCATTTTGATGCGACTTTTAAAAGTATGACAGAAATCGATAAGATTTTTTTGTGAATGAATCATACGACTGTATATTATAGTATATCATGGCCTTAAGGAGCAGCAAATTTTTTTGGACACTTTAGAGTATTCACATTTCTGATCCCATTTGTTGTGACAATTCGATTAGTATGTATAGTATAGTACTAGTGATGGCCTTTAAATAAAGTTGTATTAGAAATAATGAGTTTGGTAGCAATGTAGTAAATGATAATGAGAGTACAAATTATATGTGTTAGGGTATAGCACTGATGCTAATTTACAAGTGTAGTGGTAGTGTTTTGTCGCGGATCGTGTCAGGGTGTATTAGTGACGTCAGTCTTTATTTGTTTTTAAGCATTTTAAGTTTTAATTTTTGTTAACTAAATTAAAGACAATACCATACAATAATCCGACAATCAATAATAAAAATTTTTTTTTACAAATTTAAACCAAACAATAACGAAAATATACGACAAAAATATAAAAAGAAACATATCAATTCAACAACAATTAAAACACGACCAAGGGACAATCATTTAATTTTTTTTTTTTTGAAACAGCAATAAAATAATAAAACAATAATATTAAGAAATGAAAATATAGTCAATTCGCCCAACAACAATAAAAATAAAGAACAACATCAAAATAATAACAGAAGCATAAACAAAACAAACAATAAACCATAACAAATGGAATACTTGAAATCACCTTCGTGAATATTATTTATATTTTATTGTGCAAAATTCTTGGGGTTAATAACTTTTGGGGCATTCATTGAATGATAAATCGCCAGCAACATATTTCCTTGCAGTTGCAGGGTATCTATTTATTTATTTAAGGCAGGGTATTTATTTTTTTCTGATTGACATTGTAATGACAGGTCGTTTGGATTTTTGCATCGTGCGTGGGATCAGGGAAATTTCTTACCTTTATATGATCATGCCTTTGCCTTATATGAGACGCAGGTATCTGGGGATGCTAATCAATACGATATTCATATCCCTAGGCATCACTTGCTGTACCTTTTTAACCTTCATAGGAGATTGTTATATGCAAGTTAATTTCAAAATCAGGGCACAAATGCATTCGGGTTTCTATATAGAAGAAGCGCAAGAAGAGAGGTTACATTTACACGAACTGTGAAATGTTCGTAATTTGTCTTGGCTCTACCATTCTGGCTGCATGACACAGAAACGCCAATATGTTAAATTGTTAAATTGCGCCACTAGTGAATAAATCAACTTACATTTAATGTGTTAATGGGCACCAGAATTATACTTTCGACTTTTCATCATTTAATACCTACATAAGTATAAAGTTGAGATTCTTGCATATCTAGGCAATTCGTGTGTCTCAGTACTAAAACAAGAAAAAGCTTTACATTGTGTTCGTGATAAGGCTCTTTATTTTTCTCTGGTAAGTAAGAGTTTGGTGTTTTGTTAAGAGGATGAAGAATAATGCTAGTTCAATTCCAAGTTTTATAAAAAATGACCAAATATTTTCGAAACCGATTGAAAAAGCGAACCTATTAACTGAATTATTTGCAAGTAATTCACGTTTGCCACAGAGCATTTAATCGCCGTCCGAGCTAACAAGAGTATCGGTCACTATGCCTAGCATATTTTTTTAAGTCCGTTCCTGTTAAAACTGTTATTGTAGATCTCAATATATGTAAGTCTTCTGGGTCAAATGGCATACCAGCACTGGTTCAGAAGCCGTGTTTTTCATCGCTTGCGCGTCCATTCGCTAACCTCTTCAGTGCCCTTTATCGTGCTGCTGTATTTTCATCTAACTGTAAGATTGCTAATGAAATGGTAATAATTTCTGTTGTTTCATAAATGGGAGTATCCCAAGCTTCTGTTCTGTCTCCTACTCTATTTTTAAGCTTTGTTAACGATCTTCTCTTTCTAACTTCAAATGCCATCTAATCTTTCCCAGATGGCAGTAATATTTGCTACTAATATTAATTTGATCGGAGACCGACACTTTTAGAGGTTGGGGTGAGTGGGATCGCGCGTGCCTGACTTAATGTGGTTTTCTCACGCATAGGCGTATTAAAGATGACGCAATCTTGCCATCTGTGACTATGGGTAATGTAAATATTGAGGAGGCGAAAGCTCGTGTCATTCTGGCTATGGGAATAAATTGTTATGTCCTTTAGAATTATCACATATTTCGAGTGTGAAAAGAAGCGTTCAAGTGCGTTGGTTTTTTTAAAACTGTGTAAGAAATATTAATTAATTCCCACCAAAATTGGAAAACAACTCTCATATATAGGCCGGTATTTCAAATTCTATTTTGGGGCTGCTCGCCCAAGTACAGGAAAGGGCGGAGGTGCTTTTCAACGATGGTAGGATATCAAATTTTATTATTGGAGCATCGGTGCAATGTGACACACTGTTCTATCGGTACTAACATGAGAGGTACTCTGAGGAAATAAATGCCCTTACTCCGGATAATCATATATTCTTACGTACTACTCGTACGTCTCTTAAACCAAATCATTTTGTATTATAATAATATAATAACTTTATTGACCTCTTTTTATAAATAAATAAAATATCGGAACAAAAAGCGTTTTTCAACTCTAAAATTTTTTTTTAAAAGAGGATAATAAAATAAAAAACTCGAAAACAAAAAGCCTCTTTTAGCAGCTAAAAGCTTTTCCACTAAGAATTAAGTATTACAGTATTCCCCGGATAATTGCCCCACGCTTAATAGTCTTTCACGCTTATTTACTTCAATTTCTAAATCCCCATATATTTTCTCACCATTTTCTAATAAAATTCCACGATTAATTAACTTTCGCTTAATTACCTCAAATATATTTCCCCCTCAAATATATTTTGTACTCGCCGTAGTCTAGTGGTTAGTGTGTTGGCTTACTAAGGCATGAGCCCTGGGTTCGACACCCAGCTCCGACATCTTGAAAAAAAAAAGAAATATGAAAAAAATATTTCTTTCGGCGACTTCCTTTCAGCAGTCTTCTGGCAAAAGCTCTGAAAAAGCCATGAAAAAGCTTATCAAGTCTATCGTTCGGAGTCAACATTAAACTGTAGGTCCCGGTACTCATGGATAAAAATTAACACACACAGCATAAGTGCTGCGAGAAGCTAGGCCGTAACCCTGACACAGGGTTGTAATGGCCAATTATGTATGTATGTATATTTTCCCCAAACAGAAATTTCCCTTAAAATTACGTCGTTTAATTACCTAAAATAATTATTTTCTAAAAAGTGCAGCTTAACTTAACTATGTTTATATAGGCATAAAATGTCCGTTAATTTTACTTTCAAACTACCTTTTTGATACAACCTTACAATTAAAGTACACCAAATTTATGTATAAGTATAAAGTTACTTGCTTTTCACATTCATCTAATTGGTAATTAACCGTATTCGTCTAAATAACTTCCACGCATAATTGCCCAAAAATTTTGATATATTTGTCGAGGCAATATTCGGTGGAATACTGTATTTTATAATGTTTAGAATGTATATACGTACTTATATATACATATATAAGGGGTCGATCTACCGAAACGGCTGTACACGAGGTAGTGTGAGTCATTGAGAAATCTCTGGAGAATGCCTAATTCACTGAGACAGCTTTTCTGCACATCGAAGGTGTCTTTAACAACGAAGACAGTGTGACAATTGAGAATGCCTTACTTGAACTTGGTGTGGAGGAACCCATCAGCGCTGAGTAGTAAGATTATCGATGCCTCTGTGGGTAGTAATCGGAAGTTGAAGAAAGTGTCCAGATGTACCCCTAGTGGGGGAGGGGCTTTATCACCTCTTCTTTGGCACCTTGTTATGAAATCGATTTTGGAGAAATTCGATGACAGTGGCATCAAAGTGGTGACATACGCGCATGACGTGGTGAATCTAAACTTAAACTCTCTTAATTTGGGAGTTCGAGTTTGTGACGTGGGCATCAATTAAAGCATGGCCGAGCTGGTGCTGTTTACAAGGAAGCTCAGGATCTCAAATTTCAAACTGTCAAACGCTTGTGTGCAGGTACTGATTCTTTTAGGATACCTAAAGTATCTGGGCCTGATTGTGAATTTGAACTTGACGTGAAAACCGGAAACATCGTATCAGAAAGACCATAGGGGCTTATTATATATGCACCAGAATGTTTTGTAAACATTGGAGTATTAGACTCAATTTTGTATTTTGATTGCATTCAGCTGTAATAAGGCCGATACTTACATATGGAGCGGTAGTTTATTGGCCGATTTAGAGAAGGTAACGACCACTAAACTCCCCACTAGGATCTAAAAGTTCTCTTGGATAGGTGTCACTGGAACAAAGGGTATCCGCCTCTCTGAGCCTTTAATGTTATACTGTATTTATTGCCGGCGGATTGTACTTATGTTTGGGTGCTTGCGAAATTTCGTCTGATTACGGCAGAAATGTAGGGCTAACATCACCGCCATCCAAGAAATGCGATGGATAGAACAGCGTTGTACAAGGCAAGCAACATGTGACTTCTACTACAGCTGCCAAGATAACAGACGCGAATTTGGCTGCGGATTCGTAGTTAGCAAGAGACTTCTCCATCTTGTCTCAGAGTTCACCCCCGTGAACGAAAGAATAGCTACGATCCGGATGAAGACAAAGTTTTATAATATCAGCCTCATCTGCGTACACGCCCAGATGGAATAAAAGGCTGACAGTGGTGGACAGAGGTCTCACATTGCTCACTCTCTGCGCAATGCTGCCGAAACAGTCCTTGGTTTTGAGCGTTCTCCCCGCAGAAACCAATGGTACGATGAAGAGTGTCGTGAGGCCACTGCGGCAAAGAATGCTGCCTACAGAAGAACGTTGCAGTCCACCACTACAAGAGCAACTGTGGAGGTGTACAGAGAGAAGAGGAGGAAAGAGAGACGCCTATTTAGAAGAAAGAAAAGGGAGCAAAAAAGGCGTGATCGTGAGGAAATCGAGATGTGCAGGAGTAGACATGATGCGCGAAATTTTTATAAGAAGATAAGGTGTCTTACTACAGGTTTTAAACCCGGAGCAACCTCCTGCAGAGACGAACATGGTAATCTGGTTACAGATGCACATGGTGCACTGAGATTATGGAGACAGCATTTCTGTAATCTACTGCAAAGCTATGATGATACAAATACCGCTGCTAGAGATGCTGTGCCGGACCCAATCAATGATGACGTTGTGATCCCGTCCCCCAGCCATGAAGAGGTCAAGGTTGCCATATGGCGACTGAAGAACAACAAAGCAGCCGGACCTGACGGTCTGCCCGCTGAACTCTTCAAGTATGGAGGCGATGAGCTGGTTAGGTGCATGCACCAGCTCATTTGCAGAATATGGCTGGAAGAAAGTATGCCCGATGATTGGAATCTCAGTGGCCTCTGTCCGATCCTGAAAAAGGGGGACCCCACAATATGCACCAACTACAGGGGTATAAGCCTTCTCCCTATCTCATATAAGGTTCTTACGAGCGTATTGTGTGAACGACTGAAGCCATTCGCCATCTCACTGATTGGACCTAATCAGTGCGGCTTCAGACCTGGTAAGTCCACCATTGACCAGATATTCACTCTGCGCCAAATCCTGTGGAAGACCCATGCAAGTCAAGTCGATACACACCACCTCTTTGTCGACTATAAGGCAGCGTTCGATAGCCCGATAAGGGATCACGTATATGCCGCAATGTCTGAGCTCGGTATTCCTGCTAAGCTGATAAGACTGTGCAGAATGACGTTGAGCAACTCCTGCAGCTCCGTCAAGGTAGGAAAAGACCTCTCTGAACCTTTTAATACTGTGCGAGGTTGCACGGTCCTGCGACCTCTTCAATTTCGTCATGGAGAGTGTTTTGCGAAAGGCGGGTGTACATCGAAATGGCACTATATTTAACAAAAGAGTCCAGCTCCTTGCGTATGCAGACGACATAGACATCTTTGGGCATACCAAGCGAGATGTCACCGCAGCATTTGATGCTATTGAACGGGAGTCTGCAAAAATGGGTCTGGCGGTAAATGAGAGCAAGACGAAGTACATGTTGTCGACGAGATGGGATGTTGAGCGTATCGGCTCCCAGGTTACAGCCTGGAACCATACATTCGATGTGGTCAAGGAGTTCATCTACCTTGGCACCGCCATCACCAGCAAGAATGATGCCAGTCTGGAGATCAAACGAAGAATCACACTGGCCAACAGGTGCTACTACGGTCTCAGTAGGCAGCTTAGTAATAGAGACCTCTGTCGTGCGGCGAAATTAACACTCTATAAGTCGCTTATCTTTCCGGTGCTTCTCTATGGTGCCGACGCATGGACGCTGTCTTGTGCCGATGCAGCGGTCTTGGAAGTATTTGAGAAAAAAGTTCTTCGTAAGATCTTTGGTCCTCTAAGGCATGGCGATGAGTTTCGCATTAGAACCAACCACGAGCTGTATGAGCTCCTCGGCGATGTGGGCGTTGTTCAGCGCATTAACATCCAGCGGCTACGGTGGCTCGGCCGTATTGTTCGGATGGATGAATCTGCTCCAGCGAGAAAAGTTTTTGATGCGAAGGTCACTGGACGTCGGCGTAGAGGACGACCGTGTTTAAGAGGTTTAAAGAGGTTTAAAGTCTAATTCGTTGATGATTTGAGAAGTCTATTATGATGTACGCGACACATTCGTAGTACTTATAATAAAATTGTAAGCGTTGAATTTAACAATTAAGCTTATGATATTTACTTATAATTTGTTCCTTTATAAGAAACTAACTTACTTATGACCTTACCATATTTTATTGACGGTGCCATATTTTTTGTTGTTGAATTATTAACAAACATATTTTGTCAACTAGGGATGCCAATCCCGAAATCCCGATTCAGAAGAATCCCGGGATTTTTACTTCGGGATCCCAAAATCCCGAAAATATATATGCAAAATTTTTAGTTTTATATTTTTTATAAAAGATGAACTAAAAAGTTTATTTTGAAATTTGATGGAAAAGAACATTTACAAAATCCTTTTGAAAACTATAGATTCGATTCATCATAATATTCATATGTATCCCTAAATAAAAAAATATTAAAGTGATAGAAAAGTATAAAAGGGTCTCATAATGGATATATTGATAACGAAATAAAAGTGTTTATTTAAGTTCTAGCTTCTGGCAGCACCCATGTTGTGTGCGTCAATTTTTACCCATGTGCACCGTTTAAATTCAAATCCGAACTACAGACTTGTAGAAGACTGCTAAGAAAGAAATATTTTTGTGTATATCTTTTTTTTTTCAAGATGTCCTCATATTTAAGAATTACACCAAATAAATATTAGACTATCTAGAAAAAATTAAATGATGGTGGGAAAAGGAGAATATGATAGAATATGTTGTGTTTGACTTTACTTTGACCATGGTACAATCATTACAAGGTAAACTACATTTTACAAACCAATACCATATGTTACTAACCTATGTGTCAAAGTTTTTCGTTTGCGTTTCTGACATTCTTATTTGAAGTATATTTACATATAGAAAAAAATAGGACAAATATAATTCTAATATTTGATTTCTTCAAAAGATTGAATTAAATAGTTGATGTTTATCATCAATATGTACAGAACACAAAGAAGTCTAACGAAATTAACGTAGCTTGAGTCGAAAACATATTCAGTTTGTCTATTCCTTCGTTGTTATCAAAATTACACACAAATTACACATGAAGTCAATTACGGGCTACACACAGAATCAAAAATTTTATACAATAAGTGTAATTACACAAGATTAGAACACTGATTGATACTGTTTTGCTAAAAAAAATAATGAAAAAACATTCGAGATATTTAAGATATAATTTCAAAACATTAGAGAAATAAATTTTAATATTTTAATATTTTCAAATGTAATTTGCTTACTACGATGTATTCGGACTTTCAAATTCCTTAAAAATGTAACCACATACAATTTTTGGCTCCACTAAAATTTTAAAAATTTTGTGTCGTGTTGAACAAGTGCTACATATGTATATGTGGGGGCAAATTTTCAATATTAGTGATATATTTTAAATACCAAATTCACTAATTATATATTTGTAAATTTTTTTTTTCTTTTTTAACAATTTGTTGTGTTTGGTTATTTTTTATATTAATGAAGTTAAGAGATTTTGTTTTCTACATTTTAAAGGGTGTCTCTTTGATAAAAATTGTAATAAATTGGGATTAATATAGTTTTAATTTTTTATTTTTCAAGAAATCCCGGGATCCCCCGGAATTGTCGAAAACCAGTCCCGTTAAAATTGAATGTAATATATGTTTATTTATAATTAAGTTTTTTAGTGCACAATTTATGAAATTCTTTTTGTTTATTTATTTATGTAAACATGCGTGTTGTTGCTATTTCGTGTCTTTAAAACAAATTTAATGCCAAAAGTAATCAGTTCTTGTTCTGGTATTGTAGTATTTTAAAAAAATATAACTTTTACTTTAAAAGTAAGTTGTAATAACGAAAAGCATTTAAAGGTCACTTTATTCCTCCCGTTAACGAAAGTTACCTTTAACTATCGGACACTTTATAGGCAAGTTGTAATAGTGGCAACTTGAAATAATGATGAAACTACTTATATGAAGTAATAGGTTTGCATATAATAGTTATTACTTAAAAATTAAACAAAAAAAAAAAAACATCGTGTTATAGTCAACAGCAATACATATGATGTTATATATCAAATTAATCAACTTGGAGAGCTCTCACAGAATCTGTTGTGATCTTGCAAAAATTATCGTTTATCGGATTTTAAACGTTACTTTTTGATGGAAAAATAAAATGTTGGATAAAAGCTTTAAAAAGAGAGTTTTATTTTTTCATACGGTCGCTGAAAGTTTCCTTTTACTATCGTACATTTTATAGGCAAGTTGTAATAACGGCCCTAAATGAAATAATTACAAAAATTACCTATTAAATTGATTTATTACACCAAAACTTCATGTAAAATTGAAAAAAAGTAGGTTATATATCAGCTAACTAAATGCGTAACCAAAACTACGACAATTTTTAGTTAAAATTTAAAATTTTAGTAAAGAAATTAAAGAAATTTCTTCAATATGAATAAAATCACACCCAACCTTCCTGGGGCTCGAACTTCGGGCCTCCAGCACCTCAAATTATAATGCGCTCGCTTCTGGTGCTGCACTCTAACCACCACGGCTACAGTCGTACATGTCGTCGATGTCGACTAATGTGGATAAAATGGAATAAGAGGGCAAAAATAAAAATAAATTGTAATTCTGTTTCATCCAAATAAGATGACAATTACAAAAACTGCAATGATCGTGAGAAAAGGAGAATATGATAGAAACTGTTGTGTGACTTTACTTCGACTAACTCATACAAGTGTATGTACATACGTATGGAAGAAAATAATTTCAGTATGCGATTTCTTGAAAAGTATGAGTTAAATAGTTGATGTTTGGTCTTGAATATGCACAGGCCACAAAGAACTCTGATGAGACTACCGTAGCTGGAGTCGAAAACAATTGTTCAGTTTGGCTAGTGTACTATTCCTTCACGGATATCATTTCTCCTTTAATTACCAAAAATATTCATTGCAGTTAACATTGATCTAATTAAAGCGTTTCTGAAGGAACAAAAAAAAAAAAAAAAACAACAATATCTTACTCAAAATAGCTAAACTTTCAAAAATCGTAAAATTTCGTCATAGATTTTTATTATTTATTCCACTATTTTATTGAACACGACTGTATATTGTTTTTTGCAATGATTTGTCATTCATCTGTTAAGGAATTTTACACAGCCGAACTGAACATCATCATCAGAGTTATTTGTGTTCTGTACAAATTCATGAAAATCACCAACTATTTAACTCACAATTTTTTATACAAATCATGGGTTAGTCGAGGACGTATTAAACACATAATATTTTTATCATATTCATCTTTTTCTCTCCTTTAATTGAGAAACCATTGAAAAAACAATCTACGTTCCTAATAGAATTTAGCCTCTAAACTAATTAGAACGTTTTATGACGAAACAAAATTTACCTTTTTCATAGTTTTGTTTGTACGTCATGTCTGTATGCAAATTTTTCAAATTTTTAATCAAATAAGAAAGTGCGGCGGCACTTCATTTAAAAAACCAAAAACACCATTTTTGTAAGAAAAATTCAATCTTATATTAAAATATACTCGTAATAAAAATTGTTAAACACAGGCTATAAGCTTGTTACAAGTATTTAGTTTATTCTTACTTACATTTCGTATTTACTTTTGTGGTCTTTCGATTATTAAAAATTGCATATTAACGCCAATTTGGAAGCTAAAAATGCCTACATTCCGAAAAATTTTTACGTTTTCTATCGAATCTAATTTTGGATTTAAATTCTGGGCAGGCCTGAATTTATAGAACATTGCATTAATAGACAATTTAAATTAAATTACTTAACGATTTCAAATGTTCACAGAATACTTTTTTATTATAGGCGAAAAATCTTAAAGGTTCCCCGTTTATAAATATTAATTACAGAAAATGCAAGCTAATGTACTTAAAATTAGATTTGTTTCTTATAAAACTATAAAATCGAATTGTTAAATTTTGAAAGATGGTTATATAGTATGCATATTTTTTTTATCATTTTACACTTACATTTACATAATTATTTTTAATAAATTTTTAATAACATTTTTTATATTAAACAAACAACTTATAAATATTTGAACACTAACTTTACACAACTTTACAAATATTTTACATTTTGCTGCACACCAGAGCAAGGAAGCAGGGATTCGAACCCTTGTAGCTCTCGATGATCAGGGAGGTGAGTTCACAATTTACACTTTACATTACTTTAATTTTAAATATTTATATATTAACACTTAAATTGGGATTAAAATTATAATTAAAAATACATTGGAACATTAGTACAATAAAAAAAAATAAATAAATAACGTTAACATATGTATCACATTTAAATTTTTTATAAGATAACATACATATGTATACGTATCGTATCGCATGCGTTAATAATTATTTAAATCTAATGACAGTTACATAAAAGGAATAATTTTTACTTAACGTGTATAAATTTTCTAATGTTCATTTATCGGATCTAAATTAGCGTAATAAGAACGATAATATTATAGTTTAAGGGGGAAAATTCGAAACTATAACTTCTAGCTTACTTAGAAGTTTCAGATTTAATAAAACCGCGTAACAAATTATTCACGATAGATACATACATACATATATTCTTATATATGGGTCGTTTGATAAGTCTCTAAATTTTCTAAGTCTAAGTTTTGTAGTAAGCAGATAAGGTCAGAACTGAACCTTTACATAATAGATATGTATTATACAAATTGGTGACCCATTAATGTCTAAAAGGAAGAATACAAGATCCAATTGACTACCTTGGGTAACTTTAGAAGACAGTGAAAAAGTTTTCGACCTATGATTTTTAATATACAATACACTCAGATCTGTTGATGACACTCGTAAGGGTGCATTTGTCCACATGCCGCTTATACTTCGATAAAATAAATCCTCGAAGCCAAGTAGCTATGTACTAAGCCATGGAACAGCAAACCATTTATTTCAATATAATATAGTTGTTGATTTTGCTATAACCCGTAAAACTGTAGATTTACCCTCTAAAATTGAAGATAATATGAAAATAATTGGAAGCCGTGAAGAGGTATACATGCAATACTTTTGCTAGACAATTAAAACCCGTTATTAGTCAAGACGCCTGTAAACTTTTGATGAAAAATTATGGTCATTTAAAGTAACAGGTTACAGGCTCTGCCGGACGTAGAATTTCATGTATTACTCGCAGACAATTAGAATCTAAGGTATGTTGAAGTGAGAACCATCTTTAAATATTGAATTAACTTTCGTAACAGTATTCGATAGTTTAACTATCAATGTCGTGACTATCAATAGTCTGCCAACTCTAAGTTGTTTCTTCCAGCATTTATACAGCTCTTCTTTATGAGAACCCGCTGATATTCAATACTTTGATCTGATGTGTCATTAACTTATAGTCTTTTAGCATGATGTTGTCTATTAAGCTAGTTTTACACTAACCCACTGAGTATAACGACATTTCAAAAACTCAGATAAATGAGAAAGTATAATAGTCTAAAAACAATATGTAATTAAACGTCAAAAATACCTATGTAAAATTTTACAGTCGTATGGATCTCATCATTTTTAGAAATTTTTCTAAACAATAAGATATTTAATTTTATCAGAGTTGCTTGTTTTACACAAATAAAAAAAAATCAGGGATAGGAAACTGTAAATTATCTACCATAATATTACTTTTCCCTTTTTTTAATAAACAACTACAAAAATACATATACTTAGTTACAATTTCAAGTCCTTTCTCTTTAAATAAAAATAACTTTTAAACAGTATTCCACGGATAATTGCTTCGACAAAAATTCAAAATTATTGGACAATTATGCGTGGAAGTCATTTCAACGAATACGGTTAATTGCCTCTTTGAAGTAATTAAACAAATACGCTTAATTGCATATATACACTGCTTTAATTGCAAGGTTGTGTCAAAAAAGTGGTTTGAAAATATATTTAACGGACATTTTATGTCTATACAAACATAGTTAATATTTTGCGTAATTAAACGAGGGAATTTTAGGTGAAATTTCTCTTTGGAGAAAAAATATTTGAGGTAATTAAGCGAATAACGCAATTAAGCGAAAGTTAATTAACCCTTGAATTTTATTAGAAAAGGGTAAGAAAAAGTATTGGGATTTAGAAATTGAAATAAATAAGTGTGAAAGGCAATTAAGCCTGGGGCAATTATCCGGAGAATACTCTATGTGAAATGTGACAGTGTACTGTGATGAGAGTATTTTATATCTGATTTTATGACAATCAGACCAAAAAGAATTAGATTTTGTTTCGACAAAACCCATTGAAAATCGTAAGACTTATAGAATAGTGTAAAAGTACCTTAAGAGTGATGTGCGTTCGGTTTGTGTCTCTCTAAGTACGCACTATTATGGCATGATTTTTTCTCGAAAGCTCATGATATGATTGACCGCGATCTTTCCTTTTTAAGGCTTTTTTTGTGCTCTTTCAACATCTCAGCATCTCTTGAAGTTTAACGAATGCAATCTTTCCTTTACAAATTGTTTACTGGGTTCTTCCCATGTCTCAGCAGTTTTAGAACTTAATGTTTTACTCCGTTCAGTTCACAGGAGAACTTCACGCTCCTCTGAAGTTTTATTTCCTCGTTGAGAATGCAAATTCAAAGATTTTTTCGTCTTTTTATAAAGTACATTTTTTTGGCATTAGTTAAATTTACTCTTAAAGAAAAGTACATGGAGCTCTTAAAATATTAACGATTCAACGGAGTGTTACGACTAAATGCATATGTATGTTACATTTATACTTATTTTACTATAAGTACTGCTTCTCGATATTTTGCATTCAAGCCTTTTCAGCCATTCTGGATAATTTCAAGTGCATTTTTCTGAAAGTTTAAAGACGAGTGGTCATTATATTTGATGACTCTGTATCCCTGGAAAATTTTCACTGAATAAAATTATGGCGCATGAACTTTCGAGTTTGCCATTATATGGTCCACAACAATAAGAGGCAGCCTTGCCGCTATATGTGTCCATCTTTCAAGCGCAGGTTTGCCGTTATTGGCAATAATGGTCTACCAGTGTAATTTGTTAGTGATCCTTTGCCACTTCCTTAAAACAATTTCTGTTTATTTTGTCTAAAGGTGTGGAATGTTCACATACCGTAAAATTCTTTGGTGCCCTACTACTTTCATCCTGGGAGCTGTTACTGATGGATTTGAGCTCAAAGACTTCTTTGACTATATTCTAACACCTTGCGTCGTTGCTGCATATTTTATATGTACTTTATCTTCGGTTTCATTCCTACTAATCCTGTTAAAGATAGCCCTAGACCTTTTATATATTTTATATATGGAAGGACCTTTCCTTCCAATATTACGGTGATTAAAGATGTTTGATTTAAAGTCCGTAGCGTGCTATGGCTCACAGCTTTGTCCACAAGTGTGTCTTATTTAAGTTTTTATTATTTGATGCCATATATTTGAGTATTTCAAGTGGTAAGGCCACCGTTACATCATGGGACGAGCTCAGGAAGGCTCTGTGATAGGACAGACCAATTAAAATCTCTGACTGTCCAACACACATAATGGGCACGGATTGCATAGCAGACTGATGTTCTTAGCCAACCATGTACTGCTATCAGCACATAGTTTTTTCAGCCATTACTGCATAGATATGAAAGGTCAGACTTTCAGAAGATTCTTAATTACCGCCCGTATGAATACGTGTTAACACTGTTTTCGACAAATTCGGAATTAAAACCAACAAAACATACTTACATTCATATGTATTTCATAGATGAAGATTTCGAAGTAAATTGGCTGTCAAATGATGAATTTCAGAAGGGCGTCACAAGCCACACAGTTCGCCAAACAATTCAGTTATTTCATGAGAAATTTCGCGGTAGCGTAGTTTCTTGATGTCAATTAGCTTCCTAATTCTTTTGATTTAACTCCACTGGATTATTTTCTCTAGGACCATTTAAAGGACTGGGTTTATTTTAACAAACCACAAAGAGCTGAAGCTCTAAAAGATGAAATTCGGCGCTGCACTAACGATATAAGCGACCTTTGTTGCAATACATATGTGGTTCAAAATTTTGTGAAAAGAGCGGAAGAAAAATATGGAAATTATATTCTAAAGGCTGAATGATATGGAATCCGTCATACGTTGTACCTTAGCTTATTCAACTGATAGCAACGTATTATTAACGTATGTGGTAATTAGAATGAATACTTCGATGGATACTAAATCAAAAATAAGATAATTTATAAAAATACTTTTTTTTCTTCATTTTCCGATTTTACTTTTACTTTTGTCGAAAAAAAAAATTATATTTATTTATGTATTTTAAATTTTATTTATTTTTTTTTAATTTTATTTTAACTATCAAATTTTGTTTAAAAATACCACATTGAAGTCCAAGTTGTCCAAGTTTCATGCATTGCGTTAACGGAGAAGTTCCGAATGAAACAAGGCTTATAAGAAAATATGCATTTTAACTTATTTGTCAGTTGAAAAAGGCAAAGTACAACATATAACGGATTCTATGTGACTCGGCCTTAATTAATTATAAGGAGCAGAGTAACAAAGAACATAAGCACGGTGTAGTGTCACAGACTAGGGTTTCTTCTGGTGGGATTCAAACCCACAACCCTAGCCCACTACAAACTAGAACACTGGTGCACCGTACTATAACATATTATGTTTAATTTTTACTAAAATTAAAGTAAAAATTATTAATAAACAAAATAAATGTAAAGCTACGGTCACATTGGGTAAATATTTGACGAAAAAAACGTACCCAATATTTTTTTTTAAATATATTATACAAATATTTCTTTTTGTGTAAACATTTCTTCAAAAATTGTTTAAAAACGAAATTAATAAGAAAAAATATTTTGATATATAATTACCTAAACTTTAAGAAATGAAAAATTATAAGATAAATATTTTCATAAAATAGTGGTTACGTTTTTTTCGTCAAATATTTACCCAATGTGACCGTAGCTTAAAATGTTTATTGTAATATAAAATAATATTAAAAATTTCTTAAAACAATTAAAAGGAAAACTTTTGGAGTGAATATTGAAAAAGTTTTGCGTTTATCTAGTTACTCGTACGTAATATTCATATTAGAGGGCTGCATGAAACTTACAGCCAGGACCACGATATCGAATCGTGTAGTTTTAAGCGACAAACAGCTGATTTGCGGCACACTAATTTTTGTGTCGCCAAAAATAAGTGCGATTGGTAACACAAAATTTTTTTACACACATATACATAAACAAAATCGGAATAATGCTATAAACACAACAAAGGCTATCGAACACCGAACACACGACTACAAAAATCGCTGGCTACGAAAGTAGCCAAGTAGCCAGCTACTTAATTATAATAACGACTACAGCTACAAAATAAACATCTGTTTTGACACATTGAACATAACCTAAACAAAATATATTTTTTGTAAGTGAAATTGTGAGGAAATAAAAAACAACAAATGTCTGAAGAAAACTTATAAAAATTTAAGAAACTATAAAGGCAATTAAATAATAAAATAAAAATGAAATAAAAACTGATGTATATAAATGAAATAAGTAAATGAAAACTAAACAAAAAATGTAAACAAATAATTATATATTTTTAGTGGTGCAACTTAAATTTTTTTCGCATTTTTAATGCATATATTTCATATATTGCGTTTTTTAAACACCTTTTTCATGCATCTTATTGTATTGGCAGCACTGAACTGTTTATTGTCGCCAAGAAAAATAGAAATTAGCCTAAGTTGGCTACGGGCTACAAAAGTGGTCGTGTAGCCGTTAAAATAATTATTCTCATATGCACACATGCATTCTATTTTTGACAGCTTGTAGTCGATGGTCGGTAGCCTTTGTTGTGTTTATAGCATATGTTTGTTTACTACATTTCTGTCAAGTTAAACTAGCACACGGTTGCATTTTTTACTGTACAATTTAAGTATTTCAGCACTTTTTTCGTGTATATTCGCGATTATTTTTTGATATGTTAATATGGCAGCTTTGTTTTTTATTTGCATTACGTTGGTAACGTAAAGCAAAGCGAACGATAAAGTGACAATTAGTGGGCCGCAGTTTAGATTCACAGTGAGTGACTGAGTATCTTTCGCTTAAGTTTTCTTTCGATATCGTGGGCCTGGCTGTTAATAATGATGTTCGTGAAACTTTCATCATTATTTTTTATTCGTTTCATTCAGATTCAATAGAGATAAACAACTATGAAACGAACAAAATGAACACTCTCTGTTCACTTATACGAGTGCATATGAACATTTACAGCAGGGGTTACCAAAAATTTTTGGGTTGTGTATCAGGAATGGAAAATTTTATTTTTGATATGGTATTGAAGCCTGACAAAAATGGTAACTTTTCAAACTACATATATAGTACAACTGTTTTTATTTGTTTTATTAAACCATAGTCACTGGATAGTTGTCTGCCAGTGATGCCAACTTTTTTGAAATAAAAAGCTCTAAAAAGCGTAATTTCGAACTAAAAGTTTATTTGCTTTAGCCATGGTGGTTTTATAAGATGTGTATTCAGAATTTTGTTTTCAAAAGAAATAACTTTGCAGATTATAAAAAAATACACTTGTTACAACACGAATTATGGCGTCGAAGGCCGTATATAATGTGCAAACTGGAATTGACAAAATTGAAAGAATCTGTTTCTAATTTAGCTTTTACCAAATTAATTGAACTAATATGCTCTTTCAACTTCCGTATTTGAGTACGGTAAATTTAAAATCCTGATTACAAAATTAGAGAATTCCAAAAAATGGATTTTCTGTCGGTCTGTGCTAACTTTTATCCTCACAACGCTTAATATTACGAGATTTCAGCCATTATCTATTTTATAAATATTCCGAGCATCGACATCTTTAATGTGGAATGTTTTACGAAACTCCATTTTTATTGTTACTACCATATATAGTATCAACACTTAAAAGAGCAAGTTTTGCAAAATGTCCGAATTTCTTGGCAGTCTTCCTGTATAAAGCGATACAAATCGTTATAAAGTTAAATGTGATTTTTTATTATCTTTAGAGGGCCGCAGCCATTTTTTAAAGAGTGGATAATGTTGAGTGTTTGTGTCCTTCTACATACAATACAGTGTTTTAAAATAAATTATCAATATTCCTTTGAAAAAATCACTTTCATTTTGGAAAATATAATTTCTTTCTGACTTGTTTTTTTTTCAATGACTTTTTCGTTATAACGGGATTTCCCCTTTCAGAAAATCAATCAAAACCGGATTGTCTAGATCAGGGGTGAGCAACCTTTTTAATCAACGGGCCACTTTAAATTTTAAAATTTTTTTGCGGGCCACACATAAATACTAATAATTTACAAAACTCTATTTATAATATAAATTAGAATAAAAAATATAAAATTTAAGAAAGAGTAAACATTTCATATATAAATTTTAATGCCAAAAAAAAGAAAAAAAAAAAGTTTTTTCGATACAACCTGACCAATATCAGCCGGAATTGATGAGGTAGCTACACATACACAAGTTTCTAATCGTGCATTACTCAGTCTTGATCGGTGGTCGGATTTATAAACATTCTCGATGTTTACTGAGAGAAATACATTTTTTACATCAGTATTATTCTGCATGTCCATCACTTCCCTTTGAAAGTCTTCGGGAACTGTATCCACATCGATAATTAATGGTTAGGAAAACATTTTCATGGAAACTGCTGTCTTCTCAGTTTCTTCGTAATTGAATTAATTAATTAATTCGTTGATTAATGTGTCTATATATTATGTGTATTTTTGAGAAGCAGCAACATTTGTTTGGCGGGCCGCATAAATATGTTGAAAGAGCCCCAAACGGCCCGCGGGCCGCGTGTTGCTC
Organism: Metopia argyrocephala; assembly: GCA_963576795.1. Taxonomy (NCBI): domain Eukaryota; kingdom Metazoa; phylum Arthropoda; class Insecta; order Diptera; family Sarcophagidae; genus Metopia; species Metopia argyrocephala. Next base: position 91,347,486 of record OY756209.1, read on the forward strand.
ATCCCTGGTCTAGATGAATACAAAAATTACTATTTGTTATTAGTTTACAATGAGCAACTTAGAAAGGATTTACCAATACAAAACGAGACAGAGATAATGTAATAAAATTACAAAAAGTCGTAATTAGAAAACATAAAATTATTAAAATTTCTAAAGAGCACTAAAGGCACCATTAAAAAATTTAAAAAGCACCAAGTTAGTGCTTTTTCCTGTTTTTGGCACCAGAGCTAAAAATTTGGTGTTTTGGAATATTAAAAAGCACCAAAAATAGTGCCAAAATCACAAAATTTCAATATAAAAAATTTACGATTTTCCAACACTAACGCCAAAAATTTTTATGCTGTTTATTCAGTTGGAAAATCTTAATTTTTTTATATTGAAATTTTGTAGAGAGATGTGCCTACGCTATTAACTAGTTTGTTTGAGAACCATTTTTGTGTGTTTGTATACCCAAAGAAACTAGAGGTTTGTAGCTTTGCTAACTTTCTACCCAAAAACTGACTGATTTTATACAGTGCTGCCAAATTATTGCAATTTGAACATAAAGAAAACTACAGTTATAGACTGTCGATAAAATGTACTTGTGAATCACATAATCGTTACTGCAAACAATAAAAACTGTCGACTTCTTTTGCGAATATCGTATTGTTAAAAGTTACTGAATCCCGGTACAAGCTTTTTTTGGTCATAAAATAAAACGCAATGTTTCCAATGCTCGTTTAATTTTTTTCCAAATTATAATAAAAAAGTATTAAATTTGTCGCGGAGGTACTGCAGTATTTTTGGACTTAAAAGTACTGAAAAAAGTACTAAAATACTGGATTTTCCATCCCATGTTGTGTATTAGTGAGTAAGAGAGAAAAAAGAATCTGGGAGAATTTATTTGTTTACAGTCATAGAAAAATTTTAGTAATATACGATGAAATGAATGTCAGCATTTCAGCAACATATATACATAAAGTCACAATGTATACAGTGATGAAACTCCAACAAGTATAGCAAGAACAACACACAGCAAGATAGCCACAACAAAATTTTTGCACACACAATATCACAATGTATAACAAGATAACCACAACAAAATTTTTAGCATACACACAACAGCACAGCGTATAATAAGATAGCCACAATAAAATTGCACACACAACATTACAGTGTATAATAAGATAGCCACAATAAAACACAGATTTTAAACTTTTTGAGCTGTCATTTCCTTCATCACTGTATGCACTGTGATAAAGTTATAAATGTTTGACTATATCTAGGGCATGTTTTATAGATATTTGCTGGGAAATAAAAAATTAATTTCTTCTTCTTAAAAAAAATATTTTTATAAGTATAAATAAATAAATAACTGGGCTATAAGATAAAATCTTCTACATTTATAGTCTTATGATAGTTTCGTATTTGTAGAATGTTTTTTATATAAGATGAATGTAATTTGTTGCGTTGCTTTGAACAAATAAATGTTAAGTCGGTAAATATTTGTATTATAATTAGGCCTTTTACAAATTTTTTTCAGCAATTGCCTAATAAAAACACCATCACTAAATGGTCTACCCTTTCTAACAATTTTTAAGCTTATTAAACTTGAAATCGCCATTTTCAATTTAGGATATAATTTTGGTTCATAAATTTCCTCTCCTACTAACCAACCTTTTAATGTTTCTAAAAAAATTTAATTTTTTACCATAAAATATTTTTTGAGTGTCATCGATCAGTTTTTTTGAGTAAAGGTAGAATTAGCCGAACGTTCATGTAACGTAACGCAACGTACGTTGGTTTCTAGCATATAAGAACAAGGCAAATGGTTATCCAAAATAAAGGTAGAATTAGCCAAACGTTCATGTAACGTAACGCAACGTACGTTGGTTTCTAGCATATGAGAACAATGCAAATGATTATCCAAAATAAATGTCACGTTGACGGGACGGAAGAATCTGTATAAAATAGAATTTCTAAACGTTTTTACGTGACATTTCAATGAGAGTGATGGGACTATTGTATGTTAAACGGCAATGTGGCCCAAATGCTCTTTTTGGTACTTTCATACTTATTTGCAAATCATTTTCTTTTATAAGTGTGCAAAAAGACTTTTTAATTTTTGAAGTCTTTAGATACATATTATGATATTTATGTGAATAATTTAAATTTTAATGTGAATATAAAGTTTGTTTTTAATTTTTTTTTAATTTAAAAGTCCCATGTTTTACTTAACATATCTTCGACAGACGAATTATATCGACGATGGAATTAAAGAACGCTGTAACTGACAAAACCTTAAATGTTCACCAGAGCCAAAAAACTTTCATAAATGTAGAACAAATACACTGGTATTTTTCATTTCGCAGACGGCGTAAGTGAACTTATTTTCATGGTAGAAATCTGGGACCTGGACCAATCGACGCGTATTTTTCTGTTGATAAAAATGATGCAAAAAACGTATTTTCGATTTTTTGTCAGTTACAGCGTTCTTTAATTCCATCGTCGATATACATACCAAATGAAAAATTATTCGATTATCTAAAAAGAAGCATATGGGATGGATGATTGATTTACGTGCTAGCTAGTTACCGAGATAATTACTATTTTTTTTTAAAAAAGTTTTACTTAAAAATTAACTTTTTTCGTTTCCGGTCCACAATGGACCAATGGATCCGATTCAATAAATAATTACTTTAAACCAAAAATTGAATATTGAGTAGAAGTACAAGAAAAAATTTTTAGGAAGCATAAAATATAAGAAGTAATTATATGCTCTTATTTTGGTACTTCTGGTACCTTTTTTAACTTTATGTTAATTTAACAACATTCATCACTGCTCTAAACAGCTGGCTTCATATTGCCATTTAAAAATTAAAATTTTTTATTTTTGCTGTGTTTTGTGAAAAATAAGTAAAAAAAATATAATAAATTATATAATCATTATTAATAATATAAGAAATTATTATATTTTGTTTTTAGTGGACGACGAAAAATTAATATTACTGGGACAGGCAAATGAATGCCTTTAAAATTTTTTGGTTTGTTTTGTTTTTATTTACATTTTCTGTTGACATATGACACGTTTGTATAACTGCACATATGTATGTTAACGTACGTACCGTTTTTACGACATCAACGTTTGGCTAACCAGGCCTTAAACCTGAAAAAGTAAAAGAGTATAAACAATAAGTGCAAATGCTCTCTGCACAATTGTGCTATGAAATGGTAATCCCTGATTTACAGACATGAACAGCGGTGCCAATTTAGCACGTTTCGGCCTAGATTTAGCGCGATTTAACCATACAAACCGCGTTTTTTCGTCTTAGCGCGCTTAATAAAAAATGCGCAAAATTGGCGCCTTTTTAATAAACCACTTCAATACAACAATTTTTTTATTTTTTTCATAAATTTTCTAGTATTATTTTTTACAACTATACTTATAAGAACAAATTTGTATAATTTATTTACATAAATATCAACAAATCAAAACGTAAATACAGTTTCGCTGGAAATTTTTTCATTTCGCTTTATATTGTATACTTACGTATAGTGTTTTTAGGGAAATTATTTTTAACTACATAAGTACTCGTACATATATATAAATGTATGTATATGTATAGTTTGTATAATGGTAAACAACACTGTTAATTACGATTTTGGATTAAGATCCACAATTTTAAGAATTCTCTTAATTTATTATAACTAAATAAATAAAAATTTATTATAACTTCTTCTTATATAATTTTTTCAAATCCAGAAAGAGCTTTTAGTAGAATGAATTATTTTAAATTAAAAATAAGAAATAAAATTTCTCTTAACACAGTCAATTCCTTAATACATACACATACCAGCATTGGTCCTGAATCAGTGCTCATCGACGCTTGCCCTTCCATTGGCTATCCTTTTAAGTACAGCTTATCGTATCTAACTGAAAGGTTGCTAATGTAACGCCAATCCCTAAAAAGAGTGAGGCTAGTAATCCTGAAAATTACAGCTCAATTGCAGTATGTTAAACACTCTCCAAGTTTATGGAGAGCATGATAAACCATCACATTATGATGTATTTAGAGTCTAATAGCTCGTCAGTATATCCATCGTACTGGCGGCTCCACTCGGCACTCCTCTCTGAGAGGTGGAGTCGGTCTGATCACCGCTTGGTTGAGAGCAAAATTGTTGCTCTAGATATCTCAAAGGCGTTTGATTTCCACGAGGCTCTTATTTCCAAACTTGATGCTTTTGGTGTCGGTGCTTGCATTATAGTTTGCAAGAAAAGTATAGCTTCTTTTATATCTGGGGATATCGTTTTAAATGGAGAGAAAATTAAGATTGTTAGCAAGGCAAAAAATTTAGGTGTAGTTTTTAATAGCAACCTGTCCTGGACAGATCATGTTAACTATCTGGTTGGTCAGACGTATTTGAAGTTACGGGCTCTATGGACCACTCAATACTTCACACCACTTAAAATAAGAATATTGCTTGCCAAGACGTATTTAATTCCTTTATTATTGTATGGGTGCGAATTATTTGCAAATTGTGATTCCGTTAGTCAAAGGAAACTGGGTGCTTTATATAACAACATTATAAGGTATGCGTACGGATTGAGAAGATTTGATAATATTTCCTCTGTTTCTAAAAATCTTTATGGTGTCAGTTTTGATAACCTATTAAAGATCCGGACGCTATTGTTTTTGCATAAAATAATTCAAACTCAGACACCCAAATATATATTCGAGAAATAACGTTTTTTCCAGTCTCCATGTAACCACAACATAATAATACCTCGACATCTATACCTTGTCTCCGAATGGCAATTTTATATACATGCCGCTAGGCTTTGGAATAATCTTCCACTACTTCAGCAAGTAAACAGCAATGTCAATAGATTTAGAAAATTTTGATTTAATTATTTTAAATAATAATATTATATGAAACCTTTTGATTTATTTTTACTTTTCTTCTTAATTTTTTGTCATTTTTTGATAGACTTTTGCACTGAATGATCGTAAACTTTTGTACTAATTATATAAACGTAAATATTTTTATATGTTGAATATATATATATGTATTTTTTATTTATTCTTTATTTTTTTTTGTATAAATATGTATAACTCATTTCGTTTCTGTACTCTAAATATAAGATTAAGTCTTGTTGTATAGAAAATAACTAGCTAAAACTAAATAAATAAATAAAATAAATAAATAATTTCTGTCGTTTCATAGCGGTTTTCTCTGAACGAGTTCAGGTTAAATTCGGGAGTATCGTAAAACTCTGTTCTCTCTCCTACATTATTCCTAAATTTCCTTTTCAACTTCCAATCTTATCTACCCTTTCACAGATGACAGCAATATGTGTCTCTCATATACATTTTATTGTAGGCCGAGAATTTTGGAGATTGAGGTGAGAAGGAATGAATATGAATGACACACTCACAAGTGGCCTGCAAATAATCTACAATCTTGATATCTGTAACTATGGGTAATGTAAATATCGAGGAGGCGGACGCTTTTAATGTTCTGGGATTGCGAATTAATTGTGAGGTCCGTTGGAATGATCACATATTTCGGGTGTCGAAAGAAGTATTCAAGTGCTTTGGTTTTTTAAAACGGTGTAAGAAATATTTCACTTCATCTGACCTTCTCAGTATTTACAAAACCTCCATCCTACAAAGGGTATCAGCGACGAAAGGGTATCCAACTCTATCGATTCATTGGAACATCGGCGTAATGTGGCGTGCGTTCCTTTGATCTATCGGTACTGCCATTGGAGGAACAATGGAACAATATTCCAGCGATTGTTTTTTTCTTGCCAACTACAGTAAATTTAAATCAAATGTCCACAACTACTCTTACTCCCTAGACCAGCACAAAGCACTGCACGAGTCGGGGGCCGTCCATTGAGTGCTGGCCTTAATAAAAAAAAAATTGAAGACAATACGTGCACTTCTTCCGATTTTCTCTTAAATTTTTCTAAAGTATAGCTTTTGTTCCAAATAAGCTTAAATTTTTACTCTTTCTTTCGATGTTAATTGCTTTTCTCGTCCCACTTTAAATGAATTATTATTTTATGTGCTTTAATTTGTCAAACTAATTAAGATTGAAAAATTTATGTAATACATTCGCTGAAAAATATTAAAAACCATCAAGTGTTGCTATTCCTATGAACTATTTTTAAACCACTTTTTTGACATTTGAGTAGGTTTTGTACGCTCCATAGGTGATGGCAGTTTTTTCATTCTTCTCTTGCATATTTTCTCAAACCCGTGTGATCACTTATTATAATATATAAGCACATACAAAGCGGTTTTTGTAAGTTTTCTCCAAATTCCAATATTTAACAATGGTTATCGATGTTGATATTTAAATGAACTCGAGTGTATGTATATCTTGTGCTAAATATTGTCTTATTTAGATAATGCGTTAATTCAAAATATGTGTTCACATTAAAAATACGTCTTGGGAAGATTATCAAAATTATTTTAATTGTACGTATTTTTGCAATGTTTTTTACACTCAATATGAGTAATTAAATTCAAAAATTAAACAAGAAGTTTTGTGAAATTTTACATATAAAAATTAATATTCCATTGTGCACAACAACAAGAACAAAAACAACAAAACAAATGGTATTGTACACAAAACAACACATGTACTGGCCATTTTAAATAACGGAACACTATTCTTAAAATCATAAAGATCGTAATTTCAAAGATCATATATTTTTATTTAGAGTGCTGAGGTTGGAATGAGGAGCATTGTAATGCTGGATGAACAAGGAGGTAAGAATGTGTAGATATTTTAATATATCCATATACTATAACAATATATAAAATATTTTGTAAGGGCTAGATATTCGCATAAACTCTTTTTCTTTCATTGCCAGCATTTTATTATAGAGAGCAGTTTGAGTGCATCATTTTATGCTTTTAAATGCAAACAAGAAAATATGCCTTTAATATACCTTTTTATAAAGCAACACATAGTAAATACAAGTAATAAAAGTGAGTATGACGAAAGCATTGCACAGTATTGCATGTCTTTTATTTACCTTACAACAAACATATCGGGTGATTATTTAGCAACTTTCTTTTTAAAATAAAACACTGTTTTTGGCAGCTTAGTTGTTTTCATTTAAAACGCTACTGTCATATGCATACATACATATGTTTAGTTTAGTCTATAACTTACCCATAAATCGACTTACAAACGAACAACGCTTGCAGATTATTGAATTTTATTATTTCACATTTTGTTTTGTTTGTGCTAAATTTGGGCGACCTCTTAAGCGGTCTTCGGAACCTTGTGACTGAATTTCGCTCCAAATTTATATTATTGCATATTAAGCAACCACTACATTAAAATTTTGTGAAATAATTTTGGTGTTAAACCTTGTATTATACAGCCACACGGCCCACAGTGGAAAATCGTAGAGTAAGGCCAGCCCATAATTCATTTTTAAAAAAGTTCGAATTACACCATAATTTTTTTTTATCGACAAGCTAAGATGTTGAACTTAATAACTTAAGGAAAATATTTGATGTTTGGTCAGTAGTAATACTCGGAAATAAAGATCGTGTTCACAACTTTTTACGACAACGATTTATTACTATAAGAATAAAACATATTTCAGAGCATATTTTTAATCTAATTCACATTAGAATTAAGGAGTTATATACCTTTTTGGAAAGGTAATTTGATTTAGATTTCGATTTTATAAATAATGGATCAGGTTTTAGTGAAAACATTTGAAATTTTAGCTCTTATATGATGTAATGTTGTTTCGGCTGCATGTAAAAATTTCGGTAAGGCTTTCAATTAAGAGCTCTGCTTAGCTCTGCACTTATATGTATACAATTTTAAAGCTTAATATATTGATAATATACTATAAAAATATTAGCTGCATATTCGTGCCTAAACATAAGTTACATTCAATAATGTTAAAAAACTCAATTATTTATATAATTGAACAAATGATTTTTTCTAAAGTTGCTTTGCATTCTTTTCTTCTTCTGAACTTGAAAAGAAGGAGGTTCTTAAAAATCTGCAAGATTCCTAAAAGGTTGAATATTTCGATTAATTAGAGGCGTTAAGAATATTTATTGATCTTTATCTTATGATGGAAAAAAATATATTGTTCTTCCTCCATACCAAAAAATTCAGAAAGCATAAAAAGTTGATGCATTTAACCAGGTTTACTAGAAGTAACAAATACTTATGCTAGAGCTAAGTCTTTACAAGATCACACTTCAACCAGGATTTTAGTGATTGATGCTGTGGATAATAAAAGCTTAATAAACCTAACCCTCTACTGTAAATCGGGTTGTGATGGCTTGTCAGGTCATTCAGAATATAAAAAATCTTTATCAGAGGAATCTTATATAATTTCTGATGCTAATCTATTTATAACATCTTTTGTACCCATTAAACTAGTAAGCGAAGAAACAGGTGATATTATTTGGGAAAATCCAGTCTGCTCATCTGTTCGATATTGTCTCCCCATTTCAATAGAACTCTGCAAAGAGAAACCAGCAAAAACGAAAGAAGTGGTAGATAATATTGAAACTCAAATAAAGTTATTGTCACCAACTATTACCTCAAAGAACAAAAAAATTTTGCCGTAAACCATAAACTGTTTCTTACAATGATTGATGGTAAAGTAGCACAAGTTTTAACAAATACTCCATTAAGTGCATCATGTATCATATTCAAAGCGACACCTATTCAAATGAATAACTTAGAGAGAGTATCTGCAAGACCAGAAGATGAAAATGCTTTTGAGTATGGCCTATTGATCCTCCACGCGTGAATAAAATGTACAGAAATGATTTTGCACATTGGATACAGTAGTGAATTCCAAAAATGTTCAGCGTTAACTAAAAGTCATAAAGCTGTAAAGAAACTAATATACAAAAACGTTTTTGTGAAGAGTTGGGATTAATTATTGATAAGCTAAGGCAAGGAAGTGGTAACAGCAATGATGGTAATGATATAAATGGAGTAGATAAAGATTTTAAAAAAAAGTTTCACATTATTCTTCAAGCTTTATTTTTCGTCTGGTTTAATAATAGACCCTGGAAAATTTGACGAATATGCAATAGAAACAGCAGGATTGTATATAATATATAAAATACAACTGGTATCGTATGTCATCATCTCTCCACAAAATATTGATACATGCAGTGTTGCCTATTGGTCAGCTGTTCCAAGACGCACAAGAGTAGGGCAATAAAGACTACAAAAAATATCGTTTACATCTCTCTCGAAAATGTTCGCTATGAGCCATTAATGTTTTCAATATCTTAACAAGTGTAAGAAAACCATCCGCCAAACTTGCAAAAAGTTTGAATGAAGATACGCTTAAACTGATGAAGTAACCACAAAATAGCGATTTTGTACCAAATGCATGTACAAGTCATCTCTATATGCAAAAAAATAAATTTCTTACCTTTATTCTGTAATAAGTTCTAGTTTAATTTGGTTCATACCTTACAGAATTATAGAAAGTACACTCAAGATTGTTCGTGCAAAATTTCAGAACTTTATCTCCAAGAACAAAAAAGTTACAGATTTTTGATCCGATAAGGACTAAAATTTTCCATTGTGCGGCCTACCGGCTTACTTTTGGTATATGGCGCTGGAAAAATCCACTTTTTGATGGGAAAATTGTGTTCAGCGACAAATCTCGTTTCTGTTGAATGTATACGTGAACAAAAAAAAATTGCTATATATGTTGTAAATTATTGGCCGGTAGCATCACTGGACGGTTTTTTTAAAGACGAAGGCAGAATGATGACTACAAATATTTTTTTTTTGTCTAAACGGAAGAGCTGGACTTGTAGTTTCAACAATTCGGTATGACATACCACAGGAAATAATAGCCCAATTAAAAAGTGAGTTTGATGAAAAGTTTATTTCACGTTTGGGGCCAGTAAATTGGCCACATAGATTGTGCTTGTTAACACCTTTAAACTATGGCTGACTTCCAAAATGTATGAATACAAAGTTTGTATACAGTTCTACTGCGGTATTTAAAATTTTTACATATGCAAAGTTCCGAAACAATGAAACTATGTGCTTTGTTTACATTTTCATTATGAAACAGAAATGTTGCAATTCACCATTTTTATTACTGACAAACAAGAAAATGGAAACGGCGGTTGTAAAACTTTTATTTGATAATTTTTTTAAATTATCAGAAATGATTATCATGATATCATCCCGAGAGAAAGGAAAGGTGTCATCCACCTCCTTAATTTCTCTCAAGACCTTTTCCCACAAAATGGTGCGCTTCTTGCGTTTTGCGCAAAAGTCGGGTTCTTTTCGCTGAAATATGTTAAAAAAATTATCATTTGCTGTTTTTTAATATATTTTTTATTAAAAACAAATTAATTTACTTTTGTAATTCAGTCATTATTTGTAATTTTTGTTTTTATATATTTTTTTTTATAACACAAACGTTTTAATGTTTGTAAACAAACCAATAGCAAACAAAGCATCAGTTATAAAACCGATGCTTGATTGCTTTTTTACTGCGTTAAAAATACTTATTGGCGACATTTTGAAATCGTATACATTGTAAATATTTTGTATAGCGACTTTATGAAACAATATACTTTGTTCGAATACAAAGCAATTAACATTTTGGAAGTCAGCCTATTTTATGGTGTGGGCTCATGTTTATTGGGACAAGCCCGCAGACCCGATAGATGTATTAGAAGAAAATATTGAACAATTTAGTCGTGATATACCGGTCGATATGATTTAGAGATTATGTCAAAATTGGACACAGCGTGGGAACCGTTTGCCGTCACTTTCAACATTGAAATATGTATAGATATTGTTTTATGGACTCAACACTAGTCTCCAGGCATCTCTGTGACGACAGTTCTTCATCTACCTGGTCGTTGCCAATCGTCTTTTATAAGAAGAAAAAAACTTGTTGGAAAATGGTATTTCGTAAATTATAATTATAAACTTAGAAAATTTTATCAAATAAATAAGTATATAAAATAAAAAATATTAATAATATGTATGTACATACATATATAAAAACCAAAGCTTAAACCCTTTTGACACTACATTTTTTTTCCATTGAATTTAAAGAAATCAACAACAAATGTTAGAAAGAGTGCAAAATCAAAAATTTCAACAAAATATATATGTAACTGTTATTTGTTATAAATATAAAACATTTTTTTTCAATGATGAAACTTTTTGTTTTGCAAAAACAACACTACCTTAAAGGCAAGAATACCGTAATACCGCTCTATTCATAGCTGCCAGATTTGACGATTTTTGTCCTTAATTTGACGATTTTTATTTATTTTGACGATTTTTGGAAATTCAAAATTTTCAACGTTTATTTCTTTGAATTCTTTAACATTGTTACAATTATTATCACACTATTTGTAACTATTGCTTTTGGAAATTCAAATGTATATTATTATATTTCTGAAAGGAATTTTATGCTTTTTTTACACAGTAAAATCTAAGATTGGCGACTATTGTATCCACCAATTTAATGTATATAATTTTAAAAGATATTATTAGAAATAAAGCCAAGATCAAACATTTTGATTTGGTAGATTATAAAGATAAACAAATTTTTAAATTTCGAAAAAAATATATTTTTTAAGGAAATAGAAAAACATACTATTATTATTTGTTTCACAAATTTTTTTAGAATAGTGCACAGTGATTCAAGTCTCTAAGGAAGGCGGTCATACGTAGTTTGCTTAGATATACTCATCAAAGTTAATATGAATGTTTGTGTTTAAGCTATTTAAGGGTCAAGTAGGGTAAAATTATAGAAAAAAATCAACAAGGATAATAGTATAGGGTGTTTTTTATTGAGGTATAGAACTTTAAGTTGGCATCACTTTTTTAACTGGTGGCCATTTTGTCAGCTGTCAAGTGATTAATATTTAGTTTGGTTTGCCATTTCATCATGAACAGGTTGACAAAAGAACAACGCTTGCAAATCGTGCAAATTTATTTCGAAAATAATGGTTCAGTTCGCGAAGTTTACCGCAAGCTCCGTCCATTTTATGGTCGACATAATCGTCCATCAGAGCAATTAATTCGGTTAACCATGGATCGTTTTCGCACTACGTTTACTCTATGTGATAATACGCATCCGCAGAGACGTCGAACAGTGCGCACCGAAGAAACAATTGCCGCTGTAGAGCAAAGTGTTGAAGAGAATCCGAATGAATCGATTCGCCACCGTGCACAGCAATTGGAGCTTTGTCCATCAACTTTAGGGAAGATTTTGCGCAAAGATCTTGGCTTGCGACTTTACAAGATCCAGCTTGTGCAAGAATTAAAGCCGCGAGACCATGCAATGCGTCGTGATTTTGGTGTATGGGCTGAAAATGATTTTCATCGCAAAATTTTGTCCAGTGATGAGGCTCATTTTTGGTTGAATGACTACGTCAACAAGCAAAATTGCCGCATTTGGAGTGAAGAGAATCCACATGAGACCCTTGAGACGCCATTACATCCACAAACACTGACTGTTTGGTGTGCTCTATGGGCTGGTGGAGTCATTGGACCATACTTCTTCCGAAATAATGCTGGAGAGTCAGTTACCGTTAATGAAGACCTGTATAGAGCCATGATAACCGATTATTTTGTTCCCGTATTGGATGACATGAATGTGGATGAGTTGTGGTTCCAACAAGACGGCGCTACATGCCACACAGCGCACGTCACAATCGATTTATTGAAGGAAACATTCGATGAGCGCATAATTTTGCGGAATAGACCTGTCAATTGGCCACCAAGATCGCGTTTTTTGACACCATTGGATTATTTTCTTTGGGGATATGTGAAGTCGCTCGTCTACGCCAACAAACCAGAAATGTTAGGGGACTTGGAAGCCAACATTCGCGGCGTTATTGCCAACATACGGCCCCATATGCTCGAAAAAGTGGTTGAAAATTGGACCTGTAGAATTGGCTTTATTCGAGCTAGCCGCGGCGGCCACATGCCCGAAATCATATTTAAACATTAATGGCATAAAATTATCCTTCCAATAAAGCCAAATTGATGGATATTAAAATGATTTTCTTGTGTTTTATTTCAATTCGAAGTTCTATACCTCTAAAAAAACACCCTATATTATAATTTATTTATCAAAAATATAAGTCATTAATTAAAGAAAAAATAATAGAAAACACTAAATTTTGTAACGCCAATTTAGCACAACATTTTGACTTTATTTTTAAAAACTTAACATACTTAAGGCCTCAGGTGATAGCAGATGTCTTTTGTGGTAATTTATATAAAGAAGGAATTAACGGGTCGAAATTTAAAATAAGTCTATGCAAAAGATCAGTGTTAGTAATAACACGAAACATTTTTCGCGTGTTGTTATTTCCGCAGGCTTCAGAGTATGCTCGCTGACTTTTGAAGGTAGTTCAAAAACTTCGATTTCGTCAAGCCAGTCACTATATCACGCAAACGTGATCGATTAACTTGTTCCCAGTAGGTTGCCAATCATCTACAAAGGTTGGTTATTTTAATTTAAAAACTGCCAATGTTTAAATGTTCTGCATCTGGCAGTTACTGCGTTAAGATTTGAAATACATGATTACGCCGCTCACTTTCGGTTAAACTTTCCTTAATCGACAGCCATGTATCAAATACAAAAATTCTTGCAAAAGAACACTTAATAACAGCACCTTAAATATATTTAATATATTTTTTTAAAAAAATTATAAAAAATAGAATAATAATGGACGGTGCATACCTTCAACTTGAATATATATTGTAAAATAATACGTCGCAAATAATTTTTTCTTTGAAAAACAGGCACTATATTGCCCGTAAAAAATATTTTATATTTATTGAGGGTTTATTTGACAAGTATTGCATAGAAATTTGTGAAAACGAACGATAAAAGATATGTGAAAAATATATGCTACGAATCTAGTCGTAAAAACGTAGACTCTCTGTACCATGCACAAACTCAGATAATTTGTTTTCAAATTGAAAGCAGCGATATAGACTAACATTTTGATATACAACTGAAACGCGGCATACGTCGTAGTTAAAAGTTTCAGTAAAAAAAAAATTTTTAATCTATGTGAAAATGGACTTGGCGTAAAACCACTTTCAGCAAAATATATTTTGCATAAAAAATTAATAAATACATAATAATAACGGTACACACCTTCAACTTGAATATCCATTTTAAAACAATAGGTCACAAATAATTGTTTCCTTGAAAAACACGTACTATATATTATCTTGATTAACACATTACATTATAGATAAGGAGAGTTGTTTTAATATGTTCACTTCCAATGCACAAAAGTTAATGAAAAAAACAACTAATTGTAAATGTTTTTGCATGTTTTAGTAGCGCCACTAATAGTGAGTATTAAAACAAACTAACGATGAAAAAATCGAACATCGTGATTTGGATCCTATGTCCTACTACTGAACCACTGTGCAGTGTGGCCAAATAAGATTTGATTTTAAAAACGAATATTAAGCTTTAAGTACTTAATATATATTAAACAAAAAAAATCGTTCGTTTTATGAATGAATTTAACCATTTTATTGAAGAATGTGAAAGGCAAGAGATAAAATCTAAATTAAGACAATAAAAGTTATTCAATTTAGAGAAATATTTCGCCCAAAATAACCTAAACTGTTAGATTAAAAAAAAAATATCAGAAATGAAAATGAGAAACTCGACTCTTTTTACCTAAGTTTATTCTGAAAAAAATTTGATTTACTACATTATTTTGCAAGCGGAAAATGAATATTTAGACAAATAAATCTAAAAAAACAAAAGTAGTCTTTGGAGGCCATTACTTTTACAAAAAACCATTCTAATATAAGGAATTGAGAATAATTAAATTAAAATTGTAATTAATTTAAAATTGTACCAAAACTGACTAAAATATGTAATGGTAAAGCATGTGTATAATAAATATAATTACCCAATTCACAAAATGTTATATTGTTGTAGATTATAGTTAAATGGCATTTCATTTTGTGAACACCTTGTCGTAAATATTGTTGTAGATGTTATCCAGTGTTATCAAATTTCTTGAATAAAAAATTTAAAAAGAAGAAGAAAAACATTTCAAACAATTTTTAAAATACATTTCAAAAATAAAAAAGAATAAATAAAAAAAAAAAGTTTTCCAACTCTGGTGTATTGATACGACATTTCGGAAACATAGGAAAATTGTCGTACATGTTGTAGTAGTTTTTGACATGGAAATTAAAAACAACATTATGTACAATAGTTGTAGTTAGTCATAGTTTCTACCGACCTACGACAAATATAACATTTTGTGAATTTTATATACATTTCTACTGTCAATTCTATTTTTCAGTTTTACTCAAATAAAAACAAAAGTTTTTTTTAAAAGGTGATATTTTCTTATTTATATTTTGTTGACGATTTTTTGGAATCAATTTGACGATTTTGACAATTTTTTTGTCGATGTTTGACGATTTCATGATCAATTTATCTGGCAGCTATGGCTCTATTAGAGATAACACTACACACTTAACATCACTGAAGTATTTTTAGTTCTAAACGTCACTTTAAATACAAATCACTTTTCATTGTATTTAACAGACTCTACTTTTTTTTTGTCCATACATACATAATTGGCCATTAAAACCTTGATTCAGGGTTATGGCCTAGTTTCTCGTAGCACCCATGTTGTGTGTGTTAATTTCCACCCACGAGTGTCGACTCCGAACGATAGATTTGATAAGCTTGTTCATGGCATTTAGTTACTCTTAGAGCTTTTGCCGGAAGACTGCTAAGAGGTAGAAACAAACTCTGTAAACTAGTTATATTTATGTATGTATGTCTTCATTAGATTTTATATAAAATGGATCTAAAAATTTCTTACTTACTTGCTTACTTAGCTGACCATAACAACTCGTTAACGGGTTTCGGCCTGCCTCAGCACTTGTCCTCAGGCACTTCTGCTTACCGCGCGACTTCTTCAGTTAGTGACACTAATCAATGACATGGTCCTTCCAACGTAAATGCCGACGTCCAGTGATCTTCCTAACGAAAACTTTCCTCGCTGGTGCAGATTCTTCCATCCAAACAATATGGCCGATGCAGCGTAACCACTGGATGTTAATACGCATCGTCAAGGAGCTCATAGAGCTCATGGTTGGTTCTAATGCGAAACTCTCTTCATTACAAAATTGAAGAGGTCGCATATTGTGTAAGACAATTACTTTTGTTATACAGAAACCAATTTACACAAAGAAAAATTGACAGTCTTACGTTGTTTGTATAAAACAATTACGTTTGCCTTATAGAACCCCAAAATGATTATTGTTTGTTGTTTTGACAATTTAAAAACAATAATTGTCTCCTGGAAACATGCTGTAAACTTTTGATGAATACTCTTTTATGAGCGTGAATATATTTTTTTCACACACTCACTCGCTCATGTATACTCGCTTTGCTTTTCAACTGACAAATTCAAATTTACGAGGACACAATTTTGTACAAGAAATAAGAAAAACATATATACATATAAGTATATACATATGTATGTTTGTTTTGCAAATTGGAAGAAGAAAATTCATTAATTATTAATTATCTTCAATTCAATTCAGCTTTACTATAAGTAAATTAGAAAGAAATTTTTTTGATAGTTTTGACTTAAGCATGGTTAATATTGTAGATAATGCACTAAATGAGCGCTCCACAGAAACCTGAGTGGCTGGAACAGCTAAAACTATCGCTACCTATTCTGTCATATCATTCAAAAGAGAATATGTGACTCTTCGTCATATCCTACATACAGTTTGTAAAAAACTGTTTTCAATAAAATTTTTTTTAAATTAAATTCAGATAAATATTTACAACAACAATACTCCTCTACTTGGGATTTTTTTATGTAACTGTTGTTTTGTGTGTTGGCGACAAGATGGCGTCAAAAATTGTAAACAAAACATGAGACAAAGGGAAAAATACCAACCACATGCTTTGTATATAAAGTTAAGGAACATAGAAATGGTAGTTCGTTTTAGAAAATAGATTAATAAAGAAGGGACGCATCGCGTCTAAAAAGTTTATTTTTTCTAACTCAAAACAAATATAATTTTTAATTGGCTATCCTGCCAGGAGAATAATTAAATTTATTCTTCGGAAGAGCGGACCAATTTTCCTTGTCGCAGCAAGGATATTAGAAAACCTTGCATAGAACAAGGTATCGGAAAAATTACTCTCATAGAGAGATTTAAGGAAAAAAGAAGAAATAAAAAACCCCTATGAAAAAATATACCTATCACAAATTTGACAAAAGAAGAAATATGAACGACAACATGGAAGTAAAATTCCTTATGGACCAAATGGCTACATTGCAGGCAAATATGCAAACCCTCATGTTACAGCACACAAATGAGGTCAGTGAACTGAAGAAGGAATTGGAGCAGGTTAAAGGAACCTCCCTGGTGAACCAACCGCAACCCGTGCCACTGGAAGAAATTTCTACACGAATAACACGAATCGAAGAAGTAAGGCTGGACACTTTCAAATCACTTCCCGTATTTGATGGAGATATAAAGAAATATAGAGTGTGGAGAGAAGATACCTCACGCATGATGGACAGTATTGAGCCACTTAAGAATACAAGTATTTATGCTCAAGCGCTGCAGATTGTGAAGACGAAAATACAAGGAGCAGCCGCTCAGGTGTTAGCCAACCATGGCACTATTTTTAATTTCGAAACCATTAGAAACAGGCTAGACTACACATATGGGATATTCCAAGTCAAATCAACCAATGGTTTTAACCTACCCCCTCCGAATTTTATGATTTTTTGTAGATATATAGTATATCATAGAACTAAATTAAATACAAAGTTTGGAAGCACTGATACATCTGGATCCGGAAATATGAGGTCTTGAAAATCGGAAAACAGTACAAAAATGCACAAAGTTACACTTACTTAATTGTAATTTTCTTAAAAAGTATTATAGCTACGCATCTCGTAAAAGTCGCATTTAGAAGGGTATTAAATTACCTTTGATTTAATATGCGACATGATTTTTTCTTTGAAAAAGTCAAAGGTCAATTTTCTTTATCTATAAGTCGGAAGCCTATATCTCCGAAAGCGACCTTTTTAAAAATTTTTAAAAAAATTATGCCAAAGATAGTTTCGTTCTCTACAGTTGTGAAAAATTTCAGAGTGGAGGTATTTTTGGATCAAGAAATAAAAATCAAATCGCAAAAGAATGTGATTAAAACTAGTCTAATAGTGCTGGAATGGTAGACGATTTTTCGATTTATATTAGCTGGAACCGCTTATTTTGTAAGTTTCTACAAAAAATACATGAAAAAAAACGGGGGATGTGGGATGGGGGCAAATAGTTCTTCATCGGGGTCAAAGGTTGGGTTGAAGGAATAAAAATCTACAAAAAGCTTCTCAACTGCCCTGGAGTAGCCCCTAGAGGGATAAAATGTAAGACCGACCCTTACTAATATTTTACCTCGAACTTTTTTTCGAACATACCTACCCCCTATCTCCACTCCCTAGAGTGGTAGGAGCACATTTTATAAACTTTGTAATGGAGCCTCCTTAGGGAGTGGAAATAGGGGGTAGGTATGTAGGTAGGGGTTAGGTAGGGTTAGGTATTTACCCCCAACCTTTTTTCTGATCATACCTAACCCTTATCTCTACTCCCTAGAGTGGTAGGAGCAAATTTTATATAAAAATGTAACTTTGTAATGGAGCCCCCTTAGAGAGCAGAGATAGGGGATAGGTATATAGGTAGGGGTAGGTATTTACCCCCAACTTTTTTTCCGAACATACCTAACCCCTATTCCCACTCTCTAGAGTGGTAGGAGCAAATTTTATAAACTTTGAACTGGAGCCCCCTTAGGGACTGGAGATAGGGGGTAGCTATGTTCGGAAAAAAGTTGGGGGGTAAAATATTAGTAAGTGTCGGTCTTACATTTTATCCCTCTAGGGGCTAATCCAGGGAAGTTGTGGAGCTTTTTGTGGACTTTTACTCCTTCAACCCAACCTTTGACCCCGATGAAGAACCATTTGCCTCCATCCCACATCCCTTCTTTTTGACTTATGTATTTTTTTGTTGAAACTCACAAAATAAGCGATTCTAGCTAATCGAAATCGAAAAATCGTATACCATCCCACCACTATTAGACTAGTTTTAATCACATTCTTTTGCGATTTGATTTTTATTTCTTGATCCAGAAATACCTCCACTCTGAAATTTTTCACAGCTGTAGAGAACGAAACTATCTTTGGTATAATTTTTTTTCAAATTTTTAAAAAGGTCGCTTTCGGAGATATAGGCTTCCGACTTATAGATAAAGAAAATTGACCTTTGACTTTTAGAAGAAAAAAATCATATTATATGTTAAATCAAAGGTAATTTAATACCCTTCCAAATGCGACTTTTACGAGATGCGTAGCTATAATACTTTTCAAGAAAATTACAATTAAGTAAGTGTAACTTTGTGCATTTTTGTACTGTTTTCCGATTTTCAAGAACTCATATTTCCGGATCCAGAAGTGTCAGTGCCCTTAAATTTTATATTTGTCTTAGTGTTATGATATACTTTATTCATACCAAAAATTAGCAAATTCGGAGACAGTCATTTCAAAAACGGCATATTTTAAGTTGAGTTGATATGGTTTAACCCATATGCTGACACACGTCCTTTATATGTTTTACAAGAAGAGATGAAACGGTGTTACCAAGGAAGAAACACATTAGCAGACTTCCATGACGAGGTGAACCAATGCTTGAGTCTAATAATATCAAAAATATCGATGTCTGGATACGGACGTGAAGCCACTAACGCTATGACAGAGCAAGCCAAACAAGACTCTGTTACAATATTCGTGGCGGGAGTAAACAACACATTTGTCCAGTCAACATTGTATGCAAATGCTCCACAAGATTTGGAACATGCCTATAGATACTGGAGCAACCCACAATTATGTAAAAAAATCACTAAAATTTAATTCAGTAAGAAAAATAAAAACTATGAGGGTCATTTCGATGCATGGGGCATCAATGATAGGTACAAAACAGACGATTAAATTTCTCGGTAGGGACATGAATTTTTTTGAGTTAGACAATATAGGGAATACCGATTTAATATTAGGATGGAAGGAAATAGACGAATTAGATGCTATAATAAATAGGAAAGACATGACATTCACTGTAAATAGGAAAGAAGAAGTTATGAACATTAATTACATCGTAGGCAACGACGCCTATAGAGAAAAGATTGATAAATTGATGAGGAAGAACAATGGCATAGGACCATTACCCTTCACAATAACTATAGAAGCCACAATAAGGACAAAAACGGATGAACCTATCTGGACGAAGCAATACCCATATCCCATAGCGGATAATGACTTCGTAAATGAGGAAGTAAAGAGATTACTAGATGACGTTATCATTCAAAGAAGTAATAGCCCGTATAACTCTCCAATATGGACTGTGCCAAAAAAAGATTTGGATAAAAATGGACGACCTAAGAAGAGAATGGTGATAGATTTCCAAAAGCTAAACTCACATACAATTACGGATCGATATATTATCCCTGATGTAAACATGACAATACAAAATTTAGGCAGGGCAAAATACTTCACAACTTTGGATTTAGAATCCGGCTTCCATCAAATTAGAATAAAAAAGGAAGACAGAGAAAAAACGGCTTTTTGTGTAAACGGCGGAAAATATAAATTTAAACGTATGCCGTTCGGACTGAAGAATGCACCATCCATATTTCAAAGGTGTGTCGACTACATCCTAAGGGAATACATAGGCAAATTCGCGTACGTCTATATAGACGACGTTTTGATTTACTCCTCATCACCGGAAGAGCATATGGAACATATAGAAACTATATTCAACGCATTAAATAAGGCGACTTTGAAGGTATCCAATGAAAAATCCAAGTTCTTCCAAACGGAGGTCGAATACTTGGGTCATATAATTAAACACAACAAAATTGCTACTAATCCGGAAAAAGTGGAAGTAATTGAAAAATACCCCCTCCCCCAAACACTGAAAGACTTAAGAGGATTCCTGGGCATGGCAGGATACTACAGGAAATTCGTACAGGGATACGCTAGCATAACTAAACCATTAACGGTGCATTTACGAGGAGACAACGGCCAAGTAGGAAAAAATAAAAGTGCAAAAACAAAAATAGAATTAGACGATGAAGCTATACAAGCATTTAATAAATTAAAAAGTTGCTTAAAAGAACAGGTTGAACTCTTTCAACCCAATTAAGATAAACCATTCGAGCTGATCACGGACGCCTCTAACATAGCTATTGGAGCAGTGCTCAGTCAAATGAAAAAACCCATATTTTTCCTCAGTCGAACATTAAGTAAAACCGAGGAAAACTATTCTACAAACGAAAAAGAACTATTGGCTATTATTTGGGCACTCCAAAAATTAAGAAATTATATTTATATTACAACGGACCTCACCATCTACACTGACCACAAGTCCTTAACTCACGCAATATCCGAAAAAAACCCTAATCCGAAACTTAAACGTTGGAAGGCTGTCATAGAAGACTTTGGAGCAAAACTGGTATACAAACCAGGACACCAAAATGTAGTTGCTGACGCCTTGTCAAGACAATGTATAAATCCATTGACACAGTTCATTCGGCTGAAAGCTCCTATACGGAAATTATTAAACAAGTAAATCAACCTTTTAATGCATATGCCATTCAAATTGAACTCGTACCGAACAAAAGAACAAATGAAACACGAACTCGTACAATATTCTCAAACAAGGTTAGACATATAATCAACTTTACAAACGAACAAAATTTGATCACAGAATTGAAAAAGATATTACAACCAAACAAAACTACTGCATTACACACCACCAGAGAGAATATTTATGCCCTCAGCCCTATCATAAAGAACACTTTCAGCACCGCAAACTTCGTTTATACACCAACAAAACTAATCGACGTTCGACAAGAAGAAAAACAAATTGAAATAGTTGAAGAAATACATAATAGAGCACATAGAGGATATAGGAACAATATACAAGAGATACTGGAAAAATACTACTGGCCCAAAATAAAACAACAATGTAAGTCATTTAACAAAAAGTGTACACCTTGTCTATATGGTAAATATGAAAGAAATCCCACAAGAGAACCATTAGGAGATTCTGACATACCAACAGAACCAGGTAGATACATACACATGGATATATATTTCAATGACAATACAACATTTTTAGTCGCCATTGACAAATTCTCAAAATACATTACCCTGAGAGAAATTGATTCAAGAGAACATAAGTCTGAGAAAATTGAAGAAGTTCTCACGAATAACTATCCACACTGTACGCGATTAATGACTGATAACGAAAAATGTCTAAATACACCAGCAGTAAACATGATGTGTATAAAATACGGAATAAAAAAGATAGAAACTCCAGTCTATAGATCAACATCAAACGGGCAAGTAGAACGCGCTCACAGCACAATCTCTGAGCTTGCAAGAATATTTAAAATACAAAACGCCACGACAATAGCTGAAGAAATATATAAAACAATAAGGGAATTAAATAACACCATACACACAGTCACAGGACAAAAACCAGTTGACATATTTTTTAACAGAATTAAATACGATAAGAAAGATATCTACGAAAAATTAAAAAAGGCATCGGAGAAAACACTTGAAAGACTGAATCAAGGCACTAAGCACCGAACCTTTTCACCTAATGAACAAATATTAGTTAAAATCAAAGGAGTGAGGAGAAAAAAGGACGCCAGATACATTAAATATATTGTAAAAGAAGACCGTGAGGACACAGTCCTAACTACAAGGGGGAAGATCGTGCATAAGGATAACATCAAAAACTATACTATAAATCATGATCATCTTCCTGATATTACTCGTGACGGCCACGACAGAAATCAAGGGAGAAACAGAAATTAAAAATTTAGATGGACAAAAATACGTCCTAACCAGGACAGACGATGTTTTTATATATGACGAATATTCATACCTCTTCCACGTAACCAATCTAACAAGAATATCGGAATCATACAATAGAGTTATTATGAACAATTATAAGCCAACCGCAGAGGAATTAATTTGCATAAAGAAAATATAAAATCTGGAGGAACAACTTCAGGAACACAGAAACAAGCGAGCATTAAACTTTCTCGGATCAGCAGTTAAATTTATCACTGGAATGCCAGACCACGACGATTTTGTCAAAATGGAAGAAGCAATAAATTCATTAATAAACAACAATGAAAAACAACGTCTGGTAAACTCGAGGTTTGAAAGATTAACCGAATTACTACAGGGTCACGAATCCGAAAACCACCTCATTATTGAACAAGTATACGAACAACTGCTTCTACTCGTTAGAACTATTAACGCCGCAAAAAATAACGAATACCTGTCAGAATCTTTGGACATGAATGACATTAGGGAAATAGTACAGCACGAATTATCTTCTATACCAATAATAAGTGTCATGGAATACGCAGACGTACATATAGCCAGGACAAAAGATACATTTATTGCCATCTACAAATATCCTATTTTAAATAATAAATGTAAACTTTTCAAAGTCACACCTATTAATTTTAGGCATGGGAAAATACAAACGGATAATCAGGTTGCCCAATGCAACAAAGACTACGTCAGGGTAGACAAATGCAGGAATTTTGTAGGAATAAATATCTGTCAAACGAAAAATGAAACGGACACATGCATATTACCATTATTAGACAACAGAGACAGTAAGTGTACAGTCATACAGGAGTACAACGACGATTTACTGGAAATCGAGGAAGGTTTTATATTGTTGAACGGTAACCATACGGTCGACAATATTACTACCACTGGTGTGACCTTGGTCACGTACACGGACCAAGTCATAATGGATCATAAAACCTATATCAATATTCACGACAGAATAATTGAGGCAATACACACAGAACATAACGAAGATTTTGAAATCGAAAATATCCTCAACTCAAACCGTCACAACGCCTTTAAAATATTGACTCATTAAGAAAACTAATCATACCATATGAGGAACATTCTATACGATCAGGTTTTTACACACTTATACTTATTACGACAATCTTTGGTGTAATCATTATCGGACTAAAAATATACAAACATATTTTACTATGCAGACGACGACAAGCAGAACAAACCTTTAGGATTTATTATCAACAACGGGTAGAGAACTTTATTAGAGATCGGGACGCTCTCGTTTAAGCCAGGGGAGAGTTAACGCCACTAGATTCTTAGAGTAATTATGAATATGTTATTTGTTCTTCCTATCCCTGTAATTACATGTGTTTAGTACTTAATTAAGACAACAGACATTTAGGTAAATAAGATAATTACTCTAAATATGTAATATTCCACGAATTGAGATAAGAATTATATCTTAGACAAAGAATGTCTACTTTAGTAATTAAGTAACCTAGACAAAGAATGTCTACTTTAGTAATTAAGTATCCTAGACAAAGAATGTATACTTTAGTAATTAAGTATCCTAGACAAAGAATGTTTACTTTAGTAATTAAGTAACCTAGACTCTAAGAAAGAAAATTGTAAACAAAACATGAGACAAAGGGAAAAATACCAACCTCATGCTTTGTATATAAAGTTAAGGAACATAGAAATGGTAGTTAGTAGGAACGCATCGCGTCTAAAAATTCAAAAATTCATTCAAAATTTTTAACTATAAACAGTTTATTTTTACGATACGTAAAAAAGAAGAATGGTGACTCGTAAGAGCAGGCGAAAGAAATATAGAAACCCAAAATACCTTTCGTTCGTGTGTTTTTCTTTCGCTCAGTGGCTGTAAAATTTATAGACCTAATTAAAAACTATGTGCCAAAGAGACCAAGCACGTTTCCGATAAAAACTAAATTTATTTTAAAAGATGTCAAAACTTCTTTGTTTTATAGGAAATTAAGTTAAAGAATGGTTAGAAGTCGGCATTATAGTATCCAGTAGTTCAGAATACATATTCAGCTCCCGTAGTTTTAGTACAAAAAAAAGAAGAATCAAAACGCTTTTGCTGGGATTATTGAAAGTTAAATGAGAAAATTCTTCGAGATAGTTATTCAATGGAACTAATTGAAGACGTTGTACAAAAGTTAAAGTGTGTAAAAGGTTCACAATAGTAGATTTGCGCGACAGATTATTTCACGTTTCTAATAAGAGAACTTCACAAAAACACACCTTCTTTTGTCACGACCAAAGGTCAATAAGAATTTAAGTTTCTCCCACTGTAAGTATCAAATTGCAGATACATCGCCTCTGTTTTTCACGAACTGATAAATGACAATAATTTAATTATTTATAGAACAACATCTTCGTACCCGTTGAAGCTGAGGGGAAGGTTGTAGAGTACTCTATATTCTAGCACATATGTAAGTATGTATGTATATTAGTATTAAGCAAAAAGACTCATTGTAAAAAACTCAATATATATATTTAACTCAATTCCTCTCTGATTGGAATTATTAACTTTTAAGAATACCGTTAACTTTGTTTATAAGAAACGAAATTTGTAATAAAAATTCTAATTAATGTTACAGCCTTCTAACCGGCATTTGTTTTATTTTTTTGTTTATTATTATAATACGAAAGGTTATTCTTTATTTGCCCCTGAATCCTTTACAAGGTACATTGAAGTTGGAAAGAGTCTTAAAAAACGCAGAAAAGCATGGACTAGTGCTTAGAATCCCGAAACCTCTGGATCCCGCGGTTTTTACAATTTCAGCAATCTCGGGATTGAGCGCACTTATTAAGTTGTTATTAGATTTTTCAAACCTAAATACAAAAATTGCCTACGCCATGGCGCTACTACATGGCGAATTGATAGCAGCAGTTCGGAAATAATAATAAATAAGAGACAACCCGTTACGAAGACTATTTTATGAAACACGACATACTGAATAGGAAATACTAGTGGTACGAAGCACAATGGAAGACAAAATAATTGAGATAGCTAATAGGCAAGAATAATTTGCTAACAAAAACAAGGATGAAAAAAGGAGAAGTACTTATGGACATTTGATTGAAACTTATTAATATTGTAATTGACAGAAAAAACCTTCAAGGGAAGGTTATTCCATAAACGAACCGTGCGTCTAAACGAATTCTCTCTATAGTGTATTGTCCTATTCACTCAACATTCAATTACGAAAGGATGTGCTCTGTGAGAGGTACGAGTTTTGCGTAGGAATATACGATTATTTTGAATTAAGGTCTTAATTTCATAAGAGCATTTCCCGTGGTAGTACTGATAGAACAGTGAGAGATTGTTCTCTGAAGGGGGATATAGTTGTAGCAGCTAGAAATTGTTTGTCTTGTAAACACCTTGAGAAATTATTCAATTAATTTATCGAATTGATTTTGGTTTTTATAGATCTTCTTGCTTCTAGTTTTCTTATTTCTTTAATAAAGGATAGAAATATAAAAAAAGACAACAAAATTAGAAGTATGTAGATATGTTTGTACAAATATAAGAATATAGGAAAAATCGTATATAAAACTGACTGTTTTCAAACTGGAATTACTTAACAATGCAAGTACCTATCGATACAAGTAGGTATCGATACTTTCCTTGCGATACCCTTTCGAATAAAAGTATCGATACCTTCCTGGTATCGTTTCATCCCTAACTCTAAGTATTTGCATAAAAAGAGAAAAATTTATCCGTTTTAAATTATCAGCACGTCTGTAAAACTTAACTCAGACACCACTAAAATGATATGTGTTCTCGGATACGTGTAAATTGCAGATAGTACACTTGTTGTTAGTTAACGATCTGTTATTTAATTAAAGCAATCCACCCTGGCTTTTATTAAGAACTGCGGCATTAACAATTTGAAGCAAACAGAGGTGTAACATTATAATTCAGTTGGCCGTAAAGATCACGGTTTAGCGAATTTGATGCACGAAATACATTTTCCTCGATCTCCTCTATTTACAATAATTTAGTTATGGTTTTCCAATGCTTGCAGATAGGTATATTAATGTTGTCGAAAGTGAAGATATTCTCAAAGATCAGTTCAATCCTGTGCCCAGTACTTATTTTGTGCTGTAATTACCTCTGCTAAAACATGTGGCAATCTGACTGGATTCATATCAAGAAAATGCAATTTGTTAGTTTTTGAAACATGTGGATGATTAATGTACATATTTTGATCACGTTGTGCAATTTTGATGCAGCCAATTGGTTTTTTTAAGTATAAATTACAGTAGTTTTGGTTTATCTGCCTTTAACTTACCTGCGCATTGGCTTAACCTGCTCAAAACTTTGGTTTTGTGTTCTTATATGACAAAATTCAATACTAATTTCTCTTTTAAGTGCATTTTTGGTAAGTGCACGTTTTGACTTATATGCCTACTGTTCTTAGATTTTTAAAATTTTTTCATATAAAATATTACGGTTAGCTGCACCAAATTTTTAATTGAATTTAATTTACTTTAAAAAACAAAAATTTCCATTAATTGCTTGGTTTTTCAAATTTTGTCGTTAAAAAAATCACTAAATACGGGTGAAAAAATAAACTTGTCATCATTGAGTTACAGCTGTTTAGTTTATTGGCATTCTTAAGGCATTACCGTCTGATAAAGTTTTCTAAAAATAAAAAATATATTAACAGGGTTATCAATTAAAGGAAAATAGAATATACAGGCCTGTCACAGAAATCCATTCCGATCGAAAGTGGAATGAATTGGATCGGAATTGAAAATACGAAATGAAAACCATTCCGATCGGAATCTGTGACAGGCCTGATACTAAAAGAAATAAAAATAAGTGTGACTTTTTAAGACTAAATCGCATATTAATGAAAAAGGTAGAAATAATTGAAGGCGTACAGTTCTTCAAAAGAAATAGAAAAGGAGGCAATGAAGAAAAGGCTTTTAGAATATGGTTTGGTCAGCAATCGAATATATATATATGTATGTACATACATTGAAATTGATCTCAGAACTTATTTCTGTTCTCTTATGAAAGAAATTCATGAAAAATGAATTTACAAAATTGTATGTTAAAATTTGTTTAACTTAAAAATAATATATGTCAAAGAATATGTAGTATATAAAATACAAAAAGTTTCCAATGGATGAACTTATTGGTAAAGGCTTTGGGACATTTATTCAATTATGCACATACCTGCACAATTGGGCAGGTAAACGAACTTTACTTAGTTGTATTATTTGTTCGTGTAAATCAGAAATACTGTATAAGAAATGCCCACACCTACATAAGTATTTGTAATTGTTCACGACTTCAATGATTTCAAGAACAGAAAGTGCCAATTTAAAGTACATAGTTGAAATTATTGTTCCAGTACGAAAAATTAAAATTTCGAATTGTCTAAGTTTACTGTCAAGCACCATTTTAAAAAGTAATTGTACAATACGTTAATCATAGACTGCAGCCCAGTTGGTGACTCGGAAAAAATAATGATGTCACCAGCGTAGAACAAAATGTATACAGTTGTATCAGCATCATTTATATATCCAGTAAGAGTTAGTATTAACATCCCAATTGAGATCTTTGTATTATCACATTTATTTTGTATGAGACGAATTATATTTATTTATTTAGAAGACAGTAAAGCTTATAAAATAAACTATTTCTAGGCATATTATCAAATGAGCAAGAAATATCTACAAAAATGCATAAGTATTCTTCCCACTAAATTTTTTCAGCTTTATTAAGTTGACCAGGTTAAAAATATTATCAACGGTTGATAATTTATGATTAAAAAATATATATATGGTACTTATGATTACTTTTTATAATAATTGATTACTCTAAATACATCTAAGGGTTGCCATATAGGACTTAACAAATACTATTAGGAAAACTACCACAACATCCCCCTTTTTCCGTAAAGGTATCGAAGATAATTATTAATTTAAAACACTTAAAAATAGATTTCATAAATTTAATCTATTAGGTGGTATTATTTTCCTCCCATATTTTGATGTAAAGATATCACTACCGTTACCACTAGTATTAACGTCATTGACTACATTGTTCCTATTAGTATTAATTTCACTGTCCACATTCCTATAGCGACTAATATTAACGCTATCGTTACCATCAGTACTAATATTCTCATCATTCTTCAGTAGGCTCTTACATCCATCAAAATTAGAATGAACATTCTCCTCACTATCAGAATTCCGAAGCTGCCATTCTACCCTTTGCCCCATTAATCATCTTCCGACCTAGTTTCATTATGTGCTGCCTGTTCCTCCTATAAACCACACCACACCTTTACAAAAAATGAGTTGGGCTCTTTACATATTCCAATAATTTTGTCTCTGAACCATAGTTTTCTTAAAAAAAAAATAGTTCACCCACTTTATTTGGTTTCAGACTAACTGAATTCCTATTATAATCCCGCGAAGACCTCAATTGTCTTCGTCTAAATTGTTTATTTACCTCCCTTGTATTTATTAATTTCCGTCTCAAATCCTTCGAAAATGAAGGCAATTTCGTACGTAATTTTCTGCTCATTAATAATTCTGCAGGACTTGGCATACCATTTCTTGATGATGTCCGATGCTGTAAGAAAGCCACATATAGGGAAGCGTACCCAAATCCCAGCACTTATATAAAACATTTTTAACTGTCTGAATAGTTCTTTCGCGTTGGTATATTATATAAAGGTTTATTAAACAGTGTAGTTGTAGTCGCCGTAATCTAGTGGTTAGTGTGTTGGCTTACTAAGACATGGGCCCTAGGTTCGACTCCAGGATCTGACATCTTCAAAAAAAAAAAGAAATATGAAATAAATATTTCTTTCGGCGACTACCTCTCAGCAGTCTTCTGGCAAAAGCTCTGAGAGTAACTAATTGCCATGAACAAGCTTCTCAATTCTGTCGTTCGGAGTCGACATTAAACTGTAGGTCCCGGTACTCATGGATAAAAATTGACACACACAACATGAGTGCTGCGAGAAGCTAGGCCGTAATCCTGACACAGGTTTGTAAAGGCCAGTTATGTATGTATGTATGTTATTAAACAGTGTGACAAGAGGTCTGTGAACTCTTTGTACTACAAACTATCGCATTTACTTCAATACATGCTTTCATTCACAAAGGAAATTCAAGACATTCCAATACATCCGAATGTCTCCTTAATAATTGGGAATTATGAGAGTAAATTTAGATTTATTGTATTCTATCCTATTCGTTTATTGAGGCTGTTAGATTAGTTTCGTTTCATTGCCTGCAAAACGAATGGAATGAATATTTCTCGAATCATTCTCAATTGGCAGAAAAGCAAAACATTCATGCAGATCTTTAGTAGATATCTTATGTACTTATTTAAAGACTTCACGAAAATTTAGTTATTTTTGAATTTTTGGTTAATTTAATTTATTTTATATTTGTCTATTTTGTATTGCCTCTATAAATCCAAATTGTAATGATAGTATTCAGGATCTGGTATTCTTATTGAGAAGTAACATCCGTTAAGGATTTATAGAGGCAATACAAAATAGACAAATATAAGAAATACATATTTCCAGCAATACAAGAATGAAAAATGTTTAATTTATTTTGTTTTTTTATTTTTTATTTTGTTAACTTTGCATTTAAATAATAAATAGAATAAATACATGATGCCTATATAGGCTGTTTGTTTGCATTTTTTTTTTTTTCTAAAATAAATTAATATTTTATTTATTTATTTAATAGATACACTGCATAACAAGACATAGTCTTATAATTATAATGCAGAGTTAATAATAATAATACAATAAATTTGAAAAAAAAAAACATCAATTAGTAACAAATATATTTTAAAATTAACGTTGATGAGAAATTGTATAATAAAAATAATATAATAATATATTTATTCACACTATAAAAAGTCAAGTTGAGAAATTATGTAATTATGAGAAATTGTATAATAAAAATAATATAATAATATATTTATTCACACTATAAAAAGTCAAGTTGAGAAATTAGTCAAAGTGATCAAAAAGAAATTTTCTAAAAGTTGTTGCGTTGCTGTTCAATTGTTGGCTATGAGGAAGTGCGTTTATAGTTATAAGTCAAATATTTCCTTGTTCTGTAGTGTGGTTTAAAAAATATGGTCACCGTAGATATAACATATGAGTTTGTTTTGGTAAACTGAGTTTATGTTGTAAATGGTTGTACCATGTTCGGTTTCATATCTGTAAATGTTCGTATGCACTCGTATAAGTGAACACAGAGTGTTCATAGTATGAAAGTTTCACGAACATTATTGTTAAGTTTCATGCTGCCCTCTATTAGGCACTTACAGTCCCATTTTAAGGTATGATATATAATTTTTTTTGTCTCGGAAGACCAATGTTTTGCTTTATAATATACTGTGGCCGACAAAAATCTACATACGACCATTATTTCGTCCGCCTGACGATACCAAAAACATTATAAAGAAAAATAATGATGCATGTTTGTTTGAAATCTGTTTTTATTAATAGAAAACAAAAAAGTAACTAATTGCAATGTACACTTTAAAAAATATTTACAAAAAACGAAAAAATAGCGTTGACAAAAGTCTACATACGGCAAGTAAGCTAACATAAAAAACTTCTTTTAAATATTAAATAATATATTTATTGCTAAATTTAGTATTTGTTTGGGCCACCGTTAGCATCTATAACGGCTTGAAGGCGTCGTGGCATTGAAGCAACTAAATTTTCCAATTCAATCGCCGTAATTCTTGCAGCATCTTCTTCAGCATTGGACCACTGGAAATATGATGTTTCCTGATTCTACGCTGCAAAATCTCCCAAGCGTGTTTGATGATATTTAGGTCCGGATTTTGGGGTGGTGTGTGCAACTGGCGTGGGGCATAGTAAAGAAGCCATTCCTTAACAATCTGTGCGGTATGTTTTGGATCGTTGTCTTGTTGGAAAATCCAACTCTGGCCAAGAATTAATTTATTGACCGATGCTTCCAGACTTATATTGGTAATGATCCATATTACCTTCGATAAATATTAGGTTTCCCACACAAGATGCAGCGACAGCATCCCAAACCATCACGTTGCCACCACCATGCTTAACAGTCGCTACTAAGTGTTTAGGATTCATCACTGTATTAGCTTTTCTCCCTAGTTTTTCTATCCCATCACTTACAAAAATATTATATTTTGACTCATCTGTAAACAGAACTAGTTTCCAGAAGTCAAATAGTTTTTTTTTTTTATTTATTTATTTATGTCTATGGATAATAGTTCCTTACAGACTAGAGTAAAATTTACAAACAATATATAAGTAAATATTTAATAATAATGATTTAAATACAAAATAATTTTTCTCTTCAAGGAATCAGTATTCTCAGAAAGATCAATTAAATGACAAAGATTATTAAACTTCAAACATATTTATTTTAAACATAATAAATGAAAGTTACGGGACGGTCTAATTGGAACATTAAAAATAATTTTACTTAACAAATACGTACTCAGAATTGACTTCACCACGTATTAATCTTAGCGTTGTTCTTCGACTTTTATAAGAGCGAGTCTGTTTTCATATAAAGGAAGAGCGAATGAGTTCCATCCTAGACCTCTCAAGCAAAATAAAAGAAAGTGTTTCTGTACAGATTCAATAAGGTTAACGTAAGTGAGGAAGTATGGATCCCATATAATAGACCAATATTCAAGAATAGGGCGTACAAAATATGTGTATAGTTGTTTTGTTAGGTAGGGGTCAATAAATTCTTTTGACCAACCCTTTATAAATCCAAAAACTCCATTTGCTTTGTTCACCATCATTGAAATATGTTCACAAAACTTAAGTCTATGATCTAATAAGATCCCACGATCAATAACGCTTAACAGCTTGTCCAGGATTTTATCCTTAAAATGATATGGAGGTATCAAGTTTCAGTGCATGATAAAATGACATGTGTTTACATTTATTAATATTTAAATCCAATAAGTTGACATCACACCATTGAGAAACATTTTCAATATCTCCTTGAAGTGTTGACTGATCAGATATGCTATCAAACGAATTAAAAATCTTAACATCATCAGCATACATGAGAATATTAGAATGAATAATAACATATGGAAGATCGTTAATAAATAATGAGAATAAAACTGGACCAAGATGGCTCCGTTAAGGTACTCCGAAGTAAACATCAATGATTTTAGACAGAATATTTTCAAATTTAACTTGTTGAGCTCTTCAAGAAAGATAAGATTTTAGCCAACGTACAGCATTGTTGCTAAAGCCCATGGAAGATCGTGGTCAACTTTATCAAACGTTTTACTAAAATCTGTGTAGATAACATCAGTTTGATGATTATTGACGAACCCTTCATTAACTTTAGTTGTTAATTCCAGGATATTAGTATAAGTTGAACAAAATTTAAGAAAGCCTTGTTGATATGTAGTTAAGAGTGACGATATTTGATAATATAAAGAGCCAGTCACAATTTTTTCAAAGCGTTTTCAATATGCATTTTGGCGAATTCCAAGCGAAGCTTTCAGTTTTTAACTTATAAGGGTTTTTTTTCGTGGAGTTCTGCTGTGGAAACCATTATTTTTAGGGTTCTTTGAATAGTTCGTGGATGCACAACCGTATCTGATCTTACTGCTAGCTCTTGGTCCAGCATTGCACACTGTGGACCTAGAAACTTGAAAGTTGGCACGGAGTATTATATTGACTAAATTAAGAAAATAAAATAGTTTCATGAAAATCAGCCATGCCCATCGCCCATACAATCAAAATGGATATTTTCCAATAAAACCTTTCCTATAAAAGCAAAAGTCTTAAAATTTACATATACTTCTAAGAAAAGTCAAAAGACGCATGCCAAGTTTCATTAAAATCTGCCACGCCCATCGCACTGTCTTGCACTCTGTGAAGGCGGTATTTTGGTGACAAAAATTCGATTTTTTAAAACTATTTTTACGAATCAAATAATTCCGTTCCAAAGAAGAGTGTTTCACTGGGGGAAATTCATAATTTATTTGATTAAAAATGAATATTTTATCTTAGAAAAAGTCTACTGAAGTCACTTAAATATTGTAACGAAAACTGAGGAAAAGTTTTTCACAGTTCAGTAGCTTGTATATGTCAGATATTTTAATTGATAACTTTTCAATGCCGTTTTTATTGAAATATTTTATTTTATATTATTTTTCCGTCATAAAATAAAACTTATTTTTGAGTTTTATTTTTCAGTCGGAAAATAACCGTTATTTTTCGAGTTTTTTTTTTTTTTTTTGAGTTTTATTTTTTCGGTCATAAAATAAAACTCGTTTTTATGAAAAAATTTTTTTACACCTAATCCTGATTTGACACATTATCGTCTGCAAACAAATGCCATTTCTATTATATATTATTCCGTGCAGAACGTCGTAATAGACGCAGTCATCGAACCCGCTTTCATCCTCCTAGTCAAATATTTGTAACATTTTTAGCAAGTTCCGGCCATTATCGGTTTTAATTGTGTAAATTTGCTTTTTTATTAATATTAAAGCACCCTAAAAATCCTTTAACTTGAGATTTTAGGTATTCAGCTATCAAAAGCAATAAAATAAAGATACCACAAGCAACGGGATTAGATTAAAAATAAAATCTTTCATAAAAACGAGTTTTATTTTATGACGGAATAATAAAACTCACAAAATAAGTTTTATTTTATGACGAAAAGAAAAACTCTATTTTTGAGAATTATTTTTTTAAACTTTTATTTTTCCGTTGAAAAATCACTTTTTCTACTGACCTTTTTTGGAAAAACTCTCAAAATAACCATAAAAAAATCTGTTTTTCGATATAACTTATAACCGTTACAGTCCCTGACCATTCTTTATACAAAAATTATTTAATTAAAGTAAAAACCAATTTTATTCAAAACCCTAAGTCCTTCTATTCACTTGTTTACTCCAAAAGAAAATGTACTGGATTTCCTTCCGTTATGAAATTTAATAATAAAGAATCCAGCAATATTGATGTCATATGTGATATGTTTGCTGATTTTTCTGCAAGTACAGTAATCCCTTGAACTGCACGGTAGATACGTGCTGACAAAACAGCGCGCAATCCGAAATCGCGCACTGTGAACCCTATTTTGTATGAAATTAGGGGGATACGTTCCAAATCCTAAAATTATCATGAAAATTTTAAATTTAAACCAAGTACATAACTAAAAAAAAGACTTTATTCAATATTAACATAAAGTTAAACATTAACAAAAACAAAACAAAACAAAAAAAAAAAAAAAAAATAAAAATTTTAATTAATTCATAAAAATTAAACAAAAAAAATCTTGAAATTAGTTCATTGTACGTACAATTACAAGTTATGTACATTAGGGTGACCAAATCTTATATGGGGGGAAAAAAATTTCGGAATCTTGTTCATCTGAACCCCACAAAATGATTCCCCTTTCCAGATATTGAGATAGCCAAAATTTGAGCTCGATTAAACGACGTTAACCCGTGCCGCTCGTCGATCGAAGATTGAAAAAATCCAAATTTTTGGCCAAAATGCTGACATATGGAGCCATAACTCCAGAACCGTAAGAAATAGAAACACGATTGATATCTCAAAAGAAAGCTAATGTTGTTCTTCAAAATTTATTATATACACATAATTGTTGTTATTTTACGTCAACGAGAGTTACAACAGCCTTTATGCCCAAAAACGAGACCTGGTACCACTAGGATCATACTTAGTATATTTTGTAATAAGGTGATAAAATTCCCTTTTTTATATTTTTGGTTTTAAAGTTTAATAAAAAACAAGCAATGCTGATAGTCTAATGACATTTTTAATTTTAAAATATAAAAATTAGGTATATAAGTATATTACATACAAAACAGACACAGGTAGGTCACAGAGGTAGTACCTACATAAGTTGATAATTTTACATTGTTGCCTAATCTATTCTAGAGATTTTGTTAAAGTAGTTTTTGAAACATCAGGTTATAACGCTCGACATTTGTTTACAAATCGTTAAAATCGGTTAATTTAACACCATACGCAGCCATATCAGTAACTACTTTTACTACTACTTTTTGACTACTTTTTTCAAACATTCTTGAAAGTCATTATATTGAGGCCATGGCTTGGATGTTGTCTTAAGAAATCAGTTTTTATATTAAATTGGTCAAAGAATGTAAATGTTTCTTTGGTAAGTAAATTTACCAACCCTCCATCCATTACCTCTTTTAATTTGTTTTTCCTTACTTTTGGATTTACAACGTGCTCTGATGGTTCATCCGTGCTACTGAGCAATTTATTAGCCATTATCAACATTTCATCACCCGTTATAGTGGGATCAAAAAACGATAATCCCACCAACTTTGCATTCAAATACCATAAATGGTTCGAGAATTCGGTCAGGGCTATTTCTGCAATGTGGTTGTTATATTCTTTATAATCTAACACACTACGCAAAATGACAAGGCTTGCTTTGGTGCAAGACGAGCTTTTGTTGCATTGTACCAAGCCTTACAATAAATTTCAACTGGAAAAACAGAAATGGCACCCACGGTAGACATTTTAAACTGACGACGAAAACTGAACATTTTTAAGCAGTAAATAACCTTTGCCATCCACCTAGCATGATGAATGGCTCTTGAAGTTCTAAAACCCACAACATTGCCGTCTAGTGATCCAACAAATATGAGAACCAACTGTAGTCACTGTTTACTTCTACAGGAACTCCCAGTAGCTGTTCCTTTTCGTCTGATACTATATAGTTATAAAAACGACAACACCACACACACTTGCGAAATTAAAAAAAGCGTTAAAATATCTGGATAATTGATCAACGTAACCAGCTCAAAGGTGTAGGATGACTTCCGAAATAAAACGACTTTATTTAGTTTCAATAACCATACTGACCTCTTTTTAAAATTTCTTTTTTTTTATACCCATTGTTTCCCTATTCTAAAAGCGTACAAAAGTAAAATTCCTACTAACTAAAAGACGTTAAATAAAAAAAATCTAAATTTTTTCAGATGTTCCGTCCGAAACTGAGATTGAACCTCGGACCTCGTGGTTGATAGGCGGATGTATTACCCATCAAATTGTGTTCCAAAATACTTTTTAACAAAAAATGGTTACTCCGAGACAAATTATGTAGAAACCCGTAAAATTCTCAGAATAATCCCAAACTGGCTCCCGCTGGTTCCAGGTCAAGTTTTTGGGCCTAAAGGCTGTTGTAACTCGTGTTGACTTAAAATAACAACAATTATGTATATAATATAAATTTTGAAGAACAACATTAGCCTTCTTTTGAGATATTAATCGTGTTTCTATTACTTACGGTTCTGGAGTTATGGCTCCATATGTCAGCATTTTGGCCAAATATTTGGAGTTTTTCAATCTTTGATCGACGAGCGGCACGGGTTAACGTCGTTTAATCGAGCTCAAATTTTGGCTATCTCAATATCTGGAAAGGGGAATCATTTTGTGGGGTCCAGACGAACAAAATTCCGACATCGGTTTTTTATGGTCACCCTAATGTACATCATACTCAAATTGTCATAAAGAGAATTCACAAAATTTTAAATACATATACATAGGTCAGTTATGCTCAAGAATTCAATTTCATACCACGCGAGGTAAGTAGAAAACAAAATTTTGGTTGCTGCGACGTCGCTACGTCATAGTGTACAACAGGGGTGCGTAAGTTAAACCTCGTTTTTTTCTGCTATACACACAATCACAATATGGGATAGTATGTGTGTGCACATCACTGATATATTTATGTACACATTTTGCACGAAATATGTAATATGTACGCAAAAAAAAACCGCGCTGCTGCGAAACTTTGGTGGTAAAAATAAAAACGCACAAGTCCGAAACCGCTCAGTTCGAGAGATTACTGTACTTACTCTGATGTTATATACAATGATGAGAACAAGTACCCTTACTCGCTAGCATCAAACCAAGTAATATCCTTTCCCATGTTTAAAGAGAGTGATATTTTGGAGAATATAATGAAGATTAAGGTGTCCTTTAGCTGCGGTCCTGATGGGATCCCGAGTTGCATTTTAAATCGATGTGCGGGTTCATTTGTAACACCACTTCCTTTATTATTCAATACTTCAATAAAATATGGCTATTTTCCTGAGTTTTGGAAGGAATCGTTTATCTTACCGCTTTTTAAATCTGGTATTAAATCACAACAAATTATAGAGGCATTGCTAAATTGAGCGTTATACCAAAAATGTTCGAAAAACTGATTGCTGATTTTCTTCGTCATAGCACTTCATCGTTTATTTCATCTTTTCAACATGGCTTTAAAAAGGGTTGTTCAACAACGACAAATATTCTTCATCTAACATCATTAATTAACGCTGCATTTACTCAACGAAAGCAAACCGACGTCATTTACACGAATTTTAGTAAAGCTTTCGATAAAGTTAATCACAAACTTCTTTTAAATAAGATTAAGATTATGTCGTCAATATAATTTTTTGTCTGAACTTGTTGATTTTTCATTAAATACTAATGTTATAAAGAATAGAATAATTGTTTTTCTCAACACCTAGATAATTCTTCTTTTATTTTTTTATCATAGTTTTATTGTATTTCCATTTATTTTATTCATATCTTATAGATTTTTACATAGTCTGTAAGGATTAAATCCATTGACTAATTAAGTAAATAAATAAATAAATAAAATAAATAAATATATATTTTTGGATAACTTTTTGTAGTAAAAAAAAAATATTTTTTATATATAAAAATTTTTTTTATTTGTATATATATCATAAATAACGTGCAATTGTGTGGAAAATCTTTATAGTGTCGTAGTCGCCGTGGTCTAGTGTGTTGGCTTACTAAGACATGAGCCTTGGGTTCAACACTCGGCGCTGACATCTTAAAAAAGAAATATGAAAAAAATATTTCTTTCGGCGACTACCTCTCAGCAGTCTTCTGGCAAAAGCTCTGAGAGTAACTAATTGCCATGAACAAGCTCCTCAAGTCTGTCGTTCGGAGTCGACATTAAACTGTAGGTCCCGGTACTCATGGATAAAAATTGACACCCACAACATGAGTGCTGCGAGAAGCTAGGCCGTAATCCTGACACAGGGTTGTAAAGGCTAGTTATGCATGTATGTGTAGTGTCATTACAAGAGTATTTAAAAGCATGAAGCGATAGAATGTAGAATATATAATACGGTCATTTCAACCGCATTCACTTAGGTCAATTTTGAATGTCTCTGGACAAAAAAGTAATAAAGATATAAGCCTAATATTTTTGGTACATGATAATCGGATTGTTTATTACAAAGTGTAAAAAAATCAGTTAATCAGAAAGCATGAAAAAAATGAATTAATGACGCTTTTGAACCAGTGTGCGTTGTGGCATTGACTTTCGAATTTTTTTTGCACTTCTTTTATTATAAAGCTGACATCTCTGCGACTAAGCTTTATAGGGCGCCCACTGCGCGGTTTATTTTCAATAGAACCGGTGTTTTTAAAATTATTGAGTATAGTTTGAACTGTTGCTTTACTTAAATTCAACAGCTTTGATATTTCGCCAAACGTTTTATTTTCATTTCTATATATTACGACTAAATTTCTCACATCAGTTGAAATTTCTTTCCTCGAAGCTGTTGAATATTCTACTTGTTTAATATTCTACTTGTATTTTTATTATACAAATTGTATTGTATTTGAAATATTAATCAGAAGTAAAAGAAAATTATTTTTCATTCTGCTTATAGACTTCATTGTAATAAATAAAACTTTTATATAAATAATAAACTTTAATAGGTTATGGGCCCAGAACTCCAAGCCGAGAGATTCTGTGTACGTTATTGTGAAATAATAGAATAAATTCAAGATATTGAGAGGAACTGAAAATATAATATGTCGTCAACTACTTTTGCAAGCAAGTTACCAATTTTTGATGGGTCTAATTATTCGACATGGAAGACACAAATGGAGGCTCTATTGCATAAAAACAGATTGCTTCAAATAGTGAAGGGAGAGCAAAGTCTACCAGCAGAACCAAATTTAAGAGAACAATGGATTGAAAAGGATCAGGATGCAAGAGCTGATATTCTGATTGCATTAGCGCCAAGAATTTTAATATTGGTGAGAAATTTAAAAACTTCAAAAGAAATTTGGGATTTTTTGGCTGAAACTTATGAAAGAAAGTCCAAAAGGCAAAAAGCAGAACTATATAGAAAGCTATTGAATCATAAAATGGCAGCAGGACAGCCTATTTCAAAATACATGGAAGAATTTGATGAAATTTATATGCAATTAGAAGAAATAAATGGCAAAATTGAAGAAGAATTGAAGGTTGTAATATTATTAGACGGATTGTCAAATGAACATAAAGAAATTAAAGCAGCATTTAATACAGCAACAGAGTTCCCGACGATGAAAACTTTGAGGTCAAGGCTATTAGAATTACAAGACAATTTAGATATTTCAACTAATGAAGCCTTTAAGGCCAATTATGGTAAAAAATTTAATAATTCAAGAGCCTCAGGTATGTCAAAATCAATTATTTGTTATCGTTGTGGAAAACAAGGGCACATGTCTAAAAACTGTAAAACATATATAAAAAGAAATCAGTCAAATATAGCTAGCTCTAATGGGTTTGTGGCAACTCACAAGGTAGTTCCACATAATAGTCATAAATTAATTTGGTATTTAGACAGTGGAGCGACTTCACACATGACATACGAAAAAAGCCTTTTCCAGGATATTGATACCAAATACATTGGTACTGTTAAGCTTGCTGATGAAAAAGAAATAGCTGTAAACGGTATAGGAACTGTGGTAATAAATGTTGTAGTACAAGGAAAAAGCAAACAGATAAAACTGTTTAATACATTATGGGTTCCTGGTTTAAAAAATAACTTAATATCAACTAGTAAAGCTACAGACAATGGATGCTTAATAAAAATGGAAGACAAATTGGCAAGAATTATTAAGAATAATGAAGTTCTTGTTGAAGCTAATAAAAGCAATGGTTTATACATGGTAATTCAAGATGAATTTATATCTTGCTGTGCAGTTAATCAAAAATGCCATGATTTAGAGGAGGTATGGCATAAAAGGTTTGGCCATTTAAATAGTAATTCCTTAAAACAATTAAGTTTCTTTAATATGGTACAGGGTTTACCAAAAATTAGTGTTTGCGATATCAAATGCAGCACGTGTGTAAGAGGAAAACAAGTTCGTGATAAATTTGTTAAAAAGAATGAAAAAACTTCCTCCCAACTTTTAGAACTTATTCATTCAGATATTTGTGGTCCAATGAGGACAGAATCCCTGGGCAGAAAATTATATTTTGCAACATTCATAGATGATTATTCTAGACTTGTAACCGTTAAATTTTTAAGACATAAATCTGAATATCTAGAAGCATTTAAAGAATTTAAACTAGCTGCTGAATTAGAATCTGAAAAACGAATTAGAGTTTTAAGAACAGACAATGCTAAGGAAATGACAGGTAGCGAAATGGATAAATATTTAAAATCGTTTGGTATAAAACATCAGTTGTCTGTCGAATATACCCCACAACAGAACGGCGTTGCAGAACGCATGAACCGTACACTTGTGGAAATGGCAAGATGCCTAATGCTAGATGCTAATCTGCCAGAAATGTTATGGGCAGAATTAATAAATACTTCCGCTTATATTCGTAATAGATGTCCCACAAGATTAAATAAAAACAAAACCCCTTATGAAATATTTACTGGCAGAAAACCTTGCATTAAACATTTGCGTCAAATAGGTAGTACATCCTATGTTCTAAATAAGAAGCCTGGAAAGGATAAATGGCAACCTAGAAGTGAAAAATATTTGCTAGTTGGCTATTGTGAAGAATCTAAAGCTTACAGGTTGTGGAAGTTTGGTGACAGAACAATTACTAAAAGTAGAGATGTACAAATTTTCGAAGAGAAGTTTTCAGAAATAGATAGCAACTCATTAAACTTTACGGAAAATAAAAACTATATTGAGTTCAAACTTAACTTCAATCAGGATGAAAATCGTAATGAATGGGGAGTGCAAGAGCGAATGGAAGATGAAGTTTTTGCAGATTCTGTTGCACAAGACTTTGATAATGTTGATGAATCGAATTCTGTTGAACCCGAAAGTGCTCCAGTTGAAGAATCCACAACTATAAATTCAATTAAATCTCGGTTAAGGTCATGGAAATTAATTGGCCAGGAAAGCGCTCAAATATCTTTTGAACAAAATCCGAGAAATTTACACGACATTGAGAAGTCGGAGAACAAAAGCGAATGGATTAAAGCTATGAGAAGTGAATATGATTCTTTACTTAAAAACGAAACGTGGGAATTATCCGATCTACCACCAGGCAGAAAGACGGTAGGCTGCAAATGGGTTTTTACTACGAAATATAATTCAGATGGAACAGTTGATAAGCGGAAAGCGAGATTAGTTGCAAAAGGGTATTCACAGCAATTCGGAATTGATTATATGGAAACATATGCTCCTGTTGTACGACAGGGTTCGCTTAGATTATTGTATGCTTTAGCTGTAGAAAAGGATTTTAAGCTTAGGCAACTGGATGTATCAACTGCTTTTTTGAATGGTGATATTGACGAGGAAA
Source organism: Metopia argyrocephala (assembly GCA_963576795.1). Lineage (NCBI taxonomy): Eukaryota > Metazoa > Arthropoda > Insecta > Diptera > Sarcophagidae > Metopia > Metopia argyrocephala. Next base: position 91,390,088 of record OY756209.1, read on the forward strand.
TCTATATGAACCAACCCGATGGCTTTGTCGATGACAAAAACAAAGACAAAGTTTGTAAGTTAAGAAAGGCAATCTATGGCTTAAAACAAGCTGGGCGGCAATGGTTTAAAAAGATTCATAATGTTTTTATAAAGTGTGGCTTGATACAGTCTAAATTCGATCAGTGTGTCTATTATAAACATCAAAACTCTAAAGCTATGTTTATAGCTTTATATGTCGATGACATTGTAATTGCATACAATGATAACATTATTTTCGAGCAGTTATTTGAAACATTACAAAATAACTTTGATATTAAGGACTTACAAAAACCAAAATATTGCATTGGTTTATACATTGAATATGGTAATGGTAAAATTTCTATTTCTCAGCCAGGTTATATAAATAATTTAGTAAAGAAATATAATTTGGAAAATTGTAAACCTACCAAAATACCAATGCAAGCAAAATTAAATTTGGAAAAGGAACCAAAGATTCCTGGAGAAGCTGAAAAAGTAGAAGAAGCGAAATATCAAGAACTTATAGGTTCATTATTGCACATTGCCCTATACAGTAGACCAGATATTACTTGTTGTGTGAATATGCTATCACAATTTTCAAAAGATCCTAGAAGACAACATTGGAATTGCGCCTTACAAATAGTAAAATATTTAAATACAACCAGAAATACAGTATTAAGCTACAGAAAGACAGGTTTACCTCTATTAGGATTCGTAGATGCTAACTGGGCACAAGATGTTAATGACCGTAAGTCACAATCTGGTTTTTGCTTTATACTTGCAGGTGGTGCAATCTGTTGGGAATCCAGAAAGCAAAAGATCATTGCTACCTCAAGTGCTGAGTCCGAATACGTAGCTCTATCAGAGGCAGCTAAAGAAGCTAAATACTTAAGATATATATTAAATGAACTAGGATTTCAAATGCCTAGTCCAACCAATATATATAGCGATTCTCAAAGCGCACAACACATGGCAAAGTTTGGATCACACCATTCAAGAACCAAACATATTGATTATAAATATCACTTTATAAAAGATGCTGTAGAGAATAAAATTGTAGACATCAAATATCTACCGACAAATGAAATGCCCGCAGATTTTTTAACGAAGCCAGTCCCAAATAGTAAACACTATCTTTGCGCGAAAGCTATTGGTTTAGAATTCAAATCAAATACAATTTGAGGAGGCGTGTTGAATATTCTACTTGTTTAATATTCTACTTGTATTTTTATTATACAAATTGTATTGTATTTGAAATATTAATCAGAAGTAAAAGAAAATTATTTTTCATTCTGCTTATAGACTTCATTGTAATAAATAAAACTTTTATATAAATAATAAACTTTAATAGAAGCCATAGTTGCAGTTGAATTATGCTGGAAGCTGTCAAAAATATAACTAAATGCAATTGATTTGTAATCCCACACATTGCAGAAGAGTGAAAAAAAAAAGAAAAAAAAAAAAAAAATAACGGGACTTAGCCGTTATCATTCAGCAGCAAGCAGAACATAAAGCGCGATCTGGTGGCCGTATATAGAATTTTGTCAAACCTTTTTTCAGTAAATATTTTTTATTTACTATATATTTATATTTTTACATACATACATACATACATACTTAACTGACCTTTACAACCCTGTGTCAGGATTACGGCCTAGCTTCTCGCAGCACTCATGTTGTGTGTGTAAATTTTTATCCATGAGTACCGGGACCTACAGTTTAATGTCGACTCCGAACGACAGACTTGAGAAGCTTGTTCATGGCAATTAGTTACTCTCAGAGCTTTTGCCAGAAGACTGCTGAGAGGTAGTCGCCGAAAGAAATATTTTTTTTTCATATTTCTTTTTTGAAGATGTCAGAGCCTGGAGTCGAACCCAGGGCCCATGTCTTAGTAAGCCAACACACTAACCACTAGACAACGGCGACTATTTATATTTTTACAATAATAAAATAAGATTTCAAACAAAGGTATATTATTACTTTTTTTCATATTGTTGTTGGAAGCGCTAAGGGTCAGAAATTATGGTCGTATGTAGACTTTTGTCGGCCACTAAATGTATGTATAAGTTATTATTGAAAAGAAAACAATATAAAACCAAAGGCAAAAAAAAAATCAACATTAAATTTATAGGTGTTTTCGATCGTTTCTCCAGCTGAAACGTGCCATTTATAGCAGTTCATAGCTGGTTATTAGTAGCGTTTTGTTAAATGGACTACAAGGCAACTTATAATGTAAAAGCACATATGTAGGGTGAATTCATGAAAAATGAGTGAGTACTAAATAAATGAGTTAGTTTTAGTCACCTCTGAATTTTTACTGGTTAAATATGAATCAGCTTTAAGATAACTCAAGTCAGGGTATACATACAGTATTGGGCAAAACCTAAGAAACATTGATTAATATTAGCTTCTCGGTCAAATTATATTTAAATGAACATATTTCAATTCAATGTTTTAATGCAGTTTTATTAGTTACTGTGTCATACAAAATTACCAAAAAAAAAGTTTGTAATTATCTCTCACCTAACGGTTCTTTTAGTACAATAACAAAAAATACTCAAAAATTCATTGGGCAAAACCTAATAAACTTTTAATATTTGGTATAATAACCCTTATTTTTTATTACTACAGCGCACCGACGCGGCATAGATTTGATTAAATTATCAATTATTTTTGGATCTATGCGTATCTATTTATTCTCCAGACACGAAAATAAATCGTCTCTGTTGGAAAAACGTTTCGATCCAACATTCCTCTTCAATATGGAAAATAAATTTTCTATTGGGTTCAAATCGGGCGATTGGGCCGGCCAATCAAGCACTTGAATCCCTTTCGATTGTATCCAGTCCTTCACCAACTTCGATGAGTGTTTCGGATCGTTATCATGTTGACACATCCATCGAAGTGGCATATTCCACTCGACATATGGCAACATCTTATTTTCTAAAATGTCCCTATACACAAATCTGTCCATTTTGGTAGAAATTCTGTGTAACGGCCCTAGACCATGACCTGAAAAACACGTCCCCACCATCACATTGCCACCCCCATGCAGGACAGTTTTTTTACAATATCGGGGTTTAAGCCTTTCACCTGTATTGCGTCTCACACGACATATGCCATCGGAGTTGAACAAATTAAATTTGCTCTCGTCGCTAAATATCACACTTTTCCACTTTGTAACTGACCAATCAAGATATTTTTTTGCAAATTCGAGCCTAAAAAACATCAGGCATCAATGGTTGACTTGTATAGCTTAAAAATACATACCGTTCGTGGCGTTTTGTAAGAAGAGGTTTTTTGGAAGCTGTATAACTTTACAATCCAGCCTCTCTCGCCCGTCTGCGGACTGTGCTGGCATCAACACTTAAACCTTATTCTAACACAATTTTTTGACGAGATGAAGGGTTTTTTTATTATCTTCTTGATATTTCTATGATCACGAACTGATGTTTTACGAGGACTTCCTCCAATATTAATATTGACAACAGTTCCTTTATCTTTATAAAGGTTTATCCACTTGGAAACTATTGATTTGCTTACTTTCAACAAATTTGTAATTTCAGCCTGTGATTTGTCTATATTATAATGCGTTATAGCATTCAATTTAAATGCTTCACAATATTTTCTACGTTGCACATTATTTAAATTTTACAATGCGCAATTTAATCGTTAAACGCTTTCAAATGCATACTAGATCACTTTTTCATAAGAAATCATCGAAAGAAATAAGAAATTAACGTTATCTTCGAAAAAAAAAACAAATTTATTGTACAAAAACAAAAAGTTTCTTAGGTTTTGCCCAATGAATTTTTGAGTATTTTTTGTTATTGTACTAAAAGAACCGTTAGGTAAGAGATAATAAAAAATTTTTTTTTTGTAATTTTGTATGACACGGTAACTAATAAAACTGCATTAAAACATTGAATTGAAATATGTTCATTTAAATAAAGAAGCTAATATTAAGCAATGTTTCTTAGGTTTTGCCCAATACTGTATATGTATGTAAATTAACATATAAATACATACATATATATATATATATATAGTATACTTATATATATAAATACTAATCAGATATTTTCGTATTTATTTTTTAGAACAATTGGATAGAATTGAAGAAGGAATGGATCAAATCAATGCTGATATGCGAGAAGCGGAGAAAAATCTTAGCGGTATGGAAAAGTGTTGCGGCATATGTGTATTGCCGTGTAATAAGTAAGTTGAATAAGTAACTATGTATATTGTAAGTAAGAATTAATTTATTGTAAGTAGTTAGTTAAAAATATCAATATTTGTCGAATTCACAAAACCCTTGTATTCATTGTATTCGTTGTTAGATTGTATGGCACTACAATAGTTGTGCGCTTGTTGTTGGTAATTTGTATATACATTCGATACAACTCATACACTTTTTTTTCATATGTTTTAAAAAAGTTGTATTGGTTTTTCTGTGAATGAAAAATATTGACAAAAATATAAACAAAAAAAATTCTTTTTATTGTCAACAGCAAATAAAATAAAATAAATAAATATAAAAATGTAAGAAAAATGTATTTTGTTTGTAAAAATCAATTTTTAATGCAGTTTTTCTTTTTCTCATTTGGTTTTTGACGTTTAATACACAAAATACGTTCATATACATACATACAATAGATGTTCACCATAGTTGGGTTTATTGCATTGAATTTATAATGCATTATCGTTTCCACTACCACTAAACCACTTAGTATTAATGCAGCAATATTGCAGCCACCACTAAATGCAGATAGAAATAGTTAACCACTAAATAAAACCATTTTAGTGGTAGTGGAAATTTATTGCATTAAAAAAAATAAATTTAGTGGTAGTGGAGATTTATTGCATTAAATAAAAAAAATTTAGTGGTAGTGGAAATTTAATGCATTAAATAAAATAAATTTAGTGGTAGTGGAGATTTATTGCATTAAATAAAAAAAATTTAGTGGTAGTGGAAATTTATTGCATTAAATAAAAAAAATTTAGTGGTAGTGGAAATTTAATGCATTAAATAAAATAAATTTAGTGGTAGTGGAGATTTATTGCATTAAATAAAAAAAATTTAGTGGTAGTGGAAATTTATTGCATTAAATAAAAAAAATTTAGTGGTAGTGGAAATTTAATGCATTAAATAAAATAAATTTAGTGGTAGTGGAGATTTATTGCATTAAATAAAAAAAATTTAGTGGTAGTGGAAATTTAATGCATTAAATAAAATAAATTTAGTGGTAGTGGAGATTTATTGCATTAAATAAAAAAAATTTAGTGGTAGTGGAAATTTATTGCATTAAATAAAAAAAATTAGTGGTAGTGGAAATTTATTGCGTTAAAAAAAACAAATTTAGTGGTAGTGGAAATTTATTGCATTAAATATAAAAATTTTAGTGGCAATGGAAATTTATTGCATTAAATATATCGATTTTAGTGGTAGTGGAAATTTAGTGCACTAATTTTGAGTAATTAGTGGTAATGGAATATAACTCCATTGGCACTATAGTGGAATGGAAATTTAGTTCCACTACCTCAGTTCCACTATCGTTTTAATATACTTTCATATATGGATATAATATTATTATATGCATACATAGCTTAAGTCAATGTCAAAATAAATTGTTGTGAATGTTATTTTCTTAATTTACTGAGTCCGCCTGTATAAAGTAAATAATTGTTGTTATTGTTTTAATAAGAATTTTAGTACTTTCAAATGTAATATATTATTCAGTTCACCATAGGTAAGATTTTAATGGCGCGGACTGCTAATATTGCCAGCCGATAATCATTCAGAAGTAGTGCACTAAATTTCCATTACCACTAAAATCGATTAATTTAGTGCACTAAATTTGCACTACCACTAAATTTGTTTTATTCAATGCACTAAATTTCCACTACCACTAAATTTATTTTATTTAATGCACTAAATTTCCACTACCACTAAATTTATTTTATCTAATGCACTAAATTTCCACTACCACTAAATTTGTTTTTTTTAATGCAATAAATTTCCACTACCACTAAATTTGTTTTTTTTAATGCAATAAATTTCCACTACCACAAAATTTTTTTTATTTAATGCAATAAATTTCCACTACCACTAAATTTGTTTTTTTTAATGCATTAAATTTCCACTACCACTAAATTTTTTTTATTTAATGCAATAAATTTCCACTACCACTAAATTTGTTTTTTTTAATGCAATAAATTTCCACTACCACTAATTTTTTTTATTTAATGCAATAAATTTCCACTACCACTAAATTTTTTTTATTTAATGCAATAAATTTCCACTACCACTAAATTTGTTTTTTTTAATGCATTAAATTTCCACTACCACTAAAATGGTTTTATTTAATGCACTAAATTTCCACTACCACTAAATATTACAGGCGATAATGCACTATTTTTTCCACTACCACTAAATTTAGTGGAAAATTAAATCTAATGCAATAAACCCAACTCTGATGTTCACAAGCCAACATTGTATGCAATACATAAAACAACTTTGTGAATTCGGTAATTTTAATATTGACTTATTAGGAATAAATAATAACAGTCATTCAGGTAAGACTATTTAAAATTTTAGAACAATATTTTTTACCTTTATTATATCTATTTTTAACGCTTAATCGAATATTTTAAAAATTAACAGTCAAATTCATAATAACTCCTTAATTTAGGCTTTATCCATACATTAGTTATGAGACGTTATCTGTCTTATAAGCTCAAAATGAAAAATCTTATTCATAAACCTTTCATATGAGCAAATTAACTAATAAACGATTTTAATGTCATGCTGGCAGTACCATGATATTATTTCAGCATAGTGATGTACAATAAAAGCTATCGGTTACTTCGGTAATTTTTTAATAGCCATAAAAATAATGTAATAGTAACACAATTATACATAAAATAGATGTGATTGAAGTAATATTGACTGCTGTTAAAAATAAAACTAAAAAAACTAAAATAAACTGAAAAAATAAAAAAAAGTCTTCCTTTCAAGCACATTTTTTTAATTCAAGTATAAAGTAATCGAATACTACCATTCTCTTTTTGGTTTGTGCATCACTATTCTGTTTACATTTTTTTATATCAAAATTTGGTAAAATGGAATTGTAAACTGGAGAGAAAGAGAAAGGGAGATTAACATTCGTAATTTCTACAGGCACTGATGACAGAGAATGAAAAGGAAAGAGAAGGCATATGTAATACAAAATAAAAACAATTTTTGGCCATTTAGAAATTTAATTTTGTACAGAGACTGCAACAATTTGCTGTTATACGAAAATTTTTAATTATATGAATTTAAATATGTACATATATATCTATACTTGCAACTATATAAGTTTTATTCATTGTAATACTATATTATTCCATTTTTATTTATACAATATCCAATCTAACTCACAAATGTCGTGTTATTATACGGTTAAAGTACCTAGAAACCTACAATAAAAATTTCTTATTTATAAATGGTTTAAGAAAGCGTTATGACACTGTTTCTTGATTATGAATACAAAATTAAGAGATTTTGCTTATAAGGCTCTTATAAGCACGTTTTATCTCATTATGAATTGGACTGTAAATATTTATATTCTGTAGCAATTTTGTTTAAAATAAAAGTAAGCAAAATTTTTGCACTAAATTAATTCACTTCTTTTGGATTTTTATGTAAAACAAAAATTTTCATTTTCATGTGAAACCACTCGCAATTCTCAAACACATCGGAAAGAAAAATAAAAATGCAAACAGGGTAAGAAAGTTTTTACTTTTGGGTTTTCTTAAGAAGAGACACAATTGATTTTTTAACTTGATAAAAAAAAACAGTATACATATATTCAAGCGAAAATTTACATGTATACATACATGTACATATACAGAAATTTCAATGTTACTTTCTCGAAATGAAATACTTAGTCCAATGTTTCTCCAATTTTTTTATCCCTTCCAAAAAATAGGATTTTTCGAGGTCCATAAAAAAGGCATTTCTTTTGTCAATAATTTCATCGTAGGAGCTAAATCTCTTTTCACCGAGCTATTTCTTTAGGCTTAAAAATTAGAATCATGTAATTTTGCTATTGACACTGCACAAGCGTGCACCAGTGCATTATTTTGATGAAAAATAACTTTTTTCTTTACCATATTGTTTGTTTTTGTAATTCTCGTTAAATCGGTCCAGCAAGTTAGGATAATATTCGCCGTTTATTAGTTTTACCACTTGAATTATCCCGCGTGCCTCCCAAAAAAATGTTGACATCATCTTATTGGCCGACAAACTTACCTTGGCCTTCTTAAGAGTCGGTTCACCCGGAGAAACCCATTGTATTAGAAACAATTTTTAATTTATTTTTGATACCTTTTTAATTTTTTCTAAATGTGCCGCCTCAACCCACTACTGTAATGTGTTCAATTAAAGAAGTGTTTAAATTAAAATATCTAATTTTGGATATTTAACAAAACACAAATATATGGCAAAAGGTCCCAAAATCTACGTGTTTCACGCTTAAAAACGATTGAAATGTTAAACACGTTGAGTGTGAACATAAAATTATTTTCATTGATTTTTTTATAGTTTATTCTATAAGATGTTCCTCAAAGGAAAACCTTTTGAAAAAAAAAAAACAATTGTGTTTGGAGACTCGCGTTGAATCTTCCGGATTTTCACTTGAGAGAGCTTAATTTCACCCATATTCAAAAGACCCATGTCGTTAGGCTTGTGTCATACGTGAATGAATTAATTCAATTGAATGATTCCTTTAAAAGAAAGAATGAAATATTTCTGTATTTTCTCTTTCCATCTTTCATCTTTCGTTCTTATTTTTCTCTTTTCTTGTGTTTTTTTTTTCTTTCTGATTAGAACCTGCGTTGCCACATAAGAAATTAGTCTCCCACAAAATATTTTAACACCATTTTTGTGTACGTACGAGCTAATAACTTTGAATATTAAAATTATGTGTAATCTGGCAAATTTATGGCAGGTTAAATCAAAAAGAGTCGCTACTTATTATTTCTGGATATAAACGAAAGTAAATAATAATAAAGGAAAGTCTAGACTCTAGGGCAGGCCTGTTCAAAAGTAAAAATGTAGTTGGGTTGGTGAGAAAATGATAATTACACTGCTGTACGTGTAAGTAGCAGTATCTGCAGTTGTATGAATTTTTTTTAAGTAAAATTTATATATAAAATTTCATCTAAAAATTTAATTACTTTAAGAACAATTTATAAATACTAATCTGCTATAAAGAAATAAAAAGTACTTTTAATTTTTTAACAAAAAAAAAAAAAAATTTTAAGTTTCGTTTTTTTCATTAAATTTATTAAAAATTTTATAAAAATAATGAAAATGTCGCTGAAAAACTTTTAAACTATATTTTTAAGTGTTCTATGATAAATCTGTCATTTTCACAAGCAATCGCCTATCTCTAAAAACCCAATTGTTCAGGAGAGCAAAAAAACGTTATTTCTTAAATTACGGACGCGGTAAAATATTTTTTCCAATTTTTTTTAATGGGTTTGTATGTGATGGAGTTATAAGCTATATATACAATTTTGAGACAAAAATTTCGGGTGGAGGATATACTACAGAAGGATGAAAAACACATTTGATTTTAGACGACTTAAGTGTGTGCACTAATAACAACCTATCTAAACATATGTTGTTTTCTACGAAAAATTAAGCTATTTCAAACCCACCCATGAAGAGTTAAGTTGTTATTCGGTGAAAATTTTTCAATTATATGCTTGTAGTTTTGGCTTCTGCTGTTGTTTCTTTAAACACAAATAAATTAAAGTACACTTGTGATTTTTTTTTATTAAAATTCAATTGTATTAGATGTGTTTATGAAGCTAAAACAAAAGTGCAATGTATTTCACGAGATAAAAATATGAAAACTAAAAGGATATTCAATTTTAATTAAATCATTTATATTAAATTATATTTTGTGCTCTATTTCTGAGTCATCTACACAGTATATATAGTTGTGTGCTCTTTCGGATGCCTTAAGATTTTTATAAAAATTATGGAATATATGTGGAATTAATGGCAATAAGTGTATTAGGTCTTTCTTTTTTTCCATAGAAATTGGAATTGTATTTTCATTTAATACATTGAGTTTGTACTCTGTAACATCAGCGATAGTAGTTTTCTTTTGTTTTTGAATATTAATTTTAACAGCATTACTACCGAAAGTTTCTTTGTATTCAATTATGTTAAAATAGCCTTTTTTATAAGAAATATTTCGGATATTTCTCCACAATACTTTTTCGCCATCTATATTTTTTGTTGCTTTCTGAAAAATAGTTTTTTAAATAAAAGTCCAAAGTTATAAAAATCGCTGTTTTCCATTTCGATGACTGTAAATTTGTTTGAACTGCTGCCGCAAGATTTTATTAATTGTATCCAATCATGGGGATGGAATATTTCCAGCTTATTATTTTTCTTCTTTCGTTCAATTACACTGTGATCGCTGTCACATTCTAAATGTGTGTGGCCTGGTTCCAAAAATTTTTGCTCAATAATTTCTACATTAATTCCACTTTGGTTTATAAGAAGAACGAACATAGCACTAACAATATTGTTCTTGTTTTGACCGGAACAAGTATCTGAATAAATCACCACATGTTTTCCCAGATCCATATTCATTATGAAAAATTTCCACACGCACGATGCTATTTCGTTAGCTCCTCTACCGCTAACAGTTTCGTCCCAAACAAAACAGTAAGTCTTATTAGTCGTACAGTTTCTAATTGTGAAATTGAATGTCCAGAGAGTTCTTTTATAAAACGCTATAGAAGAATTAAGATATGGCGTCGGTAAACATTTTTGCAGATCCATACATAAAACAGTTTTGGTGACGTCTGCTTTGTCAAATTTTTTGTTTGCATATGCCGTTTGCTTTTTAAATAAGCGACGGTAGGTAGCATAAAATGCTACATTTTGTCTTTTCTCTGTATACAGATTATACATTTTTAGCAAGTTCAAGTTTTCAGCTAGAAACATTTGATTACTACGTTCTCTAGTGTAATGCGATTCATAAGCAGGAAATGATTTAATGTGTGCAATTATATCGTCCTTTTTAGCTTGCGGTATTTGATTGCCAGAAGTTGAAGTTTTTCCCCGCTGATCATATAAATCTTTTTTTTGAACCATTTTTTCTTGAACACTGCGTACAAAACTTTCTGACTCTCCATACACATCAAGGAAGGATTTTTTGGAAGTCATCAACAAAAATTCGAAATTTAAATACGTTGTTACGTTGAATTTTCTTATTACTATGTATTTTTGTCTTCGATTGCGTCAAAGAATTTTCAATACGTCTGTAGATGTAACTAACGCGTGAGGAATATTTACCTAAGTCCCAATATTCCTTAAATAGTAACAAACGGCGTTGATCAGATATCTTTTCTCTGCATTGCAATCGACATAGGGACAGTTCTTTGCTTTGCCGCTCAGATACAGTTTTACCATTTTTTAGTGACGTGTACGTTATGCCCGAATTTCTTTTCATTTTAGTTTCTTCAGCTTTTTTTCTGTATGAACTTTTAATCGTCCCACCGTTTTCATTGTTTGATGTTTGTTCACCTTTAAATTAATAAGTTTTATACCAAAACAGACAGTTTTTATATTTCAATTCATACCATTTGTATGGAGAGCTCTAAACGCCTCGCTGCCACAAAAAGTGTCTTCCCCATGTGCACTATTTTCTCCACTGTCTTTTTGAGATTCGTTACATTTATCGTTTGTTTCAAACTCTGCCAATATTCTTCTAATTTTTGGTGGAATGCCTAAATAGTATTGATCAAAATGTATACTATTAGTGTAATTTATATAAACTATTAAAATTTATTTCGTATTTACTACTAATACTATGAGAACTATCTTCCATTTCTTCCGATATATCACTCATTAATACTGTAACTTCTATTTAATTAAGGAAAATTGTGAAAGCTGTACGTGTGCATTAAACACAAAAGCAGAAACTCAAATGACACAATCCATTCTACTTCACTTATCTACTCAATACATTTATTTATTTTTCATTGGAAACAACATAACGGGACATAGAATTTGCAAACAACCGCTTATCAGGTGCTGCAGTGTCTGCAAAAGTCAACAAAAAGCACACAAGAAAACATAAGTGGTTATTAACAGAAAAATTGTTAAAACACAATTTCAATTTGTTTTCAGAAATAACAACTTAAATACACATGTGCGACTTTCTACGATAATAATTCCGCTTAAACTGAACTTATGTCTACATAAGTTTTTGGTTATGAAAACTTTTGTAAAAATCGTTGCAGTTATGTTGTTTCTAGCATAAAAAAAAGTCGTAACGGTACTTTATTTTGGAAAACAAATTAGACACTTAAAAAGATCGGTTAAAATAATACAATTTGCCATCATTAACTCAAAATCGAAAAAAATGGACTTAGGCGATTGCTTGTGAAAATGACAGAAATAAGGTATTGCATTTACAAATTCATTTATAATAGAAAATATTTGTGTGCATTGCTATTAATTTTGTTTCCACTGCAAACAATAAATCAGCGTACACCCACCACGCATGTTAACTCGTCGCTGTCTCAGTGACGACTAAAAGCAAGAGCGTAAGAATACATGTGAGTTCAGCTAAGGAACAATTGTGTATGAAATTTTTATTTTTGAACAGGCCTGCTCTAGGGGTATACATATATACAGCGTTGTCAACTTTGAAATTTCAAAACGCACCAAAATCGAAAAAAAATCGCACCTTTTAAAGAAAAACGCACCAAGTTTAAATTTTATTTTTGATTTAGAATGTTTAATAAGTTAACTCTGCAGAAAAATTATAAGAAAAAGTATAGCCATATTTTACAGTTCAGAGGTTTTAGAAAATAGAAAATAAAGTAACAAAAATATAAAACTAAACAAATTTGTTAATTTGTTCTAGACAATACATATTTTTAATTTCAAAATTCCATAATACGAGTAAATGTTTTTAAAAGATATGTCAACGTTTAATAGTAAGGTCTTGAATCCTTAAAAATAATTTCGTATTTATACCTTTATTAAAGTATTTTAAAAAATGTATTATTTATTAAAACAACTTTTTACAATATATATAATATAATAAAAAAATACTTATTAAAAGAATACTTAACAAATTTGTACTCTATTTAGCGTAGAAATGGCACTAAAGTGCAGATAAGATGTATACAGATATGTGTACTTACGCAAAGTAGCATGGTTTTTCTCCTTTTTTTGTAAAAATTTGGCACTGTTGATTGAAATGGTATTGAAACAGGTATATTTTTTGTACAAAGATTTTTTTCTCACACTGAAACAAAATGTTCAGTTAAATTTGCTTTGGTGCCACCAAAAAATAAAAAACGCACCAAAACTTTAAAAAAAGCGCACCACGCACCATCTAAGGAATTTTTCGCACAAAAATTTAAAAAAAGCACCAAAAATGGTGCGAAACGCACCAATTTGACAACGCTGCATATATACGACAATTTTTTTGCTTAACACTGTTTATTTTTAATAAAACAATATTTATATTTTTTACAAAAACATTTAATACCAAATAAATAGTTTTTAATAAAAAATAATTTTCAACAAAAAATTTATTATATGACCATATTATGATTTTATTCAATTCACGATAAATGAAACAATTTCAAAAACAGATAGAATTGTATACGTACGTGTAATTCATTCTGAAAAGTATGAAATATTCAGAAAGCTGAATGAAAAGAAAGATGAAAGAAAATAAAGAATTAATTCACATTACCTTTCTGAAAGAGAATGAATGATTCACACAAATGAATGACTTTGCCCAATACTACATGTCGTTAACCAGTAAAATAAGTTATCAGAAGACATTTCTTCCACAAAGAACGGATGTCAATTTTTCTTTCCGATCATGATTATAATAATTGCCTTTAACTCATCTATTGCTGCCTGTTCTGTACCTGTTATTTGAAATGATACATCTTTTTTTAACAAATCGGTTAAGGGTTTAGCTATATGCGCGTATCCCCTCACAAATTTTCTAAAATAGCCTGTCAGGCCAAGGAAAGCTTGTACATCTTTAATGTTTTTTGGTGTTGGAAACCTTTGAACCGCTTTTGTTTTATCTCTACCCGGCGAAATATTACCATTTTCAATATTATGGCCCAAAAACTCAATTTTATCTCTTAAAAATGAACAATTCGACCACTTAAACTTCAAATCAAATTTTGCAGCTGTATCCAACACAATCTACAGTTTATCTAAACATTCCTCAGCGGTTTTACCGTATATTATAATAACATCCATGTACAATTCCATGATGTCTGAATTAATAAGATTTTGAAAAATGTGACTTACGTATCTGATGAAATTGGCTGGGGAATTGCAAAAACCAAATGGTGCTCTGTTGAATTAATATAAACCTTGTTTTGTTATAAAAGCTGTGTATTTTTTACTGTCTTCTTGAATAGGAACGTCAAAAAATCCGTTTTCAAGATCCATAGTGATAAATATTTTAGCTTTTTGCAACTTTAATATAACATCATCAATGATCGGCACGGGAAAACAGTCTTTTAACACCATTTTATTTAATTGTCGATAGTCTATACACACTCGATAATCGCCATTCTTTTTTTTAGTTAACACAATTTGACTGGCCATATCCGACGCGGATTCTCTAATAATTTTTTTCTCAAGCCATTCGGTGATTTGATTATTTACTCTTTGTTCTTGTTGAATTGGAAGACGACTCGGAGAATGTCTAAATGGTTTAATGTCACTGTTTGGTATTATTCTCATTGATATTGGACACTCTACACGGGGCGAGACCGGCTTATACAACTTGAGTAATTGTTCAACTTTTTCTTTATAGGATTTATCAACGTCTATTTCCTCTACAATTATATTATACACACCAAGTTCTTTTACCGATTCACTAGGGTCTTTATGTTCAAAAATAATACCATTTTCACCGCAATAAAGTTTAAATTTTCCCGCAAAATCGTATCCTAATATTGCTTCACACTTAATTGTATTACTTGGCACAATCACAAAATCATGATCGGTTTCTATTTCATCCACTTTTAACTGTCCTTTAAAATATCCAATGGGTATTGTTTTTCTGTTGCCAAAACCAAATAGCATAGTTTCACTCTGTTGCAATTTACAGTCTTTATAGTTTGCATTAAACACTTTCTCTTTTATAATTGAAACATCAGATCCACGATTAAATTTACATTTCTTTCAACGTCTTTTTTATTAATCTGATTTCAACCACAACTAGTAGCAATATGTTCGAATTTATTACATTTAAAACACTTGGCGGGAGTTTTGCATTCTGATTTTTTGTGCTCCGTAGAACCACAATTCAAACACATTTCTCTTTTTACTTGTGAGCTTTTAAAATGTTTGTTTTTGTTTTCATCATACACTTCACCTTTCATATGTTCATAGATTTCATATTTTGCACGTAAATCTTTAAATGAAGTTGCATTGTACAGCTGATATTTGAATTCTGATTTAATTTTCAGGCCGTGTACTATATATTGAATAACCGAGAGTTCATCGAAATTTCCTAGCGCTGCGATTTTTCGCATTTGCAGCATGTATTCATGAAATGTTTCACATCTTGTTTGCGTCTGTTAGTTAACATTTTATGCACTTCACTTAGATTATATTTCTTGCTAAATTCGTTTATTAATTCTCGCTTTAATTCACTGTAATTAGTAACATTCACGGTTTCCAGAAATAGCTTTGCCGTACCCGAGATTTTATTACGTGATTGCACATATTTTTGTTTGTCCGTTAAATCGTATGCACTTGCATTACTTTCAAAAGTTTCAAACCAATCTTCGACCGGCATATTTTTACCATTAAAATCAGGAAGTATTTTTGAAAAATTGTCCACCAAGATATTTGTTTCGTTTTGAACATCTTCTTCTTTTTAAATTTTAAGTGTTAATAGTTTTATTAATTCGCCTAATTGTTCATTGACTATTTCTTTATTTTTAATTTCCTTGCCTTCTTCTTTATCTTTGCTTTCTTTGATTGAACTTTGAATTTCTTTAAACTCCAAAGCAACTGTTTTCAAACTTTCAATGCCACTTAATACTTCCAACGATTCTCCAGCTGTTCTTACTCTTTCTAGTGGCTTTAAAACCGCACGACTTAAATCTTTTAGTTCAAAAGTTTCCTTAAAAACACTTTCCAAACGCTTGCTTGTTGTACTTTTGGAATTTTGTGGAGAGTTTACCGAACAAAAATATTCTTGCTTATTTTCTTTAATACTTTTTGCCCTTGATCTTGTTTTATATGGGTCTTTATTTTCTTCAATCCCGTTATTTTTTTTCATCACATATTTCTGTACACTTGTTTCTTATAAAAAAAACCGTTTTGTGTTTCTGTAGAAAATTCTGGAACAATTAATTTACTTTATTTTTTGTTGTTGGTTTTAAACTTTTTCTTTATTATTTGTAATATTGCGACATATTCACTAATTTACGCTTTTTCTATATTTTATTTTTAATAACACTTTTATTATTTTTATGTTTTAAATTAAGCACACATTGTTAAAATTTCAGAAACGGTTGAGCCGCCAATTGTAAAGATTATGTTATTTATGCAATTCAAGTTAAATGCAATAGAAAAAATTCAAATATATGTATTATTTCGAAAAAAAAAATTGAAATATAATAGTTAAAAACAAATAAATTTTTAGATTAGGCAAGATAATGATTATTTCAAATATTTCGACTTTTCAACTTGACGACCGACTTTACGACTTCTTAACCGCTCGACTTTACCAACTTGACTTCTTTTTTGCTTCTAATTTCTTCTTCTTAGGGTATTCTTCACAACAGGCCATTTTTACATTACTTTAACCCATAAACGCTTTTACATACATATGTACAATGTACATATATACATATAAGTATATTATACATAAGCCTTTCTAATTTAGTTTATTGTTAGTTTATGTTGTACCTGGCGTGGTACCTCCCATACAAACTAAATTATGACTTTTGTATGTCTTGAGAACCGTTAAAGCTAAAGTTTCCGAATTGGGTCAAAGTAAATCATCAGCCAGAAAGTGTGCGGAATTGTACAGATGAACGTGGGACCTCCTATACAAACTAAATATGTACTGATTTTTGCATATCTTGAGAACGGTTAAAGCGAAGCATTCTAAACTTGGTCTGATAGACTTCACGGTCAAGTAAAATCAACAGTCAGAAAGCGGGTGGATTTGGACAAGTGGACGTTGTACCTACCATATAAGTTAAATATTAATTTTTTTCTGTCTTGAGAAGTGTTAAAGCTGAAGTTTTTGAATTTTGTGTAATTGATTTCGTAGCCATTAAAAATCATTAGTCCGAAAATGTGGACAAATGGTAGCAGTAGTTATAGCGAAGCACTCCGGATGTGGGCTAGTTTACATATACATAAATTCATCATATAAAATATATACTAAAATCTTGGAAACCCGTGTAGGTCATAAATCGTACAATACAAAAAAAAATTTCAAAAATACCACAATATATTTTTGAAATTTATATACATACATCTATTTACTCCGCAAAATAAACAAATAAACTTAATTATAATAACTCTAGAGCATAAGTCGGCATTTCATAGCTCAATTGAGCTTAGAGAGTTTACATGTATTCTTACGGTCCTTCATTTTAATGCACTTTATTATTAAAATAGTGCGGATTGTTATATAAGCATATGTTGTTTGTAAATACTACCCTGTTTTTAATGTTTTGACAAAACGTTGCCGCTTTTATTTAGGGATGGCGGTTCAGCGTAAACTCTGAGCGTAAGAAAACGTTCCGCTTGCCGCTTTTATTTAGGGATGACTCAAAAAAATGTATCGTGTTACTAAGGTGACCAACGATTTTCGGTTCAAAAATAGTACACTTTGCAAGTATTTCATAAGAGAAAAAAGATGAAAAAAACGATAAAAACTTTATTTTCTTTTAAAAACATTGTTTACTTCGGAGTGAATTTTTTTTTCCTAAATGAGGATGTTCGTCTAATAATGAAGCTACATCCGAACAACTTTTATTTGGCATATTAAATTTGACAGTTAAGACGGGAGATAATGTTTTTACAGAAAATTGCGACTTTTCACTGCTCGAATAATCATTCTCTAGTGAAAATACCTTTTCAACAGCAGCATTGGTAGAAATTTCTATTAAAACTATTAAATTTTCATGTGACGAAAGATTTCAACCCATCTTTTGTCAAGTTCTATTTTCTCATCGTACCATTTCTTCAATTAGTTTTATTTCATTGTGATTTGATGCGTCTGATAGAATAGGCATATATGATACAAAATCAAGATTTTCTAATAGCATTTTCTTGCAGTATTCATTAAATACGCTGGTTACGATAGACTCACATTTTTTTCGCGCACAAGAAAATATTTCGTCACAAATTTTTTTTAATAAGTTAGCAGTGCAGTCCATGCTCCGAAAACTTTTATTTTAGATTATTGTGTGAAAAGCGAAAGTACCCTCCTTAACTGAACATCTTTTTCATTAGTTCCAAAAGTATTCCCTTTAAAATATGTTGTCAGTTTGGATGTTGAAGCTGTTGTGTCATGAGACGTTGTAAGCACTTTAGTTTCATATTGTGCCGTTATTGCACTACGTCCATGAACTGCCATTGAAAATTCGCTATTACAGAATGTGTATTTAACCAAGGAGTCATCATTTCGATTTTTAACTACAATGGATGGAAACTCCTTCTTTAAATTTTCGTTTAAACGATTTTTCCTTCATTTGTTATAGCTCATATTTAAATTAATAATCTAAAAATTATGTTAGTAATACATTTTTTATTTTGATTTTAAATGAATATTATAATCTGATATGTTTAGAGTCGAACCTAAACACTAAAATAAAAACACGGTTCACTTTGATATGTAATTTTAAAATTTAAAAATGTTATGTTTTATTTATTATTATTAAATATTTTTTATGTATGTATGTTCTCAATGTATTTGTTTTCTATAATTTTATGTTTTATTTACATGTGTACATACATATATGATAATGTTATGGGTCTAAAATCTAACATTTCACAATATTGTTCTTATTTTTATAGTTCTATTTATTTATATGAGTATACTATTTTTGCTTTCACTCTCACTTTTTAGTTTTCTAAATTTGCATGTATGTTAATCGTTGTCTTCTTCTTGATCGATTGATTTTACAAATTAATAATATAAAGAAAGGAGAGCAAAAATGGAATATGAAGTGTCAATAAACAATGTTGATCACTTTAGCGTGTTTCTAAACATTCTGCCCCCTCCAAGTGATGTGTATATGAGTACAGCTTCTTTGAGGGTCTGGCTGTGCAATACTTGAAGGCTGGCATTAGGTACAAAAAGCGAGTCACTCGTATCTGTTTGGCTCATTTGAGTTCCAATCTGTAGAGTTTTTTCATCCTTAGGTTGATGACTTTTTGATTGTGGTGTGTTATGTGGGAAAGTGATGTGTCTTCTAGTGCATACACTACACCCAAATTTAGTTTCCCAATTCTGCACCAAATGAAACCGCGTCAAACATTTTATGATATATTTTTGCATAATAACAACATCGTATCTCTCTTCTGCATTATGATAGAATGATTTCTTGTTGGTTGTGCTTAGGCAATTTCCACGTAAAATGTACGGCACTTAAACCACGTGATGCAGATGCACTTTTGGATCCAGCAAAGTCACTACACTGGACTTGTTTTAATTGCAAGAAAATCAATATTGAATTTTATAAATTTTTTAGAAGCCAAAAGAGTGAATTTGATCAACTGCATAAGGAGTTTCTGTCTGTACAATCTAAACTGGCGAAATTTGGGGATTTATTTAATAATTTCCAAGGCTTGGAAAAATTTATTAATTTAGATTGTAACAATTCTCCTAAAAAGAGGAAAAGAGCAAATAAGTTACCCGAAATTCCCTCTTTAAACATTGTATCTGTCCTTACTTCTGCAAATTCAGTTGCTAGTCCTGGTTGTCCTGCTTCATCAACATCATTAAATAGTTTACCCATAATTCAGTCTTTAAATAATATATCCATTCCTACTCCTGCTAATTCCATTGCTCTTAGTGCTGGTCGTTCTACATCTTCACCATCAAATGTCGTCCAGTTAAATTCTCCATCAGGTAATATAAATAAGGAGTCTTCTACCACAACTTCCTCTATATATACTACTAAACCAAATGACGGGACATTAGATAACCAAATTATTCACAAACCGCTACAAGCTATCCCACCACGGAAAACTGTATTTGTTTCAAGGTTGACATGTGATACAACGGCAGAGGATGTTGATTATTATATTAGATCTAAATTTGGTCGAAATATTGATATTCGCATACAAAAATTTTCATTTTCTACACCCAGGTCCATTTCATCGTTTAAAATATCCACCCCACATGTTGATTTCAATGTTATTGTCGACTCTAACTTTTGGCCTGATAATACTTTAGTTCGCGAGTATATATATAAAGAAAAAATTATGTCGAATAAAATTGGTGTACTTCCTCATCAAGAACAAAATGCTTCAAAAAACTATATTTTATATCAACTGACTCAATATCATTACTCTACCAAAATGTTCGCGGCTTAAGAACAAAACTCTCAAATTTATATTTGGAAAGTTTTGACTGCAATTATCATATCTTGGCTTTTACTGAAACTTGGCTTGATTGTTCATTTTTAAATACTGAAATACTTTGTAATAAATATTGTATTTATCGTCGTGATCGTGGCTCTTATGGTGGTGGTGTCCTCATAGCTGTTTCTAGTACTATTTCATCTGAACTTTTTATATTTGATTCATTACCTAATACCGAGTTTATAGCTGTTATTATTAAACTTAAGAGTCGAAGAATATTCATAACATGCTCATACATTCCCCCCTCATCACCGCAAGACTTATACATCCAGCATGCTGAAGCTGTTAGAATAGTTGCCTGCTCTGCCAGTAAAAATGACTCCCTAATTATTATTGGTGATTATAATATTCCTTCCATATGTTGGAATTTTGAGAATGGATACTATATTCAATCAACGATTAATGATAGATTCACTGATTTTTTCAATATCTTGTATGATATGGTTTTATTTCAAATTAATGGAATACTTAATGACTATTCTAAAATTCTTAATTTAATATTTGTGAATAATACGGACGAATGCTCTATTAACCGTTGTGATCCTATTTGCATTCCTGAAGATCGTTTTCATCCTACCATTGCATTGAATATCTATGTACCAGCTGAACTACGTAAAACACATCGTAATAAAGTCTTCTGTTTCCATCGTACGGATTACAATAAATTCAACAACTTATTGTCAAATGTTGCTTGGGATTCAATAATTTCTGGAAATAACCTTGATGACATTATATCAAATTTCTACGCTGTATTACATCACTGCATTTCTGAATCGGTTCCTACAACATTCGCTCTTAATAATAAGAGTCCACCATGGAATAGCTTATACTTAACTAATATTAAAAACAGGAAGAATAAACTTTATATAAAATTTAAATTATCTGGCTCTTCTCGTGATTACCTAAATTATTCAATTGCACGATCTAATTATATCACTACTAATAAATTGGCCTACAATAGCTACATACACCGAATGAGAAGAAATATAAAGGAACACCCAAAGGCTTTTTATAAATTTATTAACTCTAAACGTCGTGTCAGTACATATCCCAAGTATTTAAAATTTGGTTCTCGTAGAGCTGAAGATGATATATCCATAAGCAACTTGTTTGCTGAATTTTTTGCTACAACTTATTCTAAAAAATCATTTAATAATCAAACCTGTTATCCGTATTCTTTATCTCAATCATCAAATATTCATCTTTCGAATATCTTTTCTGAAACTGTTCTATCTAATCTACTGTCAATTCAAAGTTCACCTACCCCTGGTCCTGATGGTATACCTACCTGTATTCTTAAGCATTGTTCTGAAAATCTTTGTGGTCCCCTAACGGCAATTTTCAACAAATCTATTGATTTGGGTTATTTTCCATCTGATTGGAAGAAGTCATACATAATTCCTTTGTTTAAAGCTGGCAGTAAACTGGAAGTTTCAAACTACAGAGGCATAGCAAAATTAAATGCGATTCCAAAACTCTTTGAAAAAATTGTGACTGACTCTTTATATTATCAAATATCGTCACTCTTAACTTCATATCAACATGGCTTTCGTAAATTTTGTTCAAGTTATACTAATATCCTGGAATTAACAACTAAAGTTAATGAAGGCTTCGTCAACAATCATCAAACTGATGTTATCTACACAGATTTTAGTAAAGCGTTTGATAAAGTTAACCACGATCTTTTGCTCTATAAACTATCTTCCATGGGCTTTAGCAAAAATGCTGTACGTTGGCTAAAATCTTATCTTTCTGGAAGAACTCAACAAGTGAAATTTGAAAATATTCTGTCTAAAATCATTGATGTTCACTCCGGAGTACCTCAAGGGAGCCATCTTGGTCCAGTTTTATTCTCATTATTTATTAACGATCTTCCATCTGCTATTATTCATACTAATATTCTCATGTATGCTGATTATGTTAAGATTTTTTATTCGTTTGATAGCATATCTGGTCAGTCAGCACTTCAAGGAGATATTGACAATTTTTTACAATGGTGTGATGCCAACTTATTGGATTTAAATATTAATAAATGTAAACACATGTCATTTTATCGTTCACTGAAACTTGATACGTCATATCATTTTAAGGATAAAATCCTGGACAAGGTGTTAAGCGTTAATGATCTTGGGATCTTATTAGATCATAGACTTTAGTTTTGTGAACATATTTCAATGATGGTGAACAAAGCAAATGGAGTTTTAGGATTTATAAAGCCTTGGTCAAAAGAATTTACTGACCTCTACGTAACAAAACAACTATACACTTCTTTGGTACGCCCTATTCTTGAATACGGGTCTATTATATGGGATCCATACTTCCTCACTTACGTTAACCTTATTGAATCTGTACAAAAACGCTTCCTTTTATTTTGCTTGAGAGGTTTAGGATGGAACTCATTCGCTCTTCCTTCATATGAGAACAGACTTGCTCTTATAAAACTGCCTACCCTGAAAAGTCGAAGAACAATGCTAAGTGTATCTTTTCTATTAAGATTAATACGTGGTGAAGTACGTTCTGAGTATTTGTTAAGTAAAATTATTTTTAATGTTCCAATTAGACCGTCCCGTAACTTTCATTTATTATATTTAAAATATCACCGTACTGTATATGCCAACAATGACTCCCTTCGTCAAATATGTTTGAAGTTTAATAATCTTTATCATTTAATTGATCTTTCTGAGAGTAATGATTCCTTGAAAAGAAAAATTATTTTGTATTTAAATCATTATTATTAAATATTTATCATTATTATTTAATATTGTTTGTAAATTTTACTCTAGTCTGTAAGGAACTATTATCCATAGACATAATTAAATAAAAAAAATAAAAAATTATCGTTTAGAGATTTGAGTATATGGTCGTGGTTGCATGACCACTGACGATGAAAAGAGCTGAGGGGAAGATTTAAAGGCATGACTGTAAATAGATTATAAGAATATATTAATAAAAATGTTTCGATAATGTATAATACTATAAGTCTCATAATGTATTTTAAACCATTATTCTTTCTGTTGCGTCTACGAAATTTCCATTTATATCTGCCATGTGTTTCGGCCAGATATCTATTTTTCAGTCTTTGACGAAATGATTGGTAGATGATTTTGATGCATTTCCTGTGGTTGGCAAGGGTAATATGTTCTTCGTTTACATCTCGTTCGGTTGAAAACGTAATAAAATTGGTGATAAGAAAGTGTCTAGGGGTCAATGGGGTCATCTCTAGCAGGACTTAGGGGTTTAAATTGAAGCATGTTTCAATGCAGGCCAGAATTGTACATCGTCCTTCGTATGCGAATTTCATCTTATGAAGTATTTTTCGTAGATGTGTCTTGAATGATTTTAAGACTGTTTGACGGAAACCTGTAATGTGTGAGGCGTCAGGTGGCATAAGCTTCCATTCGATGTTTTTCTGCTTCTGCTGTGTAGATTTTATAAGTTGTAGACTGTCCTTTGTGATGAGTTCTGCTGCTCTGACGAAATTTGTCCCATTGTCCGAATGGATACAAGCAAGGCATCTACGTCTTCCAATGAAGCGTGAGAATGCTGCTAAAAATGCTTTGGCTGTCAAATTATTGGCTGCTTTGAGAACTGTAAATAGCTTTATTATGTTTTGATGTAGAATTTTTGATGCTGAGGGGTGTGTTGATTTTACCTTGTCGGCTAATTGGAAGAGTGTTCTTATGGCGGAGAATGATATGGAATTGACTTCGAATGTCACGGTATGGCTCTCGTAATCCTCAATAGGATCATTTGTTGTCTTTCGAAACAATATTCGCTGGTAACTGGTTTGAGATGGGTCGATGAGTATTTGGCGATACATTTTGGTAATGCTATCAGAAGAACAAAATCTAGCTGTAGAATGGGTCTTGGGTATAAAATGTCATTAAGACTATTCTTATTTGACGTCGGACTGGAGGCGTTGAAAATTAAACGAAGCTTTGTAGTGAGCCTATCCGGTTTTATTACTGCGTTATGCGGCAGGTAATAATTTAGAGCCTTATTTATAACCAAGGGCGAGATTCTTTTTATATATCCTAACTTTAGATATTTATTCTTAATTTTATTCCTGATTGTTCTGTTGACCGATTTCAGGTTTTCTACTGAGCCTTCGCTCCACTCTTAAATATATTTTTTGAAGGGTAGGGTAGCATTTTTACGTGTTGTAGACTTGTTTTCACATTTTGTGTCCTCATCTGACCTCAAAATATGTTTTGGGCTTTCCTCCACCTCCCAAGAACGTGTGAGGATTCGGTCAAGGGACGTAATGTTGAGTAGTGATAACGTTGTTTTTGACTGAGTTGCCTTTGAAATTGGTCCCCCCACAATCCAGCCAAATGTTGTTTTTTGTGTGAAAAGGGATCCAATTGACCGCATCGGAGTCTTCAGACAATATATTGATGGGCCTAAGTCAAGGCCTATTAGTAGGTCGATGGGTCGGCTCTTGTAGAAATGAGGGTCTGCTAGTTGCAACTTTGCAGCCTCATTGATGATTTCTAAATTTGATATTTGCGATAGCAAATTGGATGGGAGAGTCTTGAGTACTAGTGCAAAGACTTCCAATTTAAAGTTAGGGTCTACGTTAGAACAAAGATTGAGCAAACACGCGATTGTTGAAGTTTCTGAAACTGTTTGATTCAACCCACTTACATGTACTACATTTCGTTTAGTGGGTAAGTTTAATCGTTTTTGAAGTTTATGTGAGATAAATGTTGATTGTGATCCAGGGTCGATGATAGCTCTTGCCTGGTATCGTAGACCTTTAACTTCTATTTGAACTACGGCGGTAAATAATAAAGTGTCTGGGTTTTGTAATTCTGTAGATGAGTCAAAATTTTGTTGCAGAGTTAAGGACGTGTAGTGAGGAGTGAATGTATTTGGAGTGGACTCTATATTTTTGGTTAAAGCTGCAGAACTCTTGGATGATTGCTCCTCTGTATTTACCTGTGTAAGGTTTGCAGATTGAGTCGCAGCTGATTTGTGTAGCAAAGTATTATGTTTTAGTCTACATATTCTACAACTATATTTGCTGGGGCAGTCCTTTACACTGTGGGCTGCTGACAGACAATTGTAGCATGAGTGTCTTGTTTTTACTATGTGTATTCGATCACTGACATTTTTTTCTAAAAATGAAGGGCAGGATCGTAGTAAGTGTGTTTGGTTACAATATGGGCATTTTTCTCTTGTTGCAGAGGGGTTCTTTTGTATTTTGCAGCCAACTTGTTTTGAAGAATTTGCCTGAAGCGAATTAATGGTATTTTTACTATAGACAGTTTTTGCGTATTCAGGACTGTTTTGAGTGGGTCTAGTTTTCGACATAATATTTTCAACTGATTCTAAGGATTTAAATTTGTGTGTCAAAAACTTATCAAATTCGACCCATGTGGGAATTTCAGCACAGTCTGCACGTGAATTTTCAAATTCCAGCAGTAGACTTCTAGGAAGACTTTGAGAACAACATGTTAAGGGTTTGTCCAGAGTCATTTATAGTGCGCTGTAATTTTTTGATTGATGCACCTGAATTTGCCGATGCTTGAGGTAAATCTAAAATAATCTTATATTGTTCATTTACCTGCATCCATTTATTCTCATAACGGTCTATTAAATTTCTCCACGCTAAAATAAAACCGTCATTTGTCAAAGGTACATGAGCAATTACTTCCCTCGCTTCGCCGCCTGTTTTTTGGGTCAAATAAAATAATCTTTCTATATTACTTAAGTTTGTTTTTCTTATATATATGGCTGTAAATAAGTCTCGAAAACTGGGCCATAATTTATAACCCCCAAAAAAGGTGTCTGTGTCACAGGGCGGGAGCCTTATTGACGAAGTTTTACTTTCTTTAAAAATCGATGATTGTTGTTCTATTTTTTCAACGGGTTCCGAAAGTGCGCTAATTTCTGCATTAATAGACGAAAGACATACCTTATATGCTGACAGGGTTTTTTGGTACCGTTCCCGAAGTTTATTTCTTTCGATTGGATGGTCACCCTCCTTCTCTATATCTCTACATTCTTCATAAGACCGCTTTACCCGGGTCCAGAGTGAATCTAACTCTACGCGAAGAATTTCCAGCGCATGAATATTGTTCTCTGCACGGCTGGCGGAATATGTTTTTTCAAATTCAATTAAATCATTTGAACAATTTATAAATTTTCTTAGAGACATTTTGAAAAGTAAAAATTTTCTACTTTATGAAATTAGGGAGAGGTGTCGAAAAAAATTGGGTCAAAAAATGCCTGCTAGCGATTTAACAACAAGTAATATTGAAAAAATATTAATATATTTAAATCCAATTTTCGATTTAAGGTTAACCGAAATTTAATAAATTTTGGCCCGTTGGTAACCCTTTCTCAATTTCTCTGTTATTTGTCACACCAAGTGTTGTTTTTGCTATTATAATATATTCTCATTTGCATATAATAATATTTTTCAGTACTCACTGTTGTTGTTGTTGGGTCTTTTATTTGCTTGTTTAATGTATTAACACTTCGTTCTGCTTTGTATTTTTGTTGCTGTCGAAAAAATATTTTGTAACTGCACTTTTATTATGTACTTTGTTAATTGCTGGGTCTGCCGATATTTTTATGTTTGTTGGATCTTCATTGCAGTCGCTGTCGTTTTGGTGGCGTTCGCTGCCGCTGATGATGGATCTGCTGGTGTCACTGCTTTGAATTTTGCGTTAAATTTTGTTCAAGGTTTTGTAACTGTTGTTTGTTGTTTTTATTGTTGGTTGAGTTTGTGTCTATTTATTTGTTGTTGACTGCAATTTTATTTTATTTTAATTTTTTGTTGCAATTTTGTGTCCAGAGAACTTTTAATTTTATAACTACTTATTGTTTTTTGTTTATTGAATAAGTGTCTTGTATTTCTCATTAATTTTTCTTTTATATTAATTTTTTGAATTTTAAATTTAAATAGTGTAAATCACAATCCGGCTCGAAGGACCATAATGTTTAGAGTCGAACCTAAACACTAAAATAAAAACACGGTTCACTTTGATATGTAATTTTAAAATTTAAAAATTTTATGTTTTATTTATTATTATTAAATATTTTTTATGTATGTATGTTCTCAATGTATTTGTTTTCTTTAATTTTATGATTTATTTACATGTGTACATACATATATGATAATGTTATGGGTCTAAAATCTAACATTTCACAATATTGTTCTTATTTTTATAGTTCTATTTATTTATATGAGTATACTATTTTTGCTTTCACTCTCACTTTTTAGTTTTCTAAATTTGCATGTATGTTAATCGTTGTCTTCTACTTGATCGATTGATTTTACAAATTAATAATATAAAGAAAGGAGAGCAAAAATGGAATATGAAGTGTCAACAAACAATGTTGATCACTTTAGCGTGTTTCTAAACAGATATATTTAAGTAAAATGAAACTATAATATTAACACTTACATGCAACTTGATCTTCACTAGACAAATAAAATAAAATTTTATTTTGTACACCTCGAACCTTGTTAACTTGTACAAAAAGTAGGAAATTATTCGTTTCCTTTAACCTCAAACCAATTAAACAGAAGTGGAATTCCCATTAAACTTTGCCGTACATACTACGCATGCGTGAAAACTGTCAAGCAAAAATCAGCCTGGGGATTACGTACACAACTCTTTTCAAAAATGTAAATTTGACGTTGTTAGAATAAGAGGTCTTTAGTATCTATCTATCTCTCCAGGTACATATTACGGCCTCTCAATTGTGCAGGAAAAGGCAGTAATATGCGCGCGTGAAATTCTAATCACTGTGAAAATATTTTTAAATATTCAATTAATAAAACTGAAAAATAATAATCTAAAAAACTGTTTTGGAAGTATAAATGAGTATAAAATTATACAACTGTATTTGTTTTCTAATAAAGTCACACAAAATATCTTAAACTATTATAACAAATGTCACTTGTAAACTAAAAATTAAGATATTTACATTTTTTTAAGATCTTCCTTCAGAAAACGGTTTAAACTACTGAATTTTGCGTACCCGAATTAGATATACTCGATATGTTTACTTCAGCTGTAAAAGAAAGTATCTAGTTCATGCACAGTGATATGTAAGTTAGTAACATACATAT
This sequence comes from Metopia argyrocephala, assembly GCA_963576795.1. Taxonomy (NCBI): domain Eukaryota; kingdom Metazoa; phylum Arthropoda; class Insecta; order Diptera; family Sarcophagidae; genus Metopia; species Metopia argyrocephala. The sequence continues at coordinate 91,418,865 of OY756209.1, forward strand.
TTATGAATTCACACATTTTTTTGTTCAGTGCAGATCTCTTTCATGCTCACTAACACAATTGCAAATCAATTTTTCCGACTTATGGCAGTTAATGATGATCCGTTTTCGGATACCTCGTCCAGTTTCTTAGATAAATAACCGAAAACGAATTGCAGATTTTAAAAATTTTGGTGTCAAATTCCCGCACGACGATTTGTCTGGTAACACGATACATTTCTTAAAATGTTTTTGCAAAAAAAAAAAAAAAAAATGCAAAGAGAGAAGAAAACGAAGGAGCATAACGTTGGTCTCAGGTAGAAAGGCCCTAACTCACATAATTTAAAATTTACAGGAGGAGGTAAAAATACAACAGATACTGTAATTATTAATATACAACTTTTTATTAAATGCTGTACAATTACTTGTAATACCGTTAGTTTTAATAATATTGCAAAGATTTTTTGTTAGGATGTGCATATTTCTGAAATTTATTGAAATACTAAAAAAAATCAGTTTTGAAAAAAAATCGAGTTAGGGCCTTTCTACCTGAGACCAACGATAAGAATACATGTGAACTCTCATAGCTCAATTAAGCCATTGTTGTCAGATTAGGCGATTTATCCTCAAATTGGGGATTTTTTTTTTCTGAAATGAGGATAAAAAATTCATATGGAGATGAGGATTTTTTTGGGGATAATCGACAAGTTTTCGGTTGCTTTTTTAATTTTTTGTTATTTAATTATATATTATTCACTTCAGAACACATGATGAAAGTATTTCATATGAAAGTATGAGTTTATAAGCAAGACTACTTTAAAACTTATATTTTCACATAAAATTTTTGCAACATGTGCTTTTGGTTTTAGTTTTGTTTATTTTCTCATATAAATAATAACAGTTATAGTTCCGCGACTGATTTTAATGGTTTTTGTGGGGAGGAATTCCGTATTAGAGGGTCTTTTTACAGGAAAATTGCTTCTTTCGGCTATAAACCAGGCCTGTGCAAAAATAAAAATTTCATACACAATTGTTCCTTAGCTAAACTCACATGTATTCTTACGCTCTTGCTTTCAGTCGTCACTGAAACAGCGACGAGTTAACATGCATGATGGATGTACGCTGATTTATTGTTTGCAGTGAAAACAAATTTAATAGCACTGCACACAAATATTTTTTATTATATATTCATTTGAAAATCCAATACCTTTTTTATCATAGAACATTTAAGAATATAGTTTAAAAGTTTTTCAGCGACATTTTCATTATTTTTATAAAATTTTTAATAAATTTAATGAAAAAAAAACAAAACTTAAAAAAATTTTTTTGTTAAAAAATGGTAGAGTTATATATAAATTTTTCTTAAAGTAGTTAAGTTTTTAGATTAAATATTATATAGAAATTTTAATTAAAAATAATTCATACAGTTTCTGATACTGCTACTTACACGTTCAGCAGTGTAGTTCTCATTTTCTCACCAACACAACTACATTTTTACTTTTGCGTAGGCCTGCTATAAACAAACTAATTTTAGTCTCGTCCGACCATAAAGTACTTCTCCACTTAATGTGGACTCAATGCCAAAACCCTTTTTAGACCTTATAAAAATCAGGGTAATCACACTTACTACAAAGGTAAATAAATGGTAATTGAACGAAATAATTTGGTTTAATAATAAAAAATAAATATCCTTTAGGCCATCGAATTTGGTAAGTATGTATATTAGAGCGTACCTCAAAAAAAAGTTTCCCCGTTCCGCCTCTAATATAACGTATTTTTGCAAAGGAGATCTCGAAAAAAATTGCTTTTTTTTCTTGCCGAACGTAGGAGTTTAAAATTCATACAATATATAAAAAAAAATTAAAAAAGTACAAAATTTGTAAACCTCTTTACTAATAAACATAAAATCCCGATTAGTCCCGGGATTTCTTTAAAACAAATCCCGTTCGTCATCCTCATCATATGAAGTGGATATATACATACATATTTGTAATTGTAGAACATTGTCACGGAGTTCTATTCCATTCGGAATCGGAATTCATTTCGGTATTTTGTTCTTCAGAAAACAAAATAATTTCTCGTATTGAAAGCACTTTTATTTTCATAAACGGAACTGAAATTTGTGTTACCTTTAGGTTCAAAACTTAAAACTACTTTTTTTTTCATGAGACCTTTAGTAAATTCTGTTTGGAGTTAGTCTGCGTACAAGAACTTACGTCATTAATATATCTCTTCTACAAGAGGAACTTCGTCTATGCTATCAACAGCTTCAACTACCTCAATATTATTTTCACTAAAAAGATGATTGTAAATGTTTTCAGTATATGCTACTACTAAATACTTAGAAGCATAAGAAAACCCATGAAGGGTACTGGTAGGAAAGCCTGGCTTTTTTAAATATTTTACTAGCATGTACAGTTTCTGGTTTGTTTGCATCAGGGCTACTTCCCAGCAGAAAATTTTTCAAATTTGGAAGCAATAAATTAAATTGTAAGCAATAATGGAAGCATTATATTGTTTTTTATACATTAAGGCCTAGTTTTTAACTTCATATTTAAATGTGAAATTAGTTAATTTTAATTTAAACTTAAATGGCATTTAAATACAGTTTCAGTTTTTCAGTCATAAATTTAAGTTTGTATTTAATTGCGATAAAAGTACGGTAGCATCACCAAATGTAAATAAACTTTGCAGAATTTTTTGCAGAAACAGCTGTGATTGGCTGCAACAAAATAAAACACCAGAAATAAAATAAAAATACTATTGATAAACATCAATTAATAACAAGAAACGTGATTAATATATATTAATTTTATTATTTAAAAACGAGTTTTGTTCATAAGTTGCATTTAAATGGTATTTAAATTTAAATGCCATTTAAATATGAAGTTAAAAACTGGGCCTAAAGCTTCCAACTATGCTACGGGATTAGGTATTATTTTTTATTTTTTGTACTATTTGCTTACTGGTTGCAATTCATATAAAAATCATGCATTATCGATGCGCACTAGTAAGTGATTGTTTCCAATTTCAGAACAAACTTCTTCAAATAATACGTAAAATATGTAAATTTTTCTGAAAGAATACAAAAATTTAACTACTTTTCTCGACCCAAATCAATATAACATTTTAATATAGTTAAAGCTATAAGTTCAAGTTCCAATATAAACTGTATTTCCGAACATGATATAAATACTTTTTATTTATTTATTTCACTTTTCTTTCATTTAAAGGAGTCAATCGTTTAAAGAAGACGATGGTACTTGGAAAGGCAATGATGATGGAAAAGTGGTAAATAACCAGCCTCAAAGAGTGATGGACGATCGAAATGGAATGATGGCTCAAGCTGGATATATTGGAAGGTAATTATAAACAGTGTTACCACTGATTAAATTTTAATTGTACCAAAATTTCTTTCAAAATCTACCAAAATTAATCAAAATGTACCAAAAACCATTTTTGTTTCAAAACCATTTTTGAAATGTAAAACAAAATAAAAAATATAACGAAATGAATTCAGTTCTTCAAAAATACATACATACATATAACAAAAAGTAAACATATAACAACAATTCAATATCTTAACAGATTATATTTTAAGGAAAATAAATTTTGGGGGCTTTGAATATATTGTGAACTGAATTTTAAAAAACCTTTCCTTAGAGGACGTCATAGAAATAATTCTTCAAAATTTCAAATCAATCGGACCTCTAGTTTCCTTTATACAGGGTTTTTCAACAGGGACGCTACAAAAGTAGAGCAACAGGGACAGCAAACGACGCCGCACACTGGTTCAAGAGCGGCATTAATTCATTTTTTTCATGCCTTCTGATCTACCTGATTTTTTTACAGTTTATAATAGATAATCTAATTATCATGTACCAAAAATATAAGGCTTATATCTTTATTACTTTTTTGTCCAGAGACATACAAAGTTGACCTAAGTGAATGCGTTTGAAATGACCGTATTATATACGCTACCTTCTATCGCTTCATGCTTTTAAAATACTCTTGTAATGACACTAAAAAATTTTTTTTTTCATACAATTGGAAGTTTTTTATGATATATATGCAAATACAAAAAATTTTCAAATTTAAAAAAAATAATTTTTTTACTACAAAAAATTATCCAAAAAGATATATTTTCTCCAAATTCTATGGATTGTATCTTCTGAGCTCCAATGAGCTCCAGCCAGATACTTATATCAAATTAAAGCCTGAAAAATTCAGCTGCCCGTTTTTGCCCCTAAGCAATTCCGGTTTAAAAAACTAAAATTAGTTAGGAAAAATTTCCTTCACAATCATGTAATTGCAGTAGAGGTTTGTATTAAAATCTGTTGCATACTCTTAGGATTGCACTTCTCTGCAATAGATTTTATTGCAACTTGTCTGCAGTTTTCCCGGGCATTTTAAGAAAATTTATAAGTTTGTTCAACGATATGTAAAAACTTGTCGATTTTTTTGGGTAAATTCAAAGAATAGGCTTTTAGGGTTCATTCGGTTCCAGAATATTATATCTATATATATCCGGCTATATAGCCGGACCTATCTTTTATTTAAAAGAAAAACTGCAATATGTAAAAACTTGTGGATTTTTCTGGGTAAATTCAAAGAATAGGCTTTTAGGGTTCATTCGGTTCCAGTATATTATATCTATATATATCCGGCTATATAGCCGGACCTATCTTTTATTTAAAAGAAAAACTGCAAATTTTGGGACTTAGAAGGCAATTTTAATTCGGTCATATCTCCTAGACTTCATACGCAATCTAAACAACTTTTTCTACGAATTATAAAGGAAGTGCTGTTTTTCAATAAAAACTGCATCAGCATACATTAAGATCTGGGCAAAGTTAATAACATTTGGAAGATCATTAACAAATAATGAAAACAAAAGTGGACCAAGATGGCTGCCTTGGGACCGGGAACACCGGAGCGAACATAAATAAACTTAGAAACGTTATTATGCACTCGTACTGTTCGTTTCCTACCCATCAAATATGACCTCATCCAATTTAAGCCAATCTGAGTAACTCCCAGCGAATCAAGTTTACCTTATCAAATGCTTTACTGAAATCAGTATAAATCACATCAGTTTGCTTTCCTTCAGTAAAACCAGCACTAACCACAGTTGTTAATTGTAAAACATTAGTTGTTGAACAGCCTTTCCTAAACCCATGTTGGTAAGGTGATAATAACGATGATGTATGATGACGAAGAAAATCAGCAATTAACTTCTCAAATAGTTTTGGAATAGAACTCAGCTTAGCAATGCCTCTATAATTTGTAATATTAGATCTATTACCAGTTTTAAAAAGCGGTACAATACGAATCCTTCCAACACGCAGGAAAATAACCATATTTAATAGAGGCATTAAATAACAAAGATAACGGTGTGACAAATGACTCAGCACATCGACTCAAAATACAATTTGGAACACCATCAGGACCTGGACTAAAGGACATCTTCAGCTTCTTTAAGGACAGCAAAATATCACTTTCATATAAAGTAGGAAGAGATATTACTTGATTTGATGGAATCGAATAAGGATATATATTTTTATCATTATAAACTGCATCAGAATAAGTACTGGCAAAGAAATCGGCAAACATATCACATATGTCATCAATATCACTAGATTCATTACATTTGGATAACCACCAACCTTTCTTTTAGAATTGACGAATGTATAAAATGATCTAGGTTACGGATGAAGTTTTTCTTTACTCTAATTAAATACTTTTTATACAAAAGACGGTTAAGCATAATATATTCAGACCGTTCAACAGAGTACTTTGAATAATCAATAATAGAGCCAGATTTCTTATATTTTTTATAGCATTTATTTTTAACATTCTTCAATCGAGACAGTTGAACAGAATTCCATGGTGGACCAACTTCTACATTATAATTCATTTTGGGAACACAATAAATATCTGAGATATACAAGCTACAGAACTGTGAAAAAATTTTCCTCAGTTTTCGTTTTACAATATTTAAGTGACTTCAGTAGACTTTTTCTAAGACAAAATATTTCTTTTTAATCAAATAAATTATGAATTTCTCTCAGTGAAACACTCTTCTTTGGAACAGAATTATTTGATTTGTAAAAAATAGTTTTAAAAAATCGAATTTTAGTCACCAAAATACCGCCTACACAGAGTGCAAGACGGTGCGATGGGCGTGGCAGATTTCAATAAAACTTGGCATGCGTCTTTTGTTTTTTCTAAGTAGTATATGTACTAAATTTTAAGACTTTTGCTTTTATACGAAAGGTTTTATGTGAAAATATCCATTTTGGTTGTATGTGCGGTGGGCGATGGGTGTGGCTGATTTTCATGAAACTCTTTTATTTTCTTAATTTAGTCAATATAATACTCTGTGCCAACTTTCAAGTTTCTAGGTCCACTCCTTATATTTTTTGCACAAAAATTAATGAAGACGAACCAGTGTGCGCCGTAGTTCTTGCCGCTCTTTTGACATTTCTCTTCAGTAAGGTATGCCATTTCATGATGGAAAGATATACTAGCCAACAACGAGTCGAAATTATTAAAATTTACTACCGAAATTCGGAGTCAGTGGCTTCAACGTTAAGAACGCTACGTCCAATTTATGGTCGTCATAATCGTCCTAGCAGATCAACAATTGTCCTAACAGATCAACGTCTAGTGGAAAAATTTGAATCCACAGGCACAGTACAAAATGTATCCATACCAGTGAGAGAAAGAAGTGCCCGTAGAGCCGAGAATATTGCTGCCGCTGAGACTTCAGTTGAAGAAAGCCCAAATGTGTCTCTTACACGTCGTTCCCAAGTGCTGGGAATCTCTGTGACGTCGTAGCGGCGAATATTGCAAACAGATCTTGGCCTACATTCTTACAAGATCAAATTGACGCAAGAACTGAAGCCGCTTGACCACCGTCGTATGTTCGTAAATTGGGCTGAGGAACAACTTGAAAATGATTCTCATTTCTGGCTGAATGGCTTCGTCAATAATCAAAATATGCGTTATTGGCCAGGTAGCAATCCACATCCCGAAAAAATTACGGTTTGGTGCGGGTTATGTGCCGGCGGTGTCATTGGGCCGTACTTCTTTCATAATGATCAAGACCGACACTTTACTGTGAGTGGGAATGGCTACCGTTAAATGATAACCGAATATTTTTGGCCCCAATTGGATGATATGAACTTGGAGGACATGTGGTTCCAACAAGACCGCGCCACAAGCCACACAGCGAATGTCACAATCAATTTATTGAAAACTAAGTTTGGAGAACATGTTATCTCACGAAATGGTTTAGTCGATTAACCGCCTCAGTCGTGCAATTTGACGCCGTTAGACTATTTCCTGTGAGGCTACGTCAAGTCTATGGTCTATGCCAACAAGCCAGCGACGATTGATGAACTTCGTACGAATATCGAACGTGAAATTGCAGCAGTATCGGCCGATTTATGCTTGAAAACCGTCGAAAATTGGGTTCAGCGTCTGGACTTCTGCAAGCGTTCCCGTGGTGGCCATGCAAAAGACATCGAGTTCCATACATAATGGCATCAAACGTACTTTTACAGGAGTAACGAATTTCATTGATATCCAAGACCGTTTTTGTTTTATTTAAAAAAACTTTTGTAGCGCTCTTATTGAAAAACCCGATATGTTAAGTCAGTCAATCCTATATTTTTGATCCTATGATTTACCATTCGTTAATAAATGACTAATATTTCTGCATATTAACTTATAAACCTCTTCGAAGTACCAACCATAAGAACATGGAAGAGGTGTCGTCGGTCCTGGTTATGAAAATAACCAGACAAACAGACACAATCAAAGTCGATCAATCGCAATACAATGCATTCCAAATATCTTGGAACTTATCGCTGAAATTTTTGAAATAGTGGCACGAAAAGGGGATTTTTATAAAAAAAGTGGCATAAAAAAAGGTTTAAAAAAAAGTCGCACAATTTTTTTTACGTTTTTATTTAAACAAAACCCCACTCTTATAATATAATTATAACATATACATGTATTAAAGTAAAAGCAGACGATGCATTTCATTAAAATTCTACTTTTTAGAAACTTCTCTTCTGTAATTTTCCACAAGGTAATTATTAGGACTCCAATTTGCAATGCAAATCTTCATCCTGTTTAACTCATTTATACCGCAGCTCCCATTCTTTTGTATAATATCCGGAAACTTTTCGTTTTTTGAAAGAAAAAATGGGAATAAGCATTATCTGATATTGAAGAAGATTGGATGACCACTTGATTATTTGACAAGTCCTGAGTTGTCTTGCTTGGGGATCATTTTTACAATTTGTTTTTTTATTATAATATTCCACGACAAAAATGTCGAAATTTTCGGGCAATTATGCGTGGAAGTCATTAAAATGAATACGGTTAATTGCCTCTTTGAGGTAATTAAACGAATATGCTTAATTGCCTGTATACACTGCGGTCAATACATGTGAAAAGCAAGTAACTTTTTGCTTATACTTATACATAAAGTTGATAGACTTTAATTGCAAGGTTGTATCAAAAAAGTAGTTTGAAAGTAAATTTAACGGACATTTTATGCCTGACATAAGTAGTTGAGTTAAGGTGCAGTCTTTAGAAAATAATTATTTTGGGTAATTAGACGAGGGAGTTTTAAGTGAAATGTTTCTTTGGGGAAAATATATTTGAGGTAATTAAGCGAATTACGCAGTTAAGCGAAAGATAATTAACCGTGGAATTTTATTAGAAAATGGTAAGAACAAATATGGGGATTTAGAAATTGAGGTAAGTAAGCGTGAAAGGCAATTAAGCGTGGGCCAATTATCCAGGGAATACCGGAATAATAAGAAATCCGACAGAATTTGCGATTAATTTTCCATATATTAGTAATATACAAATGACAAATGATAATTTCTTTCCTTCAATTACAATACTTTAATGTTCTTTTACCTGCTTATTCACTTCTCTTTTAATAAAAAATTCGTAGGTTAGTTAGTCAGAGTTGTAAAGTTTAGTCTGCAATATTTAACGTTTTGAGGTACATTTTAATAATATGTTTGCTATTTTTAAGTCTGATTGTTAAAATTAGAAATAAAAGATATAAGTACATATGTACAAATCATGATGTAAATAAAAGGAAAATGTTAGAAATGCCAAATAAAAATAAAAGGAGAAAAAGTCGCATAAACTTAAGAAAAGTGGAAAAATTAAGTGGCTTTTCAAAAGTCGCACAAAAAGTCGCTTGCCGCAAAAAAAGTTGCAAATTGGACTTTAGTCGACCAACGGTAACACTGCAATGGATTACAATCAAAAATTATCTCAGAGTATGTGAGGACGAAAAAACGGAAATGTGTTGAGTGCTCTACATTCAAGTAATTGAATGCTAATTGTTGTATGTATGTATGTTATCTCGTGGTTTTCTCAAGGCTATTCAGAACCATCCTGGTTAAGTCTACGCATAATGATATAGTTTAAGGAACAATTGAGAAATAAATAAAAGGATTTTGTTGTCTCGGCTGACGATTTGGACAACCGCCAGTCGACAACTGGTTACGTTTCGTTCACGAATCGGGTATTATTTCATAGTCAACCAAAAAATAAAAGGCTGTTGCATTATCATCTTTATGTCATTAACTATTGCTATTCAAGAATCGATTTTATTAAGAGGTTTGAAAGCTGAAATTAATCACAAAAGCTTTATTATACTGTGACAACAAGAGTGCTTTATGAGTCGCCCTTAATAGCAATTACTCACCAAGAGCGAAGCTTGTGAATATAAAAGCCAAATGTATCGGCCAAAAAATCCATATGTGAGAAGTTGTTTTGAAATACATACATATGCAAAGACGAGAGGATTACATATACTTATATATTTACAAAGATTGTTACCCATAGGAAGCTAAAAAATTTTACAACTAAATTCGAACTTTACTAATTTATTGTTATAATGTTTTATGTTATTATTTGAAATGTTTTCATCCAAGCGATTTTATTAGCTTAATGTGGGAAGCAAAATTAACTTAGAATTGTCGGAGCAAGTTATTTCAGACAAATCCTTCCTGACTGTACTATGTTAGACACGACAACTACCTAAAAAATGTTTATTCTTTGATCCGGAACGTTAACCATGTAAAAAAAGTACGTCACTAAATAATAACCCTTGATATTTGATGACGTCGGAGGCTATTTTTAACACCAGGCTTTTTAAAATGAGAAAAAACGATTAAAGTACTAAAAAGGTACAAAGCTGCTAAAACAATACGAAACAAGTACGTTTGGTCGGCAAAGTACAGAAAATTACGTACATGCATAAATGGCCATTACAATCCTGTTTCAAAATTACGGCCTAGCTTTTCGCAGTGATTGTTTACAATTTCTCCCTTACAAAATAACTTACTGGTTAGCACTATTTTATGCTGGGGATGTGCAACTTATGTTAAGTAGCCCGCTGTATTGATACAGCGATATCATCTTTAAATATTGATTGATTTAGAAAAAATGTCTTTGTCTGAATCCCAGCAAATCTAAGTATATGCTGATATGCATGAGAAGATTTACTCAATCCATACCCCTAGATATTGTATGTAAAATTGCGAAAAACTTAAAATAATGAAGCGAAACATCTTGGACTTATATTTAATAACAATTTATGGATGTCAAATCGCATGATCTTAGTTGATATCGCCACGACGAGAAATTACGCGGCCAGGAAATGTCTCTTGCAACAAAGCCATATTCGCTCGAGTTGTGTGGCATGTGGCACAGTCTTGTTGAAACCACATATTCTCCAAGTCATATTCTTCAATAGCAGACAAAAAAAAGTCGGTTATCATATGACCACAACGCTCCGAATTGTTGGTGACAGTCGTTCTATCGTCGTTTTCAAAGAAGTAAAATCCAAACAAATCTTCGGAACAAAAAGCGCACCAAACAGTGACTTTTTCTGGATGTAATGGCCTCTCTTCAACTTCTTGAGGATTCTCAGAACCCCAAATACGACAATTTTGTTTATTAACATACACACCGAGTGAGAAATGTGCTTCAAAATTTTGTTCGAAAAATTGCCGTCCACCGCCTGTTGTTCAAGCACCCATTCCACGTATCTACGACGTTGTGAATGGTCAGCAGGCTTCAGTTGTTGCGTGAGCTCGACTTTATATGGATGTAGGTGTAGATCTAAATGCAAAATACGCTCTAATGTGCCACAAGACAGTCCTAATTCCTGGGAACGACAACACTTTCACTTACATCAGCGATATTTTCAGCGGAGCGAGCGAAACGATGATGCACAAGCCTTACAATATTTGTAACCGCTTCAGTCTCTTCAAATTTCTTCACAATTTTGGCAATTGCTTGCATAGTTGGACGATTATGTAAACCATAACCTCCTCTTAAAGCACGATATGTGGCTGTGGCAGAATCACCATTTTTGTAGTAAGTTTTGATAATTTTTATGCTTTGTGTGATAGTTAAGCGATCCATTTTCGTCAATGTCAGACTTTCAACTTAAAAGAAAAAAAAATTGGTTTAACGAAATGGATAACACGGTACATCAAGTTAGGTTCCTAAACATATGTGTGTTATGAAAAAATCCTCAAATATCGATATATAGGCTTGCCTATTACAAGTTATAAATTTGATACTATCCTTACAGAATAACAAATGATGCACGAGAAGATGAAATGGAAGAAAATATGGGTCAAGTTAACACGATGATTGGAAATTTAAGAAATATGGCTCTAGATATGGGTTCGGAACTTGAAAACCAAAACAGACAAATAGACCGAATCAACAGAAAAGTAAGATTAAATATATTTTAAGAAATTAACAAATATACTTACATATACTATGTATATACAATACACTTTATTACAGGCGGAATCGAACGAAGCGAGAATAGCCGTAGCAAATCAACGGGCACATCAGCTTCTAAAATAAATTCGTAGTCATAATTCAAGATTGTTTGTACAGCAGGCCTTTTATTTCAAACTGCATAGAGTTATTTCAGTATTTATATAATTCAATACAAGGCCTATTCATAAGGTCAACTCAAGTATAAGTCTGAGTTGACGGTAAACACTTGTATAATTATCAAAATTTTTAGTATATTTGTTATTGTTTATATCGGGCTATCCCCTTTTTTTCTAAATAAATTAGGTATTTCCTTATTCCAAATATTGTAATACAACTGTTTATGATATCACCAATGCCACCTGTTGTTTTTTGTGTGGTTTTTGCAAAACTGAGTAGATCCTATAAATAGGCCTTGATTCAATATATTGAAAAAATTGAGTATGAGCAATATTTATATTTGTTTATTATATTTTATAATAGTGTTTTATGTCAAGGGCATTATTTAAATTTTTAATTGCCGCCGATAAAATATTGATCAATTTAATTTAGAAAAATTTATTCATCTAGTTGATACTCGTAGTTGTTTTAATTAAACAATTATAGTTATTGAAAATATGACTTTTTTTATTCTAACTGTATAAAATACATACTTATATGCATATAAATATACTCGGATATACGAGTACGAGTACCTACAATACATGAACTATTTTTCTTATTAATTTTACATTTTTAATCTTCCGAAACTGGCGTATTTATAAAATCAGAACTTTGATAGAAGTGTGTACATATAACAAGACAACTCATTTCAGTTTTACCGGTATTATATGTAAAGATGCGTTAATTCCTGTTTGACTTGTACATACATTTATACATATGTACATATATACATACTTCGGAAATTTTTACTACCCTGCAGAAAATGCGGCTACTCGGTACACGCCTGTAAAGAGTAGTACCAAAAAGACTAATACCGTAGACAGACGACAAAGTTAGTTTGTTTATGAACTATTAAAAAAGCTTAATGTAGTATAAATTCAGTTTGGTTTTGTGCATTCACATTGGAGATAATGCGCAAGTTAATTTGAATTAAGTCAGCTAACGCACATTAACGCTATCGTCTGTCTACGGTATAAGACTAGTCCAAACATAACCCAAATGTATGAAAAAGCCGTGTTCCATTTAATATTGCAATGTTCTTGTCGAGGACTACGTGGTCCGTCTATGCATTACATAAGAGTAATCTAAAAACTAGTTTATGTTATTACTCCATGGAGTATGTACATAGGGTTAGCTTTGTAACTTTTTCGTATGTGTTAGTACTTCATGGAATATACTCGGTTGCTACTTTTAAAACAAGTTTATGTTAATAATCTACGGAATAGTTTAAATTTGTGCAATTTTTTTTTTTGTGTTTCCAAGTAATTTACCTTTTTGCTTAAAATCTGCTTTCGAAATTATAGCGTGTTTTAAAATGGCATAGTCCATGTCTACATTAGAATGGACTATTTTTTAACTACTCCTTATAAACTTAAATGGATTATGTACTCCAATATTTTCTGCAGGGTTATTCGTGGATTTGAAAAGAAAATACTTCTTTTAATATGTACTGCAAGGCCTTTTAAGCCGGTATGACATCTATCATGACTACGGTGACCATATTTTTTAAACCAAAATACTATAAAATTCAAACAAACTTTTATATGTATGTACATAGGCATGTTTTTATTATATTTATTATTTAAATGCAAAATTAACAAAATTAAAAAAAAAAAAACAAAATAAATTAAATTAACAAAGAACTCAAAAAATAACTAAAACTTCTTGAGATCATTAAATTAAATAATGTACCCAGCGGGAAAAAATTGATTACCTTATTTTATAATCAATTATATAATATACTACTTCAGAATATATTACTTTTGGAATCGAGAAGGTAATTTCACGTGGCACACAAGTAAATATTGATTACCATGTGTATTCCCACATCTATGAAGAAAGAAGTTATTGTGTGTTGGTTTTTGTCTTTTTCGTATATTTTGTTGAAAAAAAACTCTAATTTGTTTTTTTTTTTTCTATTTTACATATCGATTACCATGTACATTCCCACATATATAGAAGAAAGAAGTTATTGTTTTGTTTTTTCTTTTTCTTTCATTGTTAAAAAAATTCGTTATTTTTTACGCAAAAAATGTATTTTATTAAAGAATGCAGTTTATGTTTAAATGCGCAGAAGTGCAGACACAAAATTAATGTATAAGATTAATTAATATGTATTGAAAATATATAAATAAATAGATAATTATAGCTATTCGGGAATACATGTTTTACCGTTTACCATTTTTATCACCTATATCATTTCGTATCTTTTTTGTATTTATTTTAAAACTTAAATGTTTGCCAAATGTTTTTAATATGAATGTGATAAAATTTGGAGTTTAATAATAAGAGCGCAATTACAGGTGAAATAAAATGGTAAATAGTGAAACGAGTATTACCGATTAGCTACTATTATTTTATTTCTAGTGGTGGAAATTAATTTAAATTTATTATTGATAATGTAATATATTATAAATACTTACATTAATAATATAATACATTACAAATAATGCATCATAGAATTTATTCCTTCAAATTATTAATAAAAAATAATTTTATGCATTACCAATAATGAATTCTAATACTTATTACGGGGGGACAGTAAAAGAATTTATTACTTTCGTAGGACATGATCTGTGTTAAGCGTAATGCTTTCCGTAATCAATAGATTATACATTCCTTGTATTACCTCCTCCATTCTCATTGATTACCATTTCCCGCTGGGTATGTACATTGTACATATGCATGTACATAATTTTTAAAGGCCATAAAATAAAAATTAGTTTCTTGATATTAAACTAAAAGTTAAAGTTAAGTTTAAACAAAAATTTATGTTTTTATCATTAAGTAAACATTCAAAGTAGATTCACAGAAAGGTACATTGAAAGGATAAAATAAATTACAACTAATTTTGGTATTTTTTTTTTACCAAATTAGCATTTACTTTTAAATATTCTTTAAACTCTACACAATTCATATCATAGTTTAGTTGAGTGACTAAAATGACTTTGATGGTCTCCATTTTCATTTGAGTTTTTTCATTGGTCCAAATACTATTTAATACAGAAAATTCCCTTTCTGTTGGAACATTTGAACACAAACTGAACTCGACAACCTTCAAAATATTTTAAAAATTTATGTTTCTTTCACTAAAATGTTTAAAAATTTCTTCCCAACGCTCTTCTGCAGATTTCTAAAGATAATTTTTCTAAAGATGCGTATTTTTTAATTCAGTATCGTTTATATTTAAATCATTTCTCTTATCAGTAATGAAAACAAAACTGGAATCGACAGCTTCCCATATAGAAGTTTCACGTAAAAGAACCCATTTTATTATTTCAACTTCTTGATAAGTAGTGTCCCATTGATTTAAGTACTCAATGAAATCCGCATAAAATCTGCTTCCGATAGCTTTAAACTCATTCATATTAATAACTTTTTGCTGGTTTAGCTCAAAAACGATTTTTTAACTGCAATAGGTATCAATATTTTTTTTACGCTGAGATATTTCAAACTTCAGTCCATTAATACTGAGAGAAACTTCAGTCATACATATTTTTTTGAGACGCAATCTGAATTATATAATCATGAAACAAAGTAGCTTGACAATGAGTAAAGAAAAGCCAGGCTTCTGAAGCGGGATCGTCAAAAAAATTTTTTTAAATAGTTGGGCACTTTGAGATAAAAAGTATTTCTTTACTGGCTTAAAAAGCTTTAATATCCTTTCAATGAATGGTTTAAGAGTAAGCCATCTAGTCTTGCTAAATCCAAGTAATTTTTTTTATATTCTACATCTACTGTGCCTCAAATTAATTTAAGCTCTTCAACACGAAAAAAATAAAAGATACAAATAAAATAGAGAAAAATAAAAATATTGTTTTGTTAAGTTTTTACTTTTGCTTGTATTAGAAAAAAATTTCAAACATATATTATTATTTTTTAAATTTTTATTTTAATTTAATTGTACGCACTGTCAAACTTGGATTTTTGAAATCCATAATGCACATACGCGACGTATTTCGGTAGCTCTCATACAATATGTATGTGCATGAAACAGTTTTGACAAAAAATTTACGCCGTACGCTTTAATTCAGGTACAACCCTAAAATGCAAAGAAGAAATAAGATGGTATACCATGAAAAGAAATTTTTGAAATTATTTTATTGAAACCATATTAATTAACAAAAAAAAAAAAAACACTTTGAGGCATGAAAATACAGAACAAAAACTAAAAATTAAATAAAATACACAACATTTTTATGTTTTTCCTAATGAATAATTTATACAAAACACGGGTTTCAAATACAGAACTGTTCTGCATAATACAGAACGGATGGTCACCGTAATCATGACATACAATATATAATTAATCATCATAATTAAATAAAGTAATTTACTCCAGTTGGTCCATCATTATTTTACTAATAATACATTTTACAGCGATAGATACTATCAAGCTAAAGACACGACCGAATAGTGCAGGGACGAATACGTAACAATTTGGGTTTTTACAACACATGCATACGTTTTTTTTTTCCTGACCGTTTTCCGTGGAGCGTTATGTGACGCACATAATATTAATTAATACACAGTATTGCCATTCTGCAAAAAATCTATATGCATTTCCTTTTCTTCATTGAATATTACCATTTTCAACATAGAAAAAGTAATCATAACATGACAGTGAATAGAAAAACAGGTGCTAATTGTAAACAAACAAAAGATAGAAAGTTATATTTTTCGAAGTTGGTAAATATATTCATATCTATATAATATAATATACATATTATAAAAATATGTGAATTGTGGAAATAAAACATGTACTCATGTATGTATGTGTTTATTATAGCAGCATACCTGCATACAAATGAGAATAATATTCGTCGTATTATATTGAATTTTTTGAAACGTATATACATAAATTTCGTTTTCGTTTCACAAGAAATCCGTGTTACAAAACCTGAAACAGTTTGTCAGTTCGTTTACGTTTTTTACACACACAAAAAGATGACATTCGCATTATATGAACGCAAATTTGTTTGACGTTTATACTTCTACGTGCGTTATAGAAAAATCGAGTTCTAAAAACAGGATGGAAAACTCAAATATGTATGTAGGTACACGCATATGTATGTACATAAGTATGTAGCAGTGAGGTAATTTAATTCAAATATAACGGGAAAACATGTGCATGTCGTTATTTTTAGTTTTATCATTGTTGTTTATTTAATTAACTTACATTGTAACACTTTTGAATACCTGATATTTGTTTTAGATATTTGAACTAAACAAATGCTTTTTCTATTGTTTATTCTTATGTGTCATACCGAACCATGATGAAATAATAATAGGTGGTGCTGAAGAACCAACCTATTAATCCTAGTTATTTACACAATTGTTTCGTTTTTCTATAGCTTTGTTGTTATTTTCTGTTTTGTAGTTTGTTTTTCATATATTTTTTGGCATTATAAGATTCAAAAGCCTGTTTTTTGTATTTGTGTACCTTGCCACCCCACCTTTATTATTTTGCATGTACCGAACTTTAAATGAAGAAAATAATTTATGATTCTCAAATCAAATTAAAGAAATGTTATTAACGAATACACTAAAAGATATATACATGCATACATACTAATGTATGTAAAATATAGAATATATTGTTTTCTTTTCAACATTTAGATATAAAATAAAATTATATCAAATTAAAACTAATTTCAATTAATGTTAAGAGCTGAAGACTCGGGTTCGAGCCCCAGGAATTTCAATTAATTTTTTATCATTAAATTATTTATTAGTGTTGTTATAGCATGCACAAATAAAAGTTTATCAACATTAATAAAGGATTAATTAATTGAAATAATTTATTTCTGTACTATACTATAAGAGAATGGCAAACAAGTGAATAAATATATAATTTCGATTGTTAAAATGTAAGTAAATTGTAAAGATACTGTAAATTATTCTAATATACAACATACATATATGTTTTGTTAAAATGTAAACTAAGAAGCTAATAATAATACTCATCCTGTTTTAACTTGGTTTGTCTCATTTATATTTTTGCTCACTTTAATATATAAATGGGATAAACCTAAACTTAAATATAATTTATTTGCTTAGTAAGTAAGTTGTATATACATAATACATACATATATATAAAATTGCTACGATGCTCACTCTCTAAACGATTTTTTAAAGAGTACAACAATGTAAAAACTTATTTATTTAAAAAGTTATTGAATAAAAGTAATAACAATTTAACAAAGTTTTGCTTAGATTTCAGATACTTATTTATTTTTGACAATACTACATATACAAAATCAAATACTACTCTCCACTTATGTGGATAAAATGGAATACGACTAATAGCGATAAAATTAAAAAAGTTGTAATTCTGATTCATCCAAATAAGATGACAGTTACAAAAATACATTGATTGTGAAAATTAGTGTTATGCTTGACAATATTTTAGCTAACTCTCATTACAAGTAAATAGGAAAAAGATATTTCCGATAAATGATTTATGTAGAAAAAAAAAAAACTCAAAGAACAATCTTTAGTTAATACCCAGCATAAAATTTTTCAAATTTGGAAGCAATGAATAAAATTGTAAGCAATAATGGAAACATTATACTGTTTATTCATACCTTAATGCTTCCAAAAATGCTACAGGATAAGGTATTATTTTTGATTTTTTGATACTATTTGCTTACTGGTTGCAATAAATTTACATTTCTATTGGGTTTTAGCGGCTCATGTCATATAAAATTCATGCATTATTGATGCGCACGTGTAAGTGATTGTTCACAATTTCTCCCTTAAAAAAATAGCTTACTGCTAAGCACTAATTTCTGCTGGGTATACCGACAGTAGAGCCTGATATGTATTATTATGATAGTCATTACAACAACAACGCTAGGTCAGTTTTTCTTTTAAAACTAAATGAATGCGATGTTCTAGCAAGTATACTGTCTATTAAGTCAAATACAGTCGGTGTAGATGATATTAACCCAAAGTTTCTGAAAATTCTTTTCCCTTTTTTTACTTTCTATTATTACTGAAATTGGGGTTATTCTACCTAAAATTGCACAAAAATGTAGAAAATGACAAAATAGTAAGAATTTACAGAAATTGGAAGTAATTGTACCCACAGTTGCATAAAAGAGTAGAAAATGACGATGAGTTTTGCATTAGAACCAACCATGAGCTGTATTAGCTCCTCGGCGATGTGCGCGTTGTTCAGCACATTAACATCCAGCGGCTACGCTGGCGCGGACATATTGTTCGGATGGAAGAATCTGCTCCAGCGAGAAAAGTTTTCGATGCGAAGGTAACTGGACGTCGGCGTAGAGGATGACTGTGTTTACGTTGGAAGGACCAAGTTGATTAAGCCCTGTCGTCAATTGGTGTGACCAACTGGAGAAGGCGTGCGCTTAGCAGAGACGCTTGGAGACTAGTGTTAAGGCAGGCCAAAACCCGTTAACGGGTTGTTATGGCCATCTAAGTAAGTAAATAATAAATACAGTATTTCTAAATGATGTTTTCTTTTGATAATAATACTTAATAAAATTTTATGTGTGTCATGAAAATTATTTGTGTAGTTTAAACACTAAATAAGTTGCATTATTTCATATATGTATATCCAGAAGTATTTATTATCTCAAGTCAAATCGGTTTCCTGCGCCGCCCTTTTAATGGTATTTAATAGGCCTTAAGAATAAGAATCAAAAATGGTATAAATCATTTTTGGAAAAACTCTAGTTTAGGAGATATTTACCAATAAACTTAAAAATTTTCCAGGTGTTAACAGTTTTTTGTACTTTTTGTGATGTGCGCGTGTGGGGGTTAAACACTATGTAGGTTGGCAACGCCACACAGTGGTTTCTCTTATATGGAAAAGCGGTCAAAAATCAATATCTCCAAAACTAAAAAAGCTTGGGTCTTCAAAATTTTTCAGCTCATTTCATGCCCGAAGAACTTAAAGTTGGCAAATTTTTAGGAAAAATATTAACAGCTGTAGCCACAGTAACCACTTTATCTTTTAAGGGTTAATTGGCTTATAAATCTGTTTTAAAATAATGTAGTAAAACACTATGATTTCTTTAATAATTCAAAATTAATGTTTAGCTTTATTTTGTGTCAACTTATTTGTTACAAGAAAAAAACGGAAGAGAAAGATGGATAAAAAGAAAAACTTTAATTACAGCTTTTTTAAAATGTCGATTTGAGGATAACATATGATCTACAGCTTTAACAATTAAGAATGCACAAATGCATAATATGGCAACTGCATAAATATGTCAACACCCCTTCTCATTCTAAATTGTTAAAAAATCTTCAACTCCGATGTCAGGTGTTTGATTCTATGTGGTGGGAGTGGTTTTGTTAATAAGTCAGCATGCATCTCATTTGTTGGGCAGTATTTGCATTTGATGACATCTTTAGCAACATAATCTTTGACAAAATGATATTTTATGTCGATATGTTTTGTTCTATTATTTAATTTGAAACCTTCAATAATTCGAATGCAACTTTGATTGTCTTCATTTATAACGATTGGGCCGTGTATCTTTTCTCCAAAATTTAGCAATAATTCTTTTCATAAGGCTTCCTTCGATGCTTCTGCTAGTGCGATAAACTCGGCTTCAGTAGAAGATAGAGCTACACATGTTTGTTTTCGACAAGCCCATGAGACTACAGCTCCATAAACCTTAAAAATGTAGCCGCTATTTGATTTTCTGTTGAGTCTATCTTCTCCCCAATTGGCGTCTGAATAACCTACAAGAGTTTCATTATTGTCTGGAGTTAAATGTAGTTTCATATCTGCAGTGCCTTTTAAATATCTTGCTACCCTTTTCAATTCATTCCAATCTTCTTCATTGGGATTTTTTATTTTTTGACTTAGGAGATTAACTGCAGCTGTTATATCCGGTCTTGTGTTCAATGCTATATATAATAAGCTTCCAATAAGCTTTTGATAATTTTTGTTGTTGTTTAACATATTTTGTTCTACATTAGATTTTCCATAAGATACCTCCAGGGGAACGGATGATGGTTTTGAATCTTGAAGTCCATTTTCTTTCAGAATTTTATGAATATATTCAGTCTGTGATATTGAATAGGTACCATGAGTCGAACGCCACACTTATAAGCCCAGATAATTTTTGATTTGTCCTAAATCATGAATTTTAAATGCAGTACTAAGAATTTTCTTTATTTTTGATATTGTTGTTTCTTCTTTAGAGGAAATGAGGATATCATCGACGTAGATTAACACGAATGTCAAGTCTACCCCTTCTGAAAATGAATATAAACAAGGATCAGAAGTACTTTGTTTAAAATTTGATTTTATCAAGACGTCATGTATTGTATGATTCCACGATCTTGCAGATTGTTTGAGTCCATACACATATTTTTTAAGTAAGCATACCTTATTTTCTTTACCATCTACTATGAACCCTTCTGGTTGTTCCATAAAAATTTTTTCATTTAGAGTACTATTAAGAAAAGCAGTTTTGCAGTCTATATGATGTATTTTAAAATTTCTTTTACCGCTTAATGCAAAAAGAGTCCTTAATGTTGTATGTGAAACAACAGGTGCAAAAACTTCGCTATAGTCTATACCATATTTTTGAGAGAAACCACGCGCTACTAACCTCGGCCTTATATTGTACATTTTCACCATCTAGCCTTTTTTTAAATACCCATCTGCATCCAATTACATTTTGATCTTTTGGTCTGTTCACCAATGTCCAAGTGCCATTTGCATTCATGGAGCCAATTTCTTTTTTCATAGCCTCAAGCCAACTTTCATGTTCATCGCACATTGCAGCTTCTTCATAATTAGTAGGAATATCATCCTTAACTAAATTTAAATAGCGATTCGGAATTTTTCCTTTTGTTTGCCGTTGTAATCTCCTTGGTTCTGGGGTATCATTCTGATTTTTCTCGATGTCCGTACTGGACTCTGATGATAACGATAAACCGTCATCAAAATCACGTGTATCACAAAATTCTTCGCTATTGCTGTCATTTTCTTTGTCTTTATCATTGTCATAAATTTCATCGCTGCTGTTGTCATTGCTTTTATTTCTATCATTGTCAGGGACTTCATCGCTGTTTTTGTCATTATTTTTAACTTTATAACCGTCTCGCTTGAGATAAACTTCATTATATCCATTCGGTGTATCATCATACTTATTAACATCTTCTATTCTACCAGTAAATTTTACATCTCTTGATATGTGAATTTTGTAGTTTTTGTCAAGCATACGATAAGCTTTAGAATTGTGGTCGTAGCCAACAAAAGTCATCTTTACAGACTTATCACTTAATTTACTTCTCTTCACCTTAGGAATGTGTACAAAACCTGATTCACCGAATATTCGTAAGTGACTTAAATTTGGGGCAGTATGTAGTAATTTTTCATAGGGTGTAACGCCCGTTGTTCGTGTTATACTTAATTCTGTTTTGAAGATAATTTGCTGTTGACACGGCTTCTCCCCATAACGCCTTTGGTAACTTAGATTCAGCCAGCATACACCTTGTCATTTCAATGAGAGACCGGTTTTTCCTTTCTGCAACGCCATTCTGTTCAGGACTGTAGCCTGCAGTATATTGTATCTGTATACCCTCGCGCTCTAAAAATGTTGTTATTTCTTTATTCATATATTCTTTGCCTCGATCTGACCTTAATATTTTAGGTTTATTACCAAATTTGTTCTTTATTAACGAAATATAATTTTTAATTTTTTCAAAAACCTCAAATTTGTTTTTAATTAAGTAAATGTGACAATAACGACTAAAATCATCTATTAAAGTTAAAATGTAGCGGTTACCACTGGGTGTAGGCGTTTCCATGGGTCCACATAAGTCCGTGTGAATTAATTCAAAATTTTTCGTTGAGCTGACCCCAGTTCTTTTAGGAAATGGTGTTCGAGACGACTTTCCGATTGGGCATATTTCACAGATATTGGTGTTATTACATGATTTTAAATTTAGACCTTTAGCTAGTTGTTTTGAATCCATAGCTCTAATTGCGTCTATATGTCTATGACCCAATACTTTATGCCAATAGTGAACACAATTATTACTGCACATGTTAAGTTGATATAAACGTTCTTCACATCTGTACATAAATAAGCCTGATTCAGATTTAGCAAGTAATAACACACTACCATTTTTGCTTACGATGCATTTATCACTTTTAAAATCAATATTGCAACCCTTTTCTGTTAGTTGTTTTACAGATAATATATTGTTGCTTAGTTCTGGTATATATAACACATTTTGAAGAATTATGTTGTTGTATACTTTACCATTTTTCTGTAATTTTATTTTAACTACTCCTTCACCACTAGACATTACCTTTTCATTGTTAGCAAGAAATATTGGTTTTGATATATATCTATTTAACCTTATAAAAGCCTTTTCATCATTGGAAATATGACATGACGCTCCAGAGTCTATAATCCATTTGCCTAAACCTTCTGTTACTACAAAACACGAATCATTATGTGTAGTCATCAAGCAGATATCACTGTTAGTAATTTTATTAACCTTTTGTTGTTGTAATTGTTTCCTTTTCCATTCATTATAGCGTATGCAATTTTTCTTCATGTAACCTTTTTTGTGGCAAAAGTAACATTCTTTACCTGAGTTAAGCTTTTTACTTCCAATTACCATTGCCTTCTGTGCATCTGTTCTATCACTTTTACGTCTAGCATATTCTTCTATTAATTTTGACTCTACATACCCAATTGTCAATTCTTCTTCTGTACGAGATTCGAACGCTGTTATTAAATTATTGTAACTGTTTGGCAAACTGCTTAGCAGCATAGCTATGTTCCACTTCTCATCAAAAGCATTTTCACCAAGATTATGTAATTTTAAATATAAATCTTTCATTAAACCAACGTGAGCTTTGACATCATCGTCATCATCTAATTTCATGGAACAAATTTGCCTCATTACGCTTATTTTGTTACTTATCGTTTTTCTTTCGTGATAATTTTGAAGACTTTGCCACATTTGAGCTGCTGTTGTACATTGCCTTATCAGGTGCAATTGGTCATCTTCCACAGACAAATATATTGTTGCTCTGGCGATATTATCGTTCCTTATCCACTCGTCTGCGTCCTCTTCTGGTTTATTCTTATTTAAAACTTCCCAGGCTCCTTCCTTAATCAGCAGCATCTCTAATTTAAATTTCCATGTGAAGTAGTTGTCAGCATTTAATTTAGCAATTGATGTTTTTATTTCGCTCGACATTTTCCTTTATAATTTTATTATATAATGAAATAAAATACTTTATTTGTAGTGCCTGGGCCCATAACCTGTAGTAAAACACTATGATTTCTTTAATAATTCAAAATTAATATTTAGCTTTATTTTGTGTCAACTTATTTGTTACAAGAATAAAACGGAAGAGAAAGATGGATAAAAAGAAAAACTTTAATTACAGCTTTTTTTAAAATGTCGATTTGAGGATAACATATGATCTACAGCTTTAACAATTAAGAATGCACAAATGCATAATATGGCAACTGCATAAATATGTCAACAAATAAAGTATTTTAATATGAAAATTTGGTTGGTTCTAATTCGAAACTCATCGCCATGCATTAGAGGACCAAAGATCTTACGAAGAACTTTTCTCTCGAAGACCCCCAGGACCGCTGTATCGGCACAAGACAGCGTCCATGCTTCCGCACCATAGAGAAGCACCGGGAGAATGAGCGACTTGTAGAGTGTTAATGTCGTCGCACGAGAGAGGTCTCTATTACTTAACTGCCTACCGAGACCGTAGAAGCACCTGTTGGCCAGTGTGATTCTTCGCCTGATCTCTAGGCTGACATCATTCTTGCTGGTAATGTCGGTGCCAAGTTAGATGAGCTCCTTGACCACATCGAATGTATAGTTGCCGGCTGTAACCTGGGAGCCGATACGATCAACGTCCCTACTCGTCGACAACATGTACTTCGTCTTGCTCTAATTTACCGCAAGACCCATTTTAGGAGACTCCTCTTATCGGGCTATAGAACGCTTTCTTATAGTCGACAAAGAGGTGGTGTGTGCAACTTGACTTTCATGGGTCTTCTCCAGGATTTGGCGCAGTGTGAATATCTGGTCAATGGTGGACTTACCAGGTCTGAAGCCGCACTGATAAGGTCCAATCAGTGAGATGGCGAATGGCTTCAGTCGTTCACACAATACGCTCGTAAGAACTTTATATGCGATAGGGAGAAATAATCAAATATTAAGCGAATTTAAAACTCCTTGACTTAAACTACTTCTTTTCTTTGTTGGTAAGTTTATGGCTCCAGAAATAAATGGATCTGAACTTAAAAAGAGGCGATTTAAAAGATCTGTATTTGTAGCTATGTGCAATATTTTTCGTGTATATTGCAATCTAAACTATTTTATATCCTTATTTTTCGCTTCAGCTGTTTCCTCCGATAATTCACCTATTGACACTAATGCATGTTTGATTACCTCAGGTCCATGGATAAGAATTTTGTATACCGATGAAGGGAGGTAGTACCAGGGATACTCCTTCACAAGTTTTCTTGCTGTCTCTACAGCATATTCCTCAAACTTTTCGGCATCAATTTGAAATCCAGAATTTATAGCTTGGAGAATTGTGGCACATCTATGCAAAATATTCTTACCGATTGCTGTTATTTTTGATGAAAGGTTTACACTTTGAAAAATTTCCGCGCTGTGTTACCATCATTCAAATTTCCGCAACCACCAGCTTTTGGCCTATCTACCAAAAGTCAAATTTCGGCCCAAAATCGTTGTTGAATCGTTGTTGTTTTCTCTTCAAAACACATGACTTTTTGTTCTTACTGATCTTCCATTTTTTAGCTCTAATATGTACGATAAGTGAATGAAGTACTCAAAAAATCGTAGGTTGGCATGTAATGGTGACAGTCCGAATTCGTAACGAGCTTCATCTACTTTTTTTTTAGAGGCATTTTTCAATGTCATTCATTTCTTAAGGTAAGGCACCACTTATGTGACATTTGCAGAGCGTTACAAACTTTACCGTCAACCATGGTCAGTTTTATGTCATGCGCTATACGTAATTTTTGTTTTGTTTTATTTATTTCGGTGGGAAAAAGTGCAAAAATTTTCGATTTAAAATAACGTTCCTCATTTTGACACAGTTGCGAAGTTTCTTTTTTAAATTGAAACCTCAACGGCATGCAATAACGGGCGCGGGTTTTTCCAAATTATAATTTTGTTTTCCGTGACAAGTTGAAGAGGAACATAAAACTTCACAAAGAGGAAACTGTCATCCATAAGCCTATTCGGCTTCTGCTAAAATTGGCTATGAATAGAATCCCCATTTTCCAATCAGTGTTAAGTGTTTTTCTTCTGGACCTAATGCTTGATCAAGAACTTGATTTTGCATTTGCACAATTCAATTAGGAGAGCTTGTAGATCGACCTCTGCACTCGACTCTGTAACAATAATATTTCCTGTGCTTGGATAACAAGTTTTCTTAGCTGCCAAGATACTTTTATAGCCTGGGAAAAAATTTTTAGATATTTTTTATTCACAAAATCTTTTATAGTTAAGTACTGTCGCTTAGTAAGTCGTGTTTCAACGAAAAGAGCCAAAACTTCGTAATCCTACATATTGTCAAAAATTTAAAAATTTCTTAGCAGGACGACACGCTTTTAGCTAGGTGCAGGTTTTTCTTTTTCAAGGGATTTTGCTTCTAGCTGAATAGTTTCAAAACTTTCAAACCATTTTTTATGTTCCTTCAAAACAATTATTTTGCTTCGATGATTTTTCGTCCAAAGCTTACCAATCTGCTTACAAAGGATTTTTATTTAAAACTTTTGTTAAATGGCTAAGGTCAAATTTAGCTTTTTTTTCTGCATTAAATTTTTCTTCCATAATTTTAAATATTTTGTTTGCTTTCGAATGATAAATACCAGAAAATTGGAACTGACAGAATAAATCTTGTACTTTAATTTCCATATTGATATTTTTGAAACTTTTATTACTTTCGCGAAAACAATTAATTATAAGAATTAAAATTTGACATTTGTTTGACACTTTTCAAATGCAATGAGTAAGCTGCACTTAAACTGAAAGTCAAATACCTTAAAATTGCAATATAAAGATTAAAACAACAACAATTAAAAAAAATTTAATTTCTCTTTACTCATATTCTTGAAAAGAAATAGTACAAAACAAAATGCGATGCACTATTTTTCATCGGATGACTATGTAAATCACACCCATATGCGAATATATGCAAAAACCCGCGGCCACAATATTTTTTAATTTAAAGGGGGATAAAAAACCTACAATTTGATCCATAACGCGTTGTTGGCAGATGATGTTTTGGAAAAACGTGTGTTTTAAAAAGGTCAACTTTTGTTATTTAATTTGGTAGAAAATAAGTTAAAATTTAATGTTTGTAGGGTTTTTGGAAACTTCTGCCACAATATCGCGAATAACTTTTTGGATAAACTTAAGTTTTCTTTTATGGCTATGCAACAACAATATATGCAATATAAACATACCTCCACTTTCAACGGACACAAACAATAAATCTCACCAAAAAACAACAAAATTTGTTAGATTCTTAAAATGTAGAGTGTTATCAATAAATTTTGTGCAATAAAGCTTAAAAAAAAACAATAAATTTTTTGATTTTTGGCCATGCACATCGGTGTGAGAGATGAGAGAAGAGAGAAAAAAACGCAAAAATAATATTTGTAACAATTAGCGACAAGAAAGGCAAAAACAAAAGAACAGCTGAAAATTGAAACGGGGTTATGAAGCCTGGAAGGGACGAAGGTGATAAAAGGAGGTGTGAGGATAAAAGACGTTACCAGAATATAGAACGGTCAGCAAAGGAGAAAAAAGAAAAATTTATGACACGGCGTGAGTACGGGCGGCCGACCTTTTCCTGAAAAAATTGGCGCAAATTTGGTGTTCTAAAAACTTTTATTAAACTATTAAAGGAAAACCAAAACTAAAAATTATATATAATAAACCGTACAATAAGTTGCAAAAAAAAACTTAAAATAATTACATTTTAAAACTAAAATATTGTACATATAGAAGATAAAATGGATAAAGTGAAATACAATTTAAAAGTTAAAACAATATCAGTATGTTTCTATATTACAAGGCAATCGCTTCACAAGCAAGTACGTAAGAAAACAAGTTTTTTTTAATTCAATTGTCTAACTTACGTTTTCTTACGTAACTCCTTTCATTTTGTCAAATTACATTATTGCCAAGATATACATATATAATCTGTTTGGTGAATTTTATTTTTTTCATACCCTTCATTAGTGAAAGGCAGTCATATTTCTGTTGTCAAAATAATTTGTGTTAAATTTTTTTTATTATATTTGTCTATTTTGTATTGTCTCTGTAATCCAAATTGTAAAGGTAGAATTAGCCGAACGTTCATGTAACGTAGTGGTTTCTAGCATAAAAAACCATGCAAATGGTTATCCAAAATAAATGTCACGTTGACGGAACAAAACAATCTGTATAAAATAGAATTTCTAAACATTTTTACGTAACATTTCAATGGGAGTGATGGGACTATTGTATGTTAAATGGCAATGTGGCCGAAATGCCCTTTTTGTACTTTCATGCTTATATGTAAATCATTTTCTTTTTTATGTGTACAAAAAGACTAATTTTTAAAGCCTTCAGATACATATTATGATATTTATGTATGTGATTAATTTAAATTTTTATGTGCATATAAAGTTTGTTTTTAATTGTTGTTAATTTACAAGTCCCATATCTTTGTCATTTTGTGGGTTACACAGACGAATTATATACATGCCAAATGAAAAATTATTCGGTTATCTAAAAAGACGCATATGGGATGCATGATTGATTTACGTGTTAGCTAGTTACCGAGATAATTCGAATTTTTTTAAAAATGTCTTGTTTAAAAATTTAACTTTTTCGTTTCCGGTTCACAATGGACCAATTGATCCGATTCAATAAATAATGACTTTGAACCAAAAATTTAATATTTAGTAGTAGTATAAGAGTAAATCTTTACGAAGCATAAAATATAAGAAGTAAATATAATATGCTCTTATTTTGGTGCTTCTGGTACTTTTTTTTAACTTTGTGTTAATTTAACAACATTCATCAATGCTCTAAAAAGCTGGCTTCATATTGCCATTTAAAAATTTAAATTTTTTGTTTGTGCTGCGTTTTGTGAAAAGTACGTAAAAAATATAATAAATTATATAATCAATATTAATAAAATAAAAAATTCAATATACATAATATGAAATGTATGCTTTTGGGGGTGAGCATGTCTCTATGGCCATTTCGTCTCTGCTTAATCCTTTCGGAACGAGTGGTGCGCATATGTACTACAAAAGTTCAAACATCTCTTAAAGTTGTAGCATTCACATTCTTTGATTTCAAATTGTACCATTCCATTTTTTAAACTATTGATATTGTTTTAAAACGGTATATTTTTTAATAGTACTGCAAACACGTGCTCAGTTTATAGATTTTTCTGACAGTTTATTTCGCGTTTTTTTAAAGATTTTGCAATAAGTAGACGTAAATATCAAATTAAAATAATACATTTTTAAAAGAGGAAGCGAGTTATGTCTATAATTTAGATCAGGTTAGAACTTTTTACATTTTATTCCCGTTTATTTTAATATTTTTGGTGGTGGTACATATATCGGTCCGATCGCTAGTACATATCCTCTAGATACTAAAAATTGTTTTCTGGATTCACACAGCTTGTACCTAAAAAATTCTGAATCCTGAAGATATTCAAAAGTTTTTGGAGGAAGACAGTGATACTGATACTTTTCCGCTTCAAGTAGTGATAACTACAACCTGAGTGATGACTGTGCCAGTGACGAAAGTGAGTCAGATGATGTTGGAGAAGATGATATTATCAAACAGATAATTGAAGATATATCACCCAACAATCAAGTAGATACTAGTAATTGCGAGTGGCGTACTTCTGAACAGGATTTTATTCCAAAGATATCTTTACCTACTACTCGCAGCTGCAAAATATCTGAACATATTCAGCGCAAATCAAGTATTATTGAATTTTTTTAAACATTTTTCGAAATCAGCTTACATGTATGTATGTATATAACTCAGTGCACAAATGAGCGCATTCAAATATAGATGAATGCACAACCTAAAAAGAAAAAAGTAAAAATAACGGCAACTAATAGTGGTGAAATAGAACTCAGCAATTTGTCTCATTCCTAAGGCGCTTAACAATAATATAATAATTAATAATATATGTACTGTCCTTTCCAAAATTCCAATACAATGCGCAGCATTCAGTAGAAACTTACCTCTGAGTATTGGTCTCAAATAAGAAAATAAAAAAAATAGAAGTGATTATAGAGTGCATGTTTATTATGTCCTACAATCGCCTTCCTTCTATAAAAGACTATTTGTCACTTCACAAATCTTTCGGCAATCAATCAATTTAAGAAGCAATTTTACGTGATCGTTTCCTCTTTATATCATCTATGATGTACTTCGCAAGGGTTGAAAAACCACCAAATTGTAACAAAACTTACTATATAGATGATTTGGTAGAATGTTTGAAGAAAAATTTCCTAAAGTGTAGACGAATCTATGACAAAATTCAATGTCCGTAGCACACTAAAGCAGTACATGACTCTCAAGCCTATTAAAAAGGGTATAAAATGTGGCTGCGATGTCATTCTATTACTGGATACACATATGTATCCATATATAATCAGTTACAGCTGCGTGCAACTAATTAAGGACACGAAGCTTACATGTGAGCTTGAAGCAAAAAAATAAAAATAGTTGTATATATTGTCAAAATTTTTCCAAGTTTAGTTATTTAAACTCTTAGTCGTAGAAAATAACTGTTTATTGTGTCAATTAAATTATTTTTTATAAAGCAGTGAGCCATATTTTAAAGAATATTGAATTCAGTCGTGCATATAATTAAGGACACATCGTAAAATTTAAGAAAAATTTGTATTTATTAAAAAAAAAATCAATATTTTGTTGCAAAACCCTTGTTGTCGATAACAGCTTGACACCTGCGAGGCATCGAGCTAACCAGATTTTCACATACACTAGTTGGAATGGCCTCCCAAGCTTTCTTTGTTTCGGCGAAGAGATCATCAAAATTGTTTATTTTTACTGCGCTTACTTTGGTTTTTACAACTTGCCATAAATTCTCAATCGAATTGAGATCTGGACTGCATGAAGGCCAATCAAGTACAGTGACCGAATTGTTAATAAACCATTGTTTGACGTGATGAGCCGTATGCTTCGGGTCATTATCTTGTTGAAATATCCATGTTACTGGCATATTCTCGCCTGCATACGGCATCATTGTATCGCTTAGGATTCTTACATATTGGAACTTGTCCATGTTTCCGTCAACTTTGTGCAGCGGTCCAAAACCGCGTGACGACATAGCACCCCAAAGCATAATCGAACCTCCTCCATGCTTTAAAGTGGCCCGGGTGTATCTTGGATCAAATTCTTTTAACTTTGGCCGGCGAACATATTTTTTTCCATCGGGAGACACTCTATTAATTTTTGTTTCGTCCGAAAATAACACTCTTTTCCATTCCACAGCGGTCCAATGGCGGTATTTTTTGCAAACTCTATTCTGGATCCCATAACCATTAAAACCCAAAATGAGATTATGTTATGTTTCTTGAAAATAATACGCTCTCCCCTTTTATAAAATTATTATATATTTCAATTTAAATTTACAAATTAATAAAATGTTGACAAGGTTCTATATGTGAACTAACAAGAGTATGAATAACGAATGAATAATATTTTAAGTATACATAATAATATATAGAATTATATACAAATGTGTGATTACAGAAAGATAGCAAATCTGCCTAGTAATGACATTACAGTCTTCCACGCTTAAAATGGCACAAAACGTACTGGAGGGTTTCTGACACGATTTGATTTTCTTAACTCTTCTTGTTCTTCTAAAGCTTGTGGTTGAGTACATGACTCTGGATTAATTTCATCGGTAGTATTTGCTACTTTAGTTTCTATTTGAACTTCTTCAATTCTGGTCTTTTAAAGCACACGAGTTTCAGAAGATGTGACTGTTCCTATAGGTATCATTACACCTGATTTAAATAACTGGTTTATATGCCGCTTTATCTCGTACCCGTTGTCCAACTTTACTTTATAATGTACTCGGCCAAACTTTGATTTTATAGTTCCAAATTTCCATGTCGGTTTGCCTTTATCAAACCATCGCAACTATACTCTCTCTCCCACGTTAATTTGACGCACCAATGCAGTCGTAATTATCGATCTTGAGTGTTTAATTCGACGTATTGCATCTAATTTGATTCTTATGTCTCGACTCAGATAAAGTTTTGAAGGACTTTCTTCATTCGCTAACTGAATTGCCCTGTATCGAAAAAGAATTTGTTGTACTTTAATATTTATTGGTAATTTATCTCCTTCCATAGCATTTAACTTAGTATTTGAACATATCTTTGTTGCTGGATGACCTGGGGCTCTGAACTTTTGAATGATTTTTTTTTTATTATTTATTAATTCATTTAAATTACAATATATGTCTGTACAATTTTAATTTAGCCTCAGCGCCTTATAGGCATTTTTGAGGCAAGTTGGCAATTTCCCAAACTTCAAAATATTATTTACAGCTTATCAACTATAAAACAATATAATATATATATATATAAAAAAAATTCTTATTTTTATTAATATGTACATATAAGTATATAAAATCATGTTTTTTTTTTTCTTTTGAATGACAAAAATTATTTTTGGCGTTATTAATCTACAAAAGACTTTCTAAATTTTCAAATATATATTCTTTTATTTCCTTTTTAAAAGATGATATTCTAGTAATTGATTTAAGTCTCAAAGGCAATTTATTGTATTCAAGACCACCAATATAATCAATACGCTGCCTGGTTGTTTCTAACCTGCATCTAGCAATATATAAATTATTTTGATTTCTTGTATTGAAAAAAACTTGGTTCTGAGAGAAACCAATCGATCTTGTTATATATGTTACGAGTGGACTTAAACATATATATTAAAAGCTGATATTTATATTGGCCGCAAATGGGCAAAATGGGTTTACAAATTTCCCTATATAGCAGTAGAATTGGATATCGCAACGGTAAATTGTAAATAGTTTTCAAGGCTTTATTTTGCATGACTTGCAGTGTCTTTAATTCATTTCCTGAATGCATATATTATTGCCATATAATTTATATGACTTTGTATCATGGACTGATAAATTAATAGTTTTGTTTTAAGATTGAGTTTATTTTTCATTTTATATAATATTCCATGAACTGGTGCAATTTTATCTCTTATCTTATTAATGTGCAGATTCCATGCCAAATTACTTTGCAGTATTGTTCCTAGATATTTTACCTCATTTGTTTCCTGAATTAAATTTCCATCAATCTGAATCGCAAAGCTATTAGTCTGCATATTTGAGCGTGGTCTAAATCTGACTAACTTGGTTTTGTTTCCGTTCAGTTTCAGTTTGTTTATACGAACATATTCAAGAATTAGAGCAACATCTCGTTCCATATAAGTTTTCAAGCTCAAGTCATATTTGTATGGATAAAATAGGCAAACATCATCGGCAAACATATACAATTTACCCGTAAGTTGTAAATTAGATAGATCATTTCAATAAATAGAAAAAAGCAACGGCCCTAAATAACTACCCTGAGGTACCCCGCTTTGTACATTTAATATGTCACTTCTTACGTTGCCTACCTGAACAAATTGTTTCTTATCTTTAAGGAAACTTTCAAAAAGTCTGTATTCCTTTCCTATAATTCCATAAAATTTCAATTTCTGTAGCATTATTTCATGATCAACAAGATCAAAAGCCTTACTAAAGTCCAAAAAGAGTCCTGCTACTCCAGTTGAACCCTTGTCTAACTCAATACAAATTAAATGTACAGCATTCAACACAGCCTCTTCAGTACCACATCCTTTCCTAAATTAAAACTGATATTCGTACATAAAATTATTCAGGGTTATTCTGAAATACGCTAAAATGACAGTTCGGCTTTCTATTAAATGCGCTGGTGAACATCGATATTTTTTGTTATCAAATCGTTATCTCGACATATTCTACAGAACGTGGTGAATAAACAATTCATAATTTTTCTTTCGACAGCATCTGTGGCGCGTTTGGTATAGAAAATTAAAAATATTAAAAAATTAAAAATATGTAAGTACACATACGTACCAATAAAAAACACACAAAAAAATATTTATACATATATAATGTAATAATTTATAAAAAAATTTAAGGTCGAAGAAGCAAACCACACCGGAACAGTTTAAGTCCCTCGTGGAATTTATGGTGCAACATCCTGATATTGGAAGAGGTGTCACAGAACTAAGACCGGAACAGCAGACTGACCTGTGGGATAAAATAACCAAAAAATTGAATTCCATGGGACCTCCTATAAGAGATGTGTCTTCTTGGAAAAAGGTATGAGTTGCATATGTACATACTATATCATAACCAACCCGAGCATAATTTTCCTGATATTTTTGTAGGTTTGGAGAGATTATAAATCAAACACCAAAAAGAAACTGGTTGTTAACAAACAACATATAGAAGGCACAGGAGGAGGACCCAATAAAATAAATCCACTTAGTAACTTGGAAGAAGCAGTTTCAACACTGTTAAATTTTAATATGTCTGTTGGTGAAATTCCACATATTACTTCTTTTGGAGTAGAAGAGGCCACACCGTCGCCATCAGACGTAACCACTTCACTCCCAGAAAACAATTGTGATTACCAGCCAAAACCAAAATATTTTCGAAAAGAAATAAAAGAAAATAATGCGACGACTTTTCTCCAGCAGCAAATAGAATTGCAGAGAAAATTTTATGATGACTACAGATCCTTGAAAAGAGAAGAACTAGGTTACCTGGAAATAATAGCTGAGCAATTAAAATTAATAGCAAAAAAAAGACTGATTAATTTAAAATTAAAGACTGGTGATTTATATATATATGTATATATATATGTATGTATATATCTGTGGACTTTTGACAAAACGTCTTCTCTCTAAATCAACATCTTTTCAGTAGAGCCAAAAAACAGTTAACAAAGCTAATAGAAGTTATTGCTTAGAAAATTAAAGATATTTTGAGCTTGGATATTATGCACAAACACTTAACAGACATTATGCGACCTTTTTTTTCCTTCTAGAAGCAATAGTTTTCTTTAAAACGACAAAAAATTAATTTAAGACTTTTTGTTAAATAAATTTTAAATAAAAAAAATTAGCTTCCACCATATAAGTCGTTTTGTCAAAATTTTTTTGATTAAATTTTAAAATTATTTTACTCGTTTAAGTCAAGACAAGTTGTTTTGTTAAAATGGAATATGAAAAAAAGAATGAAAGAAGTTGATCTGGAAAAAAATATTTCGGTTTCATTAAAAAAAAATTTCTCAATTTTTAGCTACAATATGCAAATAATTAAAAAATAATAATAAAAATTAAATAAAATTTTTTGTATGAAATTTAATAGCCTAAGATCCTAATACTGGTATTATGAGAATTAACATCCGTTAAGGAATATGTACAAACACTAGCAGAACTTAACTAGTTTTCGACCCAGCTACGAAAGGTCTCATCAGAGTTCTTTTGTGTTATATAATTCATATTTTTATATTTCTGTTTAAAGCACAATCTATTGGAAATAGATTATGTGAATTATATTTGAATGTTATTCTCACCAGTCTTTTTTCTTTATGAACTGAACATTTTTTCATATTCAACTATTAGTTGAAATTTATTCAAATTCAACATATTTTTCAATGTAAGTGTTACCATATTCTAAGTAACCGGAATTACATATTTATTTTCTAATTTACCCTTTTATTACCAATTTTTAATCAGTAATGGGTTATGTGCTGTGGCCAGCAAATTTATAATTATTATACATTTTCGAATTAAATTCGAGTATTATAATGGATCTTTATTATACTTATTGTATGAAATTTAATAGCCTAAGATCCTAATACTGGTATTATGAGAATTAACATCCGTTAAGGAATATGTACAAACACTAGCAGAACTTAACTAGTTTTCGACCCAGCTACGAAAGGTCTCATCAGAGTTCTTTTGTGTTATACATATTCATATTTTTATATTTCTATTTAAAGCACAATCTATTGGAAATAGATTATGTGAATTATATTTGAATGTTATTCTCACCAGTCTTTTTTCTTTATGAACTGAACATTTTTTCATATTCAACTATTAGTTGAAATTTATTCAAATTCAACATATTTTTCAATGTAAGTGTTACCATATTCTAAGTAACCGGAATTACATATTTATTTTCTAATTTACCCTTTTATTACCAATTTTTAATCAGTAATGGGTTATGTGCTGTGGCCAGCAAATTTATAATTATTATACATTTTCGAATTAAATTCGAGTATTATAATGGATCTTTATTATACTTATTGTATGAAATTTAATAGCCTAAGATCCTAATACTGGTATTATGAGAATTAACATCCGTTAAGGAATGTTAATTAAAAAATTTATCAGCTTTTTGTATTTATATATTATATTTATTTATATATATATATGTTGAGTCTTTGATTGCATTTCCAATGTAACTTATGAGATTGCTAGTCAACATTGAGGTATCTTCAATATTTTCAGTCATGCTTAAGCCCTCATTTACCAATTCCTTAACTTTTTCATAATCGCAAATAACTTTACTTCTACCGGTTTTATTGCTTGGAACAAAATCAGCTTGTATCTTACAACAAATTATGTTGTGATCAGTTAGTGAACATTCAATTGAATCCACAGAAATTCTTTCAAAGGTATTACTAAATACTTGATCAATAGAAGTTTTACTTAATGGTCTTGTTATTAAGGTGTGACAATTATGGCAATCATAGTTTAAGAATAGGTTTGATAAAACAGAAAAATTTGGATTGTTAAGTATATCAACATTAGTATCTCCAACTACCACTAAAGGCTGTCGACTACCAGAATTCATTATTTTTTCAACAATATCAACAAAATCAATAAATAAACACTTTTGCGAACGATAAATTGATAATATTTTCAAACAATTTCCATTAATACGAAAATTTCTTATTGATATAGATATGTAGTCTACGAAATTTTCACTACTGCAATTTTCCACACTAAATTGTAACCTATCACTTATGTACAATGAAGTGCCACCATACGCATCACTTCTTCAGCAATGAATACTTTTATATCCACAAATAGAATAAAGATCAACTAATTCTTCACTAAACCAAGTCTCTTGAATTGCTATTATGTCTGGCAGTCTTGAAAAGCTTTCTTAAATTTATTAAATTTTGTTAGAGATGAAATGCTTCTAGCATTCACACTAATTATATTAAAATATAAACTTCCTAAATTGTTTAATATATAAAGAAAATATTGATTATTAATTATGTTTTGTTTTCCCATAATAAATAAGTATATAAAATAATAAATAATTTTAAATCACTATTTAAAAAAATTCTAAAACTATGCTAGGTTGTCAACATCCTCATCGTCATCATTTCCAAACCTGATTATTTGCTCAGCATCTTCATAATGATTCTGAGAGTTGCTCGCTAATGCACCTCTTGTTGTTGATTTTAATAATATCTGATCTATTTCTTTTTCTGACTTTATTATCTATGGTTTTGAAGTATCTTTTTTTTTGCAAAACACCTTTCCATTCCTTGTATACACTCGCTTAAAACCAATATTCCTTAAAGTTTGAGCATATTTCAATAATTCTAATGTCTGTTTACTAAGAAAATCATAAACACATACATCTTTGCAAGTTGTTTTTAATTTTGGTTTGGCAGCCATTAATTTATCCTTTATTGTTTGCGACGAGAACTTCACAACAACAGATTTTTTCTGACTTAATTTATGTTTGTCTTTATGAGAAACAAAATAGGCATCATCAATCTGTTCCGGCTGTATTTCAACACCCACATCTTTTGACAATTTAACAATTGTGTCAATAGCAGAAATACCATCAGCAATATTTAAACCTTTTACAATGTAGTCTTTTCTTACATTATTATCATTAAGTTGTTTTAGAGACACTTTTAAATCATTAATTTCCATTTTTAAGGAACGATTCTCTTTTTTTTACTTCAGACAATTCCTTTTTAGTTTCAGATAAATCTTTTAAAATAACATCATATTGTTTTGCCATAAACTTTATTGATTGTTGAATTTCAGACAGCTGATCCAACTTATTTAGTTTTGTTTTGATTTCATATAATTCATTTTTTATATTTCCTTCTTCTTCTTTTTCGCATAAGTGACAAACAAATACTTAGCTCTCATTTTTAACTAAATATTCGAACTTGTTTTTACTCAATTTAGTACACTGCAAGTGGTAATTTTTGGCGCATTTGTCACATTCTATAAAATCATCAGTCTCCTCTTTGATATTTCTTTTGCATTGAACACAAATTATTTTTGGTTTATTTAAACTTTTTCGGCTTTTTCCAGCCATCTTTCATTAAATTGTTATAAATCACGAATAGTTTTTCAATTTCAACAAGTACTTAACTTTATTTGAGAGCAATGTAATGAAATAAAGAAGTTTAATAAAAATATGTTTTAGCACAATCCAAAAATACGTCTTTTCACAAGGGTTGCCAACTTACTTTCACTTTCACATTTCATTATCATAACAATAGTTTCTAAACATTGTACTTTGGAAAATTGATACATTATCTGATACAATGATTTGAGGAAATCCATGCGTAGAAAAAATATCTTGTAATAATGAAATAGATTTTTCAGATGTTGGAGGATCTTTTGCTATACAAATTTCTGGCCATTTTGATTTTGCATCCACCAGTATCAACGACCACTGATAATTCAGAAAAAGAATATAATTTGAAAAACATTGGCCTAAAATACAGCAGTAGCGCGATTCAGTAACATATTTTTACGATAATCACATTGTTTTCAACAGTAAACAACAGAATTGTGGATATTGCTATTCATTATTTTTTGTTTACGATAGTCCCAATAGCAATTGTCGTAAACTAACGCCAAAAATTTTTATGTTGTTTATTCAGTAGGAAAATTGTAAATTTTTTATATATAAATTTTGGAGAGAGATGTGCCTGCTAGTGCTGTCAAATTCTGCTACCTTTCAGTACTCGATAGTATTGAGTACTTTCATTTGGGTATCCAATACTACTCAATACTTTTTTATTTTTAAGAGAAAACAAATTCATAAAGTATTGTGTTTTTAGGCAGAAATTTGTTTGGCCGTTAAAATTTAAATTTTCCATACAACTGTGAAGAAAAAATACAACTCTTAAAGTATGGAGTAGTTACTTTTAAGTATTGAGTAGTTACTTTTAAGTATTGAGTCCAATTGTCCTTTAGATTTGGGTTGTGCGTAGGGCTTGAAACCCACCACGTAAAAACAAAAATTCAATGAAAACCGACACAATAGCCTCTAAACGGACCCCCTTCTATGTTGACGAATTTGGCAAACGTTTTAAGGACTATGATTTAAGGATATGCACCTGGAACATGAGAACCCTTTATAGGGAAGGTGCCTCTATCCAATTGGCGGATGCTCTCAAGAAATGTAGGGCTGAAATCACCGCCATCCAGGAAATGCGATGGATACGGTCTGCCCGCTGAACTCTTCAAGTATGGAGGCGATGAGTTTGTTAGGTGCATGCACCAGCTCATTT
Source organism: Metopia argyrocephala (assembly GCA_963576795.1). Lineage (NCBI taxonomy): Eukaryota > Metazoa > Arthropoda > Insecta > Diptera > Sarcophagidae > Metopia > Metopia argyrocephala. The sequence continues at coordinate 91,458,557 of OY756209.1, forward strand.
GCAGAATATGACTGGAAGAAAGTATGCCCGATGATTGGAATCACAGTGCCCTCTGTCCGATCCTGAAAAAGGGAGACCCCACGATATGCACCAACTACAGGGGTATAAGACTTCTCCCATTCGCATATAAGGTTCTTACGAGCGTATTGTGTGAACGACTGAAGCCATTCGCCATCTCATTGATTGGACCTTATCAGTGCGGCTTCAGACCTGGTAAGTCCACCATTGACCAGATATTCACACTGCGCCAAATCCTGGAGAAGACCCATGAAAGTCAAGTCGACACACACCACCTTTTTGTCGACTTGAGCCCGATAAGAGATCGCGTATATGCTGCAATGTCTGAGCTCGGTATTCCTGCAAAATTGATAAGACTGTGCAGAATGACGTTGAGCAATTCCCGCAGCTCCGTCAAGGTAGGAAGAGACCTCTCCGAGCCTTTTAATACCGTGCGAGGTTTCAGACAGGGCGATCCCTTATCTTGCGACTTCTTCAATTTTGTCATGGAGAGAGTTTTGCGAAAGGCGGGTGTACATCGAAATGGCACTATATTTAACAAAAGTGTCCAGCTCCTTGCGTATGCAGACGACATAGACATCATTGGGCATACCAAGCGAGATGTCACCGCAGCCTTTAATGCTATTGAACGAGAGTCTGCAAAAATGGGTCTGGCGGTAAATGAGAGAAAGACGAAGTACATGTTGTCGACGAGTAGGGATGTTGATCGCATCGGCTCCCAGGTTACAGCCGGTAACTATACATTCGATGTGGTCAAGGAGTTCATCTACCTTGGCACCGGCATTACCAGCAAGAATGATGTCAGTCTGGAGATCAAACGAAGAATCACACTGGCCAACAGGTGCTACTACGGTCTCAGTAGGCAGTTTAGTAATAGAGACCTTTCTCATGCGAAGAAATTAACACTCTATAAGTCGCTTATCCTTCCGGTGCTTCTCTATGGTGCGGAAGCAGCGGGGCCGATACAGCTGTCTTGGGAGTATTTGAGAAAAAAGTTCTTCGTAAGATCTTTGGTCCTCTAAGGCATGGCGATGAGTTTCGCATTGGAACCAACCATGAGCTGTATGAGCTCCTCAGCGATTAACATGCAGCGGCTATACTGACTCTGCCCTATTGTTCGGATGGATGAATCTGCTCCAGCGAGAAAAGTTTTCGATACGAAGGTCACTGGACGTCGGCGTAGAGGACGACCGTGTTTACGTTGGAAGGACCAAGTTGATGAAGCCCTGTCGTTAATTGGTGTGACCAACTGGAGAAGGCTCTCGCTTAGCAGAGACGCCTGGAGACTAGTGTTAAGGTAGGCCGAAACCCGTTAACGGGTTGTTATGGCCATCTAAGTAAGTAAGTACTCGGTACCTATAACTCAACTACTCAAAAACTGACTGATTTTATACTAGAGTTGTCGACTGTCAATGAAGTGTACTTAGTGAACCACATTAACGTTTCTGCAAACAATAAAAACTGTCGATTTCTTTTGCTATTTGCGTATTGTTAAAAGTTACTGAGTCGTGATACTGGCGCACTGCATTTAGCCATTTAGATGGACGGCCAAGACCATTTATTGCCTAAAAATTATTATATTTTGATACCAATTTCCCGAAATAACCTAAACTGAAATGAATGGTTTGATTGAAATAGCTATATATGTGATTAAGTGTTATTCGATTTTTTGGTTTAACGCTGATAAAGCAGACCACGCTCCTGACATCGAATTTTTAAAGAAATTAGAAAATTATAAAATAATTAATAAACCTACAGCTGAAAAGGCATAACGAAATTGCTTTATCATCTTTATTACTTGAATGAAGAATGTGTAGTTTTTGCCTTATTTGGCGAAAGATCTATTTAGCAACTAAAGCCAAAATTGCTTCAAAAATGCTTTCAACACACCTGTCTAGAAGAAAAACGAGAGGAATATCGAAAAATGCTAATAATAAACCAACAAAATTTAAGCCATTTCCTTGCAAGAGACAGTAATGTAATTTTGAAAGAATTACTTTCCAAAAAAATTTCTTCCAATTTAAAAAAAAAGACTGTTTTTGTTGACCAATTTTAGACGACAATCGTAAAGGAAAGAACATAATTTTAAACTTAAAGACCTTCAATGACTGCGCCGAAGCTAGTACAAGAATTCCACGAGAAAATTACAAAACATGAGGATCAACAATGACAACTTGTTTTATTAATTTTAATTAAAGATTTGTATGTTAAAATTTGTTGCTACCAATTTCCAAAACAAGCAAATTTACAAAACTTAATAAATAATTAAAGTGTCTCATATTTTATTTTGTACGTATTTAAGTATTTTTTACGTTTAAATTTTTTTGACGTTGGTGTCAAAAAACTTATTAGCATATCCCAGATAATTAAAAAAAGTGCAAAATATTACGGTTTTACAGTATAAGATATATTAAACTTTAAAACCCACTGGACATGGAAGGGTTAAATATTTAATTTTTTTATAATTATTAATAATTGAACATTGTAAATGAATTGCAATGATTTTTTGTACAAATTTATCCAAAAACAAACAACTTCCTCAAAAAAAAATAATAATAACGAATATAATTTGAAATGTATGCTTTTAGGGATAAGCATGTCTCTATGGCCATTTCGTCTCTGCTTAAGAGACTCGTCAGGAGACTTTTTCCCAAAGGTGTTATTCAAAACTATAAATACTTATGTTAAAATAGTTATAGACTAAATGCGAATCATATCCCATTTAGTATATAACAACCAAACAAAAGTATTTACAAAGCAATACATTTCTGTTTTTCAAAAAATTTAAATTCTATTTCTCTGTTCCACCACAGCAAGCCAACCTACGGTTGTGCATAATGTTTGTAGCAAATGAATAGAAAAACAAAAAGTTTTTTTATTAAAAAACAAAAAATATTTTTCGCCTTATTGGCAAAATACATTCAATATAATTTGAAATGTATGCTTTTAGGGGAAAAAGTCTCCTGACGAGTCTCTTAAGCAGAGACGAAATGGCCATAGAGACATGCTTATCCCTAAAAGCATACATTTCAAAATATATTGAATGTATTTTGCCAATAAGGCGAAAAATAGTTTTTGTTTTTTAATAATAATAACGATTTAAAATATTGGGAAATATTTGTCTGATCGTCCTCAAATTTTTACCATATAGTTTTTACACCAAGTGGCACAATATTCCGCGCGAAAAGTATTAAAATTTAAAAAAAATTTCGTCCATATAACCTGCTACAAAAATAATGCCCACTTTACCAACAGGTTTTTTTTATTTACCTCGACCTTTCATTACATTTTAAACATTAAATAGTAATTGCGCCGCAACTTTATTACATTCAATATATAGCTAACAATAAAATCATTTCTGAAAAAAACTCATGTTGAGAAGATATCGGTCTTTAAACTTCAAGAAATTTTCGCAAACATAACATATGTGTTAAGAGTTTTTTGAATATTAAAAAGTGCTTGCGCCGCAACTTTAATATAATAAATCAATAGGGCATTGTAATATGAATTCGAGGTGATATAAATTGTTATTGAAAAATCTCCAGTTTAGGAGATATCCGACCATAAACTTAAAAAAATTGTCACTATGTGGTAAAAGTTTTATAATGATAAATAATTGTTGCATCGCAACTTTGTTTCAATAATTCAATAGGCCACAGATATAAAAATCAAAAATGGTATAAATGAAAAATCAAAAATCTTCAGTATATAATTTACTGCCATAAACTTTTAAAAAAATTTCGCAAATGATATTAAAAAAATGTTTCTTTGTTATATTCCATTTCATTTCACTTTAATATATATCATCTCTTGTTTCATAGTCTTTGCCATTTTCTTTTTGCCCGCATTTTGTTTTTTATTTAAACGGTATAAAAGTGGAAGTACATTACACGGTTTAAAACTTTAAGGCCCATTATTACAACTTGCCGTTAGTTAAAGGTAGGATTTTGTCAGACAGATAACTTGCTTTTTGTTGTTACAAGTAAACTTTAACCTAAAGTGATCGATAAAGTTATTGGAAAGATTGCCTTACCTTTAGGTAAAAGTTTACTTGTACTACCAAGAAGCAAATTATCTGTCTGATAAAATCCTACCTTTAACTAACGGCAAGTTGTAATAATGGGCCTAAGACTTTTAAAATAGCAAGTTAAGCTATGTACAGACGGTTGTCAGATATGACAATATTGTTAGAAAAATGTACAGAAATTTTCTTACAATCATGTGAACTTACAATTTTTCTGTTTCAACATTGCTAGATAAAACATTGTCAGAGCATTGTCAGATTGAAAAAACTGACAATATTGTCAGACATCTGGCAACCGTGTAAACGCATTTCTTTGTTATTGCCATATCATTGTCAGGCATTGTCAGATGCGAGAATATTTACATCTGACAATTCTTCTGTTGTCAGAGAAAAAGTTAAAAAGGCGCAAAGAATATTTATGAAAAAAAATTAACAGCCAGGCCCACGATATCGAAAGAAAACTTAAGCGAAAGAAACTCAGTCACTCACTGGGAATCTAAACTGCGGCTCACTAAGAGCCATCCCTAAATAAAAGCGGCAAGCGGAACGTTTTCTAACGCTCAGCGCTTACTCTGAACCGCCATCCCTAAATAAGAGCGGCAACGTTTTGTCAAAACATTTAAAACAGGGTAATACAAAAACATATGCTTATATAACAATTCTGACTATTTAAATAATAAACTGCATTTCTCTATTGGTATTTGTAACATAAACTAAATTTTATAGTACTATTTTATTTATTTTTACTATATTTTATTTATTTATTTTATATTAATATTTATTATCTTCTATTTTGTTTATTTTTTGCCTTTACGAATAAAACATGGTTATGCAAATAACATATCTTTATATCACAACCCTGTTTTTTTCCTATTTGTTTACATTTTAGTTGCCTATTGCGACCAACTTTACTATTAAACGCTTTGTCAAAATTGGATTTTCCAATTGCAAAGCGTTGCCTCCGCGTTATTTTGGGATGCTCCATACAAATTGTATGGGCATGAGAAATTTTGACAGCTAGAAAACGCTTGCCGCTTTTATTTAGGGATGGCAGTAATTGTCACTTTATCATTCGCTTTGCTTTACGTTACCAACGTAATGCAAATAAACAACAAAGCTGCCATATCAACATATTAAAAAATAATCGCGAATATACACGAAAAAAGCGCTGAAATGCTTAAATTGTACAGTAAAAAATGCAACCGTGTGCTAGTTTAACTTAACAGAAATGTAGTAAACAAACTTATTCCGATTTTGTTTATTTATGTATATGTGTGTAAAAAAATTTTGTGTTAGTCTATGTCCACACTTGGCGAGAAGAGTCGGGCAATTCTTCATCAATTCTCTTTTAAACTTGTCTTCGTGTCCACACTCGGAGATTTTAGTTGCCCAACTTTTTGTTGTTGTTCAGCAATTTTTGTGTTTTCTTTTGTTTGCTTTTTCTTACAATTTGACATTTATGCCGTGTTGTCACAGAAATACTCACAAACTACACAAAATTTTATAGATTGCCCAAAATATATTTCATGCATAGAATATAATGCTTTTTAATTTTTGTAATTATTTTAATATATGAATAAATATTTGTGTATTTATAAATTTCCCTGTAGAAGACAAAGCCTTAAAGTTATTACTAGAGCTATTGAAACAGCCCAAACAATATTAAAGTATTTATAGTTGAATACTAGTGCTAATGAGGACTAGTACTTGAAGTAGTTCGGGAGCACCGCTTAAATTTTGAAGAAGTTTATAAGATAAGACATATTTTATCCTAAAATTAAGGTATGTTAGATACAAAATAAGCTGCAAATAATGAAAATCGGTTGATATAAACAAAATATTTTCTTTTAATGTAATATCGTTATGCTACACAATTAAATTTTCTATCAATGAAAAATAAAAATGTTTCTCTTCCCTTGTCTTTTAACAGCTAGATTATGTATTCACGTACTATGTGTCGATTAGACATTCAGCAGTTTAACGGTCATATACAAAATAACAAAGTAAATTTGCTGTCTTTATTTTCCATTTTAATTTTGAATTAAAACCTATTTTAATTTTTTTGCATACGGGCAGAAAAATTTACTTACATTTCATTATGATTCTTAAAATTTAAAAAGCATGTTGTCCCCACTGAAAGGCAATTTACTTATAGTTTAATAAATTCCAAAAATGTTTGCTTTAGCTCACCAGTGCACATATTTTAAAATTGGTATAAATTTTGAAAAAGTCACCTTGAAAATATTCAAATGTTTTACTATTAATGCGTAAAGAATTTTTTTGTTTTTTTTTTATTATTATTTATTCCTTTATATCATTAGCATATCAAATTAAGATTGTCTCAGCATCACTTAGTCATTATTGAGGCGAGCTTGTAAAATATTTACAGCTTTGAATTACACATGTACAATATATAATTGGGGTATTTAAACGGGGTCCTATCAAGTCATATTGTCATAATATCATACAATTTTAAAATAGTTTAAAAAATTTGTTGTTGGTCTTTGAATAAAAAAGTCATAAAACAATAAGACTTTTCAACCAATGTTTACCATTTTGTCATAAATTGAAAAATAAAAAAATAAAATTAAAAATAATATACCAAACTATGATGCTGTTTACAGCAATCATATTTTTTCGTTTTATGATATTTATGACTTTAAAACGACCATTTGAATCCCCCAAATATTTTATTTTAAGATATTCATCTAAAGGTTTAATTCTATATATTTATATAATTTACAAAAGAAAGGAAAGAAATAAAAGAAGTAAAAAAATAGTAATATATACACACAAAATTTAATTATTAATTTATAGGATATTGTATACGATTGCTGTAAATCATATGAAAAGAGTTTCTAAGTCTTGAAGCAAATATTCCTTATGCTTTTCTTGAAAAATGAAATTCGTTGTATATTTTTAATATCTTGAAGGAGATTATTAAATTCCATACTATCCATATATTCAATTCGAAGTTTCGTAGTTTCTAACCGACATCTTGCTATCATAAGGTTCATATTGTTTCTGGTATTGAATAATGTTTGATTTCTATGAAATGTAATTGTATGGTGACCAATATTATGGGTTGCTTAAAAACATGAATAATTGAATTAATTTATTATAAATAATTTAATTGAAGTAATGGTGAGACAAAATTATATAGAAAATGTATGGTCTAAAAATATTTAAAGAAAAAGTGTTCTCTTCCATTTTTGTGTAATTACACATAAACTGGCAACGCTGCACTTATTAAAAAGAAAAAAACATAAGAAAAACGAACGCTGCAATTGTACGAAAAAGATGTGTACACCAAAAAGCGAAAAAAAATATGAAAGGAAATGTCAAATAATCAACTACAAAGACAAAAAACGAATGACGGAATATAAAGAATCGCCGAAAACGGGCAAGTATTTTTCTTCTTTTATTCCCCTCACCGTAATCGCCTACAAACTACAAAAGTTGCCGACTCGCCTCGCCGAGTGTGGACATAGACTTACCAATCGCATTTACTTTTGGCGACACAAAAATTAGTGTGCCGCAAATTAGCTGTTTGTCGCTTAAAACTACACGATTCGATATCGTGGGCCTGGCTGTAAATTAAAAGGAGTGATAAAATTGCTTATATCTATATAAAAAGTGCAAAATAAAAATTAATATACAAAGTGAAATAAGGTAAATGTAAAAACATTGTTTTATATACATAATAAAATCTCATAAAATTATACATTGCCTGTTGTGCTTTTAGTGAAAAATTTAATAATAAAATAATTTAAAAGAAATGGATACATCCCAAAGCCAAGACAGTATATTTCAAAACTATTTTCAAACAAATCACCAAATTGTTCCCCGGTAAACAAATAATTTCAATATTGAATTTTTTCATAATGGAGCAATATTTTCTTTAAATATTACAATCATATTTACATAAACAGTTTTATGTCTGTACTGAAAATTTAAGTATTTTGAGTTGTGCCTCTTTTGTATTTAGGGTGCGATATGTACATATGTATGTAAATAAAACAATAAATTTATATGAAGTTAAAAAATACCAACACTTTTTTTAAAATTTCGCAGGATTTTATAAGGAATAAAAACCAAGGGACCTCATAATTTAGTTCGTTATAAACGAAGTTCGCTTATCCGTGGTAAAAACTATACAGTTAGACAAGTTGTTCATAGTTACGGTGACCATATTTTTTAAACCAAAACACAGAACAAGGAAATATTTGACCAATAACAACTATAAAATGCAAACAAGCAACCTACATAGGCATGTATTTATTGCATTTATTTGTATACAAAATTAAAAAAAAAAAAAAAACAAAATAAATTAAATTAATCCTGCTGTTAGGTTTGGACCATTTTGGTCAATTTTTGTTTTGTTTTTGCCTTGACTAAGAAATGGTGCAACATACCAACATAAAACGTTTGGTATTAGGGTATTTTTATATTTTATTACTTCTGGAAAACTTTCAACCAAAAATAATAAAATGGAGGTTAGAAAAATAAAAAATTACGAATTTTGGGTTTAAGGCCAAATTTGGTCCGTTATTGTTTTTTTTATTAAATCTTCTCACTATATGATGAGCAAATGATCTTCCGTTGCAATTTACTGGTCCCTTTCGGATCCAGCATACACAATTGTGCATTGGTCTTGGTTGGTCTTTTTCGAAAAATAATAATTATTTTACATGTAAATAGCCAAAATACACAAACGTATCAGGTCCTTTTTCAAAAATGCATGATTGTGCCAACATTTTAAAAATCAAATTTTAAACGTCTATAAAAAGAAAAATTTTAAATCTTTGCTTTCGTGAAAATGTATATTTTTGTGGTGGGTCTGAAAGGGTTAATTTTACAACAGCTGCAGATTTCACGGTTTCTAGTTGTTGTAATTTTGGTAAACCGCTTGTAGATACTGTACAATCAAAAGCTAATGCTCTTATTTGGGTAAAAAGTTCAGTTGAAAATTTATTTGTATGGAGCTTAGATCTTTTTGTCATGTAGTCCTGAGTTAAAGATAAAGCTAACTGCCGCAAAAATTCTGCCCTCTTACGATTTTTGTCCATTGGCGCCCAGAAACCATCAATTTCAGAAAACAAGATGTCAATCATATTGGAAAACACAATATTTGGCCATCGGTTTGTTTTCCGTTTTACACTGTAGTATCCAATCATTTGATCGACGGTATCAACACCTCTTGAAAAGGAAATTATCAAAGTTTTACATCTAATATCAATTTCCATTTTCCATTGTTTTAGCAAAGCCAACAAATCAGACACTGAAGTTAACTACCGCAAATGATATGTAAATTTACAAAGAGGAACCCCAGAAATAAAGGTAACTTATTAAAACACTTCAAAGTTAAACTGGGTGCAGCACATATGTATATATGGACCTTAATGGTCCTATACCTAAGATTCGTAAGTTTTTCTAGACCTAACAGAAAGGTTAACCAAAAATTCAAAAATAACTAAAGTTTCGTGAGATCATTAAATAAGTACATAGCTTGCATACATACTATGTATGTACATAATTTTTAAAATATTTTTTTAAACTCTATGCAATTCATATTATAGTTTAATTTAGTGACCAAAATGGCTTCGATGGTTTCCATTTTCTTTTGAGTTTTTTCATTGGTCCATATATTTCTGTTGGAGCATTTAAATCAGCTAAACACAAACTGAGCTTGACAACCGCCAAAATATTTTTAAAATGTATGTTTCTTTCTCTAAAATGTACATACATACATATGTACATATATGAAATGTACTGCTTATGAGAAGAAGAATGTCTCTGCTTAAGAGACTTCTCTTAACCCAAAGGTGTTAATCAAAACTACAAATACTACTCTGAGGCATGAAAATACAGAACAAATACTGAACATTAACAGCCAGGCCCACGATATCGAATCGTATAGTTTTAAGCGACAAACAGCTGATTTGCGGCACACTAATTTTTGTGTCGCCAAAAATAAATGCGATTGGTAACACAAAATTTTTTTACACACATATACATAAATAAACAAAATCGGAATAAGTTTGTTTACTACATTTCTGTCAAGTTAAACTAGCACACGGTTGCATTTTTTACTGTACAATTAAAGCATTTCAGCGCTTTTTTCGTGTGTATTCGCGATTATTTTTTGGTATGTTGATATGAGTGCTTTGTTGTTTATTTGCATTACGTTGGTAACGCAAAGCAAAGCGAACGATAAAGTGACAATTAGTGGGCCGCAGTTTAGATTCACAGTGAGTGACTGAGTTTCTTTCGCTTAAGTTTTCTTTCGATATCGTGGGCCTGGCTGTAAATGAAATACAGAACATTTTTATGTTTTTCCCTAAAGAATAATTTATACAGAACATGGGTTTCAAATACAGAACTGTTCTGTATAATACAGAACGGATGGTCACCGTATTCATAGTGCAATTAAAACGCAAAATCAGTCACTTTAGATAAAAAAAAATAAATAAATGTAAAACCATGTTATTATTATTATTAACGGTTAATTGTTTAATTGAATTTCTTTTCTTAAATTTTTTAATTCTTATTGACGGCTTATATGTTGGTATTGAAAGTCCGATTCGCCTTTTTCTTACACAATATATTTTGCAAATTCACTTTGTATGTCTTTAGCACTTAAGGTGTTCGAATAGTTTTCCGTAGTGGAAGTATTGTTTTTTCTAACACTTCTTCACGATGCCAATCGCCTGGCAATAGTTGTCCGTTGCTATCGTAATAGTCAAATGTGTTTTGCGGAGCATATTTTTTTCTGTTTGTTGTCATCAAATATTTGTGTAGCACGTAACATGCAAGTGTGATTTTTTTAGTCTTTTCAGCATCCAGGCATATTCGCTTTCGAAATACTCTGAAACGGGCAGACGTAATCCCAAATACATTCTCGATTATACGTCGTGCCCGGCTCAGTCGATAATTGTATACCCGTTGAACCATTGTAAGGCCTCGTTGACTATACGGTTTCACCAGATTAGGCCGCATAGCAAACGCATCATCTGCAACGAGTACATAAGGGATTTCCATTTCTCTGTTGGGGAGTGCGTTAGGTGGTGGCAAACAAAGTTGGTTGTTATCCAGTGCCTGACAAAATGAACAGCGATTGAATACACCGCCATCCGAAACAATATATATAAACATCAATATATAGTATAAACTTATATTCAGCGTCTGCCACACCCATCAGTAATACGTTTGTAATTATAAGAGATGCTGCCAGCTTTGCGTGGTGCATCCATCACTATATGCTTCCCATCGACTGCTCCAATACAGTGAGGAAAATGCCACATCTCATCAAATTTATTTGAAATAGACATCCACTCATCTGCATTTTTTGGTGTCTAGAATAGAATATTATTTATTATCTCGGAAACTAACAGGCAAATTAATTTTAAGCCCAATAATTTTTTTTATCTATATATGATAAAAATTACTTGCCTGGAGATATTTACCAACAAGTACTTTGTAAATGGCATCTAAGACTTCGGGAATAATGCTGGATATTGTTGACACCGGAATTCGAAAAGGGAACTGTAGTGAGCGAAAATTTTCACTAGTGGCTAGGTAGCGCAGTGTCAGTACTAGCCTTTCGCCTGCTGAAATGCTCTGCCGCATGTTGGAGTCCATTTTTTTTAATATAGGGGGTAACCAAAAGAAGGAGGCTGTCAAACTGTTCGGCATCCATTCGCAAAAAGTTCCTATAAAGGTCCGGCTCATTTGTTCGCAGTTGCGTAAGTAATTTTGCGTAAAACCCCTCCTCCTGTCGACAAAGCACCCATTCCTTTACCCAAATTCTGCGACGTTTTAGTTGTTTGTCGTTTTCGTCGTCGTCACTTCCAAAAATATAAGCCATTAAAATGGTTGCAATATCTTCGCTTTCACTAATTTTTTTTTGTTAATAATGTAGTACCAATATACAAACTTGAAAAAAAAAACATAAAATAATAAATTGTTTTTAAATGACAATCACTCTGAGACAATTAAATTGTAAGTTTTCTAACAATTTTATTACAATCGTGTAAACAGACAATTTATTTAGTGCTGACAATTCTTCATTGTAAGGTTATTGTCAGCATATTGCCAGCTCTGATAATATTGGTAGATCTGACAACCGTCTGAACAGAGCTTTACATATCATACTTTAGAGACGACGCTTTAATATGTATATGTACATATACATATGTACTATGTGTACATTATTATTTATGCTATAAACACAACAAAGGCTATCGAACACCGAACACACGATCGCTGGCTACGAAAGTAGCCAAGTAGCCAGCTACTTAAGGGGGGCTTAGATTGTAATACAAGTCTTACGACATGTCAAATTTTTGTGTAGAAGAGAATGAATAGTATCGTGTAAACTTGATATATAATGAGACCGTAAGACATTGAGAGACATTTGACAGTCGTACGGCTCTCTTTGTTTTTTAAAATTTTTTAAGAAACCATCACATTTCATTCGATCTAGTGCTGTCAAATTCTGCTACTTTTCATTACTCGATAGTATTGAGTACTTTCATTTGGGTACCCAATACTACTCATAAAAAATGCGAAAATAATTCAAGTTGCACCACTGAAAAAAAAACAATCATTTGTTTACATTTTTTGTTCAGTTTTCATTTACTTATTTCATTAATTTACATCAGTTTGTATTTCATTTTTAATTTATTATTTAATTACTTTTTTAGTTTTCTTAAATTTTTACAAGTTTTCTTACGACATTTGTTGTTTTTTGTTTCCTCACAATTTCACTTACAAAAAATAAGTTTGTTATATTTTGTTTAGGTTATGTTCAACGTATCAAAACAGATGTTTATTTTGTAGCTGTAGTCGTTATTATAATTAAGTAGCTGGCTACTTGGCTACTTTCGTAGCCAGCGATTTTTGTAGTCGAGTGTTCGGTGTTCGATAGCCTTTGTTATGTTTATAGCATAAGGTTAATTTTTTTTTTTTTTGCAAAAATTTTAATTTTTTTAACAAAATAATTTTTTCACAGTCCAATCATAAAACCACAATTAGTTCTTTTATGTTTTTTAAACAATTTTTTTCTGCTAAAAACGTAAACACGTATTTTATATGTATTAGTGATTTTATTTTTTTATGTCATAAGTCATAAGTCATTCTCGCATTACCAGTGTTGCATACTTTTCTTGTAACTTCCTTTATGAAAATACACTATTTCAACTTTTTTTGACATAAGTTTTCAACGCCTGACGATCAGAACGCTTGTTATGTACTTCCATCTTAAGGACAAAGACACAATATTCTTATTATTAATTTTATTTAGTTTATTCAGGTTTGCATTGGAGTAATTTTGTCAAGATTATAGCTTTCTATTTTTAAATTAGTTTCTATTTACAGCTAAAGTCTTTCAATAATAATCTGTATCAAATTTTATCTTAAATGATACACGTTGTGTAAGCACACCAAATAGCAAATCTAAGTCACCAAGAAAATTGTTGAACGATGGTGATTCGAAATGGAATCCTGTACCTCGTTTCTGTTTTACTCAACTCGAGAAATTTCTCACATGTGTGATGAAACAAAAAATCCCATCGTTTTTCGAATCGTCGCTAAAAAAGTGTTCCTGTATCCACATGCGAAAACAATCAAAACAAATTCTTTTCCAACTGAAATATTTCCAGTTTATATGTGTCAAACGAAAGCAAAACGTCAAAAAAGCTTTAATTGTGAAAAGTGTAAACAAACCAATAAAAGTAAAATTTTTATTAAAAAAAAAAAAAAAACAAAACAAAGCTATAAAATGAAAAATGTATACATATGTACATTTGTTCTAAACAAAACTTAATAAAAAAATTAAACTTAAAAGAAATCAAATTTAAAAAAATCAAATAAAAAACAAATTATGGTGTTGTGATAATTGCTGCTGAAATAAATGACTGGCGTAATATGTTGCGAGTTCATTGTCGCCAACTAAGGGATATTACCAATCCGTTTAATGTTCCGGAACAACGATTTTGGGGTCTCTACAGGTTACGCAGTGAAACAGTGAAGTTTCTTAACAAGAACTTAATGGACTACTTATGAGCACTTGCCTCTTCCGTTGATTTAGTTTCCACTATTTATGTGTTTTTGTTCTTTTTTGAATAAAAATATGCCACAAAATTATACTCGTACACTCAGAGAAAAATTACATTTTATATTCGAAGTGTATCGTTGTTGAATTCAAAATTTTTCAGATTTAGGCATTTCAATTAAGATAAAACAACTTTGAAACTAAAATAAAACACATTAAATCAACGTGATAATATCTTGACATACATATGTACATAGATATTTTTTAAAAAAGCAAAAAAATTTATTTTAAACATTAAACGTTGAATTAAGCACAAACAAAAAAAAATTTTTTGAACATTAAAATGGTTTTGTTGCAATTTGTAATTGTAAAAAATTTAAAGCAAAACAATCATTTATTAAACAGCGATCTGTGGAAATAGAGCAAAAAGTGGATAATTTTGAGCTATTGGAAGAAGTTTTATCCAGTGAAAATAATAGGCGATTTAGTTGAGTCACAGATGCCAGTGTTACCCAAGGAGAGAATTCGGAGAAGTACTCTCATGCCAATGACTCCGAAAAATAAAAAATACTAATAGTGTGAATTTAATTTAATACAACTGCAGACAGTACTACAAGGTAAGAATAAAAGTCTTAAAATCATACCACAAAGTTTAGCTTCTAATGTCACATATCGATGCTTGCAATATATTAAAAAAGAAGACCTAATCGAAGCAATCGCTCATTTAAGCCTCCGTGTTGAGTTCAGGGAAAATTTGTTTTCGTCGCGCAAAAAAGAAGTAATTGAAATTTAATTTTTTAACAATATAATTATTTACTTTAATTGTTTTCAGTTTGGAATTGACGATGATATTATGACATTTCAAATCCGACCTAGGTGTTCGACCATGGTGAAATAACTTACAAGGTGGTGGCAGGTGAATATAGTACAAAAACAACAGGGAATTTGTTTTTGTTTTTACAGCTCTTTAATGTCAAAAGCAGGTATGGTGAATTAAAAAGCACATGTCAAAAGTGTGTGTGTGTATTTTTAACAACATACATGTCTCTACACCAAAACAAAAACACGAATACACACAAAGCAAAATGTAAACAAAACATAAATATAAACAAAACTTTTGACAGGAGCGGTATGACCAAAAAAAAAACCCAGCTGGGTTGGTAACACCACCTTGTAAGTAATTCCACCATGGTGTTCAACGAATAGAAACGTCTCCAGCGTCCTCTCTCCATCTTCATCAATTTCTTTAATATAAGGTAATTATCGCACTTTTTATTTCTTGTTATATATACCTATATAGTTCCAAATAGAAATCCTGTTGGAATATATAAAAAAGAGTCAAAAAAAAAAAAAAACATACAGGTAGTAACCGTGATGACGTCATAAACAGTATGATTGAAGAAATTTTTTGTAAACGAAATGATATCGTTGGCATGTGAACGGTATTTGTAAAATATTTTCCAGTAAAGCAGCTGCAATGTTTCCCAGCGGTTAGCTTTACTCTGAATGTGTAAATATCCGATGAAAAACTATTAAAGAAAACCGACCCCAGACGCAATTTCTTATGCAATATGAATATAAGCACATCAATTTTACGATTCGTAACAAAATTACAGGTACGACGGATGCCAGAATAAGGATGAATATATTAGATTGTAACTGGAATATTGTACTTCCTTCATTCATTATAATTTCAAAGCTTCAACTCAAAAATATTTTCATACTAAGACTAATTTAAACAAGTACGAATATATTTTTATTATAATATAAATATTTAGAAAAATTAATTCATAAATCTAAATACATTATTTGAGTTGCAGATAGAGCGCCACAAAAACTAAGAAAACTCGCTGTGCTTACAACAGCTGTTGTTGTTCCTGTTACTGATACAATAGTTCCCATACATATCGACAATATAAATTGCGCCAAAAATACCATACTGCTGACAATGGCTACATCTGTCCCTAGTCCTCTAACAGATGAACCGAGTTTGGCTGTGCCGTCAACATCCAATTCAAACTAAAAATAAATAGAGAAGAAAAATTTAAAAATTATTTAAATGTTAAATAAACGAATTTTTATTTATTGTACGATAATATTCGATTGATTTATATAATACAAAAAAACATATTTTTGATAAGAAAATAGGGATAAAACAAATAATAAATGTTTCACTGTCAAATCGATTAAATTTTTCGATATTTACATAAATACGTAGGTAGCTGGCTATTACAATCCTGTTTCAGACTTACGGCCAAGCTGCTCACAACACACATGTTCTGTTTGTCAAATTTTATCCATGAGTACCTGTACCTATAGTGGTGGTCGTCGGAAGAAATGTTAATTCATATTTATTTCTTTAAAAATATCAGACCTGGAGTTTGAACTCGGAGCTTCTTCTTAAAAAGCCAACCGCAGTAATTTATTTCTAATATTAACTAGGCCAAAAATATCAAATATAACTGGAAGATTTTCAATAAAATCAGCCATAGATGAATTCTATCTGCCGTATTCATAAAAAATATTTTGAGTTTATTATGGGTTTCTTTGACAAATATGTATTACATAGCAATTTATCAAATACATAAGCCTTTAATAAATGTATTTTATTTTTTATGAATACGGAAGTAAGGCTATAAGTAAGAAGTTTGAAAAAGTTGAAAAAAAAAGAAATGAAAAGAAAATACGAGTACACAACTGCTATACTTTTCAGGTTGTTGGGTGAGCTGGACTTTAAATGCAAAATACGCCATAATGTGCCGTAAGACAGTCCTAATTCCTAAGAACGACGAGGAATCGACACATTCGGGTCTTCGACAACACTTTTACTTACAGCAGCGATATTTTCAGCGGAACGAGAGAAACGATGTTGCACAGGCCTTACAATATTTGTAACCGCTCCAGGCTTTTTAAATTTCTTTACAATTTTACCAATTGCTTGCGTAGTTGGACGATTATGTAAACCATAATCTCCTCTTAAAGCACGATGTGTGGCTGTGGCAGAATCACCATTTTTGTAGTAAGTTTTGATAATTTTTATGCTTTGTGTGATAGTTAAGCGATCCATTTTCGTCAATGTCAGACTTTCAACTAAAAAGAAAAAAATTGGTTTAACAACTTAGTTTGACCGATATCGAATTCCAGTCCCACTCTTATGAAACCACGAAATGGATAACCCGAATTTATGCATAGTATAAGTCACTGATGTTTAAATAAATAGTAGATAATGTGATTTCCTTGATTTGCTAAGCACGCCTGTATAAACAAAAACATTTTTGTTGATGTTTTAATTATATATGTATAATTATATAATGTTATAAAAATCATAATTTACTTAATTGTTATTTTGCAGGAAATTTTCATCATTATAGCTGAAATTTATACATATGTACATATGTATGTACATTATGTGGAATAGAGCTACATATCGGGGTTCTAAATTCTCACTATATGTATTTACTTTATTATTTTATAGAATACATAATAGCTTTGACTTTTATGTTACAATAATTGTTTTAAAGAAATCTATAAAATAAACTTGTCCTCATATTTTTACTTTTAAACTGAAAACATTCTCATATATGTATTTACATACATATGTATATGACATAAGTGTTGTTGTTTGTTTGAAACTGTTAGTACTTAGTGCGGAACATGGTTTTCGGGTAAAGTTTTTAACTGCTTGTTTATAAGTGTATACTGTAAATAAAATTAGTTCATGTGTGCAGTGGAAGTGGACATACCTTCGATAGCGACAAGGATCTCCTGGAGTCGGACTACAAAATAAGTCCAAGAAAAAGAACTCCATAAGAGCTACCCAGAACAACTACAGCCAGGCCCACGATATCGAATCGTGTAGTTTTAAGCGACAAACAGCTGATTTGCGGCACACTAATTTTTGTGTCGCCAAAAATTAATGCGATTGGTAACACAAAATTTTTTTACACACATATACATAAGTAAACAAATTCGGAATAGGTTTGTTTACTACATTTCTGTCAAGTTAAACTAGCACACTGTTGCATTTTTTACTGTACAATTTAAGCATTTCAGCGTTTTTTCGTGTATATTCGCCATTATTTTTTGATATGTTGATATGGCAGCTTTGTTGTTTATTTGCATTACGTTGGTAACGTAAAGCAAAGCGAACGATAAAGTGACAATTAGTGGGCCGCAGTTTAGATTCACAGTGAGTGACTGAGTTTCTTTCGCTTAAGTTTTCTTTCGATATCGTGGGCCTGGCTGCTAATCAAAAAAAAGGAATGCAAGGGTTGCAGAAAAGTATGTACATCTATACGTGTTTTGCAAAATTAAATTTAAATTTTTGAAATAAATGTTTTCAGTCAAAGTACCAGTACTTTCGTGGAGGAATCCGAAGGTTATTCTAAGGATAATGAAATTAAAGAATCTAACATAAAAACAATCCATATTTCAAAGTAATTGAAAAAGTAAGTAACCAATTACTTAATTCTTACAGCGCACAGTGAGACAAACGCCGGCATTAAATACAAGGAGTCATTCTAGAGCTCAATTCCAGTTAAAAAAATAAGAAAATTCGCCCACTTTTACGCCCACCTCCCATACAATCGAAATTGTAAAATGCCGTATTGTCCGTGATACTTTAGGTATAACTTTTAATTTTGGTATACTTAAATGTTATATTGTTACAAACATTATCGGAAAAAAATTGTGAACTTTGGCCCACTTTTACCCCCACCACCCATAAAACCTCAACATAAAAAGTGTCATATTTTCTAAAATATTTTACGTACAACCTTCAAATTTGATATTACTGTAATTTATATAATTTAAAATAAAATGTTTCATGCAAAAATTACAATAACACGTCCACTATTACGCCCACCTCCCATTGAAATGCAATAAAAAAGAAAAATATTTTTTGTTTCTAGGCACAAAATAAAATATCAAATATGTATGTATGTTAGAGAAATGCTAATCTCATATCAATTATTAATAATTAAATTCAATATATGTATAACAATTAAATTAAAAATTATTCAATCAAATCAATAATGTAAATAAAATAATAATAAACAATAAGTTAATAGTTTTAAACAATTAAAAAAAAAAGGTAAACGGTTGTAAACATGCTATTGCATGCTAGCATACGTGTAGCGACGGAATGTGCGCGTTGGGTATTTTTTGTATGTTTAAAGTACTTTTGCAAACTTTTCCTATATGTCATTTACTTAAAATGAAAGCTGAAACTTCAATCTTTCATTTGATATAAGTCTGCACCTAGGGCGAGGGGCTGCTCTTTATTTCCTAGTCCATTGAAAATGCAAAATGTTCAATTTTTACACCACAATTCTGTTGTTAAGAAATTATTTTTGTTATTTATTTTTTCATCTACTCATTCTACAATAACTAAATTAATTAAAAAAATACTTTAAAGTTATATTTACTATGTATTTTTTTATAAATAAGCTTTTAAATATTACACATCGAACTAACATATTTCAAGCGTGTTGTCGTACCTCAAATTTGACTTGCTCTAGACCAAAAAGTAATGAAGTTATGAGGCTGAAATTTAAGGGAATTGTTACTCATGTATCATTTAATATACTGTGAAAATTTCACTCAAATTGGACGAAACGCCAAAAACCATTTTTTTCGCTGTTACTATAGGGTTGTCTCACTGTACAGCGTCTTTAAGCAATATGATACAAATTTTAAAAATCGGAATTTAATGATAATTTTTTTATTTAATTTATATTTCGCCAGAAATAATGAGTATTTTTGGTAATCAAAGGAGAAATTATGTCCGTGAAGGAATAGTACACTAGTCAAACTGAAACTGACGAAACAAGAATTAAATAAACAAAAAATTTTCACTTTTCCTGGGGCTCGAACTCGAGTCTTCAACACTCCAGTGCTGCCAAAACTTTAAGAAATGTTCCACCAGATTGCACTTAAAAACCCGCCAAAAACCAATAAATAATAAAATAAAACCACTGCTAAATTTTTATTAAACAATTAATTCAGCAAAACTGTTTTAAAAGGAAAAATAACTTAACTTTAAATAAAAATGTTACATATTCTGTTTTTGAATCTAATTTTTTTACTTTTTATATAAAAGCTAATTTATAAATTAATAATTAATTTACATCTACCCATTCAAAATTATTTGAATTGAGAACAATATATTTCTAACGTACCAATTAGACTTAGAAACTTTCCTGGAACCTCATAATTATAGCAGCACTTTTCATGTCGACGCAGAGCATATCTACGGAGACCATATTTTTTAAACTAAAATACAGAACTAGGAAATATCTGACCAATAACAGCCATAAAATGCAATCAAACAACCTTTCATACGTACATAGGCATATATTTATTATTTAAATGAAAAATTAACAAAATTAAAAAAAAAAATAATAATAAAATAAATTATCCAAAAATTCAAAAATAAATAACTAAAATTTCCTGAGATCATAAAATAAGTACAAATGCAGCGTTACCGCTGGGATTTTTCAAATAGTGGCACAAAAAGGGGATTTAAAAAAAAGTGGCATAAAAAGAGGATTAAAACAAAACTCGCACAATTTTTTAACGTTTTTATTTAAATAAAAATTCATAGTACAAAAACAATAATAATTCAGTGGTTTTAAGGAATAAATAACAATTCATTTGCAATGTCAAATCCCATTTTTTATAATATATGTATACTCTTATAATATAATTATAACATATACAATATATTAAAGTAAAAGCATTATTAAAATTATTATTAAAATTCTACTGTTTAGAAACTTCTCTTCCGTAATTTTCTACAAGGTCATTACTAGGACTCCAATTTTCGATTTCTTTATCAAGTAAATTTTGTGCCGGTAATATGGAGTTAAAAGTTTCTACCTTTAATTTATTTGTTAAATTATTTTTTATTAAACTTAATTTGGAAAACCTTTCCTTGTGCCTGAACCTTGTCGTGGTGGAAGGGCTTGAGTGCATCAATGATGAGTCGGGCTATGTCGACGGAGTGACTGAGTGTCGCTCTGGTAGGGTCTCCCATGTCGAACAGGTTGACTCTGAGATGTCAGACTAAGACAGGTACAGACACTTTAAGCTAAAGTGTTGAGGCACCCGTGCCGAGAGCTGAATGGCTGGTAGTGTCTAAAAATAACCAGCCCTAACGGTCCCCTCCGACGCCCAGGCAAGTTCGGTTGTATTAAGTGCCTTACCCCGGTATGCAGGCTCTGCCGGGGTGGACCATCCTTTCCGTGCATACTCGTGGGACCAATTTATGACGGACAAAATAATAAATAAGATGACTAAGGAAGTTTCAGGGAGTGTCCTGGGTACACTCTCTGGGGATGATCTTCTGGCCTCAAGCCAGGAAACGATCATCCAAGCCAGCTCACTGAAGGGTGGCACCCAAAGCACCCCACGGTTACTCAACAAAAAAAGGAGGAACAGGAAGTCCTCCGGGTCACTGCTCAGGGCACGTTACCAGAGAGCCCAATTCATTCTGGCCAAGATAGCCAATAATGAAAGGGAGGGTAAGGTCCATGAGTGCGATGCGGAAGACCGCATCAAGTGCGAGGCTGTGGTAAAGGAGTACCAAGAGGCTGTCTCAAAAAAGTCTGAGAACCCTCTAATTCAGCCGAAGCAGACGAAGCCTCAAAGCTGTTCGAAGCGCAATAGGTCGCATGAGGTGATAGAACCTAACGCCAAGAAGAGCAAGAACTCCTCGAACCAGGGTGTCGAGGGGCCGTGTACCAGGACTAAAGCGGTGGTATCGACAGGGACAGCCTACAGCAGGTTGCCCTTGTGGATGCGAAATCCAACAGTGCCAAGCGGGTGTTGGCTCTCTGGGGCGCTATTGAGGGACGGCTATCCGAGATGGTCGTTGATCATCTCTTAGGTAACCAGGGGCCAACTCCAAGTTTCGACTCGGATGAGATCTGTCGGGGCTGTAGGGTCATCAAATGCGCGGATGACTTCTCTAAGGGATTTCTGGAGAAATGCGTTGCTAAGGTCAGCAGCGCATGGGATGGGCTTTCGCTCAAGCTCATTTCGGCTTCAGAAATACCGAGGAGGCCTAGGGCGCGTATTTGGTTGCCCCAAATAAAATTGGACGGCTCGAAGATCGTCAAAATTCTTCGCCTCCAAAACCCTGAAGTTCCCATGGATGACTGGTCTGTCATCAAGGTTGCGGAGCATCAGGGTAACAGTACAGCAGCATTACTGCTGATTTCCGACGAGTCCCTGGGGGCGCTCGAAAGTCGGAAATATAAATTGCGCTTTGGCCTCAGGCTGGCCAAAGTCAAAGTATTTCCCGCCTCGGCAGTGCCGGACGACCGCCTAGAGGAGGTCGAGGGTGATACTGGCCGCCTTCTCGAGGGTCTCCGTCTAACTGGATCGGACGGAGACTCGGAGTCCGCTGGTCAATCCTAAATAGAATTGAGTTTTTCTTGGTGCGACTATGATGATGAAGGTGGCTCAGATCAACTTAAGGCACACCAAATTAGCCACAGATAACCTGCGTGTCGTCCTCCGGGAGGAAGACATCGATATCTGCCTGATACAAGAACCATGGATCTGGCAGTCTAAAGTTATGAGTCTACAGGATGGATCCTATAACCTATTCTATGTTAAACACGCAGGTAAGCCTAGGGCCTGTGTTCTTGTCAGGAGAACTATTTATGTGTTTTTATTGTTTAATTTTAGCTCTCCCGACGTAGCGGCTGTTAGAGTGGAACCTTCAGGAAGCCGTTGTTTCTTCCTGGTTTCCGCGTACATGGCCCATGACTGTGCAGCGTCTCCTGATGAAGTGCAGCGACTGGCGGGGTCTCTTTTACCCAAAAAGGAGGACATCCTATTCGGCTGCGACGCAAATGCCAGACATACCATTTGGGGAAGCAGCGAGAACAGGGGGAACAGGGGGAGACGTGCGATATTTCACAGGAAACCTTTCTTTCGCCGGAAAGGATTTCCTGAGCCATTAATAGCTTCTCTCCCTTCAAGTCACCGGATCTGGATGGTATAGCGCCGATAATGTTGCAGAAGACGCAGGGAACTGTAGTCCCTATTCTGCGGACGATTTTCTCGGCATGTTTGGCCCTTAACTACGTACCCAGTAGTTGGAGGAGGACCAAGGTGGCCTGCAGGACTTGCCCCAGTGCTGCTCTGAACGTCATTCTGCACCTACTACCTGTGGACCTTCAGGCTATGTCGAGTTCAACTCAGAGTGCCATCAGACTGAGGGAGCTGGGCCTCTGGGGACGATTTTAAGAGCGACATAGTAATATTCTGGGGCTACTCCCTCCTCATATACGGGATGTGCGTACTGACCTGGCCCTCCGGAAGTTGGATTTTGGGCGGTGTGCCAGGGTTGTCTTCCCCAGTAGGGAAGAATGGGCTTTGGGGAGGGTTGGTATGGGTCCCGATTTTACGGTCTTCACGGATGGCTCTAAGATGGATTCCGGCGTGGCGGCTGGTATTTTCTTCGAGTCTGCCAAACTGGTAGAGTCTTTTAGATTGCCGGACACATGCAGTGTTTTCCAGGCCGAGGTGTTTGCAATCATGCAGGCACTAAGGATACTGAAGTTAGGGTTTTTTCTGATAGCCAGGCTGCTATCAAAGAGCTGGCTTCTTTCATGGGAAACTCTTCCCTCGTCCTTCGCTCTAAGGAGGAGCTGAAGCGTCTTGGGGACGTTTGTGGCATCTCCTTGGACTGGGTTTCTGGTCATAGGAACATCCCGGGAAATGAGAAGGCAGATGAGCTCGCTAGAGGAGCTTCTGCTGGAGGGGAGCATGTTGTTTCCTACCTGGATGTCCACTGCCCTATGACCACCATTAGGGAAGGATATCCAAGTTTTTACTTGGGAAAGCACAGAGCTGGTGGAATTCCATCACTACCTGTGCTGTTTCTAGGGCACTTTGGCTGCGGTATAACCGGGGTAAGACTCTGGGAATCTTGGGGATTCCCCGGCAGTCCTTGTCCAGACTCGTGGCGGTGTATACGGGTCACTGGCTGATCGGTAGACACGCAGAGAGGCTGGGCCTTCCCTTTAATCCGCACTGTAGAAGTTGCGGGGATTCTTCTAAGGGGAAGACTGTGGAACATTTTCTTTGTGACTGCCCAGGCCTGGCGGTCAGACGCTTGAAGTTTCTTGGGGTGCCCTTTTTCGACGGCTTGGCGCAATGTGCGAACTTAGCCCCCTCGCTTTACAGCTCTGGTTGGCTGTAGTTAGTTTCTCTTCTTTTTCTACTTTTAGGTAATTTTAGTTTGTTCCTGCGATGGCATCAAAACGGCACCTTGTGCTAACTGGCCATCTGACCTACCTACCTACCTAATTTGGAAAAAACCTATTCAGCGGCAAAGTTAATACATGCGCAGCCAGTTCGTATAATGGTTCGTTTAATCAGGTACCAAAAACTTTCATAAAAAATGAGGCCATACGATTTGTCATTTGTTATACCTTCTAGTAATTTATATTCACTAATAACAGCCTCTGGATTACTTATACTATATTTAATTAAATTGTGATATGAGATCTATGTAAGGTTGCCATCCGTCCTCTTTTCCCCGGACACTGTCCTCTTTTTTAGGGCGTCCGGGGGAGTCCTCTTTCTTTTTTTGTAAATGTCCGGGTTTGTCCTACTTTTTACAATTTATTCAATGAATTATTTATTTTAAATTTTAAACTGTTTTTGGCGTTGTTATTTAAAATTACTTGGCATCAATTGCTTTAGCTACTAAAGTCATTAAGTCAGAGATGAACTTTTTACATTTTAGTACTTTTTTGATGTAAGAAATACCATTACGTATAAAAACTATTGTTCCTATTCAGAAAGGTTGTGTAGTACAATATAAATAATTTAGATGCAGATACTATATCTGATATTATTAGAGTGAAATATAATTTTAATATGAATTGTCAAGAATTTTATGAATATTTAAAAAAATGATGATAATGTTTTAGGTCAAATTAGAAGCATTGAAAAATATTATAAAATATTTGACGGTTCATTAAGATTTTTAAATGTGAATTCGATTGAAGGGCAATAGAAAAAAAAAAGTTATGTATTGCTTCAAAGACTTTTAAAAAATAATTTAGTTTTTATTTTTAAATAACTTAAAAAGATTTAATTAGAAAAAATTGAAGTTTGTTTATTTCAATAATTGATTGTGCTATGTTCAAAGTTGAGCATATTTTGTTATATTCAAGATCTCTTTAGTATTATTTTTGATTTTTTTTTTTTTTTTGTTGCAAGCAATTTGTTAATTGTTATATGAATGTATGTTTACTTTTTTTTTGTTATTCTGAATAAAAATTGTTTTTATAAATCCAAGTTCGTATATTTTATTGCATTTTTATTAACAAAAAATAGTTGTCCTCCTTTTTGGTTCAGACGTCCTCTTTTTTGAGGCGCATGTCCTCTTTTTCGGAGAAAGGAAATAGATCTAGGGTTAATCTATGTAACTAATATTTTCATGATAAATAAAAGAATGTAGAGGATGAGACTTCAGTTTATTAAATAGTGGGTCGAAAACCAGACACAGAATGTCCACGTTGACCACAATATTTATTATATTTTATATTATTTAATAAATTATTTAAACGTTCTCAATTTGGTTTTTTTAAAAATTTATTTTAAGATTATTAAAAAAAAAACAAATCGTTTGTTTGTCAATGAATGATCCTAAAATTTTCATTTCAAAAAAATATAACAAATCTCAAATGCTCAAACGTAGCAAAATTAATCAAAAGTAAAATTTTGTATAAAGTAAAATTTTTTATAAAGTAAAAATTATTTTACAGTCAAGGCAAAAATATGATATCATAAACAATATTAACATTAGTAAAAATAAATTAGATAAATAACAACAAGATCTCTTCTAATTAGTGTTTTTCATTTCCCGGGCTTATACATTTCCCGGGAAATCGGGATTGCTTTCATAATTTCCCGGGATCCCAGGAATTCCCGCCTACAGTATAAAATCATATATTTACTTGGTTAAGTATTTGATTTGAATTTATATACATATGTATTTTAATCAAAAACATAAAACAAAAAATAATGGGAACATACATATAAAAGAGGTACAATTCTTTAAAAAATTAAATAATTTAATGTACTTTAAAAACTAGTTGAAAATATAAAAATTTTTATTTAATACTGTTAAAAAGAGTTTTTAAAAATGGACAATGCGTTTATTGATTTATCTGAAAGTCGGTTTCTAATTTTGGTAACATATTGACCCACCAGAGAAAAACTCTCTCGCTTTCAACAGATGTTGGCTTTATAGTTAACAAAGCGTTTAAAAGATTTTTTATATTTCCAGATTCTCCAAAAAATTTTAAGTCTTTTTTTTTTATCGAATTGGTAGGTGCATTAGTGTTTGATGTATTTATTTCACTAACTTTATTTATTGCATCGTTAAAAATTTCCTTAAAATTTTTATCTTCTAAAATATCATTATCGTTGCTTTCTATTTCATTTAATTCTATATTTTTTTATTAAACAGACGGTTATAAATTTCTTCTGCATATAAAATAATAGTGTTTTGAAGTCGCCGTAGTCTAGTGGTTAGTGTGTTGGCTTACTAAGACATGAGCCCTTGTTTCGACACCCAGCTCTGACATCTTAAAAAAAAAAAAGAAATATGAAAAAAATATTTCTTTCGGCGACTACCTCTCAGCAGTCTTCTGGCAAAAGCTCTGAGAGTAATTAATTGCCATGAACAAGCTTCTCAAGTCTGTCGTTCGGAGTCGACATTAAACTGTAGGTCCCGGTATTCATGGATAAAAATTTACACACACAACATGAGTGCTGCGAGAAGCTATAGGCCCAACTATGCGAATGTATGCAATTAAATGTGTATAACAATAAAGGCCCAACCATAATGTGCATGAATTGGCTTAAGCAACTGTCAAAAATTAACGAAAAGTCTGTCAAATGCATGAGTTAATTAAATACGACTTTTAGGTGACCATAATATACTTACAGTTGCACAGTAAAGTCTGCATACCCCCTTGAAAAACGATGTTTTGATTTATCTGCGAACAAGGCAGCATACGGCTATGTCGAAAAGTAGATACAATACAACTCTGTTCTCAAACAGTGCTACTAACCACTTCAGGCGTCTTTACTAAATACTATTAGTAGAAATGAAGTTCTAGTGTTCGATGTTAGCATTGTACTTTTTCTTATTTAACCCAAATGGGTAAAGAGATCTGTGTTCAAGTACGTGAGCTTATTGTAAAGTATAATAAAGAAAATAAATCATTAAAAGAGATTGGAAAACTAGTTGGGCATCCAAAATCAAGCATTCAGACAATAATTCGAAAGTATAAACAAACAAAAAGTGAGGCAACCAAAGCAAGAAGTGGTCGCCCACCGAAACTGACTCCGCCTGCAAGGCGCTAAATTTTGTTATATAGTTGAAGAAAACCATAAAATTACTGCAATGGATATTCCAAATACTTTGGAAAGCCAGGATGTTGCTTCAGTGCATCCAGAAACGGTGAGACATCTATTGAGAAGTAATAGACTTTATAACCGTGTATCTCGAAAGAAACCCTTTATAAGTAAAATAAATATGCAAAAACTTGTCAAATTTGCTATGAAATACATTGATAAAGATGAAGGTTTTTGGGCAAATGTTTTATTTACTGAAGAAAGCAAGTTCAACTTGTTTGATTTAGGCTTAAAATAAAATGTATGGCGTCGGAATAATGAAGCACTATTACGCAAAAATTTGCTTCCTACAGTGAAACACGGTGGGTGGAGGCTCCGTTATGGTATGGGTGTGCATGACGGCGGCTGGAGTGGGCAATTTAGCATATATCGATATTAATATGGATCGCATGGTATATTTGAATATTTTAAAAGATAATCCAAGGCAATCCACGCATAATTGTGTCTTACAGAAGGTTGGTACTTTCAACAAGACAATGACCCAAAGCATACCGCTGGTGTTGTTAAAGAATCGCTACTCTATAACATGTCTCATCAACTTCATTTTATCCCCAGTCAACGTATTTGAACCCCATTGAGAATTTATGGGATGAACTAGACCGTCGGGTTAGAAAAAGGAACATTAAAAATAAACAGGACCTTAAAAAGGCTCTGCTTGAAGAATGGAATTTAATTTCAAATTATTACACAAAAATATTAGTAAATTCTTTGAAATATAGATTAAATGCTGTCATACAAAGCCAAGGCGAGCCCACAAACTATTAATTTTGTTTACTTTTGCTTTTATTTTTATGTAAAATTAATTTTCTGTACAAAGTATGTAGACTTTTCTGTGTTTAAAAATGACCCTTATTTATTTTTAATAATAAATGTTTTTGGAAAACAAATTTTTTCTCAAAATTTCGTTGTTGTTGTTAGTATGAAATTGTTTAAAATGTATTTTGCTGTTGCATTGTTCGTAGATAGCTCAAAACATCGTTTTTTAAGGGGGTATGCAGACTTTACTGTGCCACTGTATATGTACTTAAAGACTTCAAACTTACTGTTGCAATTTTTTTTATATTTTGGAGTTTTTGTTAGTAGTTTCCCTAAAAAAGTACCAAAATTACCAACAGAGTATTTATTGTTTACTAAACAATCATTTCGGTCAAAAAAAAAAAAAAAAAAATACAACATAAAAATTTGTGATTGTGTTATTTTCAAAAAGTAAAAAAATGGATAACAAATTAGCATACATATATTAAAATAATGAAATAAAAGTTCTGTTCTGTTCGGCAAATAAATAGAGACAGAAAAAAATGGATTTTTTGTTGTAACATTTTTGAGGATAAAAGAGGTAGATCATCAGCAATTTTTCATTTACACTAGGATGACACCTCAAGTATATGAAATTTTGTTAGACCTCATTAGTCCATTCCTTCGAAAAGAATCCGTAAGAAAACCTGTTCAACCGGGGTGTCGATTGGCGGTAACATTACTGTAAGTATTTTTATTATAGTTAGTGTTTGTCGTCCGCCGTGTCAACATGTGTTTTGCGCTGTCCGTCGTCTGTTGAATTTATGTGTTCAAAAGAAAAAACAAGAATAAAAAAAGAAAATAATAATAATTAAAAAAACAGTGAACATGTAACCTCGTTACACTAATAACAACACCATAATACCAAATGCAAATAAACAAATAAAATACCATCATCAACAATAACAACAACAATAAAATTAAAATAATAACGGTTGCATTGGCTTAAAAAAAATAGAACGAAAAGTGATAGTGTTGGTACATGCTGTACAATCTGGCGACTTTCAGGAAAGGGGCAAAAGTGCCACATTTGGGGCTTTTACAGCCCCATTAGCGGTACATTGTGCTCTTCGATTCCTTTGATAATTTAGTCACAAATTTTATTTTGCGAGATTCTTGGGGTTGATTGCTGTTGGATTATTTAATGGTGAAGGTGAAGGTGGCCATTGAATAATCAATCAGCAGTAATCTATTTCCTTGCAGTTCGCATTTTAAAATAGGACATTTGTTTTTTTCTTATTGGTGTCGTGGTGGCAGGCCGTTTTCGTTTGAATTTTTGTAACGTGCGTGGGCTAAGGGCAAATTTCTTCTCTGTGTATGCTCATGTTTGTATCCATAGGCCGGATGTCCTCGCCTTATGTGAGACCCAGGTTTCTGGCGATGCTGATCCACAGGATTTCCAGATACCTGGTTACCACCTCCTATCCCTTTTCATGCTCCATAGGGGCCTTGCAATTTATATTCGCAATGAAGTTGTGTACCAATGCCAGCAACCGTATGGCATGCTTAATGCAGAATTTAACTGCCTCTGGGTTAAGTTCAAAATCAGGGCACATCTTTTGCATTTCGGGTTTCTTTACAGAAGTCCAAATGCAGAAAGAGAGGTTACCTTTTCTGGCTTCGACTCTCTTTCTGACTCCATTTCACGAATCCTAGAGAATTACCCGAAAAGTGAAATTGTTGTTGCTGGCGATTTCAATGTTCATAATTCATCTTGGCTTCACCATTCTGGCCGCACGACTCCAGAAGGCCAATATGTTGAGTTGTTTGCCGCACACAATCCCCTTGTGCAACTAGTGAATGAACCAACTCACATTTCGTGTGTTGATGGGCACCAGAATAATACCCTTGACCTCTTCCTCACTTCACACCTTAATAAGTATGAAGTTGATATTTGTAATAGGCAATTTAGTTAATATCAAATTCGTATTAGACCTTATGAGCATAATTATTGTAAATTTCTTTGTTATTGATATTAGTTGTTATATATGAGCACTATATCTTTATATATTTTTTTTACTATGGGTTCAGATGGTTTTTTATATTTATAATTGCAATTAGAATAGGAATGTTGGCAGAGAATTATTGTTTAGAAAATTAATCGAATAACTAAAGTACCCACGGTGAGAATAATAGGTTCATGGCTAGACTTAAAATTAGTGGTACGAAAAATTACACTGGGAAGTGTTGCATTGACAAAGGCATGTATTATTTGACAGTTGTGCTGTGCTTATTGAACATGTCTCGTAATTTGAGACGACTACTGACAGTTCAATTTAACTTCCTTTTTCTTGTGCATTCTGAAGGCATAACACCTGCAAATTTCAGCTCGTAATAAATCACGAGGCATCTTTAAGAATCTACGTCTGTATGGCAAACAAATTTCAATTTTAGTGGCAGGATATTTTAGTTTGCGGGTAAATATATATATGTTCTTATGAAATGCGGCTATAATTATAGATGGTCAGATTTATATCCTGTATCCCAATTTTGTTAGAGTTCTGCAGGGTCCCATTTCGGAAGCGTAATTGGCACATCACATGTTCACGGGGTTCAACGGATATCTAAGTATATCGAATAACTGGTGGAGAAGGTAAGGATAAATATGATCTATAGGACGAGATATAAGAGACGATTTTGAAAAGGACCTAATCGTAATTTTTCAAATTGATTCCCTCTAGGCTGTTGGCATATTAACCAATTAGTCTTCTCCGTACCCTTCTGGTTGACAGAAGGGATATAGATTTTGAAGCTTCCATAGACTCCATGAGCTACGGAATTTTATAGCCAGCGAAGAGAGAAGATAAGGGAAGCAGATAAAGGAAAATAGGGAGAGGCAAGAAGGAGAAATACCAAGTGGAAAGAGGAAGAAATCAGCAAGATAGAAAAGAAAAACAGATTTGACTTCAAAATAAGTGAAGCAAGATTAGAGCAAGAAAAAAGAAGAAGGAGAAAAAGGGGAGAAGGAAACACCAGGACAGTTTTGGACTGGTTATTGATCGAAAGTATTGTCAACTGCTTTGAAAATATTGGATACCCGCAACAGTACCAATATAATATTTTTGGTTTTTATCAGAAAACGCTTTAATTAGATCAAATTTAACTGCAATGTTATTTTTTGGTAATTAAAGAAGAAATGATGTCCGTGAAGGAATAGTACACTAGCCAAACTGAACAATTGTTTTCGACTCCAGCTACGGTAGTCTCATCAGAGTTCTTTGTGTCCTGTGCATATTCAAGACCAAACATCAACTATTTAACTCACACTTTTTTGGAAATCGCATACTGAAATTATTACCGTATGTACATACATTTGTATGAGTTAGTCGAAGTAAAGTCACACAACAGTTTATATCATATTCTCCTTTTCTTACCATCATTGCTGTTCTTGTAATTGTCATCTTATTTGGATGAAACAGAATTACAAATTTATTTTGTTTTTGCCCTTTATTCTACCTTATCCACATTAGTCAACATGAATGATATGTACGACGGTGGCTGAGGTGGTTAGAGCGTAGCACCATAGTCGGGTGCATGCGAATGTATGCAATTAAATGTGTATAACAATAAAGGCCCAACCATAATGTGCATGAATTGGCTTAAGCAACTGTCAAAAATTAACGAAAAGTCTGTCAAATGCATGAGTTAATTAAATACGACTTTTAGGTGACCATAATATACTTACAGTTGCACAGTAAAGTCTGCATACCCCCTTGAAAAACGATGTTTTGATTTATCTGCGAACAAGGCAGCATACGGCTATGTCGAAAAGTAGATACAATACAACTCTGTTCTCAAACAGTGCTACTAACCACTTCAGGCGTCTTTACTAAATACTATTAGTAGAAATGAAGTTCTAGTGTTCGATGTTAGCATTGTACTTTTTCTTATTTAACCCAAATGGGTAAAGAGATCTGTGTTCAAGTACGTGAGCTTATTGTAAAGTATAATAAAGAAAATAAATCATTAAAAGAGATTGGAAAACTAGTTGGGCATCCAAAATCAAGCATTCAGACAATAATTCGAAAGTATAAACAAACAAAAAGTGAGGCAACCAAAGCAAGAAGTGGTCGCCCACCGAAACTGACTCCGCCTGCAAGGCGCTAAATTTTGTTATATAGTTGAAGAAAACCATAAAATTACTGCAATGGATATTCCAAATACTTTGGAAAGCCAGGATGTTGCTTCAGTGCATCCAGAAACGGTGAGACATCTATTGAGAAGTAATAGACTTTATAACCGTGTATCTCGAAAGAAACCCTTTATAAGTAAAATAAATATGCAAAAACTTGTCAAATTTGCTATGAAATACATTGATAAAGATGAAGGTTTTTGGGCAAATGTTTTATTTACTGAAGAAAGCAAGTTCAACTTGTTTGATTTAGGCTTAAAATAAAATGTATGGCGTCGGAATAATGAAGCACTATTACGCAAAAATTTGCTTCCTACAGTGAAACACGGTGGGTGGAGGCTCCGTTATGGTATGGGTGTGCATGACGGCGGCTGGAGTGGGCAATTTAGCATATATCGATATTAATATGGATCGCATGGTATATTTGAATATTTTAAAAGATAATCCAAGGCAATCCACGCATAATTGTGTCTTACAGAAGGTTGGTACTTTCAACAAGACAATGACCCAAAGCATACCGCTGGTGTTGTTAAAGAATCGCTACTCTATAACATGTCTCATCAACTTCATTTTATCCCCAGTCAACGTATTTGAACCCCATTGAGAATTTATGGGATGAACTAGACCGTCGGGTTAGAAAAAGGAACATTAAAAATAAACAGGACCTTAAAAAGGCTCTGCTTGAAGAATGGAATTTAATTTCAAATTATTACACAAAAATATTAGTAAATTCTTTGAAATATAGATTAAATGCTGTCATACAAAGCCAAGGCGAGCCCACAAACTATTAATTTTGTTTACTTTTGCTTTTATTTTTATGTAAAATTAATTTTCTGTACAAAGTATGTAGACTTTTCTGTGTTTAAAAATGACCCTTATTTATTTTTAATAATAAATGTTTTTGGAAAACAAATTTTTTCTCAAAATTTCGTTGTTGTTGTTAGTATGAAATTGTTTAAAATGTATTTTGCTGTTGCATTGTTCGTAGATAGCTCAAAACATCGTTTTTTAAGGGGGTATGCAGACTTTACTGTGCCACTGTATATGTACTTAAAGACTTCAAACTTACTGTTGCAATTTTTTTTATATTTTGGAGTTTTTGTTAGTAGTTTCCCTAAAAAAGTACCAAAATTACCAACAGAGTATTTATTGTTTACTAAACAATCATTTCGGTCAAAAAAAAAAAAAAAAAAATACAACATAAAAATTTGTGATTGTGTTATTTTCAAAAAGTAAAAAAATGGATAACAAATTAGCATACATATATTAAAATAATGAAATAAAAGTTCTGTTCTGTTCGGCAAATAAATAGAGACAGAAAAAAATGGATTTTTTGTTGTAACATTTTTGAGGATAAAAGAGGTAGATCATCAGCAATTTTTCATTTACACTAGGATGACACCTCAAGTATATGAAATTTTGTTAGACCTCATTAGTCCATTCCTTCGAAAAGAATCCGTAAGAAAACCTGTTCAACCGGGGTGTCGATTGGCGGTAACATTACTGTAAGTATTTTTATTATAGTTAGTGTTTGTCGTCCGCCGTGTCAACATGTGTTTTGCGCTGTCCGTCGTCTGTTGAATTTATGTGTTCAAAAGAAAAAACAAGAATAAAAAAAGAAAATAATAATAATTAAAAAAACAGTGAACATGTAACCTCGTTACACTAATAACAACACCATAATACCAAATGCAAATAAACAAATAAAATACCATCATCAACAATAACAACAACAATAAAATTAAAATAATAACGGTTGCATTGGCTTAAAAAAAATAGAACGAAAAGTGATAGTGTTGGTACATGCTGTACAATCTGGCGACTTTCAGGAAAGGGGCAAAAGTGCCACATTTGGGGCTTTTACAGCCCCATTAGCGGTACATTGTGCTCTTCGATTCCTTTGATAATTTAGTCACAAATTTTATTTTGCGAGATTCTTGGGGTTGATTGCTGTTGGATTATTTAATGGTGAAGGTGAAGGTGGCCATTGAATAATCAATCAGCAGTAATCTATTTCCTTGCAGTTCGCATTTTAAAATAGGACATTTGTTTTTTTCTTATTGGTGTCGTGGTGGCAGGCCGTTTTCGTTTGAATTTTTGTAACGTGCGTGGGCTAAGGGCAAATTTCTTCTCTGTGTATGCTCATGTTTGTATCCATAGGCCGGATGTCCTCGCCTTATGTGAGACCCAGGTTTCTGGCGATGCTGATCCACAGGATTTCCAGATACCTGGTTACCACCTCCTATCCCTTTTCATGCTCCATAGGGGCCTTGCAATTTATATTCGCAATGAAGTTGTGTACCAATGCCAGCAACCGTATGGCATGCTTAATGCAGAATTTAACTGCCTCTGGGTTAAGTTCAAAATCAGGGCACATCTTTTGCATTTCGGGTTTCTTTACAGAAGTCCAAATGCAGAAAGAGAGGTTACCTTTTCTGGCTTCGACTCTCTTTCTGACTCCATTTCACGAATCCTAGAGAATTACCCGAAAAGTGAAATTGTTGTTGCTGGCGATTTCAATGTTCATAATTCATCTTGGCTTCACCATTCTGGCCGCACGACTCCAGAAGGCCAATATGTTGAGTTGTTTGCCGCACACAATCCCCTTGTGCAACTAGTGAATGAACCAACTCACATTTCGTGTGTTGATGGGCACCAGAATAATACCCTTGACCTCTTCCTCACTTCACACCTTAATAAGTATGAAGTTGATATTTGTAATAGGCAATTTAGTTAATATCAAATTCGTATTAGACCTTATGAGCATAATTATTGTAAATTTCTTTGTTATTGATATTAGTTGTTATATATGAGCACTATATCTTTATATATTTTTTTTACTATGGGTTCAGATGGTTTTTTATATTTATAATTGCAATTAGAATAGGAATGTTGGCAGAGAATTATTGTTTAGAAAATTAATCGAATAACTAAAGTACCCACGGTGAGAATAATAGGTTCATGGCTAGACTTAAAATTAGTGGTACGAAAAATTACACTGGGAAGTGTTGCATTGACAAAGGCATGTATTATTTGACAGTTGTGCTGTGCTTATTGAACATGTCTCGTAATTTGAGACGACTACTGACAGTTCAATTTAACTTCCTTTTTCTTGTGCATTCTGAAGGCATAACACCTGCAAATTTCAGCTCGTAATAAATCACGAGGCATCTTTAAGAATCTACGTCTGTATGGCAAACAAATTTCAATTTTAGTGGCAGGATATTTTAGTTTGCGGGTAAATATATATATGTTCTTATGAAATGCGGCTATAATTATAGATGGTCAGATTTATATCCTGTATCCCAATTTTGTTAGAGTTCTGCAGGGTCCCATTTCGGAAGCGTAATTGGCACATCACATGTTCACGGGGTTCAACGGATATCTAAGTATATCGAATAACTGGTGGAGAAGGTAAGGATAAATATGATCTATAGGACGAGATATAAGAGACGATTTTGAAAAGGACCTAATCGTAATTTTTCAAATTGATTCCCTCTAGGCTGTTGGCATATTAACCAATTAGTCTTCTCCGTACCCTTCTGGTTGACAGAAGGGATATAGATTTTGAAGCTTCCATAGACTCCATGAGCTACGGAATTTTATAGCCAGCGAAGAGAGAAGATAAGGGAAGCAGATAAAGGAAAATAGGGAGAGGCAAGAAGGAGAAATACCAAGTGGAAAGAGGAAGAAATCAGCAAGATAGAAAAGAAAAACAGATTTGACTTCAAAATAAGTGAAGCAAGATTAGAGCAAGAAAAAAGAAGAAGGAGAAAAAGGGGAGAAGGAAACACCAGGACAGTTTTGGACTGGTTATTGATCGAAAGTATTGTCAACTGCTTTGAAAATATTGGATACCCGCAACAGTACCAATATAATATTTTTGGTTTTTATCAGAAAACGCTTTAATTAGATCAAATTTAACTGCAATGTTATTTTTTGGTAATTAAAGAAGAAATGATGTCCGTGAAGGAATAGTACACTAGCCAAACTGAACAATTGTTTTCGACTCCAGCTACGGTAGTCTCATCAGAGTTCTTTGTGTCCTGTGCATATTCAAGACCAAACATCAACTATTTAACTCACACTTTTTTGGAAATCGCATACTGAAATTATTACCGTATGTACATACATTTGTATGAGTTAGTCGAAGTAAAGTCACACAACAGTTTATATCATATTCTCCTTTTCTTACCATCATTGCTGTTCTTGTAATTGTCATCTTATTTGGATGAAACAGAATTACAAATTTATTTTGTTTTTGCCCTTTATTCTACCTTATCCACATTAGTCAACATGAATGATATGTACGACGGTGGCTGAGGTGGTTAGAGCGTAGCACCATAGTCGGGTGCAATTTTGGCTAGTGTACTATTCCTTCACGGACATCATTTCTTCTTTAATTACCAAAAAATAACATTGCAGTTAAATTTGATCTAATTAAAGCGTTTTCTGATAAAAACCAAAAATTAAATTGATCACACCTCTCCTGAGATTCGAACCCGAGTCTTAGGCTCTTAACATAAAATTGCACCCGACTATGGTGCTACGCTCTAACCACCTCAGCCACCGTCGTACATATCATTCATGTTGACTAATGTGGATAAGGTAGAATAAAGGGCAAAAA
This sequence comes from Metopia argyrocephala, assembly GCA_963576795.1. Lineage (NCBI taxonomy): Eukaryota > Metazoa > Arthropoda > Insecta > Diptera > Sarcophagidae > Metopia > Metopia argyrocephala. Next base: position 91,495,659 of record OY756209.1, read on the forward strand.
CAAAATAAATTTGTAATTCTGTTTCATCCAAATAAGATGACAATTACAAGAACAGCAATGATGGTAAGAAAAGGAGAATATGATATAAACTGTTGTGTGACTTTACTTCGACTAACTCATACAAATGTATGTACATACGGTAATAATTTCAGTATGCGATTTCCAAAAAAAAGTGAGTTAAATAGTTGATGTTTGGTCTTGAATATGCACAGGACACAAAGAACTCTGATGAGACTACCGTAGCTGGAGTCGAAAACAATTGTTCAGTTTGGCTAGTGTACTATTCCTTCACGGACATCATTTCTTCTTTAATTACCAAAAAATAACATTGCAGTTAAATTTGATCTAATTAAAGCGTTTTCTGATAAAAACCAAAAATTAAATTGATCACACCTCTCCTGAGATTCGAACCCAAGTCTTAGGCTCTTAACCAATATAATATTGTTTTCAGTCGTAGGGATTTGAGGAAATAAGAATCCTTAGATAACTAATAATAAGTGAATGATAGTTATAAATTATCAAGAGAAAAAAGAAAAAAAAAGTAAAAACAACAACAATAAAAAAATATCATATATCCATTTTCATAGATCGACTAGTTGTGCATCTACCTAACATACATATGTATATAGGCAATTTCAAAAATTTTCAGCATTTGTTGAAACTGAGTTCAGATGCTTATTATTTCTCCAGTTTTTCGAATTGACCAAAATGGTCAAAAGGGAATGGTAGGCCACACTAGAAAGCTGGGAAATTCAAAATTTCAGACCATCAGTTCTTTATTTTTAAAAGTTATGGGCACTCAAATATCGAAAAACTCAAAGAAAGGCTTGAAATTTACAAGAGTTTTTTCATATTTCATCACTTTTCTACTTTTAGTTTTAAACTTCCGATGCTCACTTATATAAAGTAAAGTCATTAGACTTTGCAGATATTTACACTATAAAAGTTATGCCCATACTACTATTTGGGAAAAAGTTGTACAGCGGTTCATTTTTGAAACCAAAATTTTTGAATTTTCGCAGTTTTTTCTATAGCGTTTTTGCGCCGTTCAAGAAAATTGCATTTCGTCAACAGTATTTAATAGATGGTGTAATTTGCTAAAATTTACGCCATATCACGTCGATGTCAGGCTGCTAGTTGCTGAGAACGATGACCTTAAACTTATATAGAATTGGCGTAAATTTGTCAAAAATGACAGTTTTTCGCGCCTGGCATTTGTAATCTTATTTAAAACTGGTTTATGTATTGCGTGATCTAAACTCCTTAGTAAATGGCACCTCAACGTCAAGAAGGCGTTAAAATATTTTGAAACGCAAAAATTTTATAAAGAAAATAAAAATTTTGCGAAATTTCATGATTTTGTTTCGCATTTTTTTTAGTTAATTAGTGGTTTAAAATCAATGTCAAGTATTGGAAATGAAGTGCGGCTGTGAACTAAAGATCATATATAAATACGGTTGAATTCGGTCCATATTTAGCGGGTACAGCGGCATTTTTCTTCAAACACATTTTGCTTTGTGACATCTGAAGATATGTATAGATTCCGCCGCGATTGACACCAAATGAAAGGTTTTTTTAAGCTTGATAATAAAACCGAATAGGCATTAAAAAATTTTCATGATTTTAAATTTTACAGATCAAAAAAAAAATCCTAACCTCAAAAATAATTCTTATATAATTTTTTTATTTTTTAAATTTGCAAGTTAAAACATTGTTTTTCTGTAAATTAGTTATGCGTTTTATAAACACATATTATAACAATCGGTGAAACATTCATATTTTTGCAAAAATTCGAGTTTATTAATGTTAAGGAATTTTAATTATAATTGATATTTTTATGTATTTTATCAGTGCATTGATGAATTTGGACTGCACTGATGAATTTGAAATGAGTTTCATGCATTCATATAACATTTATTAAAATAAACCAATAAATTTAACTTTAAATTTTTTTAATGAAATTTAAAACTTAAAACCTCCATAACTTTCGCGCCGTTTGCAATAAATGATTAACGCGAACTGTTTTGGTATGCTAAAATATCACCCTTCACGTGACCAAAGCGTCATTCGTGTCATCAAAAAAAAAAAAAAAAATTGGGAAAAAAAATATCAAAATGCCGAAAATTTTTGAAATTGCCCATATATCCATACATATACACACAGAGTAATTACCAAAACCAAAAAAATATATAATACATTAACAATTTCACTAACTACCCTTAATCAAACTCAGTACAGATCATCATTGCCCAACATGTCATCATTCGAGGAGGCCTCATCGAGTATGTGATATTGGTTGGTAAGTCATTGCAATTACTTTATTAAATTGTCCGTCCGCTTTGTTCGTGGCATTAGCAAAAAAAAAAAAAATATTAAAAAAAAAAGAAAAATAATAATATAATTGTTTTTTGGTATTATTGTGTGTAACAAAGACTCCATCTTGTTAAAAGTAGCTTTACATTAATTATTAACTGAATTGAATGGATGTGAATATTTCTTTTGCTGTTGGTAATTTATTTTAATATTGAATTTGGTCCTACGGGATATTTGATCAGATTATATAAATAATTATTTAGATCAGATCCATTGGTTGAGTGATTATGAAATTTAATTGTAAAATATAAATTTGTTTTAGTGTTTAAGATTCTTATTGGAATTAATTTTACGTAAAGAATTTTTTTTATATTACATGAATAAAAATATAGTATTTGTTAAAATGAATTGGAGAATAGAATCTCAGATGTTTTCAATCAAATAATACAATAGGGTAACATGGAGTCAGGGATTCTAGAATGATGTTTTCTTTCGCCACTAGAATCATGGTAGGGAGGGTTTAGAGGCGACTGTGCCCGGCAACATCAGGGCACTGAATAAATTTGGGATAAGGATAATATAATCAGAAACTTTGTTGTGGATTCACTCTCATATAAAGATATTCACTAAGGGGTAATTTTGTTGTTTAGATAGTGATTATTATGGTCAATTATAACGTAGTATAGTAATTTACATTTTTAGGGAGTCTTAAAAGAAAAATTAACTATTGAATGTGAGATTAGGTAAGGTGAGGACACGAACCTCCCCAATCCCGGCTGCTTGCTAGCAATATAAAGACTCCCACAGTTCTCCGCCTTCCTGGTCCTTTGAGGGGAATTCAAATTTTTAGTCGGAAGATAAATAACAAAACGCTAGTTGCTTCGGCGAGTAAGACCATGGCCTTGTGATGACGGGTCAAAAGACATGGGTTCCCCATGACAACTTAGTTGCATTAACTAGTAGGAGAATAGTTACAAATGGCGCCCAACATGGGGCCAGATATGTTCCACGATTCGTTTTGCATATTTGGTTCCGTAATTTTGGAGGTAAATTTTTTTAGAGTTCATTAATTGCTTCGTTTTGAATTGGTTTAGCATAGGGGAAACTTTTTTTTGGATACGTATGTAAGTATTTTATTTTTTTTTATTTATTTATTTTATTTATTTAATTTTAATTTAATTTTTCCTTATCAGAACCTTAAGAATATTATTCTTTTATAGCTCAAAAGGATAAAATCTATAAATTATTTAATATATATGTATGTATGACAAATGGTAATATAAATTAATTAAAAATAATATGAATATAATGTGTACATAATATCAATAATTCTTACTATGTAAACATATAACATTATATAACAGTCAAATATTTTATTGATGATTAAATATTACGGCATAGATCTTTATAAGAAAATGTAAATCAATAAGACAATAGTTCTAAGACATATAGTCAAAAATAGCTTTCCTAAAACTGTTTTTCCTCGATAAAAGTTTTATGTAAATTGGTAAAGAATTCCACAGATTAATAGCATTGACGAAAAACAATCTACTGGTATTTAGGCAGTCATGCCTGGGCACAATCAATGTGATGCACCTAGTTGATCTTCCAAAAACTAGTTTTTCATAAAGATAGAAGGGTTTCCTCCGATAGAGCAAGTTATGCAGAAACATAATATTCCGTATTCGAAGGTAATCAACCAAATCACATCTCAGAATCTTTCTTCGCCATAATGATGTACTACTGAGCCGACTTAAATTGTACACATACCTAGTGGCATTGTTAAAAGCCACCTGTAATTTATGCATTGAATACAGGATAATTTGGATACTTGAGGGACTGCGCAGTCGGGTAGTCTAACCGTGTACCTCTGCATACTGCTTCCTAGAATCTGTTGGCCTTTGTTAAATTGATTTTTGTCTGAGTATAAGATACTTGTGAATTAATTACTGATAAGATTTTATTGACTAGATCGACAACACCTCGTTAGCATGTGGATTATATTATCTTGCGGATTGCAATTTAATATCCTGTGGTAATGAGGCAGTTTTCGTTACTGATAAGTTAGATGGTAATATTGGCTATGTTGTCATGAAATCTTACAGTTCTTAGTTTACGTAACTTTTCATAGATTGGTTTTGATTCCTTTTCTGATTATTATTATTATTTCATATCCCTTTACTTATATTGTCATTAGTTTGAGCGAAAACATTACATTTAATGTTATTGATTTAAGTACATTTTATTGTCTATATATTGATATTTAGAAAATATTATTATATTTAGAATATTAGCGGATTAGTAGAAATTATCTGCTTAATAATTATATATTTCGTTGTTGAGAGTTATTGAGTTATTTGTGCAGATTGGTCATTCGCCTAAACAGACTCAGGAAGTATTATCAGGGCAATCACCTACTGCTGGATTGATTGAACAGGACAGATGGATTCCTATAGAATGTCCTGTATGTAAAGAAAAGATGGAGGAGAAGTCTGCATGTTTGATTAGGTGTAACCATAGACTTGCTTGGAAAATGTTTTAGCGGAAAATAGTTCTTGCCCAGTGTGTAATCAGCCTTGTGAGTTATCAGATTTACAGAAAATTACATTTCCGGTTAAACAAGGTCGTCCAAAGGGAAAGGCTAAGAGTACTACTGTCCGATATAATTATTCCACTCGTAGTTTTAAACAAAATTTATTTCCCGAATCGCAATCTTCTCATAACAGCGAGGACACCAGGGGAAATAATGAAGACTTACTAGGAGCTTTTGACAAGAATTTGACTGTAAGACAGGAACTAAAGAGGTAGGAGCTAATTTAACCATGGGCGCTACAAAGGTCATTGATGATAATGGTATGAGCTCACCCCGTTTACCTTCCGATATGGTAGGCTCTGGTGATATTAATAAGGTCATGGAAATAAATGCGGGAAAAGCTATGGGGGGTGGACGCCAAGTTTATACGCCGCCATTAATCGATTATGATAGGATAGATAGAATGATAGAGCAGAATGTTCTTAGGATAATGTGAAGTCTGGATTGCAATTCTGCCATACGTTCATCCGGAATGGATAATAAGTTGCTAGATGTTGGACCTGAGGTTATGGCTAATAACAGCGAAGATAAAACGAATATGGTAAGAAGAATGCCCAATGCAGGTAATGATCGGCTACTAGGGACTTTGAATTGTAGGACAGCTACATCCCATACCAATATCAGTGGGACAATGCAAGATTCAACAGGTGCATCACGACGAAGTGCTTACTGTTATGAGAATCAGGCAAGTTCACTGAATCCTAATAGTTCCAATTTTTCGCAAGACGCTTTTAGATCACACCAATATGCTAACGGCTCGGCTGGAAATTCTTTGGGTGTTAATTATGACAGCCAATATATACCGAGTAGTGCAGGTGCGAATTTTCATGCTGATAGGGTCACTTCCATTATTCAGAATTGGGGGTTAAAGTTCGATGGTACTCCAGTAGGTCTGTATATAAGCCTATATTCTTTATAGGCTTAAAACTCTAACTAATGATTATTTTAATGGAGATTTCAATTATATTCGTCCGAATCTACATATTGTTTTATCTGAAAAGGCAAAAAATTGGTTTTGGTCCTATCATAAGAGGGCACAACCTATTGTGTGGGAACACTTTTGCAACGCTTTACGGGATCAATATAAAGATATTAAATCACCGTTTGATATCAGAGAAGAAATTCGTAACAGGAAACAGAAACCGGGAGAATCTTTTGATATATTTTATGACGCTATTTCAAACTTAATGGATAGACTCCCTAACTAAATTTCGGAAAGCGAATTAGTTGAGATTATTACTCGTAACCTTAGACCTGAGATTAGAGACGAATTGTTATATCAACCAATGTGCTCCATATCAGCGCTAAGGAAGCTAGTACAAAGGCGGGAGGCTTTTCTGGTTGATGATTTTGTTCGTCGTAATTTGTCCCTTAGAAATACAAACTCTTTTGTTTCTCGTAGACACGTCGCGGAGATCGAATTGGATAAGTTAGAAAGCAAACGGGAAAGTAACCTAGATTATGAGGCTTCCGTAGATGCAGTCCATCGAAATGAAATAATTTCTCGTTGTTGGAACTGTGACCAATTGGGTCACTTTTATGAAGATTGTCTTGAAGAGAAAACAATATTCTGTTATGGCTGTGGCACCAAAAATGCCAAAAATGTGTACAAACCGCAATGTGCAAAGTAGGTCGTAAGAGTTCAAAAAACTTAAAACATCAAATACCATCGAAAGAAAACTCATAGTTAAAGATAATCAAATAAATCAAAACATCACCAAACCAGACATTACAAAATCAAACAATTCAGAAGCAACCAATTTAACACCAGTAGATTATTATGACGCACATGTAAAATTAAATGTTAAAAATAATTTTAAGGACAACTCATAAAACGATTCTTCTAGTTACAAGGTCCTAAAACGCATAAAGTATGAGAACGATTTGGATAACGATAATTGTAATAAACTGATATACCCTAGGCAACCGTATCATAGAAGATGGGAGGAATATTATTTAAAACGCCAACAAATATTTGAACATTTTTCGGTTTCACAAACTACAACTCGGAGACAGAGGCGCTCGTCTAAACGTCTTCGAGAATTTTACAAACAACGCAGGTTGAGTAGAAAATTATTAGTTTCAGCTATAGTTAATATTGAGAACGATTTGAGATATTATGCGAGGGTAACTTTTCTTCACTTTACTGAGTATGGTTTATTGGACACGGGTGCTAGCATTAGTTGCATAGGTTCAGATTTGGCTCATGAAGATTTTTATAAATTTTGTAGTTTTAAAAAATGTAAAAAGTTTGTTAAAACGGCAGATGGCAAATCACAGAAGGTAATTGGGTGGATTGAGGTAGAAATTAAATTCAAGGATATGACTCATAAAATAAATCTATTTGTAATCCCGACTATCTCGCAACGATTGATTCTTGGTATAGACTTCTGGAAAAAGTTCAAACTATTACAAAATGCTATTGATGCTGTAGATGTAACAACGAGTTCTATTCCGAAAACAACTGACACATCAGTCATGCAGAGTTTTGAAAGTTCATTGGATGATAAAGGAGCTAAAAGTGAAGATGATTATAGGTATAAACTGAATGCCAGCCAAAAAAGTCAATTAAATGCGGTAATATCGTTATTTCCAAATTTTGAAGAGCAAGGACTGGGAAGAACAACATTAATTAAGCATGATATTGATATAGGTGATGTCAAGGCAATTAAACAAGGCTTCTATCCTGTATCTCCGGCAGTAGAGAAATTGATGTATGCTGAAATTGATAGAATGCTGGAACTTGGAGTAATTGAACAATCAACTTCCCCATGGAGTTCTCCCATGAGATTAGTAATAAAACCAAACAAAGTAAGGCTATGCCTGGATGCTAGAAAATTAAACTCGGTGACAAGAAAAGATGCTTATCCCTTACCATCCATAGAAGGTATATTTGCGCGCCTTCCAAAAACAAATATTATATCCAAACTGGATTTGAAGGCAGGTGGAATTAAGCGAGAGATCAAAAGCAGTAACTGCTTTTACAATACCTGGCCGACCTCTTTATCAATTTGTGGTAATGCCTTTCGGTCTTTGTACGGCACCTCAAACTATGTGTCGTTTAATGGACGAATTAATTCCACCCGATTTGAAAAATATGGTATTTTCGTACTTGGACGATTTACTCGTCGTTTCGGAAACTTTTGAACAGCATTTATCAGTCTTAATTCGAATAGCAGAGCAATTTAAGAGAGCTAATCTTACCTTAAACATTTCAAAGAGTCACTTTATCGTAACACGTGTTAAATACCTTGGATATATTATTGGTGACGGCGGAATAAGTACAGATCCGGAGAAAGTTAGCGCAATTAGAGACTGGCCCACACCAAGAAATGCAAAGCAAGTGAGAGGATTTTTGGGGTTAGCTGGATGGTATAGGAGGTTCGTAGAAAATTTTTCTAGTGTAGTATTTCCCATTACAGAAATAATAGCATCAAAGAAAAGGTTTGTTTGGACTAAGGACGCACAAGAGGCATTTGAGAAAATAAAATCGATGATAACGTCTACACCAGTGCTCAGCAACCCCGATTTTAATAAAAAAATGTTTCTACATTGCGATGCGAGCGATTATGGGATAGGAGCCGTACTCGTACAGCTAGATGAAAATAACTGTGAAAAACACATAGCGTACATGAGTAAGAAATTGAATGCCGCACAGCGTAACTATAGCGTGACGGAACGCGAGTGTCTGGCTGCATTAGAGGCCATCCAACGCTTCCGTTGTTACTTGGAACTTCAAGAGTTCGAAGTAATTACGGATCACGCCAGCCTAGTTTGGCTTATGAGACAGCCGAATTTAAGTGGTAGATTAGCCAGGTGGGTACTAAAGCTTCAGAGTTACAAGTTTACTGTTAGTCATCGCAAGGGCAAAGACAATGTGGTCCCGGATGCGTTATCAAGAATACCGTCTGAAGAAATCGATCAAATTGATATGAATGGTCCAGAAATAAATTTATAGTCCCCTTGTTTCTGGGATGAGGATTATACAAGTCTCAAAGCAAAAATAAAAACTAATCAGGATAAATACCCTGATATTAAAGTGGTTGACGATTTCGTTTATATAAGAACACAGCATTATAATGGATCTGAAATAAGCGAGGAGGGGGCATGGAAACTATGGATTCCAGAAGGCTTGCGTCAAGATTTAATTATAAGGTTTCATAACTCAGTAATAACGGCTCATGGTGGCATACAAAAAACAGTCGATTTGTTAAAGCGCAAATTTTTTGGCCTGGATTATCCAGTGATGTTAGGGAATTTATTCGCAACTGTGATACATGTAAATCAACAAAAGCACCAAATTTCGTAATGAAACCGGAGATGGGAAAGATAATTTTATCAGTCAGACCATTTCAGAGGTTATATATTGATATACTTGGACCTTATCCGAGAAGTAAATGTGGAAATATTGGGTTATTGATTGTATTAGATCATTTAACCAAATTTCATTGGCTTCACCCCTTACGAAAATTTACATTAGCAGTAATTACCGATTTTTTAAAAAAGCAAATATTTCATACCTATGGCGTCCCTGAATACCTCGTAAGTGATAACGGATCACAGTTCAAGGCAAACGAATTTAATTCATTTCTAACTTCCCTGGGAATTAAGCATACCTACGGGTTAACCGTTCGATAATAGCTGGTATTCGAGCGTATCTTAAAGGGCCGTCCCCTGAGTGCTGGCCTTAAAAATAAAAAAAAATTCAAATAATATTAACGTCTATTTTTGTTTATTTCATTTTAAAAATATATTTAACGCATAGAACTTCATTCCAATCATCTTTTAAGCTAGGTAAAGAAACCGTCCGGTGCATCATTCTGGAAACAACAGAAATTATATGGAACAAATTAAGAGGCCTTTATTTATCTGAGCCAAATAAAAATGACTACCAAGAAATTGCTCGAGATTTTTGGGAGATGTGGAAAATGTCAAACTGTGTCGCCTCCATATCGCTTTTTGCTACGAAAAGTTCTTTTCTCTAGTTTTTCTAGCAGCATGTGATGCACGTTACCGGTTTACACACATAGATATTGGGGCCTATGGAAGTCAAAGTGATGGAGGTAAAAACTTTTTTATAAAAATTTAAAATGAATATTTTTTGTAAAAAAAAACTAGTTTTTATTTAATACTAATAAGAAATCATTTTATAAAAATTCATTTTTATTTAATATTAATAAGAGATCAAAGGCAATAATATCACATATAATCAAGATCACATTAGAAAAGACTTAAAAAAAAAACAAAAATGTCTTCAATGACGTAAGCAAAACGAAAGATTAAAAAGTTAAAAGTACTTATATAAAAAATAATCTTTAAAATTTACAAATTTTTCAAAATTGTTTACTTTCGCTCTATCCAAGTGAATATGTTTTACAATTGTGGGAATATATTAATAAAGCAAAACCTATTGGAAAAGAAAAAAAAAAAATACTTCTTGCCAAGCAAAAATATAAATTCATATGTATGTACTATGTATAAAAAAATTATCTAAAACAAGAGCGAAAGTAAAAAGTTTTGGAAAAATTTTTAAACGAATATAACAATGTTTGTGGTAACAAGAAATAAGAGCTTAAGTCGGGATAGGTCAAATTTTCAATTTGACTTGAGCTGTTATTCCATACCGACATAGTCCAAGCTAAATATACACATTTGAATTTCTATATTCTTTGCGTAAACGATAGAGTTCTTGTAGAGTGGCTGCTTCAAAACCCTCTTTAGCTTCTGTGGGCAGGTCTTTTATTAATAAAAAAAACTGTTTTTGTGGTGAAAAATTTTTTTCAATATTTTGAATAGTCTCACCAAATTTTTGACAGAGACTCTCAAAAGAAGCTTTTTGTCTTTTTCGGGGAGGTGGAGTTTTTGTTGACAATTCTGCCAAAGCATCTTCACTGAAGGACTCTTCCAAGATGTATGCAAAATCAAAAGTATTAAGTATTAAATAAAAATTTCGAAAATAATACTAATTACATTAGTTTACAAAATGAAATTTTTTTCATGTACATTTGATGAGATGTGATTTTTCTTATGTATTTTCTTCCGCTGAATTCAAATTCAAATCAAGGTTAAAATTTTTTTTATGGAACAGTTTTTGAGATATGGTTGATATATTGATGAAAATATGGCACATTTTCAAAAAAATCATATTTTACAGTGCTTCTGTGCCGATGGAAAAGTACAAATCGTCGAAAAAACATCTGGTTTCTCTTCATGTACGTCAAGATGATACTTCTACGCAAGAACTTACACCAACCAGAAGAAAATCGACTGAAAAATGACAAAGGTATAAGCTATTGAGTGAAACAATCAAATCCCATATTTTTCGAATATTTTATTTTTTTTTAATTTATTGGGTTTAAACGATTTTAATACATACGTCAATCATACGCCACAATGGCCAGTTTACTAAAATACATTCAATATGAGTATCACAACTGGAAAATATTTTGGATTGTATGTTTTGAAGCATTCGGAAAAAATTTGTTATTTTTATTAAAAATATCAAGATCTTTCAAGTAATTGGTGAAGGTATACAATTTTACATCTCTTCTTTCTCCAATTCGGTGTATGAGAGATTCAAACATTGTCTCTCCTAGTGAAGTGTTAATTGAATAGATTTGTTGGCATAAGATATTCACTACCTTATATGCTGTTAAAATATTAACTTCACGCCGACATAAAGCTTCAGCAGCTAATTTTATTGGTTTTAAAATGTCCAAAAGGTTCTGCAAATTATTTATATTGGATTCTATTTATAGATCTCCCATTTCCAAATCAATTAGACTTTTCTTTATCGCATTTTTTAAAATTCGATCGTTGGAACTAGAGAATTCCATCTGATTTTAACGCATCCCTCAGAAGATGTGGAAAAAATATTTAGTCAAGCAAATTTAAATAAAACCAAAGAACACAATCACTTAGAAAATAATTCTTTAGAAGAAATCGCGTACACAAAAGACTATTTTATGATACTCGTATACATACCATCAGTTTAGTTGTAAATTCGAATCCTCAATCTAATATATATATGAATTTTAAGGTGACCCTCTCCAAGGTAAAATTTATACCTTACCTAAATAATGTTCCGACTTCGAAGAAATTTTAAACTAGATAGATCTGCGTACCGGTCAGCATATATAGTTTAGGTTTTTTTTTGTAATTTTCAGAGGGGGCGGTACAAGGGCTATTTCTCCCTATCCTCAGCTAACAAACTGATTTTGATTAAATTTTGTTGGTGTCTTAACACAACTTTAGATTAACAAGTGTAAATTTTCACATCTATTTTTCATACCCCTAAATGTTAACGTGGGGTGTAGATAGACCGCCTCCTCGTGGTGCACCCTGGGTAACGCTAAATGGTCTATAATGGCACGACCCTCGCTCTGTCCATGGACTCTGAATTGATCTGAATTGTTGAATTGTTTTCTTGGGCTGGCGGTTGCAGTCTTCTGGACCTAGTAGCAACGGGGTGAAACCCGGCGTGAACGGCTCCAGTCTATGGATGCAGCTGTCTCCGTCCCGTTAAAACCCTAGCAGGCCTCTGAGCACGTTCCTTGCCCGTCACCGTTGAGTTGGCGGTGTATGTTCGGTTGAGACTGACTCCCGATTAACACTGGTCTGGCTCTGAGCACCTCACCCCATGAAGGTAGGTGCCAACCCTTGCATAGCCTCCCTGTTTTCATAGATAACCATGGGACCACCAAAGGTGACTACACTCTCGGGCAAGGATAGCGGCTTGGAGTGGGGACCCACAAGGCTCGATGGACTCAAATGAAAACCTAAAACCTTCGCACACTCAGGCTGGTGAGCGGAGGAAACTTTTTAGACAAACAGTTGTCTGTCCAACCTCATTCTCCTTTATCGGAGGAGGACGATGCCAACGCCACTTTGGCTGTCCCTTATGATGAGGGTCATCCAGATAAATCTTCATAGATCCAAAACCGCGTCCGCTGCCTTGCTCCTACTTCTTGCGAAGGAAGACTGGGAGCTCGTGCTAGTCCAGGAACCTTGGACCGTTGATGGGAAGGTTTGTGGACTCAACTCCGTCGGTTATAGGACGGTGTATATTCAGGACACAGGCAGTCCTAGGGCCTGCATTTTGGTTAGGTCCTCAATTGATACTTTTCTCCTTCACTGGTTCAGCGACAAGGACACCGTGGCTATTGTGATTACCTTGGGCAACTCATCCCTATGGACAGTGTCCTCGTACTTCGCCCACGACTACGGGCTCAATCAACCGCAGGAACCCGTTGGTCAGCTGGTTGCAGAGGCGAATAGACAAGGTATTCCGGTTTTGAATGGCTGCGACGCCAATGCACATCATGTGGTGTGCGGCAGCTCGTATACCAATGAAAGAGGTGAGTGTCTTTTTGAATTCATTTTGATGCATAATTTCAGTATTGCCAATCGGGGTGATGAACCAACTTTCTTGACTTCGACTAGAAGGGAGGTTCTTGATATCACCCTGGTTAGTGATCATTTCTCTGAAAGGGTCTTGGACTGGCATGTATCTCCTTCTCGGATCACAGATACATTGTCTTCTGTCTTGACCTAGCTGTCTCCCCCTGCAGGGAGATTCTCTGTATTAATAGGAGGCGTACGGATTGGTCTCTTTTTAGGGATAAGCTTCGGCAGGGTCTTCCGGAGTCTCCTCCCACCATCCGTGACTGCCCTGACATTGACAGGGCAGTGGACTTATTATCCACTGCTCTTGAGAATGCTGCCTTATCCTCCACTAAGACTCCTGTGTACAGGGGTAGGCCTAGGCCTAACTGGTGGAATCAGGACATTGAGGATCTTCGTCGTCTGTGCGGTAGGCTCTTTAACAGAGCTAAGTCAACAGGCGAAGGGGATCTCTACAAGGCAAAGAAACGGGAGCTGAAATATGCGATTAGACGGGCGAAAAGAGCTTCGTGGAGGGACTTCTGCGATAGCGTTGAATCCTCAGCGGAGGTCAGCCGTCTTCGCAAGGTTTTGAGCTCCTCCAAGGGATCTCTCGGAAGCATTCGGAGATCTGATGGTAGCTGGACTACCTCAACTGGTGAGACGCTGAACCTGCTCCTAGACACTCACTTTCGGGAGAGTGTCGACGCTGCAGGTCAGCCCGTCTTTCGTGGGGTCGCGCCCATTCCGGGGCACCCCTCCTCAATTCGCATAACCTCTGAGCAATTGCACTGGGCTATAGGCTCATTCGGACCATACAAATCCCCTGGTCCAGATGGCATTATTCCGGCTGATTTGCAGAATGGTGAGGATCTCATTCTCCCCTGGCTTCTGTCGGTCTATAATGCCTGTCTGGATTTCATCTATATTCCTCTGCGCTGGAGGATCGCAAATATGGTGTTCATTCCCAAAGTCGGAAAAACATCACACGTCCTCCCCGGGGATTTTAGACCAATCAGTCTATATTCCTTTCTATTGAAGACGTTGGAGAGAGTTCTTGACCTCCATATCAGGAACTCGATCAACCTTCACTGCTATCTACCTCCCAGCATGCATACACCAAAGGGAGATCGGTCGATACTGCTCTGCACTCACTGTAGAGCTGTGTCGATCACGAACGAACGGGTTAAATTGAACGAATCAGTCAATTGAACGAAGTGGATCAGTCGTTCGTTTGGTCGTTCAGTCGTTCAATCTAAATTTCTTTTTTTTTTTGGTCGTTCGGTCGTTCATTCGCGCAATCTAAACTTGTTTTTTCTTTGACTTGGTCGTTTTTTCTTCGTTTTGGCTGTTCATTCGTCCAATCTAAATTTGTGTTTTCTTTGACATGGTCGTTCTGCCGTTTAATCTAAATTTGTTTTTTCTTTGTTTTGGTCGTTCGTTAAACATTTATTTTTTCGCTTCTTTTTATATGCATATTGTGAGTATTGCCATTTTGTTAATTTTTAACTAAAATTGGCCATTGTTTCTTAAATGTGGAAATACGTACTTTAATTAAATTGTTTTTACTTTCTTTTTAAATCTACAGGAACATTTGTTCTAAATATAAAGTGACAATAAATATTATTATTCTGATTATAGAATTACTTAAAACATTTTTTAAATAATATATAATAATAAAAAATAATATATCGTATTTTTCACACTATTTTTTTATTATTTTTGGAATACATTATATAAAAAATTTTTCGCATAAATTGGAATAACATAACATCCCATTGAAATAATAATAATTTATACTAATGACATGTAGTATAATTTGGAAAATAATAGTCTAAGTATAAATATGTATGTATGTATGTTTATTTGAAGTATAATTTGTTACAATTTTTATTTATACACATAAAATTAAAAAAGTAAAAACAATTTATGTAATAAAAGTCCGTATTTGCACATTTAAGAAACGATGATTAAAAATAAACGAAACATCAACACTGATAACATGCATATCAGAAAATAAGCAACAAAACAAATATTGAACGAAGGACCAAGCAAAGAAAACACAAATTTAGATTGAACGACAGAACGACCAGAACAAATAAACGAAGTGAACGATTGAACGAAGTGAACGATCCGGATCACTTTTAATGACCGAACGAAAATGACCGATCATTTAAGTGAACGATTTGGCACAGCTCTAACTCACTGATCTCTCAGGTGGATAGGTCATTGCATTTCAGGGAGTATACGTTGGTTGCCTTTCTTGATATAAAAGGCGCCTTCAACAACATCTGCCCTACGGGTATCGTTAATGCTCTGCTCGATCTTGGACTGGATTCTGGTTGAATTCATTGAGCTTCTTCTTAGGTCGCGATTGATATCCGCCACAATTGGAACCACAAGGTGCCAGAGGGTGACCGCTAGGGGCACCTCGCAAGGCGGTGTCCTCTCTCCAATTCTCTGGAACCTCATTTGATCACCTCGGTTAAGTATCTTGGGCTCATTCTGGACCCCAAGTTGAACTGGGGGCCTAATCTGGCTGAAAGGCGCGTAAAGCTGCCTGCGCTATCTACTGCTGCCGTAGGGCGGTAGGGGCAAGATGGGGACTACGACCCCACGTGGTTCGCTGGATTTATTCGGCGCTCATTGAACCGAATCTTTTATATGGAGTGGTCTTTTGGTGGACCGCTCTCGACAAGCTCTGCAATGTCAGACTCCTTGATAAGGTCAGGAGGTCCGCGGCAGTGCAGATTACTGGTGCATTACCGACCACCCCCACGAGGGCGCTCTTTGTTATGCTGGGGTGGCTTCCGTCTAGGATTCTTGCCAGGCAACAGGCTAAACTGGTGTCGGTAAGACTCAACGCACTAACAAGGTGGAATATTGTTCCCTCGGGGCATTCCTCTATTCTCTTAGAGGAACCTCGGATACGGGACAGTATCGATTACACCTCACCAAGACTGGAACTACACAGAGACTTCCGCACGGTGATCCCAAGTAGGGAGGACTGGGCATCTGGCGAGGTCATCCCCAGTGGATCGGTGGAAGTCTATACTGATGGTTCCAGGATTGGAGATAAAGTGGGGTGTGGGATCTATTCAGAGATGCTCGCCCTCTCCATATCCCTTCGCCTCCCTGATTATTGTAGTGTTTTTGATTGAGGAAGAGGAAACTGTGGTTCACTATACTTGCCAGTGCGCTTCTCTGGCCCGACGAAGATTTCTTACATTGGGATCTCCTTTTCTCGATGGATTGACCGACCTGTCCACCCGGGACATGGGTTCAATTGCCAAATTCATTAGGCTCTCTGGCTGGTTTCCAGCATAATTTTCTGGGAAAGTAGTGCTTCTTATGTGGAGCTTCTGACTATCAGGGCTCCCTGCATCATGTGGTATCACAACGGGCCGCTATGCGTGCTCAAGTGTGCCTTGTCATTACGAGGCTGCCACTTCCTCCTATCCTATCCTAAATGTTAACGTACCCGCCCCAACGGGAAAATTATGTCTCACCTAAAAACGTACCGATGTCGATGAAATTCTAAACTAGACATGTATATCTCGTATCGCAGAACATGTATGGTTTACTTTTTTTTTCAAGAAGTACTCAGAGGGGGCGGTATAGGGGATATTTCTCCCTATCCCCAACTATCAAACTAAAGTACCGAAAATGACGGATAATCATTTTTTTTTTAATTATTAGTAATGCAGACATTGTTTGCTTATATCAATATTGACTTTTGCAGTTCGGTGAAGAGCACCAAACATATTTGAACTAAAAAATGTTTCCTAGAGCAAATTTATATGGCAAAACAACGTTTGCCGGGCTAACTAGTATACTTATATAATATTTATTATATATTTTTCGACGATTCTTAAAAATTATTTGACGGTTTTGACGATTTTTTTAAATGAATTTTCATGTTTTGGACGTTTTTACCACTAGAAATTCTGGCAACACTGCCTGGGCCTTCAAGGCCACCACAACTGTTAGCTGCGCGATCGGGGTGGCAGTATAAAGATTATGTACAGGATTAGAAATTGGCAACATAACAACAACTACTCTAACTTTCGAACAAATGGATATTCCAACTATAAGCCAGCGTTACCCTTACGATATCCGGCCCTAAAACAGGAACCGATGGAAGTTGATAGAACAATACAATCTCAATTTCATTAAATATATACATACTCATATATGTATATGGGCATTTCCTGGGGTAACGAACGTACGTTTGTACGCTTTTGATGTACAAAGAAGATAGAAAAAAAACTTTTTCTAGTATTTTTGTTTTGCGATTTGATAGCATTTTAGTAGCTCTATATGTAGTGCAAAGGATGGATTTCATCGAGTTGAAGTTTTCATAATAATAGTTATAAACACGTGGTCACGAACGTACGCAAAATAGAAGTCTACAGTAGTGACAGTAGTGAAATGTAAAATTCTGCGAAATGCAACGAAATATTCAAAAGCGAATAAATAATTTTTAAAGCATACTAATGTAGGTCTCTATCCAATATTTATACAATAAAATATCTCTCTTGGTTTTCGTTTAATTGGCTTAAGTATCGGTCGCGAACGTACGATATTTCCATGTGTTTTTTTTATTATTATCACCATGCTTTATTATATAAATATCGTCAAATTTCCTTAACCAAAAACTTAATCCTCTATTTATAGTGTGTGGTAACCAGGGCTGGAAAAGTATTGAGTAATGAGTACCAAGCATCGAGTATTTGCACTAATTTTTGGGTACTTGTACTTTTACATTAAAGTTGTGTATAAATTTTAAATTTTAACGGGCAAAACAAAACCCCGTCTAAAAATACAATAAAAGAGCGATATTCTGCGTTATTACAGTAAAGTTAATGATCAAAAAGCTAAATAAAAAATTTTAGCAAAAATTCACTTACAAAAAATATGTTTTCCTTTTATTAATTAATTTAGCTCATGCCACTATTCGTTTACAGATACTGATTAAAGAATAAGAAAACTTCTCGAGAACGTAAACCTTCTGATAAATAGATTTCAGTAAAGCACTTACAGTTTTTTTTTAATATTTGTTTTAATAATAACATTATTCAATATGGAATAATGAAATTTTAACAATATTTATGATATTACTGTTTTTATTCAACAGGGCGTTAAGATTGTGCGTATTTTAGGTCCTTATCACAGAAAATTCAATGCATCATTCTGATACTATAATATTTGGTGTATCATTTCACTTTTAAAGTAAAGTTGAAGACATCTTATCAATTATAAACTCATTGCTTATAGAAAAAATTTACTTACGGTCGCGAACGTACGAAATTTTGGAAACAAAAAAAGTCTATTTAACGGTAACCCAGAAGTTTTTTTTATCTATTTACAAGTTATTGACACCGAAATTAATTCAAATGTGGTATGTCTTGGTATTGACGTTTTATGCAAAGCAATAATAATAAAATGATATTTTCGGTTGCGAACGTACGATTAAAACCATGGTGAAATTACTTACAAGGTGGTGGCAGGTGAATATAGTACAAAAACAACAGGGAATTTGTTTTTGTTTTTTCAGCTCTTTAATGTCAAAAGCAGGTATGGTGAGTTAAAAAAGCACATGTCAGAAGTGTGTGTGTGTATTTTTTAACAACATACATGTCTCTACACCAAAACAAAAACACGAATACACACAAAGCAAAATGTAAACAAAACAGAAATGTAAACAAAACTTTTGACAGGAGCGGTATGACCAAAAAAAAAACCCAGCTGGGTTGGCAACACCACCTTGTAAGTAATTCCACCATGATTAAAACCTAGACCATGGTGAAATTACTTACAAGGTGGTGGCAGGTGAATATAGTACAAAAACAACAGGGAATTTGTTTTTGTTTCTTAAGCTCTTTAATGTCAAAAGCAGGTATGGTGAATTAAAAAACACATGTCAGAAGTGTGTGTGTGTATTTTTAACAACATGTGTGTCTCTACACCAAAACAAAAACACGAATACACACAAAGCAAAATGTAAACAAAACATAAATATAAACAAAACTTTTGACAGGAGCGGTATGACCAAAAAAAAAACCCCAGCTGGGTTGGCAACACCACCTTGTAAGTAATTCCACCATGACCTAGACAAGAAACAAATCAAAAATTAACAGTTAATCTAAATTTCTTTTTTTCTCCCTACACATTCCCCTTCTTAATAGTTTGTAAAAGAAGATTTTAAAGAAAGAGTGCAAATATAATACATTTTTTGCATGTAAAATAATTAATTGGCCCCAATTTTCTTCAGTAAAACACCTGATATATGCTAAGAATCCAATTTATTATAAAAATATAGACTCTTTTTTATAATTATATGCAATAAAACGCTATGATTATCAACATATTTTTTTTCGATCCTGGTTTACCATTTTGAGGAAATGCCCATATGCAATTTATTACAATTAAATATAATTAATTATATATTTTCTGCCGAAGCTACACAAGAAGTAGCGAAATATTGATAAAAAATAAAGAAATTTTTATTTAAAAATATCTTATACTGCATTTACACCAAACTCAAATCAACTAATTACCAGATTTCAATTGAAATCTAGTCGTTTTTTACTTGATTTCCCATATAAAACAAAATCTACTTCGTTACTTGATTTCGACAAAATCTAGTTGAAATCTAGTGTACTTTCCGATGCAACTCTGTATTTTTTCTAAGTTGTACTAAAAAATACAAAACTACAGTAAGTCGGGATTTACAATGTGGAAATTGAAGGGCAGAAATTTTTCAATTCTCTTTTGCTCTTGCCTAAAACTTTTACCATATAGAACTTAGAAGACAAACAGAAGAAGCAAAAACTACAAAAGTGGAAAAGCAAAAGGCAAAATGTCCTGTACAAACATTCGTGTACTACATTCTTCACATTTTCGTCACTATTTCTACAAATTTCTGTCTGTCGTTCAATTTCTACATTGTAAATCCCGAGTAAGAAACTGACAATTGAAAAGAGCCCCATAAAACTAAAACAAAAATAAATTCAAGATTTTTGAATTATTTTTTATTGAATGTAGAATAATCAAAAGAAAAATTGTTTTATTTATTTATTCTTCTATTGAATATAAAATAATAAGAAAAAATATTGTATTATTTATAAATTTTTTTATTTGCTGTAATTTTTATGAAAATAAAATCCTGCTAGTTGTCAAAAAATGTCGGTGTAAACACTATAGATTTTCAAAGTGATTTCAAATTAAATTTACTTGATTTGAGTTTGGTGTAAATGCACTATTAGGCTTGAATTTTATTAATATACACTCCGGTTCACTTATTTAAAGGCACAAAATATCCGATATTCAGGAGCCGGGGGTCAATTCTGGTTCTGTGAAACAGTGAAACGAAAAGTTTTTTATCATTTTCGTTTTCATGAGCACTTTTCGCATTATCACATCACAATTACACTATTTTCGATTCTGGTGCATGTTATGAAAAAATTGTTTCATTCCAAACGTAGTCGTGAAACTTTTGCTTGTATATTATTGAAATTTTATGTTAAAATGTCAAAGCAAGAGTACGAAGCCAACCGATTGAAGGAAGCGTCTTACCCGGCATATATTTTTTTAACTGCTTCGAATTTTACTGATACTGTTTTAGATATTAATAAAATAATAATAATATAACAAACAAATATGTATTTCATTGATACCACTTTCAGTTTTACACATTCGCAAATACATGCGTTTATGTATATACTTTCAAATCGTAAAATAAATTAAATCAACACCGACTTGTAATGTGGACTTTTTTGCCTGCACTAATTTAAGGTAGAATTAGCCACACGTAACGTAACGTATCTTAACGTTGACGAGTCAGCTGATAATTTATTTTACATGCAAAGTAATGGCAGCGCTTACCGAATAAAAAATGTAACGTAACGGCGCGTATCAATCTGTAGAAAACAGAAATTCTCTACGTTTTTACGGAACATTTGCAAACAGCTGGTTTATTTAGGCTTGCCAAACGTCCTTTTTTAAGCTGTAAGGGTAATTTTTTTTTTGTTCAATGTACTTATTTCTGCATAACACCCAAAAAAGTACGCGAATGTACTTTTTATAATCTTTTTTGTTCTGAACACTTGAAACTAACATAATAACCCTGCCATTACACATGAAAGTACTTTCATGAAAGTTCCGTATACGTATTATAAATAAAAAACAAAAATACTAAAACAAAAATGAAAAAAAATGTTTATGTATTAGTAAAAAATTGAGAGTGTTTTTAAATTTTCATGAAAGTACTTTCATGTGTAATGGCAGGGTAAATAATATTAAATAACATTTGCCACCAAAGTACTATTATTTTGAAAAGGTCTGTGTTTTCAGTCTCAATTCAAAAATTTCATTTCGTAATTCTACAGAAGTTATTGAATAATTTTTTGTCGATAACATTGACATGGATCTAATGTTTGATGAATTTATTTATTTTAGAATTGGGGTTATTGCAATAGATTTAATTTTCCACTAAATTTAGTGGTAGTGGAAAAAATAGTGCACTTAATGAACTAAATTTCCACTACCACTAAAATGGTTTAATTTAGTGGTTAATTATTTCCATCTTCATTTAGTGAATGCTGCAATATCGTTTAGGACAGTTTAGACGATAATACTTAACGTACGTAAAATCATAGGAAAAATATTATGACATTCCATCCGTATTTTAAAAATAAGAGTAAAAATTCTACGGCAGATTTTTTTACGTTTACACGGCTGTTAAAATACCAAAACAAAGTAAAATGAAAACATAAAATGCACATATACGTCCACACAAAATTTGCATACATTGTGAACACATTTAACATAAACAAAAAATAAAATAAAAGTGCATCTCTAATCCAACGAAATGTGATTGTTTTTTTAAAAATTGAAAAAAAAAAAACAAAGCGAGCCTTACTACTGTCAAATTTCATCCGTATTTGCTCTCAATGTCGTACATTCTCATTACATATAAAGTTAACAAGAAGATGTATTCATTCTCTTTTACACAAAAATTTGACATGTATTACCGTCTAAACCCGCCTTTAGAGGTAGTGCAAACGGTAATGCATTATAAATTTAAATATAATAAAATTAAATAATAAATTTAAAATTTATAAATTTAATTTAACTCTGATTTATTTAAAATCATTTACTTAAAAATTATTAAAAGAAAATGAATAGAATTGTTAAATAGTAGATTGTTTCAAAATTTTGAAAAGAATTTGTATGTTTATATTGGCTATACATACATACATACATACATAAATGGCCTTTACAACCCTGTGTCAGGATTACGGCCTAGCTTCGCGCAGCACTCATGTTGTGTGTGTCAATTTTTATCCATGAGTACCGGGACCTACAGTTTAATGTCGACAGTTTAAGGTCGATATTGGCTATACCGCTTTCAAATGCGGCGTCTGAAATAACATTCGGTTCGAGTTTTGCCCTTTTGGAAGAAGGAAACAAACAAACTTTTAATAGAAAGTTTGAATGTGAATTGATATTTGAAACTAATTTTAACACACTTCTGACAAGTTTTACAATTTTCTAAAAACTAACATTGGTAAAAATAGCATTGTAAACCAAGTTCAAAAAAACTTGTAAGTATATATTTGTAAAAGTTTTTACAAATACATGAATGTATATAAAATATACAATAATTATAAAAAGAAAATAATAAATATTAATGCCCGTATTCATAAAAAATATGTTAGGTTTTTTGAGGGTTTATTTGACATACATATATCTATGCAATACTTGTCATAAAACCTAAAATACTTTTTATGAATACGGGCATACAATTTATTTTTGAATGTATACCAAATTATTTCACATTTGAAAAGTTGAATAGTATAGACTAAAATTTAAAAATAAAAATCCGAATAATTTTGAGCTATTACTTTGTCGTAAACAATGGTTACGATCATATTTTTTGTATTATTATTTGCTAGTTTATTTTTCCTAATGAATTTTAAAACAGTTTTTAATAAAAATCCAATGTATTTTTTTACTAAAATGTACGTTTTTTTTCCTCAACGTACTTTTTTCAATTCAATATTTGGCAACCCTACATTTATTATACACATTTTCAGCATGAGTATTGCAAAGAAAAGTAAAAATATTAATAGGAAAGAAATTTAAGAAATTTTTAGTAAATTAAAATCCGCATCCATATTTATTTATTTGTCTTTTAATTATTTGAAAAAAAAAAAACTATTAAGTACACTATAAACAAATTACTAAATATTTCACAATATATTTTCTGTTTTGTTTTGTTGTTGTTTATCTCCAAAACATATGACACGTTTTTAAATGTTCTATAAGTGCACTTACGTTTCAACGTTAGGGGACGTTACATTACGATACAGCAACGTTTGGCTAACCAGGCCTTTATTATCGTACATGAAATGATGATAAATTAAGGGACGATTTTTATGTACCTAAAAGTATAGTCGCACACTAAGAACTTGTTAATAAAAAAGTTGCGATAATTGTTGCTATTCGCTCGTGGTACTCAAGGTATTTACAAATATATGTACAAACAAGAAAAATTTAAATGACTGTGTTGCATATATATATATATATATATATATATATGTATATATATATGTACACATGGCGTCCGCCGGGAAGGTATACGACTTTGTTTTGCCGCCATTTTAGTAAAGATTAGTCTTGACAGTTCATATTAGGCAATCGTGAAGTAGAGACGTGGCAAATTTATTATGGAGAAATATGAACTGGCGGACACCCTCTACATATGTATGTACATACTTAATTTCATTTTGAAACCATTTTTTTTTTTTTTTTTTTTTGGAAAAAGTTTTTACTTGTAGATATGTAAATCTTTTTCAATATGAAATGTGTATGTATGTACATATACATACATATGTTTATTTTAACAACCGCAATTGCATACATAGCATTAGTATATTTGTTCATAAATATAAATTGATATGATATGTTTTGTACTGTTTTTTCTGTTTTTTTAATCAGATTTTTGCTTAATACAAAATTAATATTAAAAATAATTGCAACTATCGCCGATTGATTTTTTGTGCAGCCGGTTTCGCCGCTACCGCCGTCAATTATATTTATTTGGCTCTGTGTTCTAGTACAAACAAAACACCAATGTGACGCCATACTTGTTTTGGTTTTTGAAATAATTATACGAGTATTAAATATTAATTATATTAAAATTAAAATATGACGGGTGCAATTATTTTATTCGATTTTATTAAATATTCTTTTTTATTTTTGCTAGCACGCTTTCCTTTTGCTGGTTTTTTCATGGTTTTAAACCTCTATGTTATTTTTTCACATAAACATTTTCTGTGCAAACTTGTTACACATATGAAACAATTTTGACAGTTAGTTAGTTACACAAAACACGAATCAGAGGGTCGATTCTGTTTCTGTGAAAAAGCAAAATGAAAAAATTTTTCACTTTTTCATAAAAAAAAGCAATTCTAATTTCCAGTTTTATGAAAACTATCCGTCAGATTTTTTTCATACGATAAATTTTTTTTCGTTAAATAGTCGATGATATCTAACTAGTGTTATACACTTTAACAATATTGCATTGCTTATAAATACATAAATTATTTAATAAAACCTCTTTGTTAAGTATTTCATTTAACATATTCACATATTTAACTAAATTTTTTATAAATTTATTAATTCCAAGTAAAAGAATTAATTTTAGGAAAAGCTTTTAAAAATTTATCGATTTACAATAAAAAAGCGTTTAGTCGTTTTTATAAGATGGTATAATATGCAGCGCTGAAAAAATACAAACACAAACAAGGAGAACAAAAATAAAAATATTTTAGCAATTTCGTTCTTCTTCTATGCCTAATAAATTATATAGAGATATATTGTTTACATAATATTTTCAAACTTATCTAAAATAAATACACATTTTTTGTTTATTTTATTGTAAATATACGTTGTAAATAATCAAGAAACGAAGAGAATGGAACAAAAGTGACAGACAGTTTTCATTACGAATTTATTTTTCATAAGTTGAATAAGAATCGCTATAAATGAAGAAGCGAAGTGATAATTTGATGTGAAGTGCAAATGATAAATTTTTTTATCATTTCATAAATTCAGAATTGACTCCCAGCACTCTTGTGAAACTTTGAAAATATTTTGTTTCATTCTACTTGTTGTTACATGACAAAATGATGTGTATCTTTTAAGTTTTGCACAAGACAAGAATCAAAAACGCTGTGTAACAGTGAAAAAACTTTTCATTTCACCGTTTCACAGAACAAGAATTGACCCCCCGGTATCTTTTGCAATTTTTAACCGTTTCCAGAATTTTAAAATAGAAATGGAAGGTAGACATCTTGAGATATAAACAAAATCATGACAATGGTGGTTTCTTAACTAAGGAACCTTTTTTTGAGGAATTTATAAAAAAAATCTAAAAATGTGGTATTTTTTTTTGGTTAACTTGAATAAAGGCACTTTGTTTTTTTTTTGTATTATTTTTAAAGTAAGCGGTGATTTTTTGTTGGGGGCGTTTGTTTATTGCAATTTATTACATCTTAGTCGATTTACGAGTCAAAATGGCAAAACAAAATATTTTAAATCTATCGAAAAGGGCTAAAATCGATGTTTACCTTCCTGATGGATATTCTAACCGCGCAATAGCTAAAAAAATTGGACGGAGCCAAACAGTTGTCGACAATTCATTAAGGACCCCGCGGGGTACGGAAAAAATTTTAAAGGAAGGGTTTCGTTGTATTTATCTACTTATGAGAACAGAAAAACCATCAGAATTGCTTCCAATTCTGCCTTATCCTTGTCAAAAATAAGAGCTCAAGCCGGAGTGCAAGCGAGCAAGTCATCAGTACGCAGAGTTATTAAGAGCTGTGAGTATCTTAAATACCGGAAATTACAAAAAAAAAGCCGCCACTTAATGGTCCTCGTAAGGAAAAGCGTATTCAATTCGCAAAAGACTACATGGTATGGGATGTGCAGCAAAGAGGCCATGTAAATGACTGGAAAACCGTTGTATTTACTAGAGTTGTGTAGCTCATGAACGAACTAGTTCAACTGAGCTACTCACTGAAGTGAGCTAAAAGAGCCGTTCATTACAATATGCTCTTTTAGCTCAGTAGTTCATGTTTCTTTCTATCTTATCTATCTTTCTATCTTTTCGCTCATCTTTCTTATTAGTTCGTTCTCTTTCTTGAATCTTTTTTATTCTTTAACATTTCATGTAGAAGGTATATACTAATTGGTAATGCTGCAAATAATATACGTATCTGCCAGAAACTTTACAGAAAGTTACATTTTTGGAAATTTAACGATTTTTATGATAATTGTAGAAGCAATATAAAAAAAAATTATATTTATTTTTTACTGTCGAATTTGAATAAAAATTAGCATTTTTAATAAAATATTTTAAATAATTAGATAATAACCAAACTTGCAATTACAATAATAATAAATTCGTGCATGTGTGTACATACATGAGTAATTTTTGAGATCGAAAATAAAATTGTATATTGATTACAAAATTTTTTAAATTTTTCTGTAAGGCTAAAATTAATTTGTATACCTGAATTTCACTAGAGTATGATAATTGATAACCGAATATTGTAAAACAAAATCGATTGACTTTGAATTTAAAGGCAAACTACGTATACAAAAGCTACGTATACAATTGATGCCCACAACATGATCAGTACCTGTGGAAAAAAAGTTTAATATGATTCAAATGAAAATATTGAACTAATTGAGCTATTGAACTAAATGAGCGACATAGTTCATTAAAGTGAGCTGTACTAAGAAGAGCGCTCACTCAAATGAGCTAAAAAATCCAAGACTAGTATTTACAGATGAACTGTTTGGTTCAATACCTTGGATATTGCAACAGGATAATGTCCCTATACACAACGCCAGAGCAGTAAGGGAGTACATTGCAAGCCAAAATGTTAATATTCTTGACTTGCCACCCTACTCGCCAGATCTAAACATTATCGAAGTTGTGTGGGGTTGGTTACCTCGTAAGGTCTATGAAGGAGGTAGACAATTTGATGACAAGCAGTCACTAATTCAGGCCATTAAGGATGCTTGGAATGAAATTTCTTTGGATTACATCAATTCTCTTTATCTGTCAATGAAAACCCGTATATTTGAAGTTATTAAAAACAAAGGGGGTTGTACCCATTACTAATAGTTCTTTAATAAAGCAAATAAAGTAATAATAATTTAAAAAACAAGAAAAGCTGTTTTTCATTAAAGTTAGTTAAAGTGCTGTTTATATTTATGTTAATAAATGTTTTTGGTTTAATATTTCATGTAAACATTCATATGAATATGCTTGCCTTTTGTTTCTATTTTTTAACTTCATATACATACGTACATATGTATGTAGTTTATTATTAAACGAAAATTAACTTATTTTAAAGACCAATGACATATTAGCTTAGCTTGCATTATTGTGTTAAACAAATATTATTTTATTTTAAAGGCCAATGACATGTAAGCGTAGCTTGCATTATTGCGCAAAATAATTTATTTCTTACCTGACCTACTTAATTTTATTTTTTCTTTTGTAAATTTATTATTAGTTGTAAGCATAATTTTAATTTAAAAAGAAAGTCAATAAAGATAAATTTTTAATGGTGAATAAGAAATCCTTGAGAATCATTCTTGTGTTTTCTTACCATTCGTTAACATTTTCTGCAGGTTAAAGTGCTTGTCAGAAAACCAAACAAATTAACATAGTTCTGCAGGTTTAAGTGCTTGCCAGAACATCTCTTTATTTTATTTAACACATTTTTCAACAAGTGCCTTTATTTAAGTGAACCAAAAAAAAACCACATTTTTAGATTTTTTTTTATAAATTCCTCAAAAAAAGGTTCCTTAGTTAAGAAACCACCATTGTCATGATTTTGTTTATATCTCAAGATGTCTAGTTTCCATTTCTATTTTAAAATTCTGGAATCGGTTAAAAATTGCAAAAGATACCGGCTCCTGAATATGGGATTTTTTGTGCCTTTAAATAAGTGAACCGGAGTGTATGTACAATATTTATAATTAATAAAGTCGAAAATCCAGACTAATAAAATAACTTTTATATGTAATTAGATTAAAATCTGGATTTCTACATGCATACTTACAATGTAGTGAGTATATTAATAAAAATCTTTATATATATTTTTTTCCATATGTTATTTATATTATCTATATACATGCATGTATGTATTCATACTAACTAGAGGTGAGCACAAGACGTCTGGTTGCTTACTCTTCATTAAGTGCAGTACTGAAGTGTTCTCTTTTCTGTTGTTCCTGATTTTAAGAGAACACTGAAATATGTATTTTATTTTTATTCAAAGTGTACAACTGCAGTTATTGTCAGAGCATATTTCACTAGTGTCAATAAATTTACAGTAGTGTCAGAAGATTTTCAGTAGTGTTGACATTGAAGAATTTGTGCACACATAAACCAGAGAAGTAGATATCAGTGTTGCCACGACTTTTGATTTTTTCTAACCAAATTTCAGCAAAAATTTAACCAAAATGGAAATAAAATAATCAAATTATTTACTCCAAATACTGATAGAAACAATTGAGAAATTTTTCTTAAATCAACTATAACTTTTTAATTTTTTGCAATAATTAAATTAATAAATAAATAATAAATAGATAAAATAAATAAATAAATAAATAAAATTTCTTTTAAAACAAATAAACATGTTTTCTTTCATATTAATTACCATGATATAACGCATTCCGGTTTTAAAATAATTTTTTTTTTGCGCATCTACGTCACACCAACCAGAAACACACAGCCACTCGTATTTGATATGAGAGAATTTTGTTTCCATTTTAGATTTTGCTCCTTTATTTCCTTGTTTCATCATTCAGCGTTGCCGTTTTTAGTTATTTCTAACCGAAATTGGTTACTTTTTTCTGCAGTGTGTACATGTGGTGTGTTTTTTTTCGCCTTGGTTACTTTTTACTTTGAGGCTAAAGAAAGCCACACTTATTTGAACGGTTTGAATTTAAAATAATAACTTTATAATTTGTGAAAAATAATAATATGACACACGTGTGTTGTTTACTATTTTTGCGAATTTCTACCTTAAGTATATAAAAAAACCTTCATTAACGAACATTTTAATTAAATAAAGCTCTGTAGTCTAGGTTGGCGCTTTTGTTGTTCTTAATTTCAATTTTGGCATTCTTCTAAAAGTCATAGTAATATTTCTAAAATGAGTGTATCTACCAAAATAGGTGACTGATGCTACTTGAAAATTAAATAGATAGAAAAAGACTTTATTATCGGTTTAGAAATAAACCTATCTTTTATACTATTGTACGTTGATTTAATATACTCATGAGAATGAGTAATGTGAATGCGAATAAAGGTTTTATATATTTTGAATTTTCTCCCATATAATCAGAAAGTAAAATTATATCTTGACAGATTAACCAAAGTATAAATATAACATTATATTGCAAAAAACCAAATAGTTATAATTGATTTAACATAATTTTCTTAATTATTTCTATTAGAATTAAGACTTAAAAATTTGGGAAGATTTTTGCTGAAATTTGGTTATAAAAATTTAAAAGTCGTGGCAACACTGTTTTCCATTAACTACTAAAAAGAAATGCAGATGTCACCAGCATAGCTGCCAGATAAATTGATCATGAAATCGTCAAACATCGACAAAAAAATCGTCAAAATCGTCAAATTGATTCCTTAAAATCGTCATAAAATCGTCAACAAAATATAAATAAGAAAATATCACCTTTAAAAAAAAACTTTTGTTTTTATTTGAGTAAAACTGAAAAATAGAATTGACAGTAGAAATGTATATAAAATTTCAAAACCTAAATTAATAAAAAACATTAAAAATATATTAACCCAATTCACAAAATGTTATATTTGTCGTAGGTCGGTAGAAACTATGACTAACTACAACTATTGTACATAATGTTGTTTTTAATTTCCATGTCAAAAACTACTACAACATGTACGACAATTTTTCCTATGTTTCCGAAATGTCGTATCAATACACCAGAGTTGGAAAACTTTTTTTTTTTATTTTTGAAATGTATTTTAAAAATTGTTTCAAATGTTTTTCTTCTTTTTTTTTAATTTTTTATTCAAGAAATTTGATAACACTAGATAACATCTACAACAATATTTACGACAACAATATTTCCCGTTTTGTGGGAAAAGGTCTTAAGAGAAATTAAGGAGGTGGATGACACCTTCCCTTTCTCTCGGGATGATATCATGATAATGATTTCTGATAATATAAAAAAATTATCAAATAAAAGTTTTACAACCGCCGTTTCCATTTTCTTGTTTGTCAGTAATAAAAATGGTGCATTGCAACATTTCTGTTTCATAATGAAAATGTAAACAAAGCACATAGTTGCATTGTTTCGGAACTTTGCATATGTAAAAAGTTTAAATACCGCAGTAGAACTGTATACAAACTTTGTATTCATACATTTTGGAAGTCAGCCTTTAACGAGAACCGACACACGCAAATGGAATGTGAATAGATTAGATAAAACTTCCTTGATATTAGAAATCGATCGGCTCGAACATCGGGTCAACTACAATGCCACGTCTGTTGTAAAGAGCACCATGGAAACAATCACCAAAGCTTGCAACAAAGCCATGCCGAAGATTAGGGAAGACAGGCTGTATATTGGTGGAATGATTCTATTGCATAATTGAGACGGGACTGCCTCAGGCTGAGAAGATCATACACGAGAGCGAGACGCCATGGACCTGCAGAAAGGGAACATGAGGCCTATAAAACAGCACAAAAGACTCTTCGTAACGCCATAAACAAGAGCAAAAAAAAACAAATGGGAAGAAATCAGAGATGACATAAACCGAGACCCCTGGGGATTAGGATATAAAATTGTCATGAAGAAACTCCGCTCAAGAAGCCTAGTGGAAGCAATGGATGAACAGACGATGAACAACATTGTTACTGCGCTATTTCCGACCCACAATACACAAACAGCCGATTTCGAAAATGTAAACATGCTCTCAATTCCCACTTTCACGGAGGAAGAATTAAAAGTTGCGGCAGAGAAATTAAAGGTGAGAAAGTCACCCGGACCTGATGGAGTACCAGCGGAAGTCTTAAAGAAAATTGCTAACAAGTTGTTGGAGAAAATGCTGAAGCCCAGACTGCAGGAAGCCATACGCATCGGAGGGGGTCTTTTAGAGAGGCAACATGGCTTTCTAACAGGAAAATCTACGTTAGGGGCTCTGAAGGATGTTGTCGATACCGCACTGTCAGCTAGGGAATTGAATCATCATAGTAGACCCATCACTGTCTTGGCCACTCTTTATGTCAAGCATGGTTTTAATAGTCTAAGGTGGTCCGACGTTTTGCAGGCGCTGAGGCAGAATTTCGAGGTTCCGAGCTATCTTATGAGGATGCTAAGACCATATCTACAGGACAGAACCCTTATATATAACACCAAACAAGGCACGTGGAGATCAAGAATTATGTCTGGTGCCGCACAGGGATCTATCCTAAGTCCAGACTTATGGAATGCTAGTTACGATGGTATCTTAAAAATGGATATGCCAGAAGGAACGTTCTTAGTTGCCTATGCAGATGATATTGCTGCTGTAAAACATGCTAGGAAGCTGACTGACGTACAACGTAGGCTAAACCAGGTCATGGTACGCACAAGAAGTTGGCTGCAGTCACATGGTCTGGAGCTAGCTACACATAAAACCGAGCTGCTGCTACTAACTGGGCGTCGAATCCCGACGGAAATTGACATGGGTGTTGGCGATATCGTTTTAACTACGAAGAAGTTCGTAGATTATCTTGGAATAAGATTGAATACCAAACTCACTTTTTCCAACCAGATACACGCAGAAGGCCAGTGACATAACGGTAAAGTTAAGCAGGCTAATGGCGAACGTAGGTGGCCCTATAGCAAAAAAAAGGAGAGTAATAATGGAGGTGTGCAACAGCATCCTTTAATATGGATGCGAGATATGGGGCACATCTTTGCAAGCACGACAGAGAGCCCGGAAATTAATTTCAGTTTAGAGAACTGCTGCCTTAAGAGTTGCATAGGCATACCGTACAGTATCAGCACCAGCAATACAGGTTATATCGGGAATTTTCCCGATAGATCTTCAAGTAGACGAACGAATGGGAATTTTTGTGGCGAGACAAATGAGGCAATTGACCCCAGTTCATTACAAGGTGATTAAGGAAGGCACCCTACGAAAGTGGGAGGCTCAATGGAACAATGAGTTGAGGGGAAGATGGACGGCTAAGATATAGAAAAGTAGATAAGAAGAAAACATGGCGAAGTGAACTATTACGTCACACAGCTGCTTTTGGGTCATGGTTACTTCAGAGAATATCTATACAGAATGAATAAATGTAACTCACCTAATTGTATCTACGAAGAAGAAGAGTGCATTGATGACGCAGAACACACCTTCTTTCACTGCAGCAGATGGCAAAGTGAAAAAATGGCTGTACAACTAAGAGTTGGATTACTAACGCCCGAAAACATCACAGAAAAGATGATAGCAAATAGGGAAAATTGGAAATATGTGGACAATTTTTGTGAAAAGATTCTGAGGCTGAAAAAAATTGATCTCGATAGAACGTAAATGGTGGGTCTGGACGCAGACAGAAGAGCAGGAGGCATTTGTGGCCACAGAGGGAGCCACCTCGAAGTAATGCAAAAGCGGTCTCTATATATAATGTAATATAATATAATATAATATAATATAATATAATATAATATAATATAATATAATATAATATAATATAATATAATATAATATAATATAATATAATATAATATAATATAATATAATATAATATAATATAATATAATATAATATAATATAATATAATATAATATAATATAATATAATATAATATAATATAATATAATATAATATAATATAATATAATATAATATAATATAATATAATATAATATAATATAATATAATATAATATAATATAATATAATATAATATAATATAATATAATATAATATAATATAATATAATATAATATAATATAATATAATATAATATAATATAATATAATATAATATAATATAATATAATATAATATAATATAATATAATATAATATAATATAATATAATATAATATAATATAATATAATATAATATAATATAATATAATATAATATAATATAATATAATATAATATAATATAATATAATATAATATAATATAATATAATATAATATAATATAATATAATATAATATAATATAATATAATATAATATAATATAATATAATATAATATAATATAATATAATATAATATAATATAATATAATATAATATAATATAATATAATATAATATAATATAATATAATATAATATAATATAATATAATATAATATAATATAATATAATATAATATAATATAATATAATATAATATAATATAATATAATATAATATAATATAATATAATATAATATAATATAATATAATATAATATAATATAATATAATATAATATAATATAATATAATATAATATAATATAATATAATATAATATAATATAATATAATATAATATAATATAATATAATATAATATAATATAATATAATATAATATAATATAATATAATATAATATAATATAATATAATATAATATAATATAATATAATATAATATAATATAATATAATATAATATAATATAATATAATATAATATAATATAATATAATATAATATAATATAATATAATATAATATAATATAATATAATATAATATAATATAATATAATATAATATAATATAATATAATATAATATAATATAATATAATATAATATAATATAATATAATATAATATAATATAATATAATATAATATAATATAATATAATATAATATAATATAATATAATATAATATAATATAATATAATATAATATAATATAATATAATATAATATAATATAATATAATATAATATAATATAATATAATATAATATAATATAATATAATATAATATAATATAATATAATATAATATAATATAATATAATATAATATAATATAATATAATATAATATAATATAATATAATATAATATAATATAATATAATATAATATAATATAATATAATATAATATAATATAATATAATATAATATAATATAATATAATATAATATAATATAATATAATATAATATAATATAATATAATATAATATAATATAATATAATATAATATAATATAATATAATATAATATAATATAATATAATATAATATAATATAATATAATATAATATAATATAATATAATATAATATAATATAATATAATATAATATAATATAATATAATATTCCGTGTGGAGTTCTCCCAGCCTCCCATCGGACACGTCCCCAGGTGGCGGATAGGGGAAATATCGGCAGATCTTTTCAGATTTGCAGGTAAGGTGGGAAATAAAATACCACCCGTGGACCAAAAGCTGGGCAGCTTCATCACGCCTGATGGAGCTGATCGTGACGGACTACTTTCATCGCAAGGCCTATGATAATCGCTGGACTATTTGATCCTGACGCTAAGAGCTGACGGCTGCAGTATTCTGGCACTTCAGTAAGCGAGAGTGAAATCTTGCCGAAATGGCTGCCAGGCTAATGCTGCAGCCGCCTCCGTCCCGTTAAAACTGTGGCAAGTCTCCGAGTACGTTCCGACCACGTTGTCACTGAGGTGACCGTGGTTGAGATGACTCCTATTTAGCGCCGAGATCCTGGCTCTGAACACAGCTACTCATGAGGTCCTGTGTCAACCCTCGCGTGGACCTCACTGCTTGCATAGGGACCCACGGGGATCGTTTGAGGTAACTGTACATTCGTGGAAGGATAGCGGCTCGGAGCGGGGACCCATTCGAGAAGATGTTGAGAACACCGCCCCAAAATATAAACACGAAGGAAGAAGCAAGTGGAAGATTGCAGCCCAACTCTGCAAGGATGATGTGTCCGAAAGCGGACGAAACGCCGAAAAATTCCCAGGCACACGCGATCGGCACAGCAATCCGAGATTGCTTGAAAAGTGTGCAGTCACCGGTCAACCCTCCACCTTCTAATTTAATGAAGGAGACCAGAGGAACACCCCAAAAAACCCAGTCTGAAGTCGGTTGTAGCGGCCTGAAGACTATATCAAAAGATCCCTCTAGAGAACAGGAGTGTATAAGTACACCACGAGGACAACCCGAACCGATTTTACAATCGCAGCTGTCACCAAGATAGTAATATGATTAAATCTACAAAAATTTTATCACATTGTCTAAGTGAAGATGATGTTGGCGAAACAGAGGATAATGAAATATATTTTGAAATTATCTCATCTATGGACCTTAGCACTGAAATTAATGTTGATGAAATACAAATATGTCGTTGTGCTGCTCATACAACTCAATTATGTGCTCTAGATACTACAAAAAATGCAAAAATTAAACAATATATTATAAGTTCGAGAAATATTGTTAAATATTTGAGAAAAAATTCTAATGGATTTAAAAAAGTTTTCGAGATAAAAAACGTAAAGTTACCTCAGCTGGACTGTCCAACCCGTTGGGGATCAACCTACATTATGATAAAAGACATAAGAAATGCAAAAGAAATTATAGAACCGATCGAATCTGTAAAAGATAAATCTAGTGAAGAAAATTTTTCAATAAACGAAGAATTTTGGGAATTCATTAACTCGTATACTTTGGCTCTGAACCCCCCTTCAGACATCGATTATAAAATTTCAGGAAGAGAAATTACATTACGGTAATTTTTATGTTCAGTGGTTAAGATGCAAATTGCTTATATCTAAACTAATAAATGAACATGATTGTAATAAGCTTGATGTATAAAATTAGTACAGTTCTATTTAACAGTATTGAAAAACGATCGAAAAAATTCTTGCCAACAACGGCCTTTTAGCTTGCTTGTATCTAGATCCTCGATTTCACCATACGCTTCAAGAATCGCAAAAGGTATACAATACGTAAAAATGTTGTGGGTGAAGCTAAATTCTGTTTGCGATGTCAATTTTTCCAATAACTCTTTACCCAGCTCACTTTTAATTGAACCAAGAAATGGCGATGAAGACGTTTTAGATATATTTCTGAAAGTGTTCCAAGTTGATAACAACGATACTGTAGACGTTGACACAAAAATAGAAAAGCTTAAACTGCCTTACGCTAGCGGCTCCACAATTGTACTCAATTTTTGGAAGGAAAGAAAATATAGTGATCCGGAAATTTATGCACTTAGCAATATTTGCTTTGCAATTCCTCCAACTCAGGTAAATTTACTTTAATTAGGTTTTACTATATCCACCTTATATTTCGCATAAACATATGTAGGTCTTCATAGAACGGGCATTTTCATCGATTAAATTAGTTTTAGCTGAAAACCGAAATCGTCTAAGCCAAGACAGTCTTGAAAATATACTATTGGTAAAATTGAATCCGTCCTTTCTAGATGAAGTAATTGATGACGTAACTCTTTTTGAAGACAGTGATGAGTGAAATATGTTTAGTTTTAAATACATATCTAATTTTAGTTTTAATTATCTAATTAATTTCTAATTGAATTGAATTTTTTAGTTGTTTCCGTAATTGAATTTTTAGTTTTGTTGTTTTTTTCTATTGTTTTTCAGAGTTTTTTTTTTAATAAAATAAAAACAGCACAATGTGAATTATTTATCATATGACTTGATATGTATATTTTTGATTTATTTAGAATGACAAAAAAAACAAGATTTGTATAGTTTCTGATTTATTTCCAATTTACTTTATTCTGCCCCATTGTCGGTAAGTAGCCAGGGGGTCGATTCTGTTTTAGTGAAAAAGCAAAATGAAAAAATTTTTCACTTTTTCATAAAAAAAGCGATTCTAATTTCCAGTTTTATGAAAATTGTCTGTCAAATTTTTTTCATACGATAAATTTTTTTCGTTAACAAATAGTCGATGATATCTAACCAGTGTTATACTTTTTTTTAAGTATTTCATTTAACATATTCACATATTTAACTAATTTTTTTTTTCAAATTTATTAATTCTAAGTAAAAGAATTAATTTTAGCAAAAGTTTTTAAACATTTATTGATTTACAATAAAAAAGCGTTTAGTCGTTTTTATAAGATGGTATAATATGCAGCACTAAAAAAACACAGACACAAACGAGGAGAACAAAAATAAAAATATTTTAGCAATTTCGATCTTCTTCCATGCCTAATAAATTATATAGAGATATATTTTTAATATATTTTCAAAGTAGTCGCCGTGGTCTAGTGGTTAGTGTGTTGGCTTACTAAGACGATAGTGCCGGGTTCAAATCTCAGCACCGACATCTTGAAAAAAGAAATATAAAAAAAATATTTCTTTCGGCGACTACCTCTCAGCAGTCTTCTGGCAAAAGCTCTGAGAGTAATTAATTGCCATGAAAGAGCTTCTCAAGTCTGTCGTTCGGAGTCGACATTAAACTGTAGGTCCCAGTACTCATGGATAGAAATTTACACACACAACATGAGTGCTGCGAGAAGCTAGGCCGTAATCCTGACACAGGGTTGTAAAGGCCAGTTATGTATGTATGTATGTATATTTTCAAAGTTATTTAAAATAAATCCAATTTTTTTTTTATTTTATTGTAAATATACATGGTAAATAATCAAGAAACGAATAGAATGGAACAAAAGTGACAGACAGTTTTCATTACGAACTTATTTTTCATAAGTTGAATAAGAATCGCTATATATGACGAAGCGAAGTGATAAATTGATGTGAAGTGCAAATGATAAATTTTTTTATCATTTCATTTTTTCATAAATTCAGAATTGACCCCCAGATGTAAGTATTTGTATTGCATGGCTCCAGACATAAGTATTCATATAAAGTAGCAAAAAAGTAGCCAGAAATAATATTTTCGTTTTTGGCTACTTTTTAAATTGGAGCAAAAAATTAAGTAGAATATTTTTGCTGTTTTCTACCGCTATCAATACTTTGGTTGAAGTAGCAAAGAGGCTACTGCTACTTGCCGCTTTATTTTTTTTAAAAAGTAGCTGCAGCTAAAAAAAATTTATGCTTCGGAATAATACAGCGTCTACCGCTACTTCTACTTGAAAAAGTTGGAGCTGTAGCAGTAGCCGTATTTTAAAAAAAGGTAGGTAAAGTAGGTAAAGGAATTCAAACACTGCCTAATTCTGTAAGTCGCTAAAGCTAAATTTCCATCGCTAAAAATGCATAAAATTGATTTAGCGATTTTTGGCAACATATTCAATTCTGTAACTTTTAATGCTAAATTTGGCATACCTTTGAGAGTGAATTCGCCGCAATTTTAGCGTGTATTCTTCTCATCGCTAAAATCCATTATTTTGTATTCTCTAACGTTAAATAAGCTTCAACGTCTCCAAAAATTGTAAAATTTTAGCTACGAAAATTTTTAGGTGTCAAAAGGTAAGCTAAATATAAATTTTATTTTAATTGATGTTTTGTTATGTATTTAAATATATATTTTTTAACTTCTGCAGAATAATGAAAGACACAACTAAAAGGGTGACAAAAGAGCAAAAAAACATGCTTATTCAGTATTTGAAGGATCATAGAGAATGTGCACATGACAGTTAAAAAATAATACTAATAATTTCTTTTACGTAAAGAAATTATTAATTTTTTTTTAGATTTGTAAATTTTACGGGAACAAAAAGCCTTGCTGAGCAATTGGAACATTTAGCCGAGAAGATTAACTCATTGGGAGGTGCATTCAAAAGTAGAGAGGGTTGGAAGAGGGCTTGGACAAATATGCGGTAAGTTATAGTACAAAACTTTTATGTTTAAGCATTTTATTCCATTTTTTTTTTCATTTAACAGAAGCAAGGCAAAACAAAAGTTCCAAGTGCATAAAAGCTCTTTAGAGAGAAGTGGCATAAATGGCCCTCAAAATTTCAAGTGAACTGAAATGGATGATCGCATAATTGCCATCATGAGGAAGGAATCTCTGGTGAGACAAGAAGAAGTCGACGAACCTCTTGTAGGTTTTTACCAAATTTGTTTTATTAATTTTTAAATAAATAAAATTTTTATTGTGTAGAGAGACGCAGAACTTACAGCAAATGTTACTTTAACATCAGAATTTAATGATTCCACCCACACCATCTTGCTCTAATGGAACCGTAAGGAAACTTTACAGTATTTATTAATTTAACGGTCTTTCGATTTTCTTAAAATAAGATAAATTATTAAAACCTTAAGTTATTTTATAAGAATTATATTCAAAACTAATACTATACAATTTTTATAAAACAATTTCATACTTTCTTATTTTTTTAACTTGTAGGGAAAACAACATTCGGAATTTACCCAAAAGCAAACAAATTCTTTGTAGTGTTACCATCTTTACACAAATAAAAAAATTCACACTTGTAGTGGCGAAATGCCTTACATAGATTATATTTTTAAATATCATATGCATATAGTCATATAGTATAATACACCTAAGCCTATTTCTTATAATTACATTAACTAATTAACTATACTTATATTACTATAACAACTATTATATTAACAATTACACTATATATTACATTAACTCTAAATAACATTAACTACTATACTATATTACATTAACTCTAAATAATATTAACTACTACACTACATTAGCTACTAAACTACATTAGTAAGTTAGCCTATAAAAACTGTACATACTATAACTGTAATTATCTTATAAAACATAAGGATGAATATTTAAAATTATATTTGAATAAAAGAGTCTTTAAGTAACATTCAAACAACTTAGACGTGTTTTATTTCGAAACCACTCGACACGCTCTGTCAACGTGTCTGGCGACGAGGAAAAAAAAATGTTAAAATTGAAACAAAAAAAAAATCAAAAAGAGAATACCAAACAAAAAATATCTACAAAAGGAAATTCTGGAGAAACAAAATACTTAAATGAAAAAATTATTACTCCTTTTTAAAAATTAATTTTTTTTCTTACTTACTTACTATTCGTTTTTAAACAGCTTTATTAAAAGAAAAGCAAACAAAACAACAAATAAAATAAACGCAATATACTTTAACCAGAAACAATATTAACAGAGAAACAAAAAATATGTATTTTTTATGTTTAACAGAAGAAATAAACTAAAAAAGTAAAAAGAAAACCAGAAAAGAAAAATTACTTTAAAAAATTAAACACACACTACTCCTAAAACAATATAATTTGTTTGTTTGTAATGAAATATGTAAAACCAGTGTAATTTATTCAAATATTTGTATGCATAAAAATAAAAGAAAAACAAAAATCTTAAAAACAAATTAAATATTTAACCCAATTATTTGCACATTATTTATGCAAAACAAATGAAATAAAATGGAAACAAAATAAGAAAAAAAAAAACAAAGAACCGTTTAATTTAAAATAAAAATCTGAATTGGAAACAATAATACGGAATTTGAAAAAGAGAGAAACTACCTAATAAATAACAAAAAGGAAATCACAAACTTCAAAGAGAGACCAAAGGCTAAAACTTCAAAGACCACAGTGAAAAGAAAAAAAAAAAACAAACAAAAAAAAAATTTGGGAGAAAAGAAAAATTCAAAACTACAAATTAACGGTTACAAATTGCAATATTTCTTTTCTGTCTTCGTGTCTTCTTTTTTATGTGACAAAAAATGCAACAAGATTATAAGCTTTGGTTTGGTTTCGGTCATTGTGGAGTTTGAATATTTAATTAATTGTTAATTTGATCGCAAGCGATAAACATCAAACATTTTTTGTGTGTGAAAAAAAAGAACAAAACAACAGAAACAAAGTGAAGTGTAAGAACAAAAAGAATAAAAAGAAAATTGTTTAAGAATATGAAAGAACAACACTTTATTTTTTGATTATAACAATACACAAAAATACAGTCAAATAAAAAACGATAATTACAACAACTACTAAATACAATAGAAATCTAGAACAATAACAAAACTATTGTATCATAACATAATAGTCAAGTGAACATAGCCCAACGCATAATATACATAAAAAAACAAGCAAAGTTACAACAAACGAAAATAAGTTAATTGTTAATAAAGGTTAAAAT
The DNA here is from genome assembly GCA_963576795.1 of Metopia argyrocephala. Lineage (NCBI taxonomy): Eukaryota > Metazoa > Arthropoda > Insecta > Diptera > Sarcophagidae > Metopia > Metopia argyrocephala. The sequence goes on from OY756209.1 coordinate 91,537,077, forward strand.
TAAATTAATTTTAATCAATTAAAGTTATATAAATATATAATATTATATAATTATAATAAAAAAAACGTACACAAACAAGAACAAATTAAATAAATGAAGTAAAGAAGAGACAGATTTAATATCCAAAGGAAAGAAAAACTGCCATAAAAAAAAAAACAAATTTTTTTTCTCTTGCTATTTTATTCGAAGAAAAACCGTTTTAAAAGAAAAAAAAAAAAAACTTAAGACAAAAAGAAAAAATAAGTAAAAAGTGTAAAGTACAATTAAAGGAAAAAGAAAAATGCAGTTAGGATATAAAAAAAGTACAATTTATAAAAAAAAAAACAAAAACCTGCGGTTAAAAAAATAAAGAAATTTCAGAAGAAAATAAAAAAAAAGAAAAAATAACAGACAAAAGAACAGTTATAAAATTTACATAAGCCAGAAGACGAACAAAATCTGCATCATAAGCGTAACGGGAGCCAAGTACAAGCCAATTATTACAAATTACACTGGTGTATGGTGACAGCGAGTAAGAAGAATGAAGAATTATGCTGATATTATTTTTCTAAATTTTATGTAATGTAATGATTTAAAAAAAAAGAGATTGTTATTCTCAGTAAATATTTTCTAGGTACTAACACTTATATTTAGTATAAATATTATGTATTTTCATAAATTTTTAAAATAATGTATGGAATATAAAATACGTACATAAGAAATTTAATTATATTCAAGTTATTTTGAATATTAAAACAAATAAAAAAAAAAAAAGGACAGAAAGGAATTTTTTTCTCTCTCCTTTATTTCACTATTTATTTTCTCTAAGGTGATTTTCTTATACATATTTACAATTTAATTGATTTTTTTTTTTAAATACTAATTAAGGGATTACCAACTCTATAAAGAGCACTTGAGGTTAAACTTTCAGAACAAAAGGTGAGGATAGGGTGGATAATAATTTTTGTTGGTCGCTAGGAATAAAGAAAAAAGAAGAAAGAGAAAAATAGGAGTAAAACTTACTGGAAGATCGCATTGGTAATAAAAATCATGGCTACTGACGGTTCATTGTTCAGTGTTGTAATGACATGTATTAGGGATATTGATAGCTTTGATGGATCAGACCCGAATAGATTACCAGATTTTATTGAACAGATTGAGAACATTTATCAGTCAATGGTAACACAATTTGATGCAACTAACATACCTGTCATATTTAATTTCATAAAAAATAAATGCGTTGGAAGGGCAAGAGACACGATTAATAGACTCGGTCCTGTTTCAAATTGGTTAGAGTTAAAACAACGGTTAATGACACATTTCGGTGAAAAAGAATCCAGCAGTGAATTGATGGATAGAATTAAAACATGTCGATTAGATGGCACAATAGAAAATTATTTTTATAAGTTAACGAAACTAACTGTACGCATTCTAAATCGTATTAGAACACATGAAAAGGATACGTATTCTTCGGAAGAAGTTAACAGAATTGCACTTAACGTCTTTAGGGAACATTTACCAGAGCCTACGAAGACCATGATATTCGCTAGAAATCCTCCAAATATAGATGAAGCTTATAGAATTATATTGGAAGCTCGACATCAGAATTATACCCGGTTTGGACAAAATTTTAATAGCTCGGAGTACAATAACAGGAATTATCATTTTAGTGATGCTCGGAACAATAGAAGTGAAAATAGAAATATGTTCGGCTTACGGAACACACATTATGTTCAGAATTCGCGTTTTAATCATTTCAACCATAGAACATAAGACAGTAGTAGATTTAATCAGAATTTTGCACGCTCTTTTGATAATCGGAATATGAATTTTCAGGGCAATGGTCAAAGTTTTAATCGAAATTTTAATCGGAATAGTCGCGATATGCCAATTATGGACAATTTGAATTCGAATATTAATAGGGTTAATCGGGATAATGACCAATATGGGAACCGTGGCAATAATAATCGGGGTTCGACAGTAAGTCGTATGCAGACAGATAGAACTAGGACAACACACCCTCGTACAAGTTACAATGGGGATGTATCGCAGATGGAAATTGGAAATAATTCGTTAAATTTTCGGGATTGCAATCGGCAAAACTACCCTATATAACAATAGATACCCCCGTGAGAACCTTATATTTTATAATAGATACCGGTGCTGAATTTAGTTTAATTAATCCAGACGTTTGTAGCCCTAAATGGAAACATAGTGTTAATATAAAAGTTAAAGCCTTAGGAAATGAAAGAAAGCTTACCAAATTGTGTCGTTTTCCGCTTTTTAGAGAATTTAATTTGGAATATGAGTTATGTGAGTTTTTAGAAATGAAGTTTAATGATAGATTCGACGGGCTTATTAGAAATAATATTTTGGTAAAATTAAATGCAGTTATAGATTTAGGTAACAGACAATTAATTACTGATAATGCAGTTTTGTCGTTATTTTTATCTAAGGAGGAGGAAGTGTACTATTGCAAATCTTATACGGAAAATACTATCGAAATTTTTAATAACGAATCAATGCCTCACGATTTAGCGAAAGTAATTGATCTTCAACATTTAGCGAATTGGGAAAGGAATAAGGTCATTCAATTAATCAGAAATAACAGAAAAGTATTCTATAATGAAGGTGAGCAACTATCTTTTACTCATGAAATTAAACACAGAATAGACACGAAAACGGATACACCAATTTATTCGAAATTATACAGATACCCAGAAATTCACAGAGCAGAGGTAGATAAACAGATAGAAGAGATGTTACAGCAGGGAATAATTAGAGAATCAAATAGCGCATACAATAGCCCAATCTGGATAGTACCAAAAAAGTTAGATAATTCAAAGGAACAGAAGTGGAGAATAGTGATTGATTATAGAAAACTTAATAACGTCACAACTGAGGTTCGATTCCCAATACCAAATATGGAGGACATATTTGACAAATTAGGTAGATGTCAGTTTTTTTGCACATTGGATCTTGCTAAAGGTTACCACCAAATTGAAATGCACCCGGATGATATACATAAAACCGCATTTTCGACTGCGACCGGCCACTATGAAGTTTTACGAATGCCTTTTGGCTTACGGAACTCTCCGGCAACCTTCCAACGGATGATTAATAGTGTGCTTAGGGAATTTATTGGTAATATTTGTGTGGTATACCTGGATGATATCTTAGTTTTTTCAACTAGTATTGAAGAACATATAGAGTCATTAAATAAAATATTCCAGAGACTTATTAAGGCAAACTTAAAATTACAAATTTTGAAGTGTTCATTTTTGAAAAGGGAAACTGATTTTTTAGGTCACATTATAACTGCAGAGGGTATCAGGACTAACCCGTTGAAGATTCAGGCTATAGAGAAAATTGCATTACCCAGAACACAGAAAGAAATTAAAACATTTTTAGGAGTCACAGGATTTTACAGGAGATTTATTAAAGATTATTCCAGAATAGCGTACAACCTCACAAAATATTTAAAGAAAATTGCTAAAGTTAATATTAAGGACACTGATTATATAGAAGCTTTTCACAAATTAAAGATGATACTGAAAACTGATCCAATCCTAATTCGTCCCGATTTTTCAAAAAGGTTCACAATTGTAACGGACGCCAGTAATTATGCCTTAGGTTCAGCTCTGATGCAGGAGAACAAAGTTGTAGCTTACGCAAGTAGGACGCTCAATCGACATGAGCAGAATTATGGAACGATTGAAAAGGAACTACTCGCGGTGGCATGGACTGTTAAATATTTTAAACATTATGTGTACGGTCGTAAATTCACGATTAAAACAGACCACAAACCCCTTGTTTGGCTAAGCAATATCAAAGAACCTAATTTAAAGATTCAAAGATGGAAAGTTATGTTGGGTGAGTTTGATTTTGATATCGAACATATCAAGGGTAAGGAAAATGTTATCGCTGATGCTTTGAGTAGACTCACAGTCGATCAGTGTGGGAATGAAAATGATGATGTTGATAATGAAGATTTTATAATAAATTTGAACGAATTTTTTGATGAAAGCGATATAGAAACTGTTCACAGTGCAGAAACTGACAGTTCTGATTTCATTGCGATAACGGAGAAACCGCTAAATCTTTTTAAATTACAAATAGTTTTAACTCGATCAAACAAACGGGAAATAAGCTCAAAAATAATTTTTAGAAAGATGATCAGACGGACGTTTAAGATTGGGAACAATAGTGATTTATTGAAAATTATGCAGGAAAATATCCCACAGAGAGGATTGGTGGTGATATTTAGCAAGGATGATAGTTTATTTAAGGAATTTGAGAATTTTTATCGTAGTCATTTTGCGCGAAATAGGAATTTGAAAATTTTGAGATCTAAGGTAATATTGGAAGATATAACGGATAAAGGTAGACTTTTAGAGATTATAGAAAAGGAACATTTGAGAAACAACCATCGAGGAATAAATGAAATATTTACTGAAATTAGACAAAAATATTATTACCCGGGATTACAAAAACAAATTCAACAATATATGTATTAATAATTGCGATATTTGCAATAGGGCAAAGTTTGATAGGACACCTATAAAGCATTCGTTTAATGTCACACGGACGCCTGATGGGCAAAGTGATACCGTACACATACATAGATATTTGGTTTCCTAAACGTAATGTAATGTACTTGACATCTATTGATAGATTAACGAAATACGCCACTGTATTTGAACTTAAGGACAGATCTTGGGTTTCGATAATAGAGGCAATAAAAAATAGAATTCAATATCTAGGCAAACCGAGACTGATCGTAACTGACAATGAACTAAATACTGCAGCCCTTAGACAATTTTTTCAGGATAATGATATTGAGGTACATTTTACCACTACATATATTAAAACAGGAAAGGAAAGGCTTCACAGTACATTGAACGAACATATAAGACTTTTTGACGCTGATCCTGATAATACAGATGACTTGAAAGACAAGGTTTATAAAGCCGTGATAGCTTATAATGACACAATACATTCCACTACGGGGAAGCGACCTATAGATTTTTTGAATAATTTGATTTCTGTTGAGGAGATAAGAGAATTTGCACGGAAATTACATGAGTTAAAAATAAGTAAAATTAATACACTGAACAGGTGAACGGACAGATGTTCGGTGGATAATTTTGAAAATTGTTATGTACAGAACAATAGAGTTGGTAAATCAGATCCCAAATATAAAAGAATAAGAAATTTTGAAAAAAGAGAAAATCATCTTATTTGTAAAGATAGTAAAATGCCTAAAATTTATAAAACTCAAGTGAGACGAAAAAACAAATTTCAACAATAAGTTAGAATACCTTATCAAATAGTAATTAAGAGCATTTAAGATATTAATAAAGACATTTCTTTTATACAAATACAAATGAAACTATGTAAACATTTAAATGATTAAATGAATTGTTATATAGAAGAAAAATAAATTATAATTTTCTTAATAAAATTATACTATTGTGAATTAACAGAGACTGTTAATTTTTAAACGGGGGAGGAGTCATATAGTATAATACACCTAAGCCTATTTCTTATAATTACATTAACTAATTAACTATACTTATATTACTATAACAACTATTATATTAACAATTACACTATATATTACATTAACTCTAAATAACATTAACTACTATACTATATTACATTAACTCTAAATAATATTAGCTACTAAACTACATTACTAAGTTAGCCAATAAAAACTGTACATACTATAACTGTAATTATCTTATAAAACATAAGGAAGAATATTTAAAATTATATTTGAATAAAAGAGTCTTTAAGTAACAATCAAACGACTTAGACGTGTTTTATTTCGAAACCACTCGACACGCTCTGTCAACGTGTCTATATGCATGTTGCAAAACTATAATACAGTTTAGATAAATATTTTAAAAATATCATTAAAAATTCACGTTTGAATCCAAAATAAATTACAAAAATAAAAATCAATTTAGAGAAAAAAAAAAATTAAAGATAGGCAACTCTAATAAGAAATAACAATGAGAGAAGAGAATAGTATAGTGATAGCAAATAAGCTACGGCGAAAAACTTATATTTTGGCTAAGCTGTTAGGCTTACAGACGTTTTTCGTTTTACGTTTTTCCCGTCAAATCTGATGTTTTTGCAATGCCAATTGCGGGAAAAATGGTTTTTAGCGGTAGCGTGAAATCTGGAGTTTTTACAGCGCTTTAGCGTTTTTTCCAAGGTTGAATTATATGGTATAAGTAAGAAAAAATTTAACCATGTATTTGTATTCGAGAGTCGAGTAACGGTTAATAGAATAAGTACAAAGCAAAAATCTAAAACGTAAAGTTTAAATCTATTTCAAATGAAAGTGAAGTGTTGTGTTAAAAATAAGAAGGCAGAAAAAAGCAAGTACATGGCAAAAAAGGATAAAATTGTTACATCATAAATTATATGAATATAATTTTAAAAACTACATTGAAATTGAATTTCCTTTAAGTAGTTATAGCACCGCAGTATCCACAGTATTCCGAGCACGAAAAATGCTGTTATTTTTTTCCTAACTACCGTTTTTTAGATAACGGTACTTTTGTGTTTTTCGGTGTATGGCTCGACTCAAACCCTTGTGGAGTCCAACCGAAAAGTCCGATCGAGATAAGTGGCATATCGATGGAAAGGTAGTTGAATGTATAAAATGTAAGTCAACTATTAATTCATCTAAAAGTTAAAAAAATGTTTTCAACTTCCATGCGTCAGATGCGCTGCCAATTTTGACAATTACTGGTTTCATAATAATTCCTTATTTTAATTTTTTTTTCGACAGTCGTGCGAAACACACAATTTGAAATTTCGGAACTTCTGGCTGGACCATTATAAGCTAAAAGGATGGATAAAAAAAATGAAAAAGATCCTAGAAAAAGTTTTTGCAAATATGCCTAATCTGGAAAGTTGAGCGATTTTATTAATCACGGGGAAACCCAAAAACATGAAACCGCAGCCTCTTTAAGAGGTTCATGTTGGCGGAAACTTAACTTTCAACCCGTCATAGTTGAAAGCTCCAAAAAGCAGGAAATTGCATTGGACGTCTTGTCACTTCCGTGGTCTAATGCAGACGTTGAAAGAGTGCTAACCCAACTCAACCTTGTTGAAACCAAACTACGAAGCAGGCTAATAACCAGTACAGTCAATGATGTGCTTCGAGTAAGGTAAATTTACTCTTAACGCAAACATTTAAATGTATATAAATTTTTTTATTAAAATATTTTAAGAATTCTCAAAAAGCTAAATAAATTAAAAAAATATAGTAAATATTTCTAAAACTTTCAAGTAATTAAAAAAAATCGAAAAATTAAATCAATTACATAATTTCTTTAAAAAGTTTTAAAAAGCAATTTATTAAATTTTGTGGTTTTTTACTTTTATTCTATAAAATTTTTGAATATTGATTTAATACATTTTTGCAATGTAATTTTTTGTAAATGAATTCAATCTTATTTACAAATACGGTCTCAAATTTGAGAATAAATGTTGTTTTGATTATGAAATTCCAAAATCTGTTCTAAGCGAAGTAGGTACAATGGCCACTTATAAACAAAATGCTGAAGACTGGCACTATATTTTTGAAAATACCTAATTTTGTTTGTAAATGATTAAAAACAATTTAATAAAAAATACATACATATGTGTAATTATTTACATTTTATTTTACCAGCTCTTTTTATTTAATGTAAATTCAAATTATTTATTTGACGGTTTTTTGACGGTTTTGTAAAACATTTAGCGATTTTTAAACCCCAATTTGACGAGAAATTGTGAAAATATCTTGGCAACACTGCTTACAGAATACAAATCATGGCGCAATTATCATAAGGTGCCTTTGAGATTACAACAAGTAAAACAGTAACAAAAACAACACAGCATTTTGATGCTTGTTAGGGTAGTTAACTGTCAAAAAAACCAAAACAAAAAGTATGAAAACAAAAACAATGTACATAAAACAAAGCAAAAATTGACAACTATATTCACAAATTGGCTGAAAAAAAAAGTAGCTCAGCTGCCATGTCAAAGGCACCTTATAATCAATACGCCATGATACAAATTTAGGGACTTTGCTAAAATATTTGCCGTAAATTTATTTTAGCGTTTTAGCATTTTAGCGTAAGCTTTAGCTAAGAGAATTACAGAATTATGCTGATGGCTGCAATATTGCTGTATTACTCGTAATATATGTATGTAAGAACTAAGTCGTTTAGAACGATATTATAAATTCAATACAATAAAACCAACTCTGGGAGGTGGAACCTCACGAATCATGGAAAAGTAAAAAGAAAAAAAAACATTGTCATTGTCAAAATAGATTTTTGGTGATTAGTACTTGCTATTTAGCTGAATTATTTATGGAAGTAGAAGTTCCATACCTAAATTAAAACGGCAACGCTTTTTTAAAACATTTAAGACATGGTTATCCAAACAACATATGTTTATATTCTTAAGAACTCTGACTATTTTAATTATAAATCTATTGGCGTTATTTTATATTATTATTGGAGTAAAATTTATGTTATTACTAGCAGACATTAAGCCTGCTTTATCTGGCAAAATAAAATAAGAAATTTTCTACATAAGGAATAATCTCAAGATATGCAAAAATTAATATTTATTCTGTATGGGAGGTATCAAGCCCACTTGTCCAATTCCGCGCACATTCACTCATGTCTAGTTATGCTGGACCATTGTAAGGCCTTTGATATGGTTAATCATTCTTTGTTCAACGTCTCTACTGCTGTTAGATTGATGGCAACACATTTAGCTGACAATTAGCGATGCTTCTCAACAAAGGATAATATTCTACCCCCTGTACGTGACAAGAGATATTTTGCAGAGCTCCATACTGGGATATTTACTGTATTCAATTTATGCAAATGATATACGAAAACAGCAAAACCAGCTCTATAGCTTTCATCATAACTACAGTCGATGATCTTAATAAACTCTTTCTCTTGGCGATTTTAAATGGCTTACGGAACGGAGTATTGAAATTTCTACATCAGGATGTGGCATCTGAGACAATTTTTTATATTGAGCATTTGCCTCTGGAAATAACTTTATCAAAACTTGTACCCTATTGGCATTACAAATAAATTTAAACACTTCTTAATTTTACCACGTAGAGGATAATCACCTTGTCGTAACGCCGACGTCCAGTGACCTTTGCATCGAAAACTTTCTTCACTGGAGCAGCAGTCCTAACAACATAGCCGAACCAGCGCAGCTGCTCAAACACTCCCAAAACCGCTGCATCGACAGAAGACTGCGTCCATGCTTCCGCACCATAAAGAAGCACCGGGAGAATAAGCGATTTGTAGAGTGTTAACTCCGTCGCACGAGAAAGGTCTGTGTTACTAAACTGCCAGGGTAATTCTTTGCTTGATCTCCAGACTGACATCATTCTTGCTGGTAATAGCGGTGCCAAGGTAGATAAATTCGTTGACAACATCGAATGTATAGCTGCTGGCTGTAACCTGGGAGCCGATACGTTCAACGTCCCTACTCGTCGACAACATGTACTTCGTCTTGCTTTCATTTACCGCCAGACTCATTTTAGCAGACTCTCGTTCAATAGCATTAAAGCCTGCGGTGACATCGCGCTTGGTATGCCCAATGATGTTTATGTCGTCGGCACACGCAAGGAGCTGGACACTTTTATTAAAAATAAGGGCATTAAGATGTACACCCGCCTTTCGCAAAACACTCTTCATGACGAAATTGAAGAGGTCGCAGGATAAGGGATCGCCTTGTCTGAAACCTCGCACGGTATTAAAAGGCTCGAGGAGGTCTTTTCCTACCTTGACGGAGCTGAGGAGTTGCTCAGCGTCATTCTGCGCAGCCTTATAAGCTTTGCAAGAATACCAAATTCAAACATTGCGGCTTATACGGGATCCCTTATTGGGCTATCGCACGCTGCCGTATAGTCTTCTCCAGAATTTGGCGCAGCGTGATGGGTTACCAGGTCTGAAGCCGCACTGATAAGGTCCAATCAGTAAGATGGCAAATGACCTAATTAATCAAGAGCATCCGATTTCCTTCGCATTTTTAAAATATGACTTTTGTTATGTTCTGACCGATATGAGATACGATATAAGTTTAAACCAAATGTCCACAGACTTTTTCCCCCTTCTTCTCATATTTTCTAGACCAGCACAATGTACTACATGATTAGGGGTCAACCCATACCATACCATAATTGGTAATTGTTACTATCATATCTTATATTATTTCTATTTATCTACGTGTTATTTATACTATATTTTTCTCTTTTATTTATATATACTTATGTACGTACAGTATATTCCATTTATTCCAAAAATTTTATGAGTATTATTGATGTAGAGCAGTGGTCTTCACAAAGAGAGTCACACAAAAATACACTGAGAGATGAGATTGGTTTCTTCATTTGTATTATTTTTAACAACTTGAATGAAATTTGTGAAAATTTTCGTTTTAAAAACCTTTAATTTTAAAATGTAAACTAATTTATTAAAATTATTTATGAAATAAATTGTTTGTAAATGCTATTAACAAATTGAAATGTAGTTATAAGAAATATAAGTTTATGTTGCTTATTATCATAACTTCTCAGTGTCTGACAAACAAATTTAGCTCTCTTGAAAACTAATAAAACATAAACACATACGCAATTTTTGTCTCACACACATGTTTTTGTAATAATTATGGTTGTCGTTTAACATGATGAAAACAAAGCGTATGGATTTCTTTTTATGAAAGATTTTTAACATTGCAAATTTTTTTATAATTAATTAAGTTTTTCATAGGAAAATAAAACAGAAACTGGTTTCCAGGAATTCTAAAAGTGATATTTGTTAATAAAGTACAATACATTTAATTTAAAACTAATATAATAAGAATTAACGATACGGGTAGTTTTGGTATATTTTAAGAAGCTGTTTGCCAGAATTTTTGTGGAATTAAGCAACCCTGGTTGTAATATTCACGAAGAGAGTAAGAAAAACTAAAAAAATATCCGAACAATTTATTTACCTGAGTAATACTGGTGAAGACCACTGATGTAGAGTCTCAAATTCTGATATTTTAAATTAAAAGATATTATACTTTGTTGCAGCAGAATTCAAAATTTAGAAAATAAATAATGAAACAGAATACGACCGCAACTTCAAGCCAAAACGACTTTCATAGGAAACAGGTTCATAATTGAAACGAAGGCTGCAGTTTCAAAAAATATAATTTAATGTTTTTACATTTCTTGTATGTATAGCTATTAAAAAATTTCATTTAACAAATCAAAAAAATTTTTTTATAATTACATCTTGTGGATAGTAAAAGGTAGGATGTTATCAGATAAATTGCTTTTTTGGAAGATTGTCTTAATTTTAACGTCTAAAGTGAGTTTTGGGGCCATTATTACAACTTGCCTATAAAGTGTCCGATAGTTAAAGGTAACTTTCGTTAACGGGAGGAATAAAGTGCTTTTCGTTATTACAACTTACCTTTAAAATAAAAGTTATATTTTTAAAAACACGGCAATACCAGAATACCGATTACTTTTTGCATTAAATTTGTTTAAAAGACACCAAGTGGCAACAACACGCCTGTTTACACGAATAAATAAACAAAAAAAATTTTGTAAATTGTGCACTAAAAAAACTTAACAAGAAAGAAATGTGTTTTATTTTCCATTTTTATTGAATTTACTTCTTTGTTGACAAAATAAACAAAATATTTTTGTTAATAATTCAACGAACCAAAAGCAATTTATCTGTCCCATAACATCCTACCTTTAACTAAAGTCAAGTTGTAATAATGGGCCTTAAACGTTTAAGCTTACAATATTTTATTAAGGTTGACATATGTTTTTCTTCGTTGAATAATTAACAAAAGTATGTACTTTGTTTATTTTACCAATAAAGAAATAAATTAAATAAAAATGGAAATTTATGAATTTTTGAAATTTTGTTTGTTTATTTATTTATATAAACATGCATGTTGTTGCCACTTGGTGTCTTTAAAACTTATATAATGCCGAAAGTAATCGGTTCTTGTTCTGGTATTGCCGTGTTTGAAAAAATTAGAGGTAATGAAAAACATTTAAATGTTTCTTTATTCCTCTAATTAACGAAAGTCCACTTTTACTATCGGATACTTCATTTGATTTTTTACTTTTTTTAATTTTTTGTTTTTTTTGTTTTAATTTTCTTTGCGCCAAACTAAAAACATGTGGGTTTGTTTGCAAAATGTATGAAATTTAATAAAAGTAGGTGTGTTTCTTTACTTTTTGGGAAAAGTTCGGTAAATAGAGAGTACAATAATATTTCTCTCAGTAAGAGACAAATTTACCCAAAAGTACGGGAACGCAAAAAAGCAAATATTTTACCCATTCACATAAGTAAAAACATGAAAAAACACAACTTTATGTCACACACACACACATATTGAACATGTAGTACTTTCGCAAAAAATAAACGACAATAATTCGAACTATACATGTTAACTAAGGCAAAAAAAAACTTTTTTATATAAATATTGAATTAAATTATACTAAAGGCTTTTCACTGCAGGTTTACAAATATTTCTTAATTCAACTTTTGAAATTTTTATTAGTTTTCTGAATCTTTCATTTTTCTATTATTTTTTAAACAGCTGTTTACTTGCACAAACTAGCCCGAACAAAAAGTACGGGCTATTTCGTGCATGAAGAAGAAGAATGTTACTCTTTCAAAACTTCTCTCATTTACCCACATTTTATGTACGGGATCGCTTTTTGGTAAAATTGGGATCCCGCGGGCGCCCAATGTAGAGTAAAGAAACAAACTTAGTGTGGTAACATTTCTGAGAGAGTTTGTGTCTCAAAATGAGAGCGTATGAAAAAGCGCTGTCGAAATAAAAAAATAAAAAAGGTTCTAGTTCTGTTTTGTTATTAAATACAAAACAATCTAAGCGAAAAATCAGTATCCACATGGTAATTAATAACACTGGTTTACAGTCAAAAAATACCAAGAACGCCACATGCCTAGATAAGTTAATTGGGACCTCCCAAGCACGAAAAATGCTGTTATTTTTTTCCTAAGTACCGTTTTTTAGATAACGGTACTTTTGTGTTTTTCGGTGTATGGCTCGACTCAAACCCTTGTGGAGTCCAACCGAAAAGTCCGATCGAGATAAGTGGCATATCGATGGAAAGGTAGTTGAATGTATAAAATGTAAGTCAACTGTTAACTCATCTAAAAGTTAAAAAAATGTTTTCAACTTCCATGCGGCAGATGCGCTGCCAATTTTGACAATTACTGGTTTCATAATAATTCCTTATTTTAATTTTTTTTTTTCGACAGTCGTGCGAAACACACAATTGGCACAAAAATGTCGGCAAATTCGAAATTTTGGGATATTTTTTTTCCTTTTTTTAAATTTTTGTAAACAGTTATCTAAAGAACAATTTAAATGACAAAAAAAAAAAAGATTTCAATTAAAAATATTGCCTTTTACTTACAGTCCCCATGGAATGATAGTGCGCTACTAGAAGATATGGCATCGTAAATAGCGTTGAATACATTACACCTGCGGCCCAACTAAAAATAATTACACTTGCTTTGGCACGTGTCATTGCCATCAAAGTCATTCCAGTACAATAGAATAAAAGACCACCGACATATACGATTTTAGCTCTAAAAAAAGAAATATAAAAGGTATTAATAAAATGCATTTTCATTATGTAACAAGCTAAATTTGAAAAACTCTTGTTCTTTTTATTGAAAACAATTTTTTAGTATATTTGCATTAGGGTCCCTTTTTTGTGTGGAATTTTGAAAAGCATACTTTAAATTTGTTGATAACTACATACATATGTATAAAACTATATTCAAACATGAAATTTTGTCTTTCTATCGTGTTTTCAACAAGTACCAAATTAATTAAAAAGGCTTTGATGTTTCAGTTAATTTTATTCAAGCCAATGTTTTTCCTATTCCTTTAGAACTCTTAAAGACTTAGATATGCTTTTGGACATACATACATGTATAGTAATTGTATTTAAATTGATTTGTTTGCTTATTTAAATTGTATTTATTTAAATCGTTTTAAATAATTACAATCAGTGATTTTTCAAAATGATATCTTGTTTTTTATGACTTTAATATTTGTTTAAGGCACCCTCACAGGACATCTATTTACGTGTGTTTTTATTTAAGTTTAATTAAACTTTTACACGTGTAAAAACCACAAGAAGAGTCTTTTGACCAAATTCCAATTCTCTCATATATGTATCATCATACATCATACTATATGTATATACATATTGTATGACATAAATGTCTATGTCGTCGGCGCTGGATTATTTCAAGGCCCATCAATGCATCTTTCCAGCTGATTTTATGTAAACTTACTTAAATATGTTAAAGTTTGTTTACTTTTGTTTTTAGCTGTATGTTTATGTTTACAATTGGTATTCTATCTAACTACTAATTTAACTGTATTCCTAAAAACAATAGGTGGGCCATCTATCGGTTTAAGTTTGAATCACGATTATTTCGAACCTGGCAATACTTATGTATTCCATTCTACTCTGCCACAAATTCAGTATATTCTCTACTGAACGAAATGATTCGATTTACGTTTGAGCAATGTTGGAATTTATTTTAAATTTATTTCCAAAACAATAAAAATTTCTTTGAAATTGCACAAAAATGTTGTACAAAATTTAATCGCAGAAAAGAACTAAAGCTAGAAGTACAGTTAAACTTCGATTATCCGGCTCTCGTGGGACCGGCACCAGCATGGTTATTAGAATTACACGGTTAATAGAGTGTATATTAAAATATACAGGCATTTATTTTGATTATAACATTCGATTTATGTAACTAGAGATTCAAATATACCACATATTTTTATACAAAAGTCATAGAGAATTCAAACTTAAAAAAGGGGAACTATAGGATTTAGGTTTACATAATAAAGGATATATGAATGCGGCCCGAATAATAGAGCTAGAATGGTTAGAGAGCGGGCACAAAAACTCAAACGACAGAGATTGAAATCCCAGCGAAGAAGAAAAAAATTAAAAAGATTATTTGCGGTTTTTCAAAAATGAAGTATAATTTAAAAAATTTAAAACTATGCGTTACATCGTTAAAAGCGGTTAAAATAAACAACTTAAGCCAACTGTCAACGCACCTACAAGTAAAATTTGCCCAATTTCTATACGTTAGATACGTTGACAACTTTTTTTGAGTAGCTTGCTTTAATAAACATGCGAAACACACAATTGCCGCAACGCATATTAGGTACTTCTACCTAAACTGAGCCCGATATAGGCAAATTTATTGCTAAAGTTTGTAAAACTGGTTTCACTGTTGATGCGCCAAGACAAGAGTTCGTACAACCGAAAATATAAGAAATCATATCGAATAAATGAAACTTAAGCTACGTACCATGGCGCAATTAATATAAGGTGCCTTTGAGATTACAACAATTAAAACAGTAACAAAAACAACACAGCATTTTGATGCTTGTTAGGGTAGTTAACTGTCAAAAAAACCAAAACAAAAAGTATGAAAACAAAAACAATGTACATAAAACAAAGCAAAAATTGACAACTATATTCACAAATTGGCTGAAAAAAAAAGTAGCTCAGCTGCCATGTCAAATGCACCTTATAATCAATACGCCATGCTACGTACAGACGATTGTCAGGTCTGCCAATATACTGCCAATGTAAAATTGTCAAGACTCAGATGATTGTCAGTTTACACGATTGTCAGAAAAGCTTATAATTTTATTGTCAGTAAATTGTCATACAATAAATTTATCGGCCAATAAAAATTGTCAGTTCACACGGTTGTCAGATTGCTGTATATAAAAAATTGCCAGATCATTGCCAAACTGAAAAAACAATTGAAGAAAATTATTTATTTTGTTCTGTTTGTAAATTATAGTGCATTCAATTTTTTTAAATTAATTATAATTTTTGGTTTTAATTTATTTAGCACTTTTTGTACATAGCTTTTATATCTTTTGTTTTAAAACCGGAGTTGCCAATAGAAATATTTCTCTGACAATGATGCCATTGTCAGATGCATTAAATTTAATACATCTGCCAATAAAAAATTAACTTACAATGACTACCAATCATCAGACAACAAAATCTATGAGTGTTCACAATATTGTCTGGGATGTGGAAATACTATTGTCTTACAATGTACTGACAATGCTTTTTCTTAAAACTTTGTAAGACAAAAATTGTAAGCTTAGACGGTTGTTAGATATTTTTAGCAAATTTTACTGCCAATATTGTTATATCTGACAATCGTCTGTACGTAGCTTTATAACAAAACGCAGACCCATAATTTCAAAAACGCCTATTTCTTAAACTTTGTATTCCTCTTAGATTAGACGTTAACAAATTACCAACAAAAAATTAACACGAAATTGCGAAGCACTACACTACAGCATATCTACGTAGTACGTTCATAAGTATGCTTGTCAAATATTTGTTATCTCTCTCTATCCGTCTCCTCATTTAAAATGCAGAGCAAGGTGAATATGTAAATTCCATATATGTATATTATTTCATATTTTACTTACTTAAATCGTTGTATTAGTTTTTCGATGACAAACGAGTAACAAGCACAAGACAGTGAATACATAGCCATACCCCAGCAACCAAATCGAACTCCTTCTTCGTACAAGATTTGTGATTGTGTACCTTCAAGAGCTTTAGGGTCCCCATTGAATACAGCCTCGCCAACAAAATCCGTAAAATACAAAGAATAACAAACATGAGCCATCCAACAGAAGAGATTTGTAAGACAAACCATACGCAAAGAGTGTGGCATATAAAGAATGGAAAGTAAATAGTGTGATAGCTTTTCAACAGGTTGGTCGGTGGCAGCATTCTCTGTCTCACTTATCTTGGGATACGTTTCCTGTTGCTGCTGCTGGAAGCCATCGTTTGTTGTAAATGAAGTCTCCCCCATATCATTTTCATTGCTATTAAAATAATCCGATTGCTGTTGAGTCTCATTCGACGTCAGCTTATCAAACTGAACACAGAAAGGAAGAGGAAAAAAAGATTTTTCTTGTTCAAAAGATTTTAAATAAAATATACTAATACAAACATACATACATGCGTATGTATATATACATATGTATACATATACTAAAGTATATTCCTTAAGCATTTTTTTTAAAGCTAATATGTAATACATGTACATACTTACATATATATAAGATAAATTGTGTTCTTAAGTGTTTTAAAGTTATGTAGAAATGAAGAAACATTTCTAAAAATAGTTGGTTTTTCTCTCGTAAACGCAACAATTGTAAAATTATGTACATACATCGTCGTGCGGGAGTTTAAGTGCTCTATACGCCATTTTTTAAATCTCGAGTTAATAATGCTAATTTAGGTTTTTGACACCAAAATTTTTAAAATCTGCAGTCCGTTTTAGGCTATTTATCTCTGAAACTTGACGAGATATCCTAAAACGGATTACAGATTTGATAAATTTGGGGTCGAAAACCTAAAGGCATCATTAACTCGAGATATATAAAAAATATGAAATGGCGGATAGAGCACTTAAACTCCCGCACAACGACATATGTATGTATGTATTACGTATACGATAGTGTATGCTGTGAGCTCCAAAACAAAGTGTACACCATCATTTAGTTTTTATTACTTTTTTTAATGCGATAAATTTAAATATTTCTTTTTCTTTCTAAATTTTGTGAAAGCCTTTACAAAATTGTAAACGAAAAACAAAAAATTGCCACAATAGTAAAAGTTATAAAAAAAAACTAAATTCACTCCATACTTTTACGCGTGAAAACAAAATGTACAGAGTAGAGTAAAAAATTTTTTTAAAAGATAGGAAAATTTCGAGTGACTACCAGAACTTGTGATAAAATTTCACAGTGAAGAAAACCTTTTGAGAAAATTAGATTTACAATTACATGAGGGTTAGCTAAGGTTTTCAACAAGTACAGGCCTAATATCTAAAAACTCAAGCCGAGCAATGCCGCAGGTGATCTCTTGAAATTGAGAATTTAAACAGCGATGCCTCTCATGTATCAACTGAAAAGAGAACATTTGTGTTTTCCGCAAATATAAGCCAGGTAGTCGATACGGTAATTGACTGCCAATATTGGATTGATTGGTTTTTATATACTAAGTGGCATATGATTCGCATTTAATTTATAACTATTTTACAAAATCCCGAAATTCCCGGGATTCGGGATATCCCGACCGTCATACATACATATATACATAATTGGCCTTTACAACCCTGTGTCAGGATTACGACCTAGCTTCTTGCAGCACTCATGTTGTGTGTGTAAATTTTTATCCATGAGTACCGGGACCTACAGTTTAATGTCGACTCCGAACGACAGACTTGAAAATCTTGTTCATGGCAATTAATTACTATCAGAGCTTTTGCCAGAAGACTCCTGAGAGGTAGTCGCCGAAAGAAATATTTTTTCATATTTCTTTTTTTTTTAAGATGTCGGAGCTGGGTGCCGAACCCAGAGCTCATGTCTTAGTAAGCCAACACACTAACCACTAGACCACGGCGACCGTCAGCCCTAATAAATATGCATGTTTGGTGCGATCGGCTTAGCTCCAAACGTAACCAAATGAATTTTGGTTCGTCTGAAACGCTTTAATTAGATCAGAGTTAAATTCTATACAGAATTTTAGATGTTTGCAAATTTCTGGGGCTCGAACTCGGATTTCCAGCATATCATATGTAATTTCCATTACAAAAGAGGGCAAAACAAATTAAGCTGTAATTCTGATTCATCGAAATAAGATGACAGTTACAAAAACTGCAATGATAATGAGAAAAGGAGAATATGATAGAAACTGTTGTTTGAATTACTTCGACTAACTCAAACATATGGAAAAAAAAGTAAAATCAGTGTGTGATTTCTTGAAAAGTGTGAGTCAAATAGTTGATATTTCGTCATAAATATGTACAGACACAAAGAACTCTGATGAAACCACTGTAGCTGGGGTCGAAAACATGTTCAGTTTGTCTAGTGTACTATTACTTCACTTCTCCTTTGATTTTCAAAAAAATCAAAATTTTTTATTTTTCCTTTCCTAAATTTTTCATTGAGTTTAACTTTGTTCAAATTAAAGCATTGCAGATGAAACAAAATTAATTTAAAAAATGATCACTCTTTCTGGAGCTGGAATTCTGGAGACCCGAATTCATTCACATCATTTGTAAACAAATGAAATTTTACGAAGTTCAACGAAACATTTGTTATATACATTATTGTTATACACATTTGATTGGATGCATTCGCATAGTTGTTTAAGCTAGCCTAAGCATATTATGTAGTAAGTATCTGAATCGAAATCTATAGTCTTATTTCAAAGTAATTACAGGTTAAAATATTTTATGGTAGAATTACAGACTTACCGAATTTTCATTAAGTTCAGTGGAGTTAAGTTCAGTATTATCTAAGGTTCCATAGTTTATAACACCCTCTTGCAAACTATCGTTTTCAGTTTTCATATCTTTTGGTCTCTTCGGTGACGTTAGTACCCACAAAGGTATTTCTTTAAAACTTGTTACCGTAAAAGTTACACATGCTATAAATATGAATGTAATTATTGTGAATACTGCTTTGACGTGACCTCCTAAGCGACGGCCAAGCGATGTATCATCCCAATTAATGCCTCCCATTGAGTATCCCATAAAACCACCAAGACCTGCCATTATGGTGAATGTGGAAAGACCCTTAGCATGATCATCTAAAATTCGTAGTAAGAAATTTATTTAGTTTGGTTATTCCATAATTTTTTAAACACTAATATTTTATACCTGGGACGCAAACATCTAAAAGATATGCTCGGGACGGGCTTTGGCACGCATCAGCATCAAAATCCAGCAGTACAGTACCAAGTACGGTGAAAAATATTCCCCATGGATGGGACGTCTTTTGTATTGTCGACAATTCGGTTTGCGATGCAGTGGAACGATGTGGAGAAACATTTATATTATTGTGCTTTGTACCATTCAATGTAAGATTCATGGCAGAGATTTGTATGTGAGGATCAATGTCACCAAATAAATATCCTAAATCCTCACCATTGGGTACCAATAACAATCCTTTTGTTTCATTTTATTTACACATAAATACATAACCATTTTGCATTAGTTTAAATAAAGTTAAACGATAATTTCATTAGTTTTTTTTTATTACCAAGAAAAACTCCAATAGAAAGAAGTATTATAAAAGGTCTTCTACGACCCATATTTAATTTGCAGCGGTCGCTCATTGAGCCAAGAATGGGTGTTAAGAAAAATCCAACTAAAGGCGACAGTGCCCAAACTAGTGTCATATGTTGGTGCTCAACGCCAATTTTTAGAAGGGTTGGAGAAACGAATGCTGTCTCAGCCGCATACGAAAACTCAATACCCATAACAGCAGCAGATACACGCACTAATTCCATACGAGTTTTATGTCTAAAACAATACGAGAAAACATACGTGCATACATACAATTTACACATTAAGACATAAAAGGTTAAAAAAAGTCCGACAATGGTAAAACAAATTGAAATAAACAACAAAATATAATTCAATTTTGAAACAAATAACAAGATTTTTATAGGCTTAAAGTTTATACAAAATACAATGCCAATGGATTTATTTAAAATATCTGTATGGTATCGTGGAAGAAGTTTAGAATTTACTTTGAAAAAAAAAAAATCTATGGTAATAAATACAATGTAGCATTATGTGTCAACATTGTTATTTATTTACTCATACACACATTGTATATATCGCAGTTGGCAAAGCAGTCTTGAAGACATGCCGACAATATTGCGGAAGTTTTCGTGCAGTGTTGTCGACAGTGTTTTAAAAGCTGTCTTAAAAGTATCCTTTGTATATATATTTAAATGACTTTATGGTCAAGAAAAATCATCGGTCAAAATGTGAGCAGAATTTGACAAATACCAACGGCAACTCCGAGCAAGTACGGGTAGTGTTTATATAAATTGATAATACATTAACACATCAATAAACAAATTGATATTAACAAAAGTATATGTATATATTTTAATAAATATTAAAATATGTATGTATGTATGTATGTATATATTCACATTTGTTTATACCCTACGGGAAATTGGTGGCAATTTCTATTATCTTACCTATCCTGAGATAACAACTAGATGGGTTTTTCGTGCATACCTTCCATGAGACTCACCACACGCTACCCCCTTGCAAAGGGTGGTGGTCAAATACGCTGCGTTTGACCAGCGCCATCCGAAGCCGGTGTCTTCTAATCTCGGTCATATCTATGATACGCGGCTCAGAAGAAAGCTCATAGACAACGAATTAGCAATTTAGCATACCACAACCACTACGAGTACTCCTCGAAGGGCCGCACCCAAATCATCAAGCCGATTTACCTCACTCCACGAATGACAGGGGAGCATAGGCAAACCGGGGGCTTTCTGATGCCGTATTCCCAGATTAGAGTAGGTTTCTCTGGTCAGTCCCTGAGATTGTCAGTAATAAATTACCAACCTCTCCGCCTATAGTGAGCACAAGGCCAACCAGAGCTAGGTGAACTCCATATTCCCCGGTGAGTACAAGCCCCTGGTGTGATGTAAATCACCAGAAGCCATTTACTGTACCCCTGGGGGGGACCTATCCTGAGATAGGTAAATAGGGATGTAAAATAAAATGTAAATAAAATGGAAAAGCATCGACATCGGAAGCCGTTGTGTACTTTTGTCTCAGCTTGGATCAGTATAATGTCAACGGTTGGAAAAAATTAAATAAAAATTGTGAAAAAAAAGAAAAAAATTTAATAAAAAATTGTGAAATATAAACGAATTGTTTGGTGGTAAAACTAATTGAATTTAAAAGAAGGTAATAGTTACATTCATATCTATTATTTGAGTTATTTTATATGTACATGCAAGTATATGTGGTTTTTGGTGTAGAAAATATAAAAAATGTTTCAAATAGGTATGAGCAGGTGCAATATAAAAAGGTTAATAAGGAAACAAGAGAACAAATATCTAGACCAATTGAATTGTCCTATCTCAAATACATTAGGCACTAAAACACTAGTTTCCCAAAAATATACGTCGAATTTCGACAAAATTCACGAAACTGATGTGACTGTTGAAAATGCTTGCACTGAAGAAAAAATGGGATCTGTATATTTGGAAACCAGCTTAACATGTGTTCCAAATTCATTGAAGAAAAAACTAAAGAATTGATATAAAAGAAAGCAGCCGACGAGAAAAACTGTTTGGGAGCTACTTGTTATTCTAAGAGAAGAGAAGTTGAATATTCCACTAAGTATAAAGTCATTAATTCCTATTACAGAAAAAGGTATCATTAAAATTATACCGCCGGGCTTCTATTCTCATTTTGGAATTCAAAATCAAGCTAAGTCACTCCATGGTTTGACTTCGAAATATGATGAAGTAATTATCGATATGAATGTGGATGGAATGCCACTATTAAAAGCTCAAGAGTTCAGCTGTGGCCTATTTTGAAAAAAATTATAAATATTAAAAAAATACCTGTTATTTCTACTCGTATTGGATTTTTCTTGGAAAAAAGAAACCAGCTGATATTTCGCTGTATATATCTGATTTTATTGCAGAGATGAAGGACATTATTGACAACGGAATCGAAATTGACGGCAAGCATATTCAGTTCAAAATAAGGGCCATGATTTCCGATACCCCAGCCAAACCATTTCTTTGTGGAATCGTTTGATATATCGCTTCATATGGTTGCACAAAATATTTTCAAGTTGCCCGAAAAATTGATAAAGTCTTAACCTATTCAATTAAATGGGGAGATATGATAACTGACGACGATTTCGAAAGGAGGCAATATAAAACCCATCATAAAAAGGAATTCCATTCGGAAAAGACACCTTTAGAGTTACTAAGTATTAAAATGATAACTCAGGTAACACTAGACAGCACGCATCTTATAGATTTAGGTATAATGAGGAAAATGTTGTGGAGCATTTTACATAAAAAGATTAACTATAAAATAACTATGCTATCTGCTGAAAACATATCCTAAAGAATTTGCGCGACACCGAGATATATACCCTTGGATATAGCGCAAATACTGATTTCTTTTTTCAGTAAACAGTATTTTTTGCTGAATACTGATTGCCTTTTTCAGGAATTAATAAAATTTACTGAAAACTGAAACACTTAATGCAGTAAAAAAGTAATGCGGTATGCCCATGTATGTTTCAGATATAACAAAAGAGCAAAATGTTACAATTGTAAAAGCATTGGCTGAATTACAAGAGATAACTAAACTGTTAGTGCGTCCGAAAGATCAACCGCCAACTTAATGTCTTCATTTCCGCTTACGACTATCGAAGATCTTATTAAATTGGACAAATCAATTGATGCAAATAATAAAAAACAAAATGTAAGACTATAACAGTTATTAAAATTAATTCTCACTTTTTGTAAATTTATTCTGCTTTTCCTATATTACAATTTTAGGTGGCTGCAATTAAAGGATTAATTAGAAACAATTTGAAGAAACATATTAACTAATTAATGACAGAGGAATTAGTAAATGAATTTAATTTGATAGGACCCACGGAAAGAAGAGGTTAAAAGATTTTAAAAAATTTTTTTAGTATAAATCAAGGTAAACTATTATTATTATTTATTATATATAATATATATATATATAATGTTCAGCCTTTTCGTTATACCGAGATATTCGTTATATCGAACAGCACTAAAAACGTTATGAAATTTAAAAAATAACATTTTAACTGTATAATTCAGTGTATAGGTAAAACTTTTATTAATATTTTCATAAATTAACATAGGTACATATGTATATACATATATTTATATTTGGATACTATGAACACATTCCTTTGATATTATTGATTATTTAAGAAATCTGTTATGAACGATCGTTTTAACGTACTTTGCAATCCTTTTTGTATAGCGTTTTCTTGTATTAAGTTATGGAAATGGTTTTTAAAAGGTTCCACTAAATCTTGTCTAGCCGAAAGTTTTTCGCCGGTTTGTTTTAGCAACCTGATTCCATATCTAGCCAGCCATCACTTGCGTTAAAATCGGAGACGTAGATTTCATTATGGATTTCTAATGCCTTAGCTTTTGAAATCATTCCATTGACGGGTAAATGTTTGTTTTTTTGGCCTAGAAACCATTCGAAAAGAACTTTTTCTATTCTGGGAAATTCACCTTTTTAAGAGATCGCCGATTTTTTTTTTCTTTTTCGACTTGACATCTTATTTTCACATTAAATCGAACAAAACTACTGAAACTTTAATTAAAAAGGCAACGCACAATACAAATAAAAGAAGTAAAAAGCACACACAAAAATCTAACGGTTCTGTAACGAATTTTAGTTTTTTTTGTCATTCGGTGTATAAGGTAGTTCATATAAAAATTTAATCATTTATTATATCGGTATTCGTTATACCGGGCTTTGACTGTACTTCTAATTCCAAAATAATGTCTTCTTTTCAGAAGCGCTTGGAGCGAATGCTGAAATTAAAGATGTTGAGGGAGTGATTCGAAAGGCCATTCAACTATTAAAAACACTAATTAAAAAAAAAGAAGTGTCAACAAGCCCAGTGATGAAATTTATACCACAAATGATATGTATAGCGGTCCAAGTCATGTTTTTTTGGGACTTGTTCTATGATTCGCACTTTAGAACACACGTTGGATGTGTCTTTAGGGGCCATGTCCAAGTAAGTTTACTTAAGTCTGGTTCTATGACTGGCGCTGGTGGACAGACGTAAGACATGTTTATTGGGGTATGATCGAAGTCATGTTCTTTGAGACAGGTTGTATGACTCACACTACAACAGACATGGGCAATGTATTTTGGGGTGTGGTCCAAGTCATGTCATAAGGTACCAATTCACACCTACAATGACAATGCCATGTTAAAGTTACCGGTCCCTTTCATATACTTGCGCGAGAACCAGGAACAGTCCCTACCCACCGGGGACCAGTCCTAGGACTAGTTCTGAACCACTCCACTTTGCCATAGGGTAGAGTCTTCCAAAAGGGATGGATACAAATATAAATATTTTGTATATGAACTACATCTAAATGTAAGACGGAAAAAGGAAAGACGTTACTGAAAATAAAATACTAAAAAGGTTTTTATACTTTTTAAGGAATAGGCGTTTAATTTTCATATTTTTAAGTAAAAAAATCCCAAAACAGAAGTGCTGTTAACAATGGTCCCTTGAAAGTGGACATAAAAATTGAAGCTAAACGTTTACTACCAAGATTTCGGTTAAGTATCTAGGAGTAAGGTTGAATCCTAGATTGACTTTTGCAAATCGTGTGGCAACATAGCAGATTAATGGCGAATATCGGAGGACCGTCGCCAGCAAAACGGAGACTCTTGATAAACCCTGGAAATAGCATAATGCTATATGAGTTGGGGTTTTTGCATGAGATTTAATTTTCCACTAAATTTAGTGGTAGTGGAAATTTAGTCGATTGGATATGTGGTGGCATATGGATATGTTTGTTTGTTTATTGGTTTTCCTGAATTAAAAGACAGTCCTTCTATTATAATAAATGCTTTGCACACAATATTTCTACAGTATACTTCATTAATTTTAGGTAATTTCTTTTCCATATTTGGTTATAACATTTGCCAAGTTTTTTATTTTTTGTGTGCAAATTTAATAGAAAAAATTGGGGCTGTAATTTTGGGTACTTTTTCATTTGAAATACTCTCGCAAAGAACAAAATATTGCACAAATGTGCAACAATGGTTACATATCTCCTAAGTTCATGTAAGTACTTACATTATGACCACTTAAAAGTTTTCTTTAATTTATTTATGCCTTTGACAGACTTTTCGTTAATATTTGACAGTTGCTTAAGCTATTCATATTATACATACCAAAACTCAGCAAATTGTCTGTGTTATGCTATAAACACAACAAAGGCTATCGAACACCGAACACACGACTACAAAAATCGCTGGCTACGAAAGTAGCCAAGTAGCCAGCTACTTAATTATAATAACGACTACAGCTACAAAATAAATATCTGTTTTGACACATTGAACATAACCTAAACAAAATATATTTTTTGTAAGTGAAATTGTGAGGAAATAAAAAACAACAAATGTCTGAAAAAAACTTATAAAAATTTAAGAAACTAAAAAGGCAATTAAACAATAAATTTAAAATAAAATAAAAACTGATGTATATAAATGAAATAAGTAAATGAAAACTAAACAAAAAATGTAAACAAATGATTATTTATTTTCAGTGGTGCAACTCAAATTTTTTTCGCATTTTTAATGCATATATTTCATATATTGCGTTTTTTAAAAACCTTTTTCATGCATCTTATTGTATTGGCAGCAATAAACTGTTTATTGTCGCCAAGAAAAATAGAAATTAGCCTAAGTTGGCTACGGGCTACAAAAGTAGTCGTGTGTTCGGTAGTCGTGTAGCCGTTAAAATAATTATTCTCATATGCACACATGCATTCTATTTTTGACAGCTTGTAGTCGATGGTCGGTAGCCTTTGTTGTGTTTATAGCATTAGTTTCAGTCATGTAGTTCTTGCAGGGAATATTGTTGTTATTAACTGTCACTCTTTTTATTTCTTAATTTATTTTTTTATTGTCAATCTTATTGTTTTCCAATTCAATACAAATTTTTTTATTACTTTCTTTTATATTTTCTGCACTTTTTTTTATATTTCTTATTTCAGTATCACTATTTTTACATACGTACAAATGTACATTCTGCATTTCTCTATTTCTTTTAATTTAGAATCAAATGTAATTTCCATATCAATTCAGCGTGGACGTCATTTAAACGAATACGAATGCACTAAATATCCACTACCACAAAAATCGATTCACTTACATACATACATACATACATAAATACATACATACATAACTGGCTATTCCCACTCTGTTGCAGAGTTACGGCCTAGCTTCTCGGTGCACTCATGTTGTGTTTGTTAATTTTTATCCATGAGTACTGGGACCTATGAACGACAGACTTGAGAAGCTTGTGCATGGCAATTAATTACTCTCAGAGCTTTTGCCAGAAGACTGCTGAGAGATAGTCGCCGAAAGAAATAATTTTTCAAATTTCCTTTCAAGATGTCAGAGCTAAAATTTGAACCACTAGACCACGGCGACTACTAATGATATAAAGGAATGAATAATAATAAAAAAAAAAACAAAAACAAAAAAATTCTTTACACATTAATAATAAAGCATTTAAATATTTTCAAGGTGACTTTTTCCAAATTTATACCAATTTTAAAATGTGTCCACTGGTCAGCTAAAGCAAACATTTTTGGAAATTATTAAAATATAAAGAAATATCCTGTATATTTTATTTTAAAATTATTATTACCTAAAATATTGCCTTTCCGTGGGGACAACATGCTTTTTTAAATATTAAGAATCATTGAAATGTAAATTCTTATGCCCGTATGCAAAAAAAATTAAAATAGATTTTATTTCAAAATTTAATTGCCAAATAAGGACTGCAAGTTTTCATTGTAAATGTCTAATCGGCACATAATACGTGAATACATAATATAGCTCTTAAAAGATATATATTTTGTATCTCAAAAGATATTTGGTTAAAAGATGATATCATTATGAGAGAAGGGAGGAAAAACATTTTTATTTTTATATTAATAGAAAATTTAGTTTTGTAGCATAACGGTATGACATTAAAAGACAGTATTTTGTTTATATTTTATATATTTTTTTTTAAAAAAACGTCTTCTCTCGAAATAAGACAATTTTCTAATATTTTTATAGTATATATAGAATTTCCTTGTCCTTCTTTTGGTCTAATCCCAGTATTTCTACTACCTTTGGAACGCAAGATATGCAGTTGACTAATCGACCTCTTTCAGACTTTCCCCCAATTTCAATTTGACAAAACGACTTCTTTCAGAGAATTAAGAATAATTTAAAAAATTGAATGTCTATTACAAATTTCATTTAATTTTTATTATTATTTTTTAATTATTTGCATATTGTAGAGAAAAATAAAAGTATTTTTTTTAATAAAACCGAAATATATTTTCCAGATCAACTTCTTTCATCCTTTTTTTTCATATTCCATTTTAACAAAACAACTTGTCTTGACTTAAGCGACTAAAATAATTTTCAAATTTAATCAAAAAATTTTTGACAAGACGACTTATATGGTGGAAGCTAATTTTTTTTATTTAAAATCTATTTAACAAAAAGTCTTAAATTAGTTTTTTGTCGTTTTAAAGAAAACTATTGCTTCTAGAAGGAAACATAATGTTCGTTAAGTGTTTGTGCATAATATCCAAGCTCAAAATTTCTTTAATTTTCTAAGCAATAACTTCTGTTGGCCTTTTTAACTGTTTTTTGGCTCTACTGAAAAGTTGTTGATTTAGAGAGAAGACGTTTTGTCAAAAGTCCACAGATAGGTAACATATCTTAATTTTAGGTTAAATTATAAAAATGTAAAATATATGTCTTATCTTATAAACTTCTTCAAAATTTAAGCGGTGCTCCCGAACTACTTCAAGTACTAGTCCTCATTAGCACTAGTATTCAACTATAAATACTTTAATATTGTTTCGGCTGTTCCAATAGAGTCATGCTTATCCCCAAAAGCATACATCATATTAAATGTATTTGTCAATAAGGCGAAAAATACGTTTTGTTTTTTAATAAAACAACTTTTTGTTTTTCTATTCATTTGCTACAGACATTATGACAACCGCTGGCTGTGGTAAAACGGAGAAATAGAATTTGAATTTTTTTAATAAAACCGAAATGTATTGTTTCGTTAGAAACGCTTTAATTAGATCAAAATTAACTGCAATGAATATTTTTGGTAATTAAAAAAGAAATGATGACCGTGAAGGAATAGTACACTAGCCAAACTGAACAATTGTTTTCGACGCCAGCTACGGTAGTCTCATCAGAGTTCTTTGTGCCCTGTGAATATTCGAGACCAAACCTCAACTATTTAACTCATACTTTTCAAGAAATCACATACTGAAATTATTTTCTTCCATATGTATGTATCGTTGGTCTCAGGTTGAAAGGCCCTAACTCAAATAATTTAAAATTTACAGGAGGCGGTAAAAATACAACAGATACTGTAATTATTAATATATAACTTTTTATTAAATGCTGTACAATTGCTTGTCATAACGTTATTTTAAATAATATTGTAAACATTCTTTGTGAGGAGCGGAATATTTCTAAAATGCATTGGATTTACTGAAAAAAAGTAAGTTTTGAAAAATGCGAGTTAGGGCCTTTCTACCTGAGACCAACGGTATGTACATACACTTGTATGAGTTAGTCGAAGTAAAGTCACACAACAGTTTCTATCATATTCCCCTTTTCTCACCATCATTGCTGTTCTTGTAATTGTCATCTTATTTGGATGAAACAGAATTACAATTTTAGTTTTGATTTTGCCCTCTTATTCCATTTTATCCACATTAAGTGACATCGACGACATATACGACTGTAGCCGTGGGGGTTAGAGTGCAGCGCCAGAAGCGAGCGCATTAATGTGCCTCCAGCACATTAAATTATAATGCGCTCGCTTCTGGCGCATTAATGTGATTCCAGCACATTAAATTATAATGCGCTCGCTTCTGGCGCTGCACTCTAACCATTATAATTTAATGTGATTCGCATTTAGTCTATAACTATTTTAACATACTTAAGTATTTATAGTTTTGAATACCACCTTTGGAAAAAGTCTCCTGACGAGTCTCTTAAGCAGAGACGACATGGCCATAGAGACATGCTTATCCCCAAAACCATACATTTCATATCATATTAATAACACAGGTTTACAAATTCTTAATTTGGAAAAATACCAAGATCGCCACAAGCCTAGATAAGTTAATTGGCACCTCCTGAGCACGAAAAACGCTGTTATTATGTTTTCCTAAGTACCGTTTTTCAGATAACTCAAGCTCTTGTGGTGTCCAACTGAAAACTCCCATCGAGATAAGTGGCACATCGATGGAAAGCTAATTGAATACCCCAAATTTTAATAATATTGCAAAATAATTTAAAATTATTTTGGGGTAATTTTTCATAAAATGAGTAAAATATACTTATTATATATACATATAAAGGTACGAGAAATCTTACGGAATTCGTTGATATGATCACCAAAGTGTAAATTTCCAAACAAATTAAAGAAAAAATAAATTAATAGAAAAAGTATGGACCCATTTCGGTATTTCTAGTGACGAACAAAATCCGAGACCATTTTATACAGCCTGCAATATAGAAGAAGGTTTTCCTACTGCATATTTTCATCGGAAAACTCAATAGACCACATAAGGGAGATGAGTCTGATAGGAAATATTTGGTGGACGCAACATTTAAAATTGTTCCATTTTGGTGTTTTAATCAACTACTAATAATATATGTATATTGAATATTTAGAATATTTTTTATTAGTTAATATTTAAGTATAAGCATCTTATTAAAAAAATCGTATGATTACAGTACAAACTTTTTGTTTATAAAAAATAATTTATTGTGTATTTGAAATCGCTTAGTTTGTATTGATAATAGAAGTTATTTTTTTTAATTTGAAGGATAGATGGCTCCGTAGTAAAAAAATGATTTCAAGAAATTGTACGATAGCAGGGAGAACTTTATTTTTTTTTTAATCGCGCGAATAATTACCAAGTTATTCTCATTAAGGTTGAATATTTATTTACATAAGTTGTTCGAGTTGGTTAATGGGAAATGATCCTACACACCCCCAGAGAAGTAAGACCTGATGCTGCCATTATTGTAGCCGACATGTGTCGCAGTGTATTTTGTATTAAATTTTAAGGGCCGATGTTGAATGTAAACCACACCTAAACGTTAAGCTCTTTTCTGCATTTCGTTTGGCATTACTCCGTTTCAGACTAACTCAATTTGAACTATGGAAAGATACACAATCAAGCAACTCGTCAAAGTTATTCAGGCTTATTATGACAATGGGCGTTAAAATCAAAAAGCATATAGTCCAATTAGTGATTTTTGCAGTCAATTTAATTGTCCAAATGTGCGTACACTCGGCAAAAGCGTGCAAAAATTTGAGCAAACCAGGTTTGTATGAGACTTGAAGACATCAGTGCCTGCTTGTGCTGCAGAAAATATTCCTGCTGTTCGCGATAGTGTGGCTGAAGAGCCATAAACTTCAACTCGTTGTCGTGCCCAACAATTGCACCTCTCACGCTAGTCGTTGATGACCATTATGCATAAAACAAGATAAGCAGAATTGTTGCATTTGGGCGAATGATAATCCAAGATTGATTGTCGAAAAACCAGTGAACATCCACAAAGAGTGACTGTTTGGTGCGGCTTATGGGCTACGGCACCATCGTGCCCTATTTTTTCCAAAATGAGGCCGGCGAGGCAGTTACTGTGAATGGTGATCGCTATCGTGAGATTTTAACGAACTTTTTATAGCCCCAATAGGAGGATATGGATGTGAACGATGTGGTTTCAATAAGACGGTGCTACTTGCCTCATACCTAACGAAACTATGGCTCTTTTGGGCGACAAATTCAATGACCGGGTTATCCCACGTGTTGGCGATGCCAATTGGCAGACTAGATCATGTGATTTGACACCGTTGGACTTCTTTTTTGGGGTTATTTTAAAGAAAAGGTGTACGTCGGCAAGCCAGCAACAATTCACAAGCTAAAGGATGAGATAATTCGGTACATTAACGGCAATTATGCTCCAGCGTCAACGAAAATTCGGACCATCTGATGGAGGTATTCCGCCATACAAAATTATCCTAATAAAAAGAAATTACAATAATTTACTAAATAATTTGTGTTTTATTCAAAATCAACATCGGCTCTTAAAATTTAACAACCAAATACCTTTTACATTCGTACTAACCGTACTAACGGCGATGAAAGCACTCGACTTATTCTTATCCTCGCTTATTTAAATTTGCAGAGTGTAAAAATCTTCCGTAGCCGACGATAAAAGCTGGAAGGTAAGGAAATAAATCTCAAATGATGAAATGTTAAGAATTGAGCTTTTATCATTTGGCATTATTTTACTAATACAGTAATGTTGACATTTTTGTCGAGGCGATTATCCGTGGAAGGCATTTAACCGAATACGGTTAATTGCCTCTTTGAGGTAATTAAACGAATATGCTTAATTGCCTGTATACACTGCCGTCAATACATATGAAAAGCAAATAAATTTTTACTTATACATAAACTTGGTAGACTCTAATTGGAAGGTTGTATCAAAAAAGTAGTTTGAAAGTAAATTTAACGGACATTTTATGCTTATTTAAACCTAATTAAGTTAAGCTGCAGTTTTTGGAAGATAATAATTTTGGGTAATTAAACAAGGGAATTTTAAATGAAATTTCTCTTTGAAGAAAATATATTTGAGGTATTTAAGCGAATAACGCAGTTAAGCGAAAGTTAAGTAACCGTCGAATTTTATTAGAAAATGGTAAGAAAAAATATGGGGATTTAGAAATTGAGGTAAATAAGCGTGAAAGGCAATTACACGTGGGGCAATTATCGGGGGAATACTGTAATATTTGTTTGCGTCAAACATTTGTGAATTGGCTATTTGAAAAACTAAACACAACAAGGCATTTTTCAACAAAATCATCTTTACTGATGACACTATGAAAACCAATTTTTTGACTAATGTAGACATTAGTGACAGTCTCAGCAGAAGTCTCAGGCCACACAGCCTGCCAAACAGTACATGAGAAATTAACGTCGCTGAGAGGTAGTCGCCGAAAGAAAGAAATTTTTCATATTTTTTTTTTCAAGATGTCAGAGCTGAGACTTGAACCCGGCGCTATCGTCTAAGTAAGCCAACACAGTAACCACTAGACCACGGCGACCCAAGTGTGAACATGGTATTAAAAGTGGATTAAGGTTAAAAAAAACCCCAAACAACTAACGCCCTGCAAAATGTAATTCGGCACTGCATTGACGAAATAAACGAAGCTTTATTGCTAAATGTGATTCAAAATTGTGTAATAGTAGTTTTGTACTTTTATTTAAAGGAAGCAGACATTTTATTCCGAACCCAGATAGATTGAGAAATTCCCCAGCTGGAAAAATGAAATAGATACAAGTAACAACACAAATATATTGTAACATAAAGTTAATAGTATATGAAATTTCTTGTGACTTACTACTTAAAGTCGATAATCGATTTCAAAAAACGAATAGTATCACCATTTAAACTAAAATATTTATACATTTAATAGTTCGTAATTATTTAAAGAAAGATGAAAATATATAAATTTTCGACCCAGCTACAAAAGGTCTCATCAGAGTTCTTTGTGTTATACATATTCATATTCATATTTTTATATTTATATCACAATCTATTGGAAATATATTATGTGAATTATATTTGAATGTTATTCTCACCAGCCTTTTTTCCTTATGAACTGAATATATTTTCTAAATTCAACTATTTGTTGAAATTTTATTTTTTTTATGTATATATGTATAACACAAAGAACTCTGATGAGACCTTTCGTAGCTGGGTCGAAAACTAGTTCAGTTCTGTTAGTGTTGTTACACATATTCCTTAACGGATGTTACTTCTCAATAAGAATACCAAATCTTGAATACTATCATTACAATTTGGATTTATAGAGGCAATACAAAATAGACAAATATAAGAAATACATATTTCCAGCAATACAAGAATGAAAAATGTATATATACATTTTGTTGTGCTAAATTGAAATATGTGTGCATGTATATTACCTGTAAATATGAGAATAATCTTGATCAGCACTAGCATTGCCTTTCAATTGATCGGTAGCTGTTGTTTTAGCCAATTCTACTAAATTACTTGGATTTTGTTCGCGAAAATTTGATATACTTTCCTTTATATTGTCACGCCATTGATGTAATCGACCAGTAAAGCCTTGATATTCATGTAATTTTTCCATATTAATTGCTTTTCTTCTTCTTTCTTATTATAAATTCTGTAAGCAATTTTTTTCCTTTTTTATGCTTCTATTGACTTTATTTTAAAATTTTAACACTTAAATTTATTTTAAACTGTTTTCCACTTTATTTTATTCACATATGTATGTTACATATGTTTGTATTTTTTTTCTTTAATTTAAATACCGTTGAAACTTTTTCAATATCAAATCATATACATATGCAGTATGAATGTACATATGTATGTGTCTAAGAATGGTTTTAATTTAATTAGTTATTTTCAAATAAACAAAAAAAAAAGCGCATTACATGAACATTTTACAAACACAACCTTGAATTATTCTCTATTATGCTGACACTTTTATTTTATTAAAATAAAATAATTAATTAATGTTTTATTGACTTTTTACAGATGGTTGGAAGTAAAAATTAATTTATTTTAAGAAGATAAGTATTTTTATTTATTTATTTAAATTTTTGTTTTTCCAAGAGTTTACAATACACTTTATCAACCTTTTACGCCAATCTTTACTCATCAATGTTACAGTGTAAAATAAACTGCTAAACTAAATTGCAGAGCGGTTTAAATAGAAACTAAAAGACAAAAATAGTACCAGATTTTAATGACATGCGCGTGTGAAATGGTTTGAAGAAAAATGAATGAAATCTTACAATCAAAGAGTCAAATTATTTTTATCTAAAAAGAAAACAGAGAAAAAAAGAAAAGAAAACAAAGAAATGCAATAGAGACGAGTACATACATATGTATGAATTTGTTGTGGAAATTGTATGCACCCTTTATCAAAGCTTTATAGGATTTTGAACAATACAATACGAGTATAATTATTGTGATTGAATGTGATCAAATAAAAATTGTTTTTTCATAAATGCACATACAGGCATATGTAAATATATATGGACATAGCAGAGTGGGCAAACAAACAAACCATTTCGCAAATGTTTCCACAAAGTCATAAACTTTTCAAATTTTTTTAATCGTATTGTACATGAGCAAAACCAAAACAAATACTTTATAAATGAAAAAGAGTGCAAACGAAACAATTCTCTTTTCGCTCTTGTGTTTGCTTTGTTATTCCGTTGCATTCGTATAATTTGGTCTTTTTCCACCTCTTCTTTTCGTTTTCTTCTCATTCATTTTTTTCTACCTATGCACATTTGAGTTAGTGTATTTGTAGTGCTCAAAACAAAAGCAATATACAAAACTAAATGGGACAATCGCTATTACTGTTTTTGTTTTGTTTTACTCATTGTAAAGAATAAAACAAAATGAGATCAAACGTTTCGTTTATTTTCCTACTCTGGTACATGGTATATTTTGCTAAATATAATGCTTAACTAGAAGCAATTCTTTCAATTTCTAATTCAAAATCAATTGTTAAAATTTAAACTTTGAGAATCATGGTTCAATGTTTATATTTAATGCATGATAAATTATTTTTTAAGGAACGGAACAAGAGGACATTTTATGACATACAGTACTTGAAAAAATTATATAGAGCAAAACATGAGGTGTTGATTATAAGGTGTATTTAAAGCTGATCTACTTTTTTTAGACATTTTGTGAAGAGAGTTGTCTATTTTTTCTTTATTTTATATAAATTGTTTTTGTTTTCATATTTTTTACTTTGGCTTTGTTGACTGTTCTTTACCTTGGCCAACATCAAAAGGCCATGTTATTTTCGTTATTTTTTTACTTGTTGTAATCTCAAAGACATATTATGATAAGTAAGCCGTGAGACATTAGATATTCTTAACATTTTAACAAATTGATCAAGTATTCATTAATATACATCAAGCTTGTTACACTCAAATCCTAACAGGGACCAAATAAAGAATATAAAAGTTTATCTGGGCCACAAAAAAAAAATATTTAAATGTTTATACCAAACTGAGTTTATTTTGAAAAGTGTATAATATCTTTTTAGATATTTGGCCCTTTTTCTCTGCAAACATCTTTCCGCTTTCGGGGGAATTCTATTTGCAGTGATTACTTTTAAAACTGACCCGGGATGACTGTCATCTGATTGGAGATTTATTTTATTTCATAAGAGAAAATAACTGTTTGCACCGATAAGGACATAATTTCATGTGGGAATCTTGAAGTGTTTTCAA
Organism: Metopia argyrocephala; assembly: GCA_963576795.1. Classification (NCBI taxonomy): domain Eukaryota; kingdom Metazoa; phylum Arthropoda; class Insecta; order Diptera; family Sarcophagidae; genus Metopia; species Metopia argyrocephala. The sequence continues at coordinate 91,573,198 of OY756209.1, forward strand.
ATCTGGCTGGCAAATATTTGTATAATTCAGAGACTCCAACTTCAATGAATTTTGCATTTAAGTTATAATCACACTAGTTATCGATAACCTGTATTTGCATATAGCTAGGTACAGATTCTAAATTTATTGAAAAAATCTAACGATTTGAAATCAGCAAATCTTGTTTCAAATTTAGTTCTTAAGCTTAAATTTTTACGGAGTATTTTTCATATGATTCAGTTTCCCCTAAACTGGATTTATACATGTTGCATGATTGAAAAATGCATTAAATTTCTAATTCTGTTAGAAACTTCGAGAACGGTCATTCATTTAAACCTCGAGATCTTATGAAATAGAGAATTTTTTATAGGCTTTGACACATCCCCATGAAGAATAAAATGCGTAGGATGAATTTCATATATTTATATATTTCACTTATTTTTTTTTTTTTTTTTGCAGTAATGCTACAAAACCTGTTGCGGGATGTATATAAAATCATAGTGTCCATGGGACACCTGGGAACTCCTGTTTCTATACATTTTGAGTAAATTGGAACTTGGCCTATAACTCAAGTTCCCGGCTCTAACATTTTGCTTTGCGTTCGGTTCGTTTTTGTTTGCTGGTGTGCATATTGTTGTCGTTTTGATATCCTGAAATATAGGAAAATAGCCTTATAATTAGGATGATTGGGAAGAGGGTATATTGAAACGATACATACTTACCCAGAACTGTAGCCACAAGTCCGGGACACTTACCTCAAAGCCCCAATGTATAATTCCATTTTTTTTACCTGAAAGGAGAAAAATAAATAGATAAGTTTGAAGGAAACTTATAAAATTATGAGAACCTCTTTTTTGTACTTACCGCCTTGAACATTCTGTGGATAATAAAAAATGATATGACGAGACAATTAGTTATCTGCAAGAGTAAGAGAGACCAGGATATGTTTTTTTTAGTACAAAGAGGGATGTTATAGATGTAAAGTGAAGTGTTGTATTTGTTTTCATGGGAAAAGTACGTACCAAATTAGCGTTTTTTTTTTCGGTGACACGAGAATTGTTTTGTCTACTTTTGATATGTAATATTAGTGAAATTATGAATAGGAATGGGGACTTGTTGAATTTTTTATAGGCTTGGCAGAGTTAGGATACGGATGTGAATGGGACTTGAAATGTCGGCAGAGATGAATAAAGTAAGGAGGATATACCATAATGGGGATGTGAATGGGTGAAAGTTATCCTGAAAGGGAATTAAATGACCAATGGACAGTATACAAGTATATAAGGAAAGAAAGAAAATAAAAGATGGCAAATTGGCGGGAGAGATTTCTTTTAGATGAGAGGATATGTTTTTTTTTATATACAATACATAAATACGGTTATGAAGATTATCAAGTAATAAGGAAAAGGTACAGACGGAAGGGAGAAGGAAAATTTCAAGGTTGATAATATTTCTTTTTGTGTTTTAAATATAAAACTGATTTGGGCGAGTAGACAAGTTATTAAGTTGAGTCGAGTCGAGTGAAATACTTGCATATATTATTAAAGGACAGATAAAGAGGAAAAAGACAGTGAGCTATCCAATAAAAGAAAGAAAAGAAGAAAAAAAAAAGCCAGTGAATAGTGTGGCAAGGAAAAATTAGACAAGAGTGCAACAGTTCGACGTACAGGGATTTTTCTAAGCCTGTGTGTTGCTTATATAATTTTTTCATTTCACTATACTAAGGGATCAATAAGTAGTTTTCTTTATATTTTAGCTGGGAGGGCCTTTTGTTGGTGGACAAATTCTAAACTAATAACCTAATCTGTGTGTAAGAATTTCAGGGCAAAAATCCGCTTATTGCATTAAATTTAGATCTGGATAGCCTTAGAGAGCTCCTTCAGGTAAGGCTGTAGTAAATTCATAATATAGAGGCATATAGAGATATATAAACGAGAAAACAGACAGATTTGGATTTTGTTTAATTTAAGGGAAGAAAGAAAAAGAGGAAATAGTGTTTGTTTTAGTGCAGAGCGTTTATTAACTTATATAAATACTTTTTTTTGTTTTTGTTTAAAAAGCATTAAATTATTCATTTATATGTACAAATTATATTAACCCTTAAGCCGTGTTAAATATAGTGATCAATAAATAATGTTAATTTAGAGAGTATAAGAGAAAATTAAAAAAAAAATTAGGATTTAAATTAAGGAAGTTTTGGTAAAGGTTGACTGGTAAGTGAAGTACGGTCGGGTGGCATATGGGTCGTAGGAATGAGGATACATCTTGGAAACGTCCTGCGACATGGTAGGGAGGGCTTACAGGAGATTTACATCTGTCTCTATGATCGGTGTGTTGTGCTTTGTATTTTGAGTTTTTTTTTTTCCTTTAATTTTTTTATGTTGCCGTCCTTGAATGATAAGGGGGTTGAAACCGCCTGAGGTGGATATGAGCAGTCGGAAGCCTCATCATGGCAAAAGAATGTTAGTAACAAACCATTGCTTTTGCCGGTCATTAAAGGAGTTCCATCAGTTGCTATAGAAATCAATTTTGTCTGAGGTAAATTGTATTTCTGCAGAAGTTCGTAGACATAATTAAATATATCTTCTCCTGTGGTAGTGCCATTCATCAGTACTAATTATAATAAATCTTCGAAAAATGTTGTAGTCTGTGTCGTACGAAAGAAAACAACAGGGCAACGCACCCAATATTTGTACTCTCATCACAGGCAATGGATAATAACTCGAAACAAGATGATTTGGCTTTTACTTGATAACCTAAACTTCCGGCCGTGTCAATAACTCTTTCCACAACGGTATTTCGAGAAAAAGAGGTTACTTGAAATGCCTTCACACCTTTAAAATAAAAAATTTCTGTAGCCTTAATTAAACATTCTTTGATGAAATAACCTTCGGTAAAAGGTTTCGAGTGTTTAGCTATCAACTCCGACAAAACATAGCTTGCTGCTTCACTTTCGTATAACACTTTAGTAAATATGAGCTATTGTTTCTTCAATCACAACTTAAACTCTTTTAACTTTTCTTATTCTATCAATCATTCATAATTAACCTATTCTGATTTATGTTGCTCATAGTGACGTTAAAGTTTTATAATTTTGGTACACTGATAACACTATTACGTATCAAGCAGATGATTTTATCGTTTACTTTAGAGCAAAAATGCTCCAGTTTCCATTTTTCTTAAAAATGTCGTTGTTTTTGAGTAATTTTTCGTTTAGTTTTACTACCACTTGGTGTTGATAAAGACGTACGAAATTCAAAGGCTTGAAATAAATTAATGAAAACTTATATTTTTCCCCCTAACTTGCTTACGATGCTTTCAAAACGACTATACGACTGTAACTTATTGCAAGACATATATCTTCGCTTCGTAAATAAATGTGTACTAACTAAATGTAACAGTTATTATTACAATTACATTTTTGTTTTGTTCATTTTTACTGTTATATCGAGTGGGCCGCAATATTATACGTCGCCTGTTCGACATCTATGATATACATATTTTTAATCAGCAAGTTATTAAAGCAATTGGTTTGTAAAGTTGCATTTTTAAGAAAGGACGAAAAAATATATAGTACAGATAAAATTGTTTAAAAAAATTTTGAATTGAAGGATAACTCATTCTCAATAATTGCTTCAAAAATTAAGCGCAACAAGTGTACCATTAAGATTATATTAACCAATTAGTGTTTGAAGAATACAACAATTTTAAGTTGTAACTAGCATTTAAATTATCTAAAAGATAGGCACTTCCGCGCTTACTAGAAAGACATAAAGGGGCATGGGTGGCGCTTGCCGAAAAGAAATAGTTTTGGGACACCGAAGGGAATTCAGTCAAATTTAGTTACAAACAAAAGTGATGGCTCTCAGATGGGTATAAGAAAAGAAACTCTGCATGCAAAGGGTGTGTAACGTAGCATATCTGAAGTAAATTCTTTCTTTTCGCTTAGTGCTTTTGCTTCTCATAGTATTGCCTCTATACATGAGGGTACAACAACTAGACGGGTTTAACGTGCGTATCTGTCCTGAGACTCACCACACGCCGCCCGTTGCCAGGGCGGTAGTTGAATACATGCGTCCAACCACCGCAATTCGAATCCGTACCCTCTAATTTCGGAGACACTCCGGTCAGAAGAAGGCGCATAGTCATCGAATTAGCAATTATCTATCTAGCACTACCACAACCACTACGAGTACTCCCCGTAGGGCCGCACCCAAACCATCAGGCCGATTAGCCTCACTCTCCGAATGACAGGGAAGCCCAGGCATAACCGGGGGCTCCCTAATGCCCGTAGTACCAGATTAGAGTAGGCGTCTCTGGTCAATCCCTGAGATGGTCAGTAATAAATTACTAACCTCCCTGCCTATAGCGAGTGCCAGGCCAACCATATTCCCCAGAGAAAACAGGCCACTGACGGGACGTAATCATCAGCAGCCAGGATGTTTCCTCGGGGGAAACAAACATCAACTATTTAACTCACACTTTTCTGGAAATCGCATACTGAAATTATATTCTTTCATATGTATGTACATACACTTGTATGAGTTAGTCGAAGTAAAGTCACACAACAGTTTTCTATCATATTCTCCTTTTCTTACCATCATTGCTGTTCTTGTAATTGTCATCCCATTCGGATGAAACAGAATTACAATTTTTATTTTTGTTTTTGCCCTCTTATTCCATTTAATCCACATTAGTCGGCATCGACGACATGCACGACTGTAGCCGTGGTGGTTAGAGTGCAGCGCTAGAAGCATGCGCATTATAACTTAATGTGTTGAAGGCTCTAGGCCCTAGTTATAATGCGCATGCTTCTAGCGCTGCACTCTAACCACCACGGCTACAGTCGTGCATGTCGTCGATGCCGACTAATGTGGATTAAATGGAATAAGAGGGCAAAAACAAAAATAAAAATTGTAATTCTGTTTCATCCGAATGGGATGACAATTACAAGAACAGCAATGATGGTAAGAAAAGGAGAATATGATAGAAAACTGTTGTGTGACTTTACTTCGACTAACTCATACAAGTGTTTGTACATACATATGAAAGAATATAATTTCAGTATGCGATTTCCAGAAAAGTGTGAGTTAAATAGTTGATGTTTGGTCTTGAATATGCACAGGACACAAAGAACTCTGATGAGACTACCGTAGCTGGAGTCGAAAACAATTGTTCAGTTTGGCTAGTGTACTATTCCTTCACGGACATCATTTCTTCTTTAATTACCAAAAATATTCATTGCCGTTAACTTTGATCTAATAAAAGCGTTTCTGACGAAACAAAAAAAAAGAGTTTAAAAAACATTTAAAGGAAATGATAACTTGGTAAAACAAATTTATTTATGAGAAAAATACCAAAAATTAGTTGCAATCTATTTTTCCCTTTTAATGCACCTTTCTTTGATAAAACCAAAATATTATTTTTTTTTAAAGTTAACTCTAATTTTTAGTTTGAAACTAGAAACTAATTTGTATTTTATGGTATTTACTCGTATAGTACGTTTCCACTAAAACCAAAGCAACTTGTTTTGCGCAAAATACGTTAAAGCGTTTCCATTATGATCACGATCTCACGAAACTTTAGTAATTTTTTGGATTTTCGGTTAATTTAATTCAATTTGTTTTTTTTTTTATTTTGTTAATTTTGCATTTAAGTAATAAATATAAAGGGTTATCCATTTTGCGGTTTCAAAAGTAAACGTAAATAAAACACATATTAAATATTTTTTTCATGATATTTATTTTTTATTATAAAGTTTGAACGTTGAAATTATGTGTGAAACACTTCATCATTTAAATGACCTCCACGCAAAATGTTGCAAGCATTGATTTTTATCAGGTAATTTTCGACCAATTTTTGACTCATATTGGGCGGTATCTCAGCCATAACTTGAAGAATGTTGGCTTTTATGTGCTCAAGAGTTAAAGGTTTATCTGCATCAACACGGTCTATCGCGTAGCCCCATAAAAAAAGTCTAATGGTGTCAAATCGCATGATCTTGGTGGCCAGCTGATATCGCCACGACGAGAAATTACGCGGTCAGAAAATATCTCTTGCAATATAGCCATATTGGCTCGAGTTGTGTGGCATGTGGCACCGTCTTGTTAAAACCACATATTCTCCAAGTCGAATTCTTCAATAGCAGCCAAAGAAAAGTCTGTTATCATATGACCATAACGCTTCGAATTTACGGTGACAGTCGTTCTATCGTAGTTTTCGAAGAAGTAAGGTCCAATCACACCTTCGGACCAAAGAGCGCACCAAACAGTGACTTTTTCTGGAAGTAATGGCCTCTTTTCAATTACTTGAGGATTCTCAAAACCCCAAGTACGACAATTTTGTTTATTAATATACCCACCGAGTGAGAAATGTGCTTCATCGCTGAAGAAAATTTTGTTCGAAAAATTGCCGTCCACCGCTTGTTGTTCGAGCACCCATTCCACGTATCTACGACATTGTGAATGCTCAGCTGGCTTCAGTTGTTGCGTGAGCTGGACTTTATATGGATGTAGGTGTAGATCTTAATGCAAAATACACCATAATGCGCCGTAAGACAGTCCTAATTCCTAAGAACGACGAGGAATCGACACATTCGGATCTTCGCCAACACTTTCACTTACAGCAGCGATATTTTCAGCGGAACGAGCGAAACATTGATGCACAGACCTTACAATATTTGTAACCGCTCCAGTCTCTTAAAATATCTTCATAATTTTGCCAATTATTTGGGTATATGGATGATTATGTAAACCATAATCTCCTCTTAAACCACGATATGTGGCTGTGGCAGAATCACCATTTTTGTAGTAAGTTTTGATAATTTTTATGCGTTGTGGGATAGTAAAGCGATCCATTTTCGTCAATGTCAGACTTTCAACTGGAAAGAAAAAAAATTGGTTTAACAACTTAGTTTGACAGATGTCGAATTCCAGTCCCATAATTTTGAAATCACTAAATGGATAACCCGGTAATAAATAGATGCCTATGTAGGTTCCTTGTATGCATTTTATAGTTGTTATTGGTCAAATATTTCCTTGTTCTGTATTTTGGTTTAAAAAATATGGTCAGCGTACTTATAATATACCTATTGCCGATAAAACACCTATACAAATAATTTGTCATATGTTCACATTGGATTATTTGCATATATAATTTAGGTTTGCATAACACTAGTAATGTAAAAAGCGGTTACTTTTTTCGAAGCAAGTAAGAAAATGAGATTTAAGGTTCTATTCGGCGTCAATAAAATGTGCCATTTCAAATATATGACGCATTTGCGGCAGATGTCCATCTGTCTGTTGTTAGGCAAACATGTTTAACACTAATGGGGCCATTTTTTAAATCTCTAAAGTTATCTTCAAATTCGGAATGTATAAGTTTTTGACTTAAAATATACCTAGTTGGTAACGTATGTATACGATGTGTTTAATGTTTTTATAAGATGTTTCAATCCTTCGTCTTCCACGATAGATAAAAGTTTAAAAAAATTCTAAACTAAAGCCTATGTTCTACAAATCTAATTCTATTTTTATGGCATTAACTTCAATTGTTTTGTTTAAATCAACTAATTTATTTTTAATTTTTTTTATTTATTTATTTATTTAGGTATATTATTCCGTAAGAACCTTAAAAATAAAATCATTTTATAGTTCAAAAGGAATGCATATAAACTTAGTAAATTATATCATTAACAAAAAAAAAAAAAAAAAAAAAAAAACAAATAGTTGTAACAATTATAAAGATATAACATGACATATACAAATATAACATATTAACATAAATGGCAAAGATTTTAGATAATTATCAATATTTGGCCCCTTAGATTTGTACTGAATATAAAATTAGAAGACAAAATAAAAAATTTTTTGAGAAATGGTAATTAGAAAAGTCAAATATTCTGAGACATATAGTTATAAAGCAAGTTTTTAAAACTGTTTCTTCCCGATATGATTTTCAAATGTATCGGTAAAGAATTCCATAAATTAATAGCGTTAACGAAAAACAATCTGCTCGTATTAAGATAAGTATGCCTGGGAACAATTAATGTCGTGTATCTACTAGATCTACCAAATACAAGCTTTTCATAAAGATAACAAGGTTTCCTTTGGTAAAGCAGATTATGTAAGAACATAATATTTCGCATACGAAGATAATCAGCTAAGTCACAGCCCAAAACCATTTTCCTCCAAGACGATATGCTATTAAGCCGAGTCAAGTTATATATGTACCGTGTAGCATTATTAAAAGATACCTGTAGCTTATGCATTGAACGTGAATCCAGTTTGCTGTATATTACAGCAAAATAGTTAATATGAGGAAGTATCAATTGTACAACAAGTCTCTTTTTGACTGCAAGTGGCGTGAATGCAGATGACATTCGCAAATTACGAAGTATAAGATAAATATTTCTTACAACATTATTAATATGATCTGAGCAAGACAAGGTTGAGTTAATATAAAAGCCTAGGTATTTAATTTTATTAACATAGGCAAGAGGTGTGTTTCCTAGGTAAATTGCTGGAAAATTGTCATAGTCGTATTGCTCCCTACTGATCGGTAAAACGTAAGATTTCCCAGCATTAAGTGTTAAATTATTAACCTCTGACCATTCCACAATTGAAAGCAAATCATCATTAAGTTTGGAACATGTATCCTCTATTAGACCGATACGATTGGAAATATAAAGTTGAATATCGTCGGCATATGCATGCATACGAGTATATTTACAAACAGAAAATACATCATTGATAAACATACTAAACAGTAGCGGTCCTAATACGGAGCCTTGTGGAACACCAGAATTTATACACATTAAGCCTGACTTCCTATTGTCCACAACTACTCTCTGAGCTCGACCAGATAAATAATTTTGCATTAGAGATACTGCAGTATCAGTGAATCCAAAATAGTGTCTTAGTTTCTTACACATTATTGTGTGGTCTACTCTATCAAAGGCCTTAGAGAAATCCAGCAGGCACATGAGAGATAGGTTTCCTATGTCATATTCACACCTTATATCATCAATAACTTTTAAGGCTGCAGTAGTACAGCTATGAGCAGCACGAAACCCAGACTGCAATCGAGACAGAAGATTATTATGATTCAGATAAAAAGTAATTTGTTCAGCCATAAGAGACTCAAACACTTTGGAAAGAGCTGGCAAAATGCTAGTTGGCCTATAATCACCTGGACTCACAGCGGTAGACTTTTTCGCAATTGGAATGATTCTTTCAATTTTCCAAGATTTAGGAAATGTAGAGGTAGTAATACAATGATTAAAAATATGAGTTAATGGTGCAATAACACACGGCAGTATCAATTTAACAAATCTCATGGCCACACCATCTCCTCCTATTGCATTAGATCGTAATTTCAAAATATGTTTAATAACATCAGCCTCAGACACAGCAGAAAATGAAAAATTACTGTTGCAATAGAGTTCACTGTGGAGTTCCTGATTACTTTTATTACTTATTAAATTATTAAAACAAAAAGCATTATTAAGCACTGCTGGATCAAGCTTGCACTCAGAAGAGCTACGGGAGTGTATACCCATGGATCTGATGTTCTTCCACACCCTCCTAGAAACGTAATATTTTAAAATAGAATAATACATGTTCACAGCAGATACCTTTATGTCATCGATTTTAAAAGTTTACATTGTGCTAAATATTGTCCTGCTTCGGTACAATAATTCAACATTTGTATTATTTTTCTGAAGGCCAATTAATTTAAAACTTTTTAACAAAATTTTTGAATCGTATAATAATCCGTTTCCACAAATGCTCCTTTTCCATCCCATCTTTTAATTTGGTATCAGACTTGTATTATTTCTCTGGAATTTTAAGGAAAACTTGCAGTAACATACTACAGAATATAACCCTATAAATATTGAATAGTTTCTTTTGGATATTGAGTACCAGTAAATATTCATGGCATCGAGTACTCAGTACTCAAATACTCAATACTTTTACATCACTACAGAACAGAAGACAGAAACAAAATACCGACAAAACCTCTCGTCGGTCTTCAAGTACACTGCAAAGTATACGACCGGTACCGGCATACTTTTTTGCGATCACAAATCTTTACTCAATCGCATCCGGGACAACTGTTCCCATACGAAGGAGTACTAGCTACTCACTTCTCCCATACGAAGGGGCATTTATCACCCACTTATCCCTTACGAAGGAGTATTTGCTACTCACTTCGCCCATACGAAGAGGTACTCGTGACCCACTTCTCCGGTACGAAAGGATACTCATTATTCAAAATTTAATTGCCAAATAAGGACTGCAAGTTTTCATTGTAAATGTCTAATCGGCACATAATACGTGAATACATAATGTAGCTCTTAAAAGATATATATTTTGTATCTCAAAAGATATTTGGTTAAAAGATGATATCATTATGAGAGAAGGGAGGAAAAACATTTTTATTTTTATATTAATAGAAAATTTAGTTTTGTAGCATAACGGTATGACATTAAAAGACAGTATTTTGTTTATATTTTATATCTGTGGAATTTTAAAAAAACGTCTTCTCTCGAAATAAGACAATTTTCTAATATTTTTATAGTATATATAGAATTTCCTTGTCCTTCTTTTGGTCTAATCCCAGTATTTCTACTACCTTTGGAACGCAAGATATGCAGTTGACTAATCGACCTCTTTCAGACTTTCCCCCAATTTCAATTTGACAAAACGACTTCTTTCAGAGAATTAAGAATAATTTAAAAAACTGAATGTCTATTACAAATTTCATTTAATTTTTATTATTATTTTTTAATTATTTGCATATTGTAGAGAAAAATAAAAGTATTTTTTTTAATAAAACCGAAATATATTTTCCAGATCAACTTCTTTCATCCTTTTTTTTCATATTCCATTTTAACAAAACAACTTGTCTTGATTTAAGCGACTAAAATAATTTTCAAATTTAATCAAAAAATTTTTGACAAGACGACTTATATGGTGGAAGCTAATTTTTTTTATTTAAAATCTATTTAACAAAAAGTCTTAAATTAGTTTTTTGTCGTTTTAAAGAAAACTATTGCTTCTAGAAGGAAACAAAAGGTCGCATAATGTTCGTTAAGTGTTTGTGCATAATATCCAAGCTCAAAATTTCTTTAATTTTCTAAGCAATAACTTCTGTTGGCCTTTTTAACTGTTTTTTGGCTCTACTGAAAAGTTGTTGATTTAGAGAGAAGACGTTTTGTCAAAAGTCCACAGATAGGTAACATATCTTAATTTTAGGTTAAATTATAAAAATGTAAAATATGTATATGTCTTATCTTATAAACTTCTTCAAAATTTAAGCGGTGCTCCCGAACTACTTCAAGTACTAGTCCTCATTAGCACTAGTGTTCAACTATAAATACTTTAATATTAATATACGAAGGGTTACTCACTATCCACTTCTCTCCTACAAAGGGATACTCGTTATACACTTCTATTGTACGAAGGGATACTCGTTATATACTTCTCCCATACGAAGGGATACTCGTTATCTACTTCTCCCATGCAAAGGGACACTCGTTACCAACTTCCCCATGCGAAGGGGTACTCGTTACTCACTTCTCCCATACGAAGGGGTACTCGCGATCCACTTCTCAAAACTAATAGTTTCTTATCTTTATAGTTAAACCGAAGAAACTCGATTATAAGCATATACCGAAGAAACCCGATTATAAGCCTATACCAAAGAAACTCGATTATAAGCCTGAACCGAAGAATCCCGCTTATGAGAATGAAGCGAAGAAACCCGATTATAAGCCTATACCGAAATATCCCGAGCGCAAACCTGAACTGAAGTAGCCCAGGTACGAACTAAAATCTCCGCAATACATTTGACCGGGAGATCGTTATTACTGCCGAACCAGCACTATCCGAATAGAGTTACCGTTGTCGTTGTAATTAAATTAAATATTTTATTAATAAAACTTGAATTTATTGTCTTTCTTAGAAGTAAAACGAAAGTGTAATTCTTGTTATTTACTTAGGTTCGTCGATCCGTAAGTAGAGCCCTGAGTTACCTCAGTCTACGAGAAAACCACGTTACAGGGGATCCATAATGATATTGGCCGCATTTGGGTAGCTAGGAAAATCTCCCATTTGTAGCTCATAGAATGGACTCAAAATAGTACTGTAAGTAGTACTGAGAGGTCTATCGAGTTCAAATTGGGCTTTTCAACAAGTCAACGCAGCTATTTACGTTTCAAGAGAAACAAAACAGTCTTTAAAGTCCAAAAATATTTTGACTCTGGAGTGGTTTGCCGTCAGTCGTGATCTAAACTGTGGTTTATATTGTTCAGACGTTATAATGCTAATGAGCGTCAATTTGAAACTTTATTGGAATTAAAATTAGCCATTCAAAATAAGTAGGATAAAATACATTTTGCCCTTCTTCAATCTCTTCTACAGTCAGTGCCAAGACACTTAATGGAAATAATTATAAAAATGGAGGAAAAACGAATTGTTAAATTTATATTTTTGGAATAAAAATGATCCCAATGAAAAAATTCAAGTTTATCCGGTTAACTTATTTCGTTCGTTTTTTTTTTAATTAACGGCCGTATGTATAATGAAAAATTAGCAACTCGTTAGTAAAGGAGACAAAAACTGGCAGGTTTATCATCCGCTATAGACTGATATTATTAAAGCTTTCCATACCCTGTATTTGATAACTAGTCAGATAATCCAAAAAATTAAATACCTTGTACCATTGAGTAAGAAATTCCACGTATTGGATTGACAAACTTAGCCACTGTGTACAATGACCTGCTAATTTTTTATTATGAATAAAGCTGTATATAGATAAAATTTAGGTTACATTTTGTTATATTATAAAATAAATGAGTTTATTATAACAAAAAACAAATACTGCTTAATTTTTTAAAAGAATGTGTGTTCTGTACAATTATTTCTCAATTAAATGGTGAGAAAAAACAAAATCATTTGTAGGGAAATCGTGAAAACCAAAGAAGTACTTCACTAATAAGAACACAACGCCTTTACATTATATATTATATACATACTTATATATACATATGTATGTATAAGTATGTTTACTAAACCGGGTCGATTTGTAGGAACGCAAAATATCTAGGTTTCAAAATAATAAACTTTGCCCAAAGAACCATACCTTTAAAATGAACTCTGATGTCCCTTGTTTTGACCCCAAACTCAAATTTTGAGAAATCACACTTTGACCCATTTGAAGTTTCCCAATCGAGTCTAAATGTATGACTGACCCCCACTAACTTGGAAACATACAACATTTCATTCGTAAAAAAACAGTTAAAAGTCCTTTCAAATTAAATGTTTTGAATTAAAGTACAATCACATTTGCCAAATATTTGGTGAAAAATCGCAATTATTTGTTTACCGCAGTGTGATCACAAAATATCTTTATCGTAAATGCCTAATCTAGATTATCAAATCATCCTTCTCACGGCAATCAGTTGCTATCAGAGACTAGGCCAGGAGACTACAAAGAGATAGCCGCCGAAAGAAATATTTGTTCTTATCTAGTAAGCCGACTCCCTACCACTAAACTACGGTGACTATATTTCTAAAGTTAAAAAAATTTTAACTTATATGTATATGTATAAAGCACATGCTATAGTTCATATAAGTATTTCAACCAACCTTGATTTACACCAAAGATACTCACTAATTCCACTGTTACCCAATGTAAAAGTCGTCGAGATCATTATTTATGTATAGGTTGGTCTAAGGAAATGACTTGACAGATGGATGGCCGATTTGATAATTTAGATCAGGCGGGTTGCATTTGCTAACATTGAACCATAAAAAATAGTAGGAGGAATTAGGATCTGAAATTATAAAAACAATATAAATTTTAATGTACACATGTATATTTTTCTATAGCTTTATAGATTATTATATATTACTATATTTAACTTTTTTTCGAATAAATTGAAATTGCCCAGAATATTTCTAACTTTCTTTTTTATTTTAATTAAATACTAGTCATAAAGCCCAGGCGTAAACCCACACCCACCGAAAGTTTCAGCTTTCTGAGACGTCAGTCGGCTTCAAAAAGCTGCGGAAAGAGAATTGACATAAGTACATCCAGACAAACAACGAAATTATAGATTTTATTCGAATTATATAAGGTATTCTTGTAAAAAACAACATTTTGCAATTATTACTACGAATATATATTATTTTAAAGAATGACTAATTTAAGATTCCAATAACTGGAAAAATAAAAATCAAAGAAATGCAGGTGCTTTGCAAAAGTACATACTTATTCTAGTGATTAATATCATTGAAATTTTTTTTTACAACAGATTTATTATCCTTTTAATCAAAACCTTTTAAAAGTTGTTTTAAAATATAAATTTCCTCATATATCATATTGTTTTATGTAAGTATGTATTTCTAAATTCCTTTAGCCTGTTCATGTCTTTTTATATAGGAAACACTAAAAAAATTGTGTATTTTTGTTGTTGTTTCACAAATAAGAAAAACCCATTCACGTTCTATGAACAGGCTGTTTATTTTTAAAAAACAATTGAACTTTTTGTGACAGTTTGATGGAACGATTTTTATTTACAAATATTTTTTTAATGTGGCTGTAGGAAAAACATGTTTTCTCTAGTTAATGTTTCTCATTATTTGAATGTTGTTTGTTAAAACAACAAGGGGCAACATATATGCAGTGTGACTACAAAATTAAATAAATTTTGCTTTTACATTCAAATATATTTTCGACATACATATATTTTCCTAATGTGACCGTAGCTTTAGTTTTTTTTGCCAAATGTCCGAGGGCGTTTAATTTATATATATTTTATAACAAAACAAATATAGCACATACGCACTGGTGTAATTTGGAAATTTGATATATGCAGCAATTTCTTGTGTTCGTAGGTAGGTTCGTACATAATTATTTTTTATTTTTTTGTTTTTGTTTAGAAAAAAACAATATTACTTAGTTTATGCCTATTTTGAAATCAGTTTGATACAAAACGATTTCACTCATAACGATAGGTTGATATGGGTTGAACCACCTCATCTCAACTTAAAATATGCCGTTTTTGAATTGACTGCTTCCGAATTTGCTGATTTTTGGTGTGAATAAAGTATATCATAACACTAAGACAAATATAAGGGATGGATGGGATACTTCGGACAAGGCAAAGTCTCTGATTGGGGTCAACCTGGCGGGCTCCAGAACGATCCTTGTTCCCGTTGTATTCAAGTCGACATACAGCCTCCACGTGGCCCTCCTGGATGACATACTAGCACCCGCTAGCTTGTTAACTAATGTATGCGGCGATTGTCCAATCCCCTGGACTTTAAATTTGGGTTGTGCGTAGGGCTTGAAACCCACCACGTAAAAAAAAACTTCAATGAAAGCAAAAACAATAGCCTCTAAACGGACCCCCTTTTATGTTGACGAACTTGGCAAACGTTTTAAGGACTATGATTTAAGGATATGCACCTGGAATGTGAGAACCCTTTATAGGGAGGGTGCCTCTATCCAATTGGCGGATGCTCTCACAAAATGCAGGGCTGACATCACCGCCATCCAGGAAATGCGATGGATAGGACAAGGTTGTACGAGGCAAGCAACATGTGACATCTACTACAGCTGCTATGACAAGAGACGCGAATTTGGCTGCGGATTCGTAGTAAGTAAGAGACTTCGCCATCTTGTCTCGGAGTTCACCCCCGTGAACGAAAGAATTGCTACGATCCGAATAAAGGCAAAGTTTTATAATATCAGCCTTATTTGCGTGCACGCCCCGACGGAAGAGAAGGATGATGCGGTCAAAGATGCTTTCTACGCAAAGCTCGAGGACGTATACGATAGGTGTCCGGCACATGACGCCAAAATTGTCCTCGGCGATTTCAATGCGAAAGTTGGACGTGAAGGTAACTTTGGCCCCACTGTCGGACAGTTCAGTCTTCATAATTCCACCTCACTGAACGGCATGAGACTGATCGATTTCGCCGCGGCGCGAAACATGGTAGTTTGTAGCACCAGGTTCCAGCATCTCGATATCCATAAGGCCACCTGGCTCTCTCCTGATCGATCTACCAACAACCAGATCGATCACATTGTGATTGATGGAAGGCATGTATCCAGCATACTAGACGTGCGCACATTTAGAGGTCCAAATGTCGACTCGGACCATTATCTTGTCGCAGCCAAGATGCGACTGCGTATATGCGCGTCGAATACGCCACGTTCTAGTGTGCAAGGGAAGCTGGACATCAAAAAGCTGCGATCACAAGAGACAGCCAGGTCGTTTTCCGATCGTCTTTCTAACGAGCTTAATTACATCCCATCCTCTCTCGAAAGTATTGGTGGACAGTGGTCTCACATCGCTCGCTCTCTGCGCAGCGCTGCCGAAACAGTTCTTGGTTTTGAGCGTCCTCCCCGCAGAAACCAATGGTACGATGAAGAGTGCCGTGAGGCCACTGCAGCAAAGAACGCTGCCTATAGAAGAACAGTGCAGCCCACCACTACAAGAGCAACGGTGGAGGCGTATAGAGAAAAGAGGAGGGAAGAGAGACGCCTATTTAGAAAGAAGAAAAGAGAGCAAGAAAGGCGTGATCGTGAGGAAATCGAGATGTGCAGGAGTAGAAATGATGCTCGAAATTTTTATAAAAAGATAAGGTGTCTTACTACTGGTTTAAAGCCCGGAGCAACCTTCTGCAGAGACGAACATGGTAACCTGGTTACAGATGCACAAGGAACACTGAGATTATGGAGACAGCACTTCTCTAATCTATTGCAGGGCGATGGCGACACAAATTCCGCCTCTAGAGATGCTGTGTCGGACCCAATCATTAACGACGACGTCGAGATCCCGTCCCCCAGCCATGAAGAGGTCAAGGTTGCCATATGGCGACTGAAGAACAACAAAGCAGCCGGACCTGATGGTTTGCCAGCTGAACTCTTCAAGTATGGAGGCGATGAGTTGGTTAGGTGCATGCACCAGCTCATTTGCAGAGTATGGCTGGAGGAAAGTATGCCCAACGATTGGAATCTTAGTGCTCTCTGTCCCATCCTGAAAAAGGGAGATCCCACGATATGCACCAACTACAGGGGCATAAGCCTCCTCCCTATCGCATATAAGGTTCTTACGAGCGTATTGTGTGAACGACTGAAGCCATTCGCCATCTCACTGATTGGACCTTATCAGTGCGGCTTCAGACCTGGTAAGTCCACCATTGACCAGATATTCACACTGCGCCAAATCCTGGAGAAGACCCATGAAAGTCAAGTCGAAACACACCATCTTTTTATCGACTATAAGGCAGCCTTCGATAGCCCAATAAGGGATCGCGTTTATGCCGCAATGTCTGAGCTCGGTATTCCTGCTAAGCTGATAAGGCTATGCAGAATGACGCTGAGCAACTCCTGCAGCTCCGTCAAGGTAGGAAGAGACCTCTCCGTGCCTTTTAATACCGTGCGAGGTTTCAGACAAGGCGATCCCTTATCCTGCGACCTCTTCAACTTCGTCATGGAGAGCGTTTTGCGAAAGGCAGGTGTGCATCGTAATGGCACTATTTTTAATAAAAGTGTCCAGCTCCTTGCGTATGCCGACGACATAGACATCATTGGGCATACCAAGCGAGATGTCACGGCAGCCTTTAATGCTATTGAACGAGAGTCTGCAAAAATGGGTCTGGCGGTAAATGAGAGCAAGACGAAGTACATGTTGTCGACGAGTAGGGACGTTGATCGTATCGGCTCCCAGGTAACAGCCGGCAACTATACATTCGATGTGGTCAAGGAGTTCATCTACCTTGGCACCGCCATTACCAGCAAGAATGATGTCAGTCTGGAGATCAAGCGAAGAATTACACTGGCCAACAGGTGCTACTACGGTGTCGGTAGGCAGTTTAGTAACAGAGACCTCTCTCGTGCGACGAAGTTAACACTCTACAAGTCGCTTATTCTTCCGGTGCTTCTCTATGGTGCGGAAGCATGGACGCTGTCTTGTGCCGATGCAGCGGTCCTGGGAGTGTTTGAGAGAAAAATTCTTCGCAAGATCTTTGGTCCACTGAAGCAAGGCGATGAGTTTCGCATTAGGACCAACTATGAGCTGTATGAGCTCCTCGGCGACGTAGATGTTGTCCAGCGCATTAACATCCAGCGGCTGCGCTGGCTCGGCCATGTTGTTCGAATGGAAGAATCTGCTCCAGCGAAAAAGGTTTTCGATGCGAAGGTCACTGGACGTCGGCGTAGAGGACGTCCATGTTTACGTTGGAAAGACCAGGTAGATGGAGCCCTGTCATTAATTGGTGTGACCAACTGGAGAAGGCGTGCGCTTAGCAGAGACGCCTGGAGACTAGTGTTGAGGCAGGCCGAAACCCGTTAACGGGTTGTCATGGCCAGCTAAGTAAGTAAGTAAGTAAGACAAATATAAAATTAAGGGGCACTGACACTTCTGGATCCGGAAATATGAGGTCTTGAAAATCGGAAAAAAAAACAAAAATGCCCAAAGTTACTCTTACTTAATTGTAATTTTCTTGAAAAGTATTTATTATAGATACGCATCTCGTAAGAGTCGAATTGGAAAGAGCATTAAATTACCTTTGATTAATTATGCAACATGAATTTTTTTAAGTCAAAGTTTAATTTTTTTACCTATAAATCGGAAATCTATATCTTCGAAAGCGACCTTTTTAAAAATTTGAAAAAAAAAAAAATTATGCCAAAGATAGTTTCCTTCTTTACAGTTGTGACAAATTTCAGAGGGGATGGGGGCAAATGGCTCTTCATCGGATTCAAAGGTTGGGTTGAAGGAGTAAAAGTCCACAAAAAGCTCCAAAACTGCCCTGGAGTAGCCCCTAGAGGGATAAAATGTAAGAAGAGCGAATAGCATTGACGTTTGTACAGTCTTATGCCCGTATTCATAAAAAACTAATTTAGGTTTATTGAGGACTTTTTTGACAAATTTCTATGCAATACTTGTCAAATAAATTTTTGATTTCGATAGTAAAAAAATTAAGTAAAATAAAAAACTTGATTTGGATGTTTTTTTTGCACTCCATTAAAAGAGTAGTAAATTTCCATTATTTCGCTAAGCGACATACAAAAATTCTACAAGGAGTAGAAGTTCCGGTTTTGCGTATAGTAGATTCAGCATTTTAACTGTTAAAATTTGTAATGAAACCGTTTCCTTTTAAGGCTATTTAAAATGAAAAGGAAAGGGCATTTAATAAACGATTTTCTTCATGTCGTTGTGTCGTGGAGGACGGATTTGGCCATCTTAAGGCTATTTTCAGAAGTGTCGGAAGAGGCACGGAGGTTCTTCTAAAAGCTTCTTGCATTTTGCACAATATTTGAAACAATAATAATGACAATATTTGGATGAAAGATTATTGTTCAGAAAATGTAATACACTAACCCCGTTGTTGCCCATTCCAAAGAAATAATAGTGGAATTGAAATAGGGATTGCTTTGATGAATTATTTCTCCACAAGTAAGTGCCAATTTATTTATACATATAGTAGCTAAAATATACAGATTAATTTATGTACGAATATATTTATATTTTTATAAATAAGTTTTATATGTTGTAGTCGCCGTGGTCTAGTGGTTAGTGTGTTGGCTTACTAAGACAAGAGCCCTGGGTTCGACACCCAGCTCTGGCATCTTAAAAAAAAGAACTATAAATAAAATATTTCTTTCGGCGACTACCTCTCAGCAGTCTTCTGGCAAAAGCTTGTGACGATTCCACCCTTTAGGTCATGTTCTCTTGGAAACAGAAGCTACCCTTTAAGCCGGCTGTGCTCAGTCTGGGGCATGGTTCTTTTTCCAAGTAGTACAAATAAAGGAACCGTACATAAAAGTAAATATTTAAAAGGATAGCTACTAACTAGTGAATACAAATAAACAATACATTATTAATATACATATATTATTAATATTCTTAATCGTCCGCATCTGTCTACCTTTTTATCTTATCTTTTCGCGAAATGAAATTCAACACCTAGTATTCCATAATTTCAAATTTATAAATAATTATATTTTAAAATTCCAATAGACACATTTATAACAATAATAAAAAAAATAAATATTAATTAACAATTAAGAAAAATATACAATAAGTGTGTTAATACATATGTACAGTATGTAATGTAATGTAAATGTAAAATTATTCTATTTTTTAATATGTATTAATTAATTTAAATCAAATATACATAAAACTCACTTATTTTTCTTTATTTTCTTGAATTTACTGGAATTTAAAGTCCTCAAGCGCTCGACGACGTTAATAGTTAAGTAAATCCAAAATCTGATGCTAAATATTTAAATTATTAATTATATAAACAAATCATCAAAAGTTAAATTATAAATAAAATAAAAACAAATCATCAACGACAAAGTTAAAATTCAAAGTAAAAATTGAACAATTTAGCGTATGATATTATTTACCATATGCAGTTTAAATTTTTATTATTTTTTTTATATATACATATATATTTTAGGTATTTATTTTTTACTTTAATAAATTTTGTATTATACTTTTACCACAACATCTAGCCAAACATTAATGAGTTTTTCCAATAAAATTTTGAATTTCTTCTTAAATATTTCTTTCTTGTGCTTCTTGCTTGATAAAATTTTCCTCCCTCTTGATATAAAAGATGGTATTTAAGACTAATTAACTGTTTTCTTTTATTTTTGAATTTTTTTACATTAATTTCCACAATATGTGTTTAAGATGTTGATGTTTTAACGTCTTTCAATCTCCAATATCTCAATGAAATGTATTTTCCAAATCAAGTAAACACCAAAGAATCAAGAGATGGTACACAAATATTTGCTTCTTTATTTTTTTTTTATTGGATTAATTCTATTTTTTTTTTTTTTTTTAATTCTTATTTTGACCATTTTTGCTTAGTTTAGGTCATTAAAAGTTTTGTCAAAATTTCGATACAAAAAAAAATTCTTCTTATGTTCCACATTTTTTTTTTGTCCAATCCGTTTTTAAAAAAAATTTTAATAAATATTTTTTTTATATATATAAATGTATATAGTATATATTTATATTTTTTTATATGTATATCTATACAATACAAAATTTTTTCCTTCAATGACAAAATTAATTTTTTTTTTCTATCCCCAAAAAAAATTAAAACCTTGAATACTATATATATTACTTTATCAAATTTTTAAGGTATCAGATAACAAAGTATTAGCCTCACAAGCTCTGAGAGTAATTAATTGCCATGAACAAGCTTCTCAAGTCTGTCCTTCGGAGTAGACATTAAACTGTAGGTCCCGGTACTCATGGATAAAAATTTACACACACAACATGAGTGCTGCGAGAAGCTATGCCGTAATCCTGACACAGGGTTGTAAAGACCAGTAATGTATGAACCTTTTATTTATCTATGTAAATAATACAAACTTTCGGCTTTGAGGTTCTTATAAATTAAAAAATTTGTAACACTTTTTCTTTTGTGTTTCTTTATTTAATTTATTTTTATTAATATTTCGATCAACCTCGTTGATCATCCTCAGGGAATAATTTATCACTACAATACAATGTACAACATATAACATAAATTTAATAAAAACCACAAACAGAAATATATCACAACTTTCAGAACAAATATCTTACATAACTATTATCCATGGTGTCATCAATCTGTTTATATTGTTACGAAAAATAAATTAAGTAAAAAAAAAAGCGCCAAAGATTACAGCTAAAATAAAAGAAAAACGCGTATTATGGTAACATTTTAGAGTAAAAAAAGTAATAACAACAACCACGTAATTTTGTCTTGTGCTGTTACCAGCAAAAACAAAAACACACATGCACACATATATCTTTATATTAGTGCTGCAAAAATTACTACGAAATTATTTCAACAACAACAATATAAGAAATATTCTGTCTACAAACTTCTACATGTGCTGGAGATATACACACACATATACATGCAAAAGTAAATTAACATGTTGACACACAAATATTTTGCGATATGCAGTGATCTCGAAACTGAAAGAAAAATCTAGACTAGTGGTCTTCACAAAGAGAGTCACACAAAAATACACTGAGAGATGAGATTGGTTTCTTCATTTGTATTGTTTTTAACAACTTGAATGAAATTTGTGCAAATTTTCGTTTTAAAAACCTTTAATTTCAAAATTTAAACTAATTTATTAAAATTATTCATGAAATAAATTGTTTGCAAATGCAATTAACAAATTGAAATGTAGTTAAAAGAAATATAAACATTAATAAGTTTATGTTGCTTATTGTCATAACTTCTCAGTGTCTGACAAACAAATTTAGCTCTCTTGAAAACTAATAAAACATAAACACATACGCAATTTCTGTCTCACACACATGTTTTTGTAATAATTGTGGTTGTCGTTTAGCATGATGAAAACAAAGCGTATGGATTTCTTTTTATGAAAGATTTTTAACAATGCAAATTTTTTATAATTAATTAAGTTTTTCATAGGAAAATAAAACAAAAACTGGTTTCCAGGAATTCTAAAAGTGATATCTGTTAATAAAGTACAATACATTTAATTTTAAACTAATATAATAAGAATTAACGATACGGGTAGTTTTGGTATATTTTAAGAAGCTGTTTGCCAGAATTTTTGTGGAATTAAGCAACCCTGGTTGTAATATTCACGAAGAGAGTAAGAAAAACTAAAAAAATATCCGAACATTTTATTTACCTGAGTAATACTGGTGAAGACCACTGATCTAGACACATAGAAATTTAAATAAAAGGCAGAGCAGAGATTGGGAATCAAGTTAATTGTGATTTAGCAGCGACAGAGTAAAGATCATCAGTGAATCCCTACGTGTGGTATTGTTCGACAGTGTAAAGTGTATTAAGTTTAAATAAAGTAAATTAGTAAATACACAATCAAATCAAGTGCTTATTATTGTAATTAAAGAATCCGCATAATAAAAATTATTTCTATAGAAAAGGTCTGTAGAAATAAAACGTTTTTTAAAAGGTAAAAACGTAACGTGTCAGAAGTGAGATTACAAAATAATAAGCATGAAGTTTCAAGATCTGAAGGTAGACCGTCTTAAACGTGAATTAAGTAAAATGGAATTGCCGACTACTGGTAATAAAGCGGAGCTGCAGAAGAGACTATTGGAAGAATTCAAGCATCGTGGCATTGACATCGACGCCCATGAATTTGAAGATGACGAAATAGAGATATATGAACCTGCAAAGACCAGTAGTTTAGACATAAATTCGCTGCTGGCTGCCATAATGGAAGTAAAAGAAACAACAAAGGCGAATATGGAAATATCTAGAGCTCAAAATCAAGCATTGCTGGCTCAAGTTGAAGAACGATCTAGAGCTCAAAACCAAGAATTATTGGCAGAGGTAAAAGAAACATCTAGAGCTCAAAATCAAGCATTGCTGGCTCAAGTTGAAGAAAGATCTAGAGCTCAAAACCAAGCATTGCTGGCTCAAGTTGAAAAACGATCTAGAACTCAAAACCAAGCACTACTGGCAGAAGTAAAAGAAACATGTAGAGCACAAAACCAAGAATTATTGGCAGAGGTAAAAGAAACATCTAAAGCAACAAACGAGAAGTTAGTAGAAATTTCTGAAACATTCAGTAAGAGGGTAGAAGGCGTGGAAGCAAGAGTGGCTGACTTAGACGATAAAATTAATGAAATTGAAGAAAAGGTCAATAGTATTCAATGCCAACAAGCTGAACCAGTACGTGCTGTTCCAGAATTTACCAGCAAAATAAAAACCCCTTGCTTTGATGGTAGCACACCACTTTCTGTATTTAGACTTCAATTTGAAACTGTTGCAAACAAAAATGGATGGGACGACGAGGAGAAGGCGCTAGAATTAATATTGGCGTTAAAGGGTGCAGCCGCAGAAGTCCTGGAGACAATTCCAGCCAGCTCCAGAAAGAATTACGAAGACCTAATGGTGGCATTGCAGCGTAAGTTCGGTAATGAGCACAAACGAGAATTGTACTAAATGGAGTTGAGAGTCACTACAGGCCTTCGCCATAGAGATTGAAAAATTGGTACAATTAACATACCCAGGCGAAAATCATCCATTGGTAGATCGCTTTAAAACCGAAACGTTCGTCAATGGCATACGTGACCCTGACTTGAAGCTCGCGGTATGCAGCACTCAAAGGAACACCTTCGCTGAAACGGTAGCGTTTGCATTGTGGCAGGAAACCGCTAGAGCTATATCTAGGCCACAGGTACACAAAGTGCGTGCTTTGGATGTCGAGCCAGAAGCACATGACGTGCTCAATGATCTTAAAGCGATGATGGAGCAAATTTGTGCCGGCATGTAGCAGAAGACGAACGCAAAATGCTTCAATTGTGGTAAGAGTGGCCATTTCCAAAGAAACTGTAAAGCGCCACGAAAAAGAGCAAGGTCTATCTCGCCATCCAGAAGTAACAAACGGGTGAACCACCAGCAATCATCACAAGAGTCTCCGTTAAACTAAAACGAGCTAGCACTAAGGGGCAAGAGCTAGCTCCCACAAGCGAGTGCCCCACGATCTCCATATCAGTGATGCAGCAAAATAACAGCAACTTAACAGTTAGTGGGTACATAAATGGCAGAAGACACATCTTCACTATAGACACTGGGGCAACTCAGTCGATCATCAGGCCCGATATAGTCAACGGAAGATGTGAGTCACTACAAAACGTTAGACTACGAACAGCTACGGGAGAATCTGCCACTATCCACGGGAAGATAGAGGCTAAGGTGATTATGGCCAAAATTAGCGTGAGACATGTGTTTATTGTTGCCGATATTGTTGATGAGGTTATCATTGGTGCCGATTTTATGATAACCCATGGCATCAACCTGAATATGGGGCAACAGGTTATGAGTTGGCATAATGTCGAGATACCGCTTGATGTGGGTTATGACGGCAATACTCACGCTAGAAAACTAGTTGCTGTTGGACGACAAAAATTACCACCACAAGCAGAAACATTGATATGGGCGCGTGCGGAGGGAGATTGTGTGGACAACCGCTTGTGGGTAGTAGAACCAGAAGAAATAAAGGCAGAATTATTAACAGCAAAAGCTCTTATTAAAGCCAATAAAGAAGGCATAGTACCAGTGAGAGTGCTCAACCTATCGGCCCAAGAAAAAATCATCACAGAAAGATCCGATGTAGGCCGATGTGTTCCAGTAGAAGCGGTAATAAATCATGAGAGGACGGGGGATCCTGAAAATATACCTGCCAAGGACCAAGCTTTATTTAAGGACTATGTGGAGAAATGGGTGAAAGAATTAGCAGCTTCGGATAAAAATAAAGCGAAACAGCTGCTTAAGAAGCATGCTAGCGTCTTCGCCGTAAAAGATCACTGTCAAGGTAGAACGGCGATTGTTAATCATTCAATAAATACCGGCGAGGCGAGACCTATTAAACAGGCACCCAGAAGCGTACTCTTGGCCAAGAGAAATGAGGTAAAGGACCTGGTCAAAGAAATGGAAAAGAACGGTGTAATAGAGCCATCATTCAGTCCGTGGAGCTCACCTGTAGTCCTAGTAAAGAAGAAAGATGGCGGTACAAGATTCTGTGTGGACTACAGAAAACTTAATGATGTCACTATAAAAGATAGTTACCCGCTACCACGGATTGACGATACACTGGACACGCTAGCAAGAACGAAATGGTTCTCCACATTGGACTTGCAAAGTGGCTATTGGCAGGTGGAGATTGCAGAGAAAGATAAAGAGAAAACCGCTTTTAGTGCGAACGGTGGTTTATGGCAATTTAAGGTGATGCCGTTTGGGCTCTGCAATGCGCCGGCCACATTTGAGCGTCTTATGGAGCGAGTATTGAAAGGACTGCACTGGAGAACTTGCTTGGTGTATCTCGATGACATAATAGTGATGGGTAGAACTTTCGACGAACATCTCAGAAACTTGGGAGAAGTTTTACAGCGGATATCTGTGGCCGGTCTAAAGTTAAGTGAAAAGAAATGTGCATTGTTCCAAAAAGAGGTAAAATATCTGGGACACCTTGTCACGGCAGATGGCATTACTACAGATGAAGATAAAACACGAGCAGTAAAGAACTGGCCTCGACCACAGAATCTTCACGAGTTACGTAGCTTTTTAGGACTCTGCACATATTACAGACGTTTTGTGCCGAATTTCGCGAGCGTAGCAGCAAGTCTACATGAGCTGACCAAGAAATCAAGGCCGTACCACTGGGGCGAACCACAAGAGAAGGCATTTCAAACATTGAAAAATCTATTATGTGCAGCACCCGTTTTATCCTATCCTGTGCCGGGTGAAAAATTTGTCTTAGACAGTGATGCTAGTGGACATGCTATAGGTGGTGTACTCTCACAGGTAGTCAATGGAATAGAAAAGGTTGTGGGCTATTACAGTCGAACACTCTCAAAGCCTGAAAAGATCTATTGTGTAACACGACGTGAATTATTAGCCGTATTAGAGTGCATAAAACATTATCACAAGTACTTATATGGCCAACATTTTCTCCTGAGGACTGACCACTCTGCACTCAGATGGCTGTTGCAGTTTAAGAACCCTGAAGGGCAGCTGGCTCGCTGGATCGAACGTCTCCAAAGCTACGATTTTAGCATAGAGCACAGAAGAGGCGCCAAGCATGGTAATGCAGATGCTCTATCGCGGCGGCCATGTAGCATAGAGTGTAAACATTGTACTAAGGCTGAGGGCAAGGAATCTATCGTCGACATTCGGCTAACTCATATAGAGGCGGACAAGGACTGGGCAACAGCGCAAAGGAATGATCCAGTGTTATTAAAAATTATAACAGCTAAAGAAAAGGATCAACGACCAACCCGAAATGATATATCAGCAGAAGGCCCTATAGTAAAGGCTTATTGGGCTCAGTGGAATAGTTTAAAGCTGATTAATGGCTGCTTATATCGTACCTGGGAGAGTGCAGATGGCAAAACAACAACCGACTTAATAGTAGTGCCATCCTCCAAGATAAGTGAAATCCTTAATGAATTTCACAATGGTCCTAGTGGAGGTCATCTTGGAGTAACTAAAACTTTAGAAAAACTTAAACAAAGGTTTTACTGGGTTGGTTGTCTGTGCGCAATGTATAGCACGCTGTGCGCAATGTATAGCAGCAAAAGGACCAGTGAGAAGAAGCCGAGGGCAGTTACAGCAGTATAATTCAGGCGCACCATTCGAGCGGATAGCGATGGATGTGGCAGGTCCCTTTCCTATCAGTAACAAGGGTAATCGATACGTTCTCGTAGTGATGGATTATTTCAGCAAGTGGCCAGAGGTGTACACCATACCCAATCAAGAAGCAACCACAATTGTAGACGCATTTGTGAACAACTGGGTTTGTCGCTATGGTGTACCAATTGAACTGCACTCCGATCAAGGCAGAAATTTTGAGTCCATGGTGTTTAAAGAAATTTGCGAAATCTACGGAATAAAGAAGACCAGGACGACGCCACTACACCCCCAATCTGATGGAATGGTAGAACGATTTAATAGAACACTTGAGGAATACCTACGTAAAGTGGTGAGTGAGCATCAAAAAGATTGGGACGAGTACATACCAAAATTTCTGTTAGCATACCGATCAGCTGTGCATGACTCGACATCAAAAACACCTGCCAAGATTATTTATGGCACTGAGTTGAGATTACCTGGTGACTTGGAATTTGGCGCCAAACCAACAACGGACGTAGATGAGAGTTATTCAGTAACACAAGAAAACCTCAACGGATTACATGATTTTGTACGCACTCGAATAAAGATGGTCAGTGACAAAATGAAAGCGAGATACGATAAGGCAGCAAATAGTGAGGGTTACCATGAAGGACAACTGGTTCTACTTTACAACCCACAGCGGAAGAAAGGATTGTCTCCCAAATTGCAGACTAACTGGGAAGGACCTTATAAGGTAATCAAAAGGCTTAATGATGTTGTCTACAGAATTCAAAAGTACAACAGTCCGAGGTCCAAGATGAAAGTCGTACACTTAGAGCGACTGGCAAACTATGGGAAAGTAGTTAAGGAGCCTATTCGGGACGAACAGGCTTAAGTGGGAGGCAGTGTTACGAAAAATAAATTAAGTAAAAAAAAAGCGCCAGAGATTACAGCTAAAATAAAAGAAAAACACGTATTATGGTAACATTTTAGAGTAAAAAAAGTAATAACAACAACCACGTAATTTTGTCTTGTGCTGTTACCAGCAAAAACAAAAACACACATGCACACATATATCTTTATATTAGTGCTGCAAAAATTACTACGAAATTATTTCAACAACAACAATATAAGAAATATTCTGTCTACAAACTTCTACATGTGCTGGAGATATACACACACATATACATGCAAAAGTAAATTAACATGTTGACACATAAATATTTTGCGATATGCAGTGATCTCGAAACTGAAAGAAAAATCTAGACACATAGAAATTTAAATAAAAGGCAGAGCAGAGATTGGGAATCAAGTTAATTGTGATTTAGCAGCGACAGAGTAAAGATCATCAGTGAATCCCTACGTGTGGTATTGTTCGACAGTGTAAAGTGTATTAAGTTTAAATAAAGTAAATTAGTAAATACACAATCAAATCAAGTGCTTATTATTGTAATTAAAGAATCCACAATAAAAATTATTTCTATAGAAAAGGTCTGTAGAAATAAAACGTTTTTAAAAGGTAAAAACGTAACAATATTATTTGTCACTCACTGTTACGTTTCTCCTTTTTCAGTTCTGTGCTTATTTATTATATGTCGATATATATGTGCACAATTATCAGTATCAGTTTTAAAGTTTATTCGTATATATGTTGGTATATTTATTATATGTAGCATCCAGGCCTGCCATATTTGCCGATTTATCGGCATTTTGCCGATTTTTTACCATAAAATTACCGAAATGCCGATTTGCCGATTTTTGCTTTAAAAATGCCGATTTGTTCATAAAAACTTAAAATACGGCAACTTTAGTTGTTTTAGTATAATTTAAAATTTTTTACAACACTAAAATATTTGACGTGAGCCAAGTTAGCGTCGAAAAAATAGCGTCGAAAACGCTTTTTTGAAATTGGGAATCGGGAATTATGAATGCAAAAATAGGAATTATTAAATTTAGGCTTTTTTTTTAACAAATTAATTATGTTACGTTATACAAAATGTTTATAATGAGTCATATACCTAAAAAATGTGTTTCATATAAATTTTGTATTAATAGTTTTTGAGAAAATCCTCAAAACGCCCAAAAAACGTGGATGGGCTATAAAAACCGTGCAATAGCTTTAACCGGAAATTTAATTGATAAAAGAGTTAATAGGCGTCGCTAAGAATATTCTGGCACATTTTCATTAAAATCGTGTGAACAGTTTTTGAGAAAATACCCAAAACGCCCAAAAAACGTGGATGGGTTATAAAAACCGTGCAATAGCTTTAACCGGCAATTCGGTTAATAAAAGAGTTAGTAGGAGTCGCTAAGAATATTCTGGAAAATTTTCATTAAAATCGTGTGAACAGTTTTTGAGAAAATACCCAAAACGCCCAAAAAACGTGGATGGGCTATAAAAACCGTGCAATAGCTTTAACCTGCGATTTGATTGATAAAAGAGTTAGTAGGAGTCGCTAAGAATATTCTGGCAAATTTTCATTAAAATCGTGTGAACAGTTTTTGAGAAAATACCCAAAACGCCCAAAAACGTGGATGGGCTATAAAAACCGTGCAATAGCTTTAACCGGCAATTTGATTGATAAAAGAGTTAGTAGGAGTCGCTAAGAATATTCTGGCAAATTTTCATTAAAATCGTGTGAACAGTTTTTGAGAAAATACCCAAAACGCCCAAAAAACGTGGATGGGCTATAAAAACCGTGCAATAGCTTTAACCGGCAATTCGGTTAATAAAAGAGTTAATAGAAGTCGCTAAGAATATTCTGGCAAATTTTCATTAAAATCGTGTGAACAGTCTTTGAGAAAATACCCAAAACGCCCAAAAAAGGTGGATGGGCTATAAAAACCGTGCAATAGCTTTAACCGGCAATTTGATTGATAAAAGAGTTAGTAGGAGTCGCTAAGAATATTCTGGCAAATTTTCATTAAAATCGTGTGAACAGTTTTTGAGAAAATACCCAAAACGCCCAAAAAACGTGGATGGGCTTTAAAAACCGTGCAATAGCTTTAACCGGCAATTCGGTTAATAAAAGAGTTAATAGGAGTCGCTAAGAATATTCTGGCAAATTTTCATTAAAATCGTGTGAACAGTTTTTGAGAAAATACCCAAAACGCCCAAAAAACGTGGATGGGCTTTAAAAACCGTGCAATAGCTTTAACCTGCGATTTGATTGATAAAATAGTTAATAGGAGTCGATAAGAATATTCTGGCAAATTTTCATTAAAATCGTGTGAACAGTTTTTGAGAAAATACCCAAAACGCCCAAAAAACGTGGATGGGCTTTAAAAACCGTGCAATAGCTTTAACCGGCAATTCGGTTAATAAAAGAGTTAATAGGAGTCGCTAAGAATATTCTGGCAAATTTTCATTAAAATCGTGTGAACAGTTTTTGAGAAAATACCCAAAACGCCCAAAAAACGTGGATGGGCTTTAAAAACCGTGCAATAGCTTTAACCTGCGATTTGATTGATAAAATAGTTAATAGGAGTCGATAAGAATATTCTGGCAAATTTTCATTAAAATCGTGTGAACAGTTTTTGAGAAAATACCCAAAACGCCCAAAAAACGTGGATGGGCTATAAAAACCGTGCAATAGCTTTAACCGGCAATTTAATTGATAAAAGAGTTAATAGGTGTCGCTAAGAATATTCTGGCAAATTTTCATTAAAATCGTGTGAACAGTTTTTGAGAAAATACCCAAAACGCCCAAAAAACGTGGATGGGCTATAAAAACCGTGCAATAGCTTTAACCGGCAATTCGGTTAATAAAAGAGTTAACAGAAGTCGCTAAGAATATTCTGGCAAATTTTCTTTAAAATCGTGTGAACAGTTTTTGAGAAAATACCCAAAACGCCCAAAAAACGTGGATGGGCTATAAAAACCGTGCAATAGCTTTAACCGGCAATTCGGTTAATAAAAGAGTTAACAGAAGTCGCTAAGAATATTCTGGCAAATTTTCATTAAAATCGTGTGAACAGTTTTTGAGAAAATACCCAAAACGCCCAAAAAACGTGGATGGGCTATAAAAACCGTGCAATAGCTTTAACCGGCAATTTGATTGATAAAAGAGTTAATAGGAGTCGATAAGAATATTCTGGCAAATTTTCATTAAAATCGTGTGAACAGTTTTTGAGAAAATACCCAAAACGCCCAAAAAACGTGGATGGGCTATAAAAACCGTGCAATAGCTTTAACCGGCAATTTAATTGATAAAAGAGTTAATAGGTGTCGCTAAGAATATTCTGGCAAATTTTCATTAAAATCGTGTGAACAGTTTTTGAGAAAATACCCAAAACGCCCAAAAAACGTGGATGGGCTATAAAAACCGTGCAATAGCTTTAACCGGCAATTCGGTTAATAAAAGAGTTAATAGGAGTCGCTAAGAATATTCTGGCAAATTTTCTTTAAAATCGTGTGAACAGTTTTTGAGAAAATACCCAAAACGCCCAAAAAACGTGGATGGGCTATAAAAACCGTGCAATAGCTTTAACCTGCGATTTGATTGATAAAAGAGTTAATAGGAGTCGATAAGAATATTCTGGCAAATTTTCATTAAAATCGTGTGAACAGTTTTTGAGAAAATACCCAAAACGCCCAAAAAACGTGGATGGGCTATAAAAACCGTGCAATAGCTTTAACCGGCAATTTGATTGATAAAAGAGTTAATAGGAGTCGATAAGAATATTCTGGCAAATTTTCATTAAAATCGTGTGAACAGTTTTTGAGAAAATACCCAAAACGCCCAAAAAACGTGGATGGGCTATAAAAACCGTGCAATAGCTTTAACCGGCAATTTAATTGATAAAAGAGTTAATAGGTGTCGCTAAGAATATTCTGGCAAATTTTCATTAAAATCGTGTGAACAGTTTTTGAGAAAATACCCAAAACGCCCAAAAAACGTGGATGGGCTATAAAAACCGTGCAATAGCTTTAACCGGCAATTTGATTGATAAAAGAGTTAATAGGAGTCGATAAGAATATTCTGGCAAATTTTCATTAAAATCGTGTGAACAGTTTTTGAGAAAATACCCAAAACGCCCAAAAAACGTGGATGGGCTATAAAAACCGTGCAATAGCTTTAACCGGCAATTTAATTGATAAAAGAGTTAGTAGGAGTCGCTAAGAATATTCTGGCAAATTTTCTTTAAAATCGTGTGAACAGTTTTTGAGAAAATACCCAAAACGCCCAAAAAACGTGGATGGGCTTTAAAAACCGTGCAATAGCTTTAACAGGCAATTTGATTGATAAAAGAGTTAATAGGAGTCGCTAAGAATATTCTGGCAAATTTTCTTTAAAATCGTGTGAACAGTTTTTGAGAAAATACCCAAAACGCCCAAAAAACGTGGATGGGCTATAAAAACCGTGCAATAGCTTTAACCGGCAATTCGGTTAATAAAAGAGTTAATAGGCGTCGATAAGAATATTCTGGCAAATTTTCTTTAAAATCGTGTGAACAGTTTTTGAGAAAATACCCAAAACGCCCAAAAAACGTGGATGGGCTTTAAAAACCGTGCAATAGCTTTAACCGACAATTCGGTTAATAAAAGAGTTAATAGGAGTCGCTAAGAATATTCTGGCAAATTTTCATTAAAATCGTGTGAACAGTTTTTGAGAAAATACCCAAAACGCCCAAAAAACGTGGATGGGCTTTAAAAACCGTGCAATAGCTTTAACCGGCAATTTGATTGATAAAAGAGTTAATAGGAGTCGCTAAGAATATTCTGGCAAATTTTCATTAAAATCGTGTGAACAGTTTTTGAGAAAATACCCAAAACGCCCAAAAAACGTGGATGGGCTATAAAAACCGTGCAATAGCTTTAACCGGCAATTTAATTGATAAAAGAGTTAGTAGGAGTCGCTAAGAATATTCTGGCAAATTTTCTTTAAAATCGTGTGAACAGTTTTTGAGAAAATACCCAAAACGCCCAAAAAACGTGGATGGGCTTTAAAAACCGTGCAATAGCTTTAACAGGCAATTTGATTGATAAAAGAGTTAATAGGAGTCGCTAAGAATATTCTGGCAAATTTTCTTTAAAATCGTGTGAACAGTTTTTGAGAAAATACCCAAAACGCCCAAAAAACGTGGATGGGCTATAAAAACCGTGCAATAGCTTTAACCGGCAATTCGGTTAATAAAAGAGTTAATAGGCGTCGATAAGAATATTCTGGCAAATTTTCTTTAAAATCGTGTGAACAGTTTTTGAGAAAATACCCAAAACGCCCAAAAAACGTGGATGGGCTTTAAAAACCGTGCAATAGCTTTAACCGGCATTTTGATTGATAAAAGAGTTAATAGGTGTCGCTAAGAATATTCTGGCAAATTTTCATTAAAATCGTGTGAACAGTTTTTGAGAAAATACCCAAAACGCCCAAAAAACGTGGATGGGCTATAAAAACCGTGCAATAGCTTTAACCGGCAATTTAATTGATAAAAGAGTTAATAGGTGTCGCTAAGAATATTCTGGCAAATTTTCATTAAAATCGTGTGAACAGTTTTTGAGAAAATACCCAAAACGCCCAAAAAACGTGGATGGGCTATAAAAACCGTGCAATAGCTTTAACCGGCAATTTAATTGATAAAAGAGTTAATAGGTGTCGCTAAGAATATTCTGGCAAATTTTCATTAAAATCGTGTGAACAGTTTTTGAGAAAATACCCAAAACGCCCAAAAAACGTGGATGGGCTATAAAAACCGTGCAATAGCTTTAACCGGCAATTCGGTTAATAAAAGAGTTAATAGAAGTCGCTAAGAATATTCTGGCAAATTTTCATTAAAATCGTGTGAACAGTTTTTGAGAAAATACCCAAAACGCCCAAAAAACGTGGATGGGCTTTAAAAACCGTGCAATAGCTTTAACCGGCATTTTGATTGATAAAAGAGTTAGTAGGAGTCGCTAAGAATATTCTGGCAAATTTTCATTAAAATCGTGTGAACAGTTTTTGAGAAAATACCCAAAACGCCCAAAAAACGTGGATGGGCTATAAAAACCGTGCAATAGCTTTAACCGGCAATTCGGTTAATAAAAGAGTTAATAGGCGTCGATAAGAATATTCTGGCAAATTTTCTTTAAAATCGTGTGAACAGTTTTTGAGAAAATACCCAAAACGCCCAAAAAACGTGGATGGGCTATAAAAACCGTGCAATAGTTTTAACCGGCGCTTTAATCGCGCTTACATTAGCGGTTAATTTTAGTATTTTGTCAAAATGAAACTGAAACAAATTTATTAGTTGCAAATGCAATTATGCAACTCTGAATATTTGTGATTATTCGTTTTACAACACTATGTTCTAAACGGGGAATTTTGCTTTTAAAAAGTGATATAAAAAATCAAATTAAAATTAAAAAAGAAAGTGAAATTGAGTGTTCTTTCAAAGATAATTAATGATTAATTGCGCCAAATATTTACGAGTTTTGATGATCATAGAAGTTATCTTAATGGATATTTAGAGAAAGAATAAAAAAATTATATAAAAAATTTGAATTTTACAATTATATTATTGAAATTTTATTCGATTTGAATTTCACTCGTTTTCGGTTCACAAAACATATCCGATAGCTATATTTTCATATTTTTTATAAACACCTTTTTTGATACTAAAATAAGTTTTAATATCAGCATAAAAAAAATAAAGTGAATTAAAAATATATGTATTTTGATAAAATTTAAAATGGTGTACACAAAGTGGTGAGTATTTGCATATTTTTAAATTTTTGTTTTGTTTAATTTGTACAGGGTAGGATGGGAGCCAAACGATGATACCAATGGTTACATAAAAAATTATAAACAAAATCCTTTTGACGAAATTTTTTACTTTCAGTTCTTTACAAAAGGCGATACAAGAAGCTTATATCGAAGAGGAATTCAGCGCCAAAGACATTCCTTTCGGCAGAATTTTGACTAAGCTTCAAATGAATATAAGGGGCAAGGTTGTAAGACTTACATTAACAAAATCACTTGTGAACAAAATACAAAGAGGTGTAAAATATGTAAGTTGTATAAGGCAAAACTAGTTTTAAAAATTCCAATATATACCTATATTTTTTATATATATGTTCTTGTATTGCTGGATATATATATATATTTATTCAATTTACAGAGGCAAGACAAAATAAGCAACTATATATATTATTTATTACGGAGATAATAAAAATGTTTGGAGATGCTTAAAAAAAATTAAAAGTTATTTAGTAGATTCGGTTCTGATCTAATTATGCAAAATAAACAAAAAAGGCCTCAGACATTTTTATGAATTATATTATAAAATTATATATGTATATATTTATTAATGTAAACATTTATCTTATAAATTATTATTTTAAATTTTTTTACTTTCTATATTGCAAGATTTCTTTTAACGGTCATAAAGGCCATGATACACTATCCTATTGAGTAGTACGATTTGTCAGAAAAATCGTGTGTGTTAAAAGATGGTGTGGCACTAATGTTGCCATTTTGATGCAACTTTTAAAAGTGTGACAGAAATCGATAAGATTTTCTTGTGAATGAATTGTACGACTGTGTATGATAGTGCATCATGGCCTTTAAGAGTGTTTTGCTTATTTTAATGTTTTTAGAAAAAGTATGTTTATTATCCTCAAACATATTGAGTTTTTTATATTGAGGTCCAATTTTTGAACTTTGTATGAAATTTTACATACACATTGTACATAAACAACCCCTGTTGTTTTTAGAAAAATATTAGTTTTTGTAGAATTAATATCACCTTATTGAATATGTATTGCTCTCTTTATAGCAATTTTTAACGATAATATTTATTATATTCGTGTATGTCATGACGAAATAATATACGTGCTGGCAAGGTACAACAGTACAAAAACAACAGAGAATTTTGTCTTTGCTTTTGCCTTTCGAAATGTCAAAAGAATTACTAACTGTGTACGAAATTTAAAAAAATTAATTAAATATAAAATAGTAAAACTGCAAAGATAACTCGGAATACTATAATTTTTATTAATAAATAAAAAAATCTACAATTAAGTCTATGTACATATGTGAATGAAAAACAAACAAATTAAAACAGAAAAAAAAACTAAAAAACAAAAACAGAAAAATTTTGACACATCCAGGTTTAATCTAAAAACAGGCTGTTCGTCTTGGTATACCTCAAGGCAAATTTGTTATTAAGTAGATGCATCGGCGAATTTCTGAGCAACTCTGCCGTATCTTATTTCTCAACTTTTGTTTACTTTTTTTTTGTTGGTGTTAAAAACAAAACAAATTTTCTTGAGCACAATTTAAATAAAGAACATAAAGTAAAATTTTGTTAATAATTTGATTTATATAAAATAAAAAATAGTAAAACTTGAATTTTTGTGATTCAGTGTTCGGTTTTATTAATTTGAGACCCAACTAATTTACTGGTGGCGATTAGCTTCAAAATAACTTTCCAATTTACCCCAATCTGATAGAGAAAATGGGTAAAGAATAAATCACCAAGTACCTTTTTTGTAATCATCGTAAAATATTGAAGCTTGCTATCGAGAAATAACAGGAAAAGAATTAGATCCACTAGCTTTAAAAGAAAATTTAACACAATTACAAGTTACTTCTTGACTGCATGTAGTTTCACTTAGAAGAAGTATACAATGCATCCGCGAAGCAGAGTGGAATTCCAAATATTTGATAAAACGGGCAACAAAAGTTTCTAAAGAAGTCAACATAGATTGGAATGGTGCTAAAGCTGAGGACGTTAATATCATGGGGTTATGGAATGGTTAAGAGTTGCCGACTTATCGGAATATGCAGCAAATTTAAGATGAGCTGGAGTACATGGCGACTTGATGTTTTATGAATCACGATATATTGCAAATTTGCTTGCAGACCTTTTACGTATACATTTAAGCACATTTTAAAGATGATGCTATACTAAAGGTATTCAATGTGGAGATACTAAATTTTAATGGACAATTTATTGTATGTCCCATGGCCCTACTAACAAGTGCAACGACGAACAATGAGAATAGCAATTTGCTTATTTAATGCTCAAGAAACAAATCTGTTCTCTAATATATTACATGAGTACCCTTAAGATTATTTATTATTATATTGTATAAAAGCAACTTGAAAATTACATTTTCAACTGTTTTTTTTTTTAACATTTAACCATTATTTGAATTAATTTTGTTATTTTATCCTAATTGTATTGTAATTAATAATTGCAGTTGAAAGCACATATGGGATATTCCAAGTCAAATCAACCAATGGTTTTAACCTACCCTCTCCGAATTTTATGATTTTTTGTAGAAATATAGTATATCATAGAACTAAATTAAATACAAAGTTTGGAAGCACTGATACATCTGGATCCGGAAATATGAGGTCTTGAAAATCGGAAAACAGTACAAAAATGCACAAAGTTACACTTACTTAATTGTAATTTTCTTGAAAAGTATTATAGCTACGCATCTCGTAAAAGTCGCATTTGGAAGGGTATTAAATTACCTTTGATTTAATATGCGACATGATTTTTTCTTTGAAAAAGTCAAAGGTCAATTTTCTTTATCTATAAGTCGGAAGCCTATATCTCCGAAAGCGACCTTTTTAAAAATTTGAAAAAAAATTATGCCAAAGATAGTTTCGTTCTCTACAGTTGTGAAAAATTTCAGAGTGGAGGTATTTTTGGATCAAGAAATAAAAATCAAATCGCAAAAGAATGTGATTAAAACTATTCTAATAGTGCTGGAATGGTAGACGATTTTTCGATTTATATTAGCTGGAACCGCTTATTTTGTAAGTTTCTACAAAAAATACATGAAACAAAAACGGGGGATGTGGGATGGGGGCAAATAGTTCTTCATCGGGGTCAAAGGTTGGGTAGAAGGAATAAAAATCTACAAAAAGCTTCACAGCTGCCCTGGAGTAGCCCCTAGAGGGATAAAATGTAAGACCGACCCTTACTAATATTTTACCTCAAACTTTTTTTTCGAACATACCTACCCCCTATCTCCACTGCCTAGAGTGGTAGGAGCACATTTTATAAACTTTGTAATGGAGCCTCCTTAGGGAGTGGAAATAGGGGTTAGGTAGGGTTAGGTATTACCCCCAACTTTTTTTCTGATCATACCTAACCCTTATCTCTACTCCCTAGAGTGGTAGGAGCAAATTTTATATAAAAATGTAACTTTGTAATGGAGCCCCCTTAGAGAGCAGAGATAGGGGATAGGTATATAGGTAGGGGTAGGTATTTACCCCCAACTTTTTTTCCGAACATACCTAACCCCTATTCCCACTCTCTAGGGTGGTAGGAGCAAATTTTATAAACTTTGAACTGGAGCCCCCTTAGGGACTAGAGATAGGGGGTAGCTATGTTCGGAAAAAAATTGGGGGGTAAAATATTAGTAAGTGTCGGTCTTACATTTTATCCCTCTAGGGGCTAATCCAGGGAAGTTGTGGAGCTTTTTGTGGACTTTTACTCCTTCAACCCAACCTTTGACCCCGATGAAGAGCCATTTGCCTCCATCCCACATCCCTTCTTTTTGACTTATGTATTTTTTTGTTGAAACTCACAAAATAA
This sequence comes from Metopia argyrocephala, assembly GCA_963576795.1. Lineage (NCBI taxonomy): Eukaryota > Metazoa > Arthropoda > Insecta > Diptera > Sarcophagidae > Metopia > Metopia argyrocephala. Next base: position 91,611,870 of record OY756209.1, read on the forward strand.
GCGATTCTAGCTAATATAAATCGAAAAATCGTCTACCATTCCAGCACTATTAGAATAGTTTTAATCACATTCTTTTGCGATTTGATTTTTATTTCTTGATCCAGAAATACCTCCACTCTGAAATTTTTCACAGCTGTAGAGAACGAAACTATCTTTGGCATAATTTTTTTTTTAATTTTTAAAAAGGTCGCTTTCGGAGATATAGGCTTCCGACTTAGAGATAAAGAAAATTGACCTTTGACTTTTTCAAAGAAAATATCATGTTGCATCTTAAATCAAAGGTAATTTAATACCCTTTCAAACGCGACTTTTGCGAGATGCGTAGCTGTAATACTTTTCAAGAAAATTACAATTAAGTAAGTGTAACTTTGTGCATTTTTGTACTGTTTTCCGATTTTCAAGACCTCATATTTCCGGATCCAGAAGTGTCAGTGCCCTTAAATTTTATATTTGTCTTAGTGTTATGATATACTTTATTCGTACCAAAAATTAGCAAATTCAGAGACAGTCATTTCAAAAACGGCATATTTTAAGTTGAGTTGATATGGTTTAACCCATATGCATATATCTATCTATTATAAATTACTTTAAATAAAATGTTTGTATTATTACAAAGTTTGCAAGAAGAACTATTTAATAAATAATAATTACCCCTATTCTGCATTTCGATTAAGCCTTCGTATTCAGTTACGCTACGATCAAAAATTGGTATTCCACGAAAAAGAAAAACGAAATAAAAAACAGAATCGCAGGTTTACTAACTTAATTTTTATATTACCTTTTTTACTTTCAATGTTGTAAGATTTCTTTTAACGGTCATTAAGAGTTTTTAGCTTATTTTAATATTTTTAAAAAATTACTGCCGTATTATTACTAACCAATAACCCACAAACCCTAGCGAGAAGCTAGGCCGTAATCCTGACACAGGGTTGTAAAGGCCAGTTTATGTATGTATGTATGTATATATATATATGTAATAACCCACAAACATATTGAGTTTAAATTTTTGTATATTGAACAGCTTGAAATTTTACATATCGTCGATGGAATTAAAGAACGCTGTAGCTCACAAAACTTTAAATGTTCACCAGAGCCAAAAAACCTGTATGAAAGTAGAACAAATACACTTGTATTTTTCAAAACGTAGACGGCGTAAGTGAATTTATTTTCATCGTAGAAATCTGTGGCCGGGACCAATCGACGCGTATTTTTTTTTCTGATAAAAATTATTCAAAAAACCTATTTTTGATTTTTTGTCAGTTACAGCGTTCTTTAATTTTTGCGACAATATACATACTCGTATATTGTACAAAAACAACACCTGTCTTTTTTAAAAAATATTAGTTGATGTTGAATTAACATCACCTTATTGGATACGCCTTTTTTGGTCCAATCTCTAAAATTTGGAGGTATGTATATGGAATTTTTAAATCCGGTTTTGTTACATAGTATTCTGGGCTTACAGCCCTCATTAGGTCTTTTCAAAAATGTAAAAAACAAATTTTTGTATTATTCATTATATTGATTTTAGTTTTTGTGGTTGGGGAGCCACCTACTTTCATATATCATTTTTATGAAATAAAGTTCTATAGCTTAAATATCCTATATATACATGTATTATTGGCTTTATAGGTTTCCAATGTATTGAAATTAATAAATAAATAATTTGTCGCTATTGCACAATTTCTATTTCTAGTTTATTGAAAGTTCCAAAGCAAATAAAACTAAAACGCAACAAAAAGACCAGGTAAGGTATTACATAATCATTATTTCCATCCTTATTATCTTTTTCTTTTTTCGGCTATCATTTAAGGATTTTTCTGAACAATTCTTTGATGTGATAGATGAAAGCGAAACGGAAAAGTTTTCCTTTAATTTCTCTGAATTTGACGGAAATGATTTTTTCGAGGTATGAAACATTGTTATCAACAAATCGGCGCATTTAAGTATTTTACATTATTATTTTGCTTTTTATTTCAGGCTAAGGCTTCTATCTCTGGAGAACAATTAGATTGTTTAAATTTAAAAGTAAGTATTGAAGGTTCCATTTAACACTTCACCTGATTTAATTTTTTAAATTTCGACGGTATTAAAGGATGGTGTTAACCACGACGTTTCAGAGGAAATATGTGAGAACTTGAAGGAAGAAAAATTAACATGTAATAGTTTTGACCTTAATAATTCCGGTGAGTATATTAAATGTAGAGATATAATTGTGAAACCTAATGCTGATGAATCAAATAAAATTTTTAATGAAAGTCATTTAAGTATTGATCGCCTTATAAATACATCTAGTATTAATGAGAATAATGGTAGTCCCGATACAAGTTTTCCAGTGTCCTTTTTGCAAAATTTCCGAAAAAAATACCTTACACCTGATATTTGTTCGCACCTAAATAGAAGTGTGCGAATGGTTGAAGGTAAAACTACACAAAGAGACTTTAAACATAAATGTACATTAAGAGATACAATTCTGCAAATACCAGAAATCAGCGAGATCCTTAAGGAAAATAACACAGGTTTTACACATAAAAAAATATTGGAAGACTTTATCAGAATAGGATATTTAACCAAAAATAATGCTTGTGATATAAACTTTAAACATTTAAGATTAAATAAAAGATCGTTTACTGCCTATGGTTATTGTAATGATCTTGAATGCAATATGTACGTATTTAAAGGCAAATGGACTGGTCAAATTTGTGTATATAAATCTCAAAATGAAATAGTTCACACAATCGATAAAAAAAATAATTTTCAGTGCAGAGGAGTTCAAAGATACGTTGAAAAGGCGGAGCTATTTAAAAAAAGCGCTTTAACTTTTCAAAGGCAAAAAATTAACCAACAATCAGATGAGTTGCGATTGGTTGGGAGAACCCAAATGATAAAATCCTTATCTAACATCAGAAATTTAAAAGCCGAAGCTGATGCTATGCATGATAAAGACCCTGACTCTTTTGTTGATACTTATTTAATGTTCAAAAGCAATTATTCTCATTATATTCAAAACATGTCGACCAAATTGGAGGTTTTCTTGTGGTCAAAGAAACAAGTTTCTGTTTTAAGGGAAAAAAATGATTTTATATTAAGAAAAATAAATTACACCCTTCATATCGACGCCACTGGTCGTGTAGTAGAAGATATGCAGTTTCCAACAAAGAGAATATTTTTATATTCCATAGTTGGTCATATAAAAGAAAAGAAAATTATATTTTCTGTAGCGGATGCAATTCTTTCAAATCACAGTAGCCGTGATATTGGAGGATTTTTTAAAGAGCTTCGCAATTTTTGCTGTACGAAAAAAATTAAATGGCCATTATGCAAGCGAATAATTACTGATGTAAGTCTTGCAATTATAGTTGCGATTATAAGAGATATAAATGATATGACTGGCCTTTTAGAATACTTAAATGCCTGTTATAATATATTACAGCAAAATAAACGAAATTTACCGTTTGTTTGCGTTCAGTTTTGTGTTAGCCATTACACAAAGATAATATGTAAAGACATTGACAATTTAGTTCCTCTGTCGAATATTGAGTTAAGAAAATTTTTACGTGAAGCATTTGGTATAGTTTTTAATTTGAATTCACTATCCCAATGCATAAAATGGTTTCAACATCTTTGTGTTATTTTATGTACGAGAAAAATTGTAAACAAAGTGAAGGATGGTTTTACTTACTTTAAGAATACATCGTATGATCATATCAATTTCACAAAAATTGAAATAGAAGAAAGTAATTCAAACGAACAATGTGACATAAATATAGAAAATATATCGCATAAAAGTCCATTTAGAATTCTGTTTGATAAATACAAAATAGAAATTGACAATTGTGATGAAATAGTTGCAAAAGAAAATGTTTTCTTTTGCCCCGAAATGGCTAGATTTTTATTGGAAAAAAATATGCCATTTATTCCGATGTGGTCCAATATAATCGGAATACTTATTGACGATTCCAATAATAGAGTCAGTAATGGTCCAGTAGAGAGCTATTTCAAGGACGTAAAACTTAACGATTTGAAAGGAAAAAAAAATAAACTTGGGCGGTTTGTTAGAACAATGGAAAAAATAACAAAATATAGAATAAAACGCATTAAAATTTGTTATAGCGAAGTATTTGTTGAATCTTTTTCTTCTGGTACTTTAATTACGCCTTCCAAACGAAAACTTTCAGACAATAAAGATAAATTAAGGCAAACAATTTTAGAAACAGATTCTAAAAAAAAAATGTCCAAAATAACCGAGTCATGGAACAAAAAATTGAAAAGACTTCCGCATGGAATGTTCAACAAATCATTTAAAATGATCAATAACTCCATGACCGATCTTAAACAAACTAATTGTGACGCTGTGAACTATCAAACCTTAAAGGAAGTCCACGATAAAATTGATGTTAACACACCTCGTTATGATGAAACAAATTTTTCCATCCAAAAAAGAGATGAATTTGAAAGACCGTCGTCACATCTTTTAGACCATGATTACCTTAGTAATTCTGATCACATTCAAAACGAACAAAGATTTTCAGATGCTTTTGAAACTGGTCGGAAAAAGTATAAAAATCTAGAAAGATTTATAAACAGTAACATCAATTTTTATTTGCTAAAATTAGAAAAACTGTTTGAGAAAACACATGGTATACATTTCTCGTTGACATCTTATATAACATTAAATGATTTGCATACATTAAATGGCTCTAATTGGCTGTCGAACATTATTGTTGACGCTTGTATAACAAGCCTTATTTTTGAAAACAAAGCAGATAATTGTACCTATATTACTTGCCAAATAGGCAATAATTGTTTTAAGAATGAAAATTTACTAATGGAACACTTTTCTAAAGCAAGACAAAAAGTAATTATTCCACAATGTTACCAAAATCACTTTTACATAGTGTTTATAAATTTTGATGAAGGATGTTTATTATGTTTGGATCCCAAAGGTATTCAAGCAAATTGCATTCAATTCATTCAGTACTATATCAATATCTTAAATAAACACTTTTCACATATAAAATGGTATTGCAAAAATGTTCAACAAGATACTCAAATTGATGGATGGAATTGCGGTGTATTTATTATACAATACGCAGAATGCTTCATTAAAAACCAAAATTTCACACTCCTTAAAGAACAAAGTGAATATCGAATTATTCTGAATAATATGCTCTATAAATATGGAGATGATTTGAAATACGTTTGCTTGCATTGTGGATGCGACACATCAAAATGTAAAAAAATTTTAAGCTGCAGTACATGTTTCAGGCAAATTTGCAATTTCTGTAAAAAACATTACCGTATTAACAGACACAGTGATTGCATATCGAATGAATTTAAATGTAAACTGTGTGAAAATTAAAATGAATAGTGGCAATTACTTTTTGTTGTAAATTTCTTTGCATGTCTTGCAGACTTAGCATTACAAATCCGTCTACATTTTCTTATTGTTTGACCTGGTTTGCTAGACCTGCAAGGGCGTTTGCAACAAAGAGTGATGGCCACAAAGGCAAAAACAAAAAATATTTAAGTTGTAATTCTGATTCATCCAAAAAAGATGACAATTACAAAAACCGCAATGATGGTGAGAAAAGGAGAATATAATAGAAACTGTTGTTTGGCTTTACTTTGACTAACTCGTACACATATAGAAAAAGAAAAATCATTTCAGTATATGATTTCTTGAAAGTGTGAGTTAGGGTCGTACCTGAATTAAAGCGTACAACGTACGACAAAGTATAATTTGTATACGTCCGTATTACCGAAATACGTAATAAATAAAAGAAAGAAAAACATAAATATTGTTTTGTCAACTTTTTATTTTTGTTTGTATTAGAAAAAAAATTCAAACAAATATTATTATTTATTATTTTGTTCATTTTTATTTTAATTTTTTTTTGTACTGTCAAACTTGGATTTTTGAAATCCATGATGTACATACGTGACGTATTTCGGTAGCTCTCATACAAAATGTATTGGCATGAAACAATTTTGACAAAAAAAAAATACGCCGTACGCTTTAATTCAGGTACGACCCTTAAGTAGTTGGTGTTTGGTCATGAATATGTACACACACAAAGAACTTTGATGAGACTACCGTAGCTGGAGTCGAACATATATGTTCAGTTTGGCTGGTGTACTATTCCTTGACGGACATCATTTTCTTCTTTGATTATCAAAAAATTCATTGCAAAAAATATAAATAATTAAATGTTAAAAACTATTGGGTATGTAAAACGTGCATTTCTAATAAATACAATAATTGCTTTAAATTGTGCAAAATATGTACTAAATAATTGCTATAATCCGACTTAGGCCCATTATTACAACTTGCCGTAATAATGGGCCTTACCTTACCTTGCCTTACCCTTAGCATAAAGTTAACTTGTAATAACAAAAAGCGATTTATCGGTCTGATAAAATCCTACCTTTAACTAACGGCAAGTTGTAATAATGGGCCTTAGTCATATTTATAGTTGTAGAAGAAGTAGTTGTAGTAGTAGTTAGTTTATAAAATAAAACGAGACAAGTGTGTAAAAATGCAAAAACAGTATATATATATATATATATATATATATATATATATATATACATAGATATACATATATGCATGCATATGTATACATAGTAAGTGCTGTAAAATACACAAAACCATAAAAATCAAATACTGAAGAAAACATATACAGCTTGAACAGATTGTATTCTATGCTACATTATGGCAGACTTTTTAATGATTACTAATTATATTAGTATATAATCATTATGATTTCTTTAATAATCTGATTTGATTGCTATTCGTAATCAAAATATCAAAACAATCAGTTCTGAATATAGTATGTGAACACTAAAAGCTAGAAAAGAAACACACTGATCTAAAAATATTAAAGCACTAAGAATGGTTTAGTAGAAATGTGTATTTTAATTATTCACAGCATGGTTTTAGGCCTACTGGGGATGTCAACCATGTAAAATATTTGACAACGCACCAAGTGTAGTACCTCAATGGTGGTGTGGAAATCTACAGCAAAACCCTGTAACAAAAACAATTTGCAATGTTAAAAATCTTTCATAAAAATAAATCCATACACTATATTTCAATTTGTTTATAGCAGTTACAAACAATTTATTTTATGAATAATTTTAATAAATTAGTTTACTTTTAAAATTAAAGGTTTTTAAAACGAACAAGGTAACGAACACTAATTTCATTCAAGTTGTGAAAAACAACGCAAATAATAAAACCAATCTCATCTGTCAGTGTATTTTTGTATGACTCTCTTTGTGAAGATAATGAGGGTGAAAGTGATAGCTACGAATATGATATACCATACGGCGAGGATGATGATATTGAATGTGAAGGTACTTTTAAATAAATCTCTAATTTATAAAACATATCTTAGTATTAAAAAAAACGATTTTCAATATTTTAAGATGATGACGATGAAGATGATGATGGATCGGGTTCAGATGATCAGACGTAATGATAATATAGTAGTCAAAAACTTAAATCAATAATTATAAAAAAAATTAATGAAAAATTGATGATATACAAAAAATCTAAATTTTAATTACACATTTCCAAGTTAAGAAATATTTTTTTATTTCTTATTAACTTTAATTGTATGAATGTGTAATGCTATATTTTATTTAATTATTATAATTACAAACAATAATACAAGCAAGAAGTATTTAAATAAAACATTAACTATTTACATTTTTTTATGTTTTTCTTTTAACTATTTTTTTGCACTGTTAAAAATGCGATTTGTTTAGATAATACGTATTTTCAAATAGCATTCATGTAGATATGCGAGATTCTTATTTAATTTTTCTCAATGAATGTTTTATTCAATAATTACTATTTTTTGTTTAACCCTGGACGCACTTTCTTCGTCGAATCGACGATTTTACTCCTTAGTTCCTCACTAAAATTTGCTCATATTTTACATAGCTTTAGTGGTCATTAACCACCAGTCACCAGCACCACAATCGGCACCATCACCACCACTTCATCAAAAGTTTGATAAAATTAAAATTTATAACTATTGTACATAAATTTCTTTACAAGTAAACCATTACTAGGCAGTTGCCATCTGTGACTCCCTTTTTGGGCAATTAACAACTCAACTAAAGTTCGGTTGACATTCCTAATCAATCTATTAATGTTTATTTTCTTTGACTTCAAATAAATACCCTGTACCACTGAAGTATGTATGTGGTCTTCAAAACTTAATTGATTAAAACAGTGTGATTATATATTAGCCGGTTAAAGCTATTGCACGGTTTTTAAAGCCCATCCACGTTTTTTGGGCGTTTTGGGTATTTTCTCAAAAACTGTTCACACGATTTTAAAGAAAATTTGCCAGAATATTCTTAGCGACTCCTACTAACTCTTTTATCAATCAAAATGCCGGTTAAAGCTATTGCACGGTTTTTATAGCCCATCCACGTTTTTTGGGCGTTTTGGGTATTTTCTCAAAAACTGTTCACACGATTTTAATGAAAATTTGCCAGAATATTCTTAGCGACTCCTATTAACTCTTTTATCAATCAAATTGCCGGTTAAAGCTATTGCACGGTTTTTATAGCCCATCCACGTTTTTTGGGCGTTTTGGGTATTTTCTCAAAAACTGTTCACACGATTTTAATGAAAATTTGCCAGAATATTCTTAGCGACTCCTATTAACTCTTTTATTAACCGAATTGTCGGTTAAAGCTATTGCACGGTTTTTATAGCCCATCCACGTTTTTTGGGCGTTTTGGGTATTTTCTCAAAAACTGTTCACACGATTTTAATGAAAATTTGCCAGAATATTCTTAGAGACTCCTATTAACTCTTTTATCAATCAAATTGCCGGTTAAAGCTATTGCACGGTTTTTATAGCCCATCCACGTTTTTTGGGCGTTTTGGGTATTTTCTCAAAAACTGTTCACACGATTTTAATGAAAATTTGCCAGAATATTCTTAGAGACTCCTATTAACTCTTTTATCAATCAAATTGCCGGTTAAAGCTATTGCACGGTTTTTATAGCCCATCCACGTTTTTTGGGCGTTTTGGGTATTTTCTCAAAAACTGTTCACACGATTTTAATGAAAATTTGCCAGAATATTCTTAGCGACTCCTATTAACTCTTTTATCAATCAAATTGCCGGTTAAAGCTATTGCACGGTTTTTAAAGCCCATCCACGTTTTTTGGGCGTTTTGGGTATTTTCTCAAAAACTGTTCACACGATTTTAATGAAAATTTGCCAGAATATTCTTAGCGACTTCTATTAACTCTTTTATTAACCGAATTGCCGGTTAAAGCTATTGCACGGTTTTTATAGCCCATCCACGTTTTTTGGGCGTTTTGGGTATTTTCTCAAAAACTGTTCACACGATTTTAATGAAAATTTGCCAGAATATTCTTAGCGACACCTATTAACTCTTTTATCAATCAAAATGCCGGTTAAAGCTATTGCACGGTTTTTAAAGCCCATCCACGTTTTTTGGGCGTTTTGGGTATTTTCTCAAAAACTGTTCACACGATTTTAAAGAAAATTTGCCAGAATATTCTTAGCGACTCCTACTAACTCTTTTATCAATTAAATTGCCGGTTAAAGCTATTGCACGGTTTTTATAGCCCATCCACGTTTTTTGGGCGTTTTGGGTATTTTCTCAAAAACTGTTCACACGATTTTAAAGAAAATTTGCCAGAATATTCTTAGCGACTCCTATTAACTCTTTTATCAATCAAATTGCCGGTTAAAGCTATTGCACGGTTTTTAAAGCCCATCCACGTTTTTTGGGCGTTTTGGGTATTTTCTCAAAAACTGTTCACACGATTTTAAAGAAAATTTGCCAGAATATTCTTAGCGACTCCTACTAACTCTTTTATCAATTAAATTGCCGGTTAAAGCTATTGCACGGTTTTTATAGCCCATCCACGTTTTTTGGGCGTTTTGGGTATTTTCTCAAAAACTGTTCACACGATTTTAATGAAAATTTGCCAGAATATTCTTAGCGACTCCTATTAACTCTTTTATTAACCGAATTGTCGGTTAA